>JAWMRA010000113.1:26264909-26388877 GCA_035584735.1 Pseudotriccus pelzelni
CGTACCATCCTACTTTTCCCAACTTTTCTTTGGGTAGATACGTGGCTCATTGAAAATGTAAAGTTGATAAAATTCTAAGGTACAAATAAAATACAGTCTTTCTACAAGCAGAAACTGCCAGGATAGAATGAAACTGGTTGGTAATCCTGTGCAAACAAAGTGAACCACCTGTGGTAAAGTTAGAGATCTTGGGAAGCAGATTGTCGTTACTTTAGTAATTATACACAAACACTTCTTAGTAAAGTGGATTAGAATTTAAAGAATAGATCAGCTTTATGTTCCACTATGAAAAAGGAAAAGTGTGTTAATTGCTCATAGACAGTAGCTTACACAGAGACACTTCACAGCTGAAGAATATGATATGGAAAAGACCTTTGTTTAAATAACACGAGCAGTGTTGTGACACAGACCAACTAAAATCCTTAATGCATGGCAAGGGAAATAAAGGCAAAACAATATGGTATAAAAAGAGTTCTGGCTTTAAATGTAGTATTTGGGAGTGCCATTTGTGTCAGACACAGCTCAAGGTGCTTATTTTAATCTACATTTCTTCCTCGTATTAAATATATGCAAATATTTTTATGTGAAGTGATTACAAAATATACTACATATGAGTAGTTTCCACGTACTTCAGTTTAATATGTGTATGTATTAACCAAGATACCTAAGAAAATAAAATTCATTATTTTTTTAGAAATACATTCATTTAGTGTAGACTAGAAGAGCATACATAACGTTATCCCTAGCAGTTGGAATTATACCACTCTAATCATCAGATTATAATTCCCTCTTACTAAAAGAATTTTTAAAATTAAATAGAATTAATAAATAAGCCCATCAAGAACTGCATTACAGCCTTGCACTTATGTAAACCTTCAGGTAAGATTATGGTATTTCAGATGTCTGAAACAGTGGTTGATCTTAAATACCAAATATACAGCAGTAGTTAGGCTGATTAGGGATAAACTTTTAGCCTTTGTTCTGAAGTTCCTTGCTTAGTGGAATTAATTCAGCCCTTAAATCTCACTTGAATATAATTTATTTAGTACAGCAATATGGGACCTCACTTTTTTATAAGTAGTGTTCAACCAGTTATTGCATGAATTAGTTTGTCTACACACTGACCAACTCCTGATAATTTTTGACATACGGTTCCATACCTGTGATAGTATTTGACGTTAAGATATTTTTGTAGTTATTAAATGTTTAATCTTTAGTAGTATCGTTTGTACCCAGAAATATACTTAAGCAAGCACTGTCAGTATTTTTAAAATGCTTTCATAAAGTTTGCTCACTTTATCCACCTTTTATTTGCAGTTGAAAAATGAAGAAAAAGATACATATGAGGAAAACCTCCATTACCCTTTTCTTCTCGTTTTAACCAAACACAGATAGAAGATGACACTTTTTTTTTTTTTGTCTGAAGATGGACTACTGAAAATTAATCAATGTATGTAAATGGTCGGGGAGGGGGGCAGTGTTCATTTTCCCCCATTTACGTTCCTGCCTCATCATTAGAGCAATATTTCTAATCTAAATTCTGAGGAAGATATCGTGGCTTGTTTTACAGAGTGTAAACGTCGAGACATCTTTTTTTTTGTATAATTTTAGAACTTATTTTTCCAGTTATATTCCAGCCTAAAACTGATCAGACTTCACATTTATGCATTAACAAAGGTGTAAAGCTGGCTTCCTTCTCTTTTGTGCCTTTAAACTTGCATGTACGTTGTTAATGTCTTTAAATGCTATTTTTGAGGTGTATTTGAAAATATATGAAAAATATACTTGGTGGGCTTATATAACTGGTTGTAAAGAAGTGAATGCATTGACATTTAATTAGTAAGGAAATAGTTGTCTGAAGATCTTTTAAAAGTGCACCTATTGAATACTTGGATTTTTCTGCTTTTTTTTTTTTTTTTTAATTCCACTGTTGATTTTTCTATCCGTTCTTAAAATACCCTCTTTTGCTTCAGTGTTGAAGGCTTTTTTTCTGTATGTGTGGATGTATGTTTTTTTCCAGCAGGACTTTTCCTCCTGTAGATGTATAAGAAATTATGCATCAGACAAAAGCCTCATAAACTGACCATTTGTCCTTTGGACACAATAGCCTGCCCAGCCCCTCTGCTCCTCCTCTCCAATTATGTGTGATTAGTCTCAGTGTGTTGTGTCAAGAAGGGGGAGTGTGCTGAGTGCTTATTATCTGTTTAGGTACAAGAAGAGCACATTTAGGTTCTGACTATGAATGGAAAGTGAGCCTTTATCAGGACTAAAATCTAAATGCTGCTATCCTAGAAATGGCTTTTAAAAAAACACATTTTTTTTTGATAATATAACAACCAAAGGATATTATAGTGTAATCAAACTATCTCCCTTGAATTAGCTTATATTAGGATATATTGTGGCCCACATTTTTGATAAACATTTAATGTGATTTTTCTTGTTCTTGGAAAGACAAAAATCCTGCAAAGAAACAGGAGCGATATCTGATTTTCTTAACAGTTTAACAGACCATTTTAATGACTTGTCTGTAACAGTCTCTTAAACCACGACACTTTTAAGATGTTGAAAAAAGGGAGAGCCAGAGGCCATGACTGAGAGGAGAAGGTACTAGATGCGAGCAAGTGTAGAGAATCATGCTGAAATTAATTAATTAAAAGAACTGCAATGTGGGAATAAGCGTTCTTCCATCGGACAGTATATAAATCACAAGCTTGTGAAAGTCCCTTTTTCTTCGTTCTTCTTCTCAAGCAAATTTCTTCACTACCGGTTTGCATGTCCTTGTATTCAGTACTTTTTATGCTCCATTAGAGCACCTAGATGGATCTCGGAAGGCATAGGTCAAGTCGCAGTTAGATCATACATTTCTTTCTCACAAAAACTTGAATTGCAATGCCAAGTGATGGGCTAACATCACAATAACAGCAATTTATTCCTCTTTTGATAAAAAGCAGCCTATTCTCGGTGTTAGATAAAGACCAGGGGCAATGCAAACCAACCATTTATCCTAGAACTGAGTACTGTGTCCCCGCTGTAGCTGGTATGAGTTTCATATTCAAACTCCTGTTGGAAGATACTTGTCTGGTAAGAAATCAAAAGCTTTTAGGTGTAATTTGAAATTGCTATGAAGATGGCTTTAGTTTAATTAGTTTTGTTTTGTTTGTCCCACACAGCAGTGCCTTTATTTCTCTAAAAACATGTACAAGGAAATCTTCATAATCAACAAAGCAGTGTGAAAAATAGCTCAATATTAAAATTTGTGAACCTTTTATATTTTAGAGGGCCTGAATATCTGCTGTACAATAATCTAATAAAGATCGTTAGTTGCCAAAAAAAGAACCAGTGTCATTGAAAATTGTGGTTTTAGCTCTAAGAAGAAAAGAGTTTTACTCAAGTTAGTAGCTGATAATTGCTTTTTATTTCTTTAGTGTCTGTCGTTTGAGTTGAAGTCTTTGCACAGGTGCTGCCATCCCTAAAGTGTGTAATTGATGGCTTGTTTACCAAAGATGCATTTAGGCTTCATCCTGCAAACTCACATTGGAGCTCCACAGGCAGTGAAGTTACTCATCTACATAAGTGCTTGCAGGTTTGGTCTGCGTGCACATTTTTAGAGGTATATAAGCAAGTTCTTTTCTTGATTTTTTTTTGTTTCAGCATGGCTATTGAAAAGTCACAGATGTAGTATTTATATGAGGCACTAGAAGTGTTCTTTTTCTAGAAACATCTCTCACAGATACTTGTGTCAGTAGGAATTTGAATAGTTTCTGAGCTCCTAGATTTTAATAAAAATACGGTGTTTATTAATACATCAAACATATTTGCTAAGAAAATGTTCAGCAGTTTTTCAAATAATGCTTATAAAATGTATCAGAGCCTTTTATGTGGTGATATTTGGTATATTTTTTAATTATATAGTTTACAGTGTTCTGTAACAGAATAGTGAGCTTAATTACTTTGTGTTTGCTAAGAAGTTGAAGTTGAATGATGCTGTGCAAGGTGCTATGCTGGCTTCACCGAGAGTGGAAACATTAGGCTGATGCAAGTTTTCCTTCACACACTTTGGTAGTTCTTACAGCAATGTTGTGTCTTCCTCCTTTCTCAGAGAAAAATAGGCACCCCTTCTCCCAGGCACAGCCCTTATGCACCTGCTGACACTGGCAGCAAGTTGTGTGATCTTCAGGATATAAAAGATCCAGAAAAAAATGTTCCATTTCCTGCTATGAGATATGGCAAAGGCTTTCTTAAAAATTACAAACTCATCCTATCTAATAACATTCTGGAACAATGGGACCAATCTTTGCATTTGGGAAGTAAGTTTGATTTGAAACGAAAAATGTCTAAAGAGTGTGAGATAAGGCAGAAGAACTTACTAGCCCAGGTACCAGTCCAGTTTCAAAATCCTTATTGGACAAGTCATTTACAATTTGCCTGAGGCTTTAATGGCTACATGTTTGCGTGAGGAGGGAAGCAGGATTAAAATTCTTTCCCCCCCCCCACAAAGGCATCCTTACGTCTTAAGCCTGGCTGCATACGGTTTATCAAGTGTTATATCTCCATTACAACCCTCCTTCGCTGTTCCCTGAACAAAAGAGGATGCAGTGGGAGGAGCTTCTGATCCTCCTCTTGATATGGCAGGTGGCACAGCTGATATGGCAGGGGGAAGAGGGAAAAGGCAGCAACACATGCGAGTCAAACAGAGCTGTGTTTTATTACCCACTCTCCTAATGCAAGAGGGGAATAACTGGGTCCTTGTGTTTTCACAGGGCAAATTAAGAACACATAGTTTTAGCCTGGATTTGGTTTTTTTATGCGTGGTTTTCTTCTTCTTTACATCAGGGAATGAGCACTGATGTCAAACTGCAAATTCCTTTAACTCTCGTGAAATGTTTTGAGACACTTAGTAGATAGAGCTAAGATAGCGTGCACCAGTGGTTATGTCTAAAATGTTTTTTGCACAGCCTTATCATCCCATCTTGTTTCCTCAGAAAGAGACAATTTTGTTGCTTTTTTCTTTTTATTAATGTTTTAGATTGTCCTGAGTCTGATTAAGCTGGATTGATTAAGATGGATTGTCATGCCTCCGCTGTCACAAATCGGTTGCCTAACTATGGTTGTAAGCACACCAGTATCTTTTCAAAGACTGTTCTAAAAGCTGATTTTCAGTATGATCCTCACCTGCAACGCAATAGCACTTACTTAACCCAGCCAAAATGAGGGCACTTTGATGTGAAGCTGAAAGAAAGTCAATACATGACTTTGCAGCTGAATGTGTAAGTAAAGCCAGAACCCTCCTAATTCCTTATATGGGGGAACCTAAGGCACAGACAGTAGTGCTGTCTCCTTTGCCTATAGCCGTTTAGAAATTAGGCAATGCACTCTATAACTCACCCCAGATTTTGTGAGACCCAGTGCTGCGTCTCCTCTACAAGATCCATCTCCCTCTCCAACCTGTGGACTTCTGTTCAAACAGCTGAATGTAACAAACCTAACTTTTCTTTCCCATTTTTAAAGGATTTAGCCTATTACAGCTCCTTGCTTAGTCAGCAGCTGGCTTGCTGCCAAAAAGCCCAGCATATTGTTGTGGCTGGGTAAAAGCTGGATATTTTCCATCGCTGTCCAACAGCGGTATTGGATCTTCATTGTCTTCTTGTGTGTAAAGTGTGTGGAAAGTAGAGGGAAGATGCACGAAGCGGTAGTCCAGATGGCATTCCACAGCCTGAGAAGAAACATCTTGACCCTCGAATCTGGGTTAAACTCAACAGATGCCAAGCCCCCAAAAACAAAGAGCTGTTGTGGCTGACGACAGCGAAGGAGCGATAGGCCTTTGGTAATAGAAAGTATCTTTTATTTTGGATGCATTTCCCTGCAGATAACCAACACAGTGTCACTTGTAGAAGATTGCTTATTAAAAACAAGCAAAAAAATGCTGTTTCTCTCCATTAGGCACTGTCCCCCTTCAGTTGTAAAATGTTGCCCCTGGGTGAGGGTTATGCTCACAAAGAGAATTGGAACGTTCAGACTGTGCTGTGCCCTGCCAGAGCCTGTGTACTAAAAGACCTGTTATTTTTTCCTGGCTCTGACTCCAATTAATGTACTTTTTAAATGATTAAACATATCATGCTGTGACTTCTGAAATGTCAACAAGCATCGAAACTTGGGAGACAGGAATGTAATAAAATAGGTAATAGGAGATTCAATAGTTAATAGAGACCCTGAAGTGTGAGTGTATACAGTAGCTGTATATTGGAAACTGTGCAAATGAAGATGGCTTGGTATTGCAAACTGAGGAAGAAAATTGTTTTTAATTAGCACCTTCATAAGAACTGCTGATTAATACTGTTTGGTTTGGTGAAAAGCTTTCAGCTGAGTAATTTGTACAGCCATTACAACAGTTTTGTTAGACCAGGACTCCTGTTGTTAAACACAAACAGCAGATGATAATGGTGGAAGATGAGTTTGTCATGTAACAATTTACCTTATTGAAAAAAGCTTTATATAAAACCCAATACAGTAGGTACCAGCAGAAATCACATATATTTAAATCTTTTCAAGATTGCAGTGTGCGATGCTAGTGTGTTTTTTCATGGACGAGAAACAGATTTTATATCATTTATAAAATTATATATACAATTTAAAGGTGTTGTAGCATGGATAGACCACTTTACTGGTAATGCTGTACATCAGGACAGTAAAGTGCTGGTACATTCAAACACTTCCTAAGTGTACAAAGTCGGTCTAAAAATTGAAAGGTAATTAAGTAATATTGTTCACATGCAAATGTATGTTTGTGCATTATGCACTGAAATTACATCTGGTGTTTGTGCAATGTCTAGCATTTATACCTAAGGCTTTAAGGAGATTTTCTCCCAGGTTAACTACTGTTCACTGCAATTGCTTCCCCTTCTTTTCAACTGACAACAGTAAAATTAAAACCCGTTATCCATGTCTCCAGAATACGCAGGCATATGTATTTTAGTGGCCCGGATAGGAAATTTAGAGCCTTCTGTAGAAACTGAGGGATTTTATTAAATGTGGTAACAATGAAGGAATATCTGCACTAAATTATGACGCTAACCAAGGATGGTAAGATCTGTAAATTATTGGAGTGCTATAATAGAACATGAGAGTTTTCCTTTAGACAGGCCTTCGGGGTAATAACAAGGGTTGAGACTCACGACAGTGCCAAATAAGCTTTAGACAGCATAATAGTCTGCAAAGAAAAGCCACAGAGCACTAATGTAAAAGAAGAGCTGTCCACCACATGCAGTAAAAATCACCAAAGGTCATTTTATGGTAGCAATTGTGACATAAAATTGGTGGTCATGCTACATGTCTAATACTCAGCACAGCTTTATAAATGATGGGCCCCTAGCGATGGCTGTCATTAAGTGCTTTCATCATAATAAACTTTAAACTGTTGGCTTTATGAATCGCCAGCCAGCTTCAGCTGTTCGTTGGATGGAGCTTGCAGTGCCTTAAGTGTGACAAGGCCTATTAGGAACTGCAACCATGTTTCAAGCGTACTTGGCTTTCCCACTCCTGGGGTGATTGCTGCCTATTAAATGGCATCTGGGAAGATTTTCCTCCAGCAATCTCTGATCAAGAGCTTTTTTGGGCTTTGACCTGCATTTCCTTCAAGACTTTCTCTGAGGAGTTTTATAAGAGCAAAACTCCAGAGGATTTATAGCCACTTCTGATTAATACCTTTTCAGTTTTTCTAGCAACTCTCCCACTGCTACATGGAGAAAAGCTTTCATTGTTCCTAAGGTGCTTATTTGTGACCTTTTCTCTGCTTTCTGATTCCCTCTAACATGTTCTCAGTGAAATCCTTGGTGTGCAACCAAGACAGTTGCTGAAGTTGCTGCAGCTTTCTGTGCAGTGGCTTTGACAGTTAAAAAAGAAAATTAATTTAGAAGGAACTCCTCCCATTTCTATTTCAACAGTGGTCTCGCAACTCACGGGTAACAGTTAAAAGCCAACAGTACCCATTTGCTCTCCTAAATAGCGTACATGAGGTAGAGAAACCTTCAGCTCCTTAGGACTCCAGCTGAGGGGAATGCAGCTACCTAATTATAACAAAAATTTCTTCCTCCAACCCTGCCTCTCCAATCCCTGTGTGAAGGAACAGCCTCTGCGGTCAGTTTGCAGGCAGGGAAGCGAGCTGTGGCATAGCAGGGCCACATTCTTCCTTCCAGCAGCGTCCTCTCTTTGTAAGGAAATTGTCCCAGTCCCGAGTTCATTTGTGGTCCCTTGCTGTGGCAGAGGAGCAAAATCTAAAGTGTTTACAGCTTTAGAAAGGTCAGGCCAGCACTCCAAAACTGACAGCTGTCCTGCTGTCCCCCTGATGCAGCGGGCCTCAGTGGGAGACCCCTGGGCACACAGGCTGCAGGGAGCTGGTCCCGCTCTCGGCTTGGCTCAGGCTCAGGGCACAGCCCCTGAGGTGGCACATTCCTGAAGTCTGGAGCGCGCCAGGGATAACTATACTGCTGAAATATAAAGTTGCGTATAAAGATTTCATGAACTAGATTATATTTTCATCACCTTTATGCATATGAAGTCTTTTAATTTCTATAAATCTTACAGTGAGTTAGAATTAAATCGTATTAGTGTGAATAATAAATGTTTAGGGATCACTCATCTAAGAACTTGTAGTATTTAATTTACAAGGACTATACATTTTTCAAATCTCTTAACAAGAAACTTTAAGCACTTCTTGAGGTTTTAAAAAAAGGAAAGAAAAAAGAAAACCAAACACCCAACAGATCTGGAAAGCAAAAATGCTCTGTTTTTCCCAGGATCCTGAATGAGTGACTCAGGAGGTATTGTAATTGCAAAAGCTTTCTGTGTGTAAGAACCTGGTTAATACTCTTATTAGCATCTTTTTTAATCCAGGTAACATAATAGTTGAAGTGTCAGATGAATGTCTCAGAAGTGGACCATTAAAAAATAAATTGCAAAACCTTTGAGAGATTAGCATTTGAATCCAGCCAGAAGCTCCTTGAGGTTCTTGGGTGTGGATCAGAGTCCTTAATGCATAAGTTGCTATCACAAACCACATCAGCCTCCAAGTTACTCGGAATGAGAAGACAGTAGCCGCAATTATTAGTCTTAGCTCTGGAGTTGTTTCCTCCAGGAAGCAAATATGCAAATTGAGATTTTCATTGTGAAAAGAGGTTTCATTTTCTGAAACCTTCCATTTCTAAAGAAGTTTGAAAAGCAAACAACAAATGAAGTACATTAAAACAGTGTTTTCAGGGTAAGTACTTATGTTTTAGTTCATAATAATGATAGTTAGCTCTTAAAAAAATGTCTTTGCACATTTAATATGCTTTTTGGAGTTATTACTTACATAGCATCATGGGCTGATACAACAGAAAATGGTTTACCTTTTCCCACGTCGAGAAACTGAAGCAAAGAAGTGAAGTAACACGCATAGAAAGGCTTCACCACAGGCAGAAATGCATTTATAATGCAAGTCTCGCTCAAAGACAGTTCTTAAACAACAGACCTTCAACCATCCATCATAGTTTATTTGTGTGCTAGATGTTGGTGTAGCCCAGGAACTGCAGTTTTTTCATCATCAGATATCACTGGAGATTCCCTGAAGGGGTTATTATTCTTTCTGATGGATGGTACCAGTACTGGATTTCTCAACAGAAGTACTGAAATGCAGACAATGACCGAGGATGTATGAGAAGTATTTTAATTTGGCTTCTCCCTTCTTCTAATGCATTTCAGCAGCAAGCTGCTAATTTTCAAGGGATTGGTAAGAACGCCAGAGAAAATATGGGACACACTGTCAAATTTCTACAGGAGAAAAAGGCTAAAAGGCTGTTTATTTGTTTGGAGGGAGCACTGGTCATTCCTACAACTTCATACTGTTTTACTGTTCCTACTGCTATGCTGCTTGCCAGAGGTTGAGGAGGAGGCTCAGCAGAAGTGGCTTTAGATTAACTCTTTGCAATCTCACAGAAATCCGCAGAAATGGGTTTGGCCATTTTTTGAGACAAGAACTTTCACAAGTCTGCTTGTGGCTACTAGAAGCTTTAGGGATGAGGACCACACTTAAAGCATTTTGCAGCATTAATTTCCAAAGAAAGGTCTGTGTGAATCACAGCAAAGGCATTAGTACTGCGTAAGTGTATTCAATAATTGATGCAAACAGTTAAAGTGGTGACACAACAGGAAGCAAAGTGGTGATTTAACCTTCCATTCCCAGTACAGGGAACACCAGCAGCTCAGCAGATTACTGTGGAAAGGGCAGGTGTTTTTGTCATGACTCTACAACAGCTTGTGCCAGGTTAGGTGCATCTGTGCTTTTCTGTGCCCCCCCTGCAGACAAGGTGCTGCCAGATAACTGTGTGGGGAATAAAAAGGGGTCATGTCACAGGCACCAACACTCTGGGCATCTGCCAGCTTATGTAGCGAAGTAGAAATATTAGCAAACACACGGGCAAAGAGTTCATTATGGAAATAAAGGGCATGGGAGAGCACCGAAACAGTGAGTTTACAGGCTGTGCAGAAAAGAAATGGGAGGGAAGAGATGGGATTCTCATCCGAGGGGGAGATATTCACCATGACAAAAATAATTTGGAAAGGTGTTAAGCTCAGTTAAAAGGCAGCCCTTTCAAAGCACTTTCAGAGTTATTTTCAGCTGTGAGCAAAGCAGAGGAATATTGCCACTGGGTAGAAATTGCTGCCAAACAGTGATTGGTGGAAAGGATGCCTACTGCTGAACCCCAGTCCATTTCAGATCACTTTTGGCCTGCTCCTTTCTTTGTCATAAGGCCCCATTACAGCAATAACCACTGCAAAAGCGTGGGCAGCATCCTGTCCTGGTCCTCAATGCCAAGGTGGCAAGGGTTGGAGGCCTCTGAGGCCCCAAGGGCTGAGTAAAGGTTGCTCAATAGCACGGGGAGGGCACATCCTATCTTTGGTCATGGCGTTAAGAAGTCCCTACTTGTGCACAGAAACTAGGAGTGCGAACAAAGTGGTTTCAGTTAGATCCTCACGGATTGGGATAATCCTACCAGGTGTGAAGCTCGGTGAGACATCACACCAGCCTCAGAAAGGCAGAAGACAGATCCCACAGAGCAGCACAACCACGGCGAGGAATGCAGGTAAGACGGAACAGCTTAAAAACTTCTCCAGAGTGAACGTAACCTGTACCATTTTGAAACTTTCCAGTGGTCAATAATCACAGGCGCAGGGCTCTGCAGATTGCAGACCTGTGTGTGTTGTTGCACTGGAGTGCATCAGTGGGATGTGCTCTGTGTGTACGCTCACCACGAAAGATAAAAGCTGAGGGGGCAGCAGGGCATGCTGAGTGCTGGGAGGTTGTCTCTGTCTTGCGGCACGTTGGCTTACCTGGACTCAAGAGCACAGCATCAAGGCAGGGTATGATTTTACGTGGCTTATGGTTCTGCCTTCATCAATCAACCTCATGCTAATGAGGTGATTAGGAATGTGTTTTCCCTAGGTAACCACTCTTGCCAGCAGGCAGGGGGCATTTTATGGCCATACAACCGTGCTGTTATTGCTGCTGGATGGGATTCCTGTGTCCCAGAGCCACCATTCATTTCACCTGGTGCTCCAACACACAGTGCTTCCCACCTGCGCCAAACAGGGTCAAGCTGAAATAAACACTTGCATGAGCAGTTCAGAGCATTGTACAATCAGATATTTGAGTTGCAGAAGCATTGCACATTTTCCTACAGCTCTTTAGACACTGATGTGTGTAGCCTTAACAACAATTTGTTTATTCATCCGTTCCAGTAGCTTTGTTCCTGCTGACTTCTATCTAAAAGGGGCCATAATGCACATTTTACGAGCTATAGGACAGTTATGGCTTAGAGTGAGTCCATATGCACCAGAACTGAGAAAAAAAAAGGATATTAAAAAAACCCTCATACACATAAGAGCTCCACTTCTAAACTGTTGTTAGTATTCCCCTTTGCTGATTTCTTACCTTTTAATAGCATAGAAGTAAGAATAAATTTAATACTTAATGGTGAATCTGGGTGTATTTTCAGTATAGAGAACATGGGGAGATAGAATATTCAGAAATCTGCGAGCTGAAGGACAGTTTTCCCAAAGTGTTGAAAAAGCTCTTTCAAATGAGGAAAGAAAATCACTTTAACCATTCATTTTAAAGATATTGATGCAGCAGTATGGTGCGCTGCAATGCATCTTTTATGCTTAAAGCATAAATCGTTGGTATATTCCAACATTTCTTTTAAAATCTGACTTCCAAAGGCAAATAGTCCTGCAGTGCTAGTTCTCTGAGGGATGTCTGCGGTACTTTGAGCTACAAGCTGACTGCAAGCTCAGGCACAACATGCCTTCACCTATGTTGACCTCAGCATGCTAAGCCAGAGAATACACTCTAGCTGTTTGTGCTTCCTGTCCTGGCTCTGGCAATCTATGCTATGGCCAGTAGAAGTCCTATGGTTTGGCTACAAATGTCCAGCCTTGCGCTATATGAGCTTTCTGTTTCAGAGAGGAGTAGCCTAAGGGTAGGCTGCTTCTAAATCCAAATCCTTCAGTGGATAGCTTCAGGACCTGTTAAGCATTTTGTGTTGCTACATGCTTAGATGGGGCATGTGGAAGGTGATGAGCCAGTTCTTTGTGCTGTAGACCTGTGCTAAGCAGTCCCACCAAGCTGAACCTTCTCTCTTAACATTCCCTGAAGGTTGCTTCTAGTCTGTGTCTGAACTTAGATCCACCAGAGGTGGGTTTGAGTTTGTGTGCAATGTAGACATAACCAGCCACCTGTGCTGGACCAGTCCTTTTACTGTGCTAATTTAACTGGGATGTGACTCAGAAACCTCTGCCCTGTACTGGTGCAGTGAAAGGTAATCACCCTTCCTAAAGGAAAACAAAGCTGAACAAACCTCCATTTAGCTTTGAAAAGCTGCTCTGATAATTGTCTCAAAAACCTACCTGAAAATGTGAAGCATTAGAAAACATTACACCAGAGCCCATTCATACTGCTTATATAGTAGAAGTTTATTTGTACAAGCAATTGCTGTGTCTATCACATTTAGACCCCATAGGACCTTCTTATATGGCCCTGTGACTCCATGGGAATAGAGGTAATTCTCTCTGGGCAGCTATGGATTACAAAGGAAGTCTCCACCACTGTGGGTAGCATTATCTTAACAAAAATCTCCCTGCTGTTGCCCAAACCTTGACCTACTGTGTAGTTCTTTTTCTGTTAACATAACTCACTTGACATCTTTACCTTTGTGTACCACTTTGCTGTGATTCCCTATGACCCTTTTAAAAGACTATAGTGGTGGTAGGGCTTCACTGCAAAGATAAACTGCAAAGCATGGCCAAATTTGGAGGGTCTGGAAGGAAGAATAAAGGGTTGTTTGTTACTATTGCGTATATAGTCCGCCCTAAAGAAATAACAGTAAAAGATGCATGACAATGAGGATGTTGTATGCCCTCTGTCCTCTGTAGGATAATTACAGTGGGCCATTCCACATAGGCCTGTCCTTTCTGAAATTTCAGAATTTGAGTCAGGGAGAGTAAAACAGCAACAATAAAAATTATGCTTGCAGTTTCCATACTTCAGTCATTAAAACCAGATGCTTTTCTTTTCCGAAGGAGCTAGGAAGGTTTGAAGCTCCCCAGTCCAGGTTATGGTGTGACATGCATTATATCACTGTTCAGTTTTCTAGGGTCTTGTCAGGGCCCAAGAAAGACCAGAGAAGAAAAGTATCAAGTGCTACATTCCCCCTCCTTTTTCTTCCTGGTTATATTTGTGATATTTGACTCTCAGGGGGTCTGATCCACCTCTCTCTCCTAGCTCCTTGCATTCCTCAAGGACTATGTGCTCTTATGCTCTGCATTAACAGGAGGAGGCAGAAGAGTGGTTTGTGGGGATGCAGGATGGTGGTGCACAGGCAAGAATAATTTACAGGAAGTATTAGAGCCCTACTCAGACAAGAGATTTTTTTTTTTTCTGAAGTAAAATCAGCAACATACAGACATCCTCAGAGATTCTCACTTTGCTGCCTCCTCAGTCAATGCTTGTACTCTTCAAGGGTAGTGAGGAAAGCTACATCTTCTCCTTTTGATAGGATAATAGAAGTGAGGTTATCCACACTGACCTGCACCTTCTGACTTTTCAGTCAACCAGCAAGCTTTATTCCATCAGATGAAGCATGACTGGTTTTAGTCCCCTGCTGTTCACTGGTACTTAGATAGCTGGATAACATAAAGACTTTGGAGCACAACAGGAGTTAGGATGCTGCTGGTAAGTATGGAAAACCTGCACACACATGCTCTGGCTTTGTTTCCCAAACCCATTAGGCTCTCATGTGAAAGGTGTTGAATATTGAGGTGTTAGCTGCCACCATCTACTTCGTTTGTCCTTTTACATGATCTCCTCAGTACTGAGATAGTACCCACTCTCCTTGGGCCTTGCCATATCTTTAGGATTCTTCACCCTTCTGACAAAAGGCCTAGCCTGAGAAAAGGGCACATCTCAGGCTCATTGCAATACCAAATGCAGATGCAGAGCTCTCCTCTGGAAAATACTGCACCAGTTCTCAGCAGGCCTCCTGAATGACGTAACTGTAAATAGTGGGACAAGAAGACGTTCCATACATAATTTGCCCCACGTTGTTGAGTCAGTGAGAAGAGCTGAGGAGTTTCTAGCTTGGGCCTGAGCCCCTAATGAACCATACAGGTTTGCTCAGTGGGCTCCAGTGCCGTCAGGGCTCTACACTGTGTCCCTGCAGATGCAGGAGTGCCACTGGCTCTTGTGCCACCCTAAGAGTATGAAGGGTGTGTCCTGTGCCCACAGCAGCAGATGGGTATATCACGTGTATTTCCCCCAGTGCATGTTCCGTTTATCTGGACTCTGTACTTTGCTGAGATCTGGAGGGGTGCAACACTTCCTCACCTTACCACAGAATACAGAGCCCTCCCTTGCTCCCATCCTCATGGATCCTCAGGCTGTGGAACCTGTGACACAGCCTGGTGCTGTAGTGTGGTGAGGGCTCAGATGTCAGGAGTGTTTAGCCCTCCTGCGGGCAACATTGTCCCCACCCCATCTATCCCTAGCACAGGCCTTTGTTTGCACCCCATGGGAGGAAAATAATCCCCTTGCCTCTGACCACACCTGGATTCAGCCTCCAATTTGGCACCTTGAAAAGTGGGCCAATTCTCTAACACTCTGGCGAGGACTAAAGCCAGGGTGAATGCTGCTAATTCTCACATCTCTAATTAGTGGCGAGTTAGCAAGGGGAGACCTCACCTTGTAGAAAAATTTAAAAAAAGGGAGAGAGAGAAAAGGGAAAGAAGGGAGGAAAGAAGGCAAGCAGCAAGAGGGAAAGAAAGGGAGAAAAAGAGGAAGAAACAAACAGATGTACTCTCTGAAAAAGCAAAAAAAGAGACAACCAAGCGGTTAATAGTTGTAACTGGGAGGGAGACTGGGAATGACTCCTTTCCTTGCAGGTGCAGGACAGAAGAGGCTGTCCTACACAGGTTGGAGGTCTGAGCACTGGGAGAGCACCAGGGACCTGGGGGGCAGCTTCAAAGCAAATACCTTCCTGCATTTTCTGGCTTGCTTTGGCTGTAGGTCTCTGGGGAAACCTTTGGTGGGGAAATCAGACAACGGTGTTCCTGTTGTTACCCATGGGAATTCATTGGTTCAGAGAAATGCCCCGAAAATATTTTGAAATCCAGTTATGTACTCTCAGACAAACAAAAAAAAAAATTCTCCAGTACTGCTCTACAAATCCTGGCCAAAAATCAGCATTTCCCCCAGCTTATTTAATAATTGGATGCCTTTCTCCCCATCCCACCCAAAAGAAAAAAAACCCCTGCATCTGCTCTAGATGACTTGAAATAAAGGGGGCCAAAAGCTCTATGTATGGTTTTCTTAGCTTCTCTACACAGAGAGCCAGGGCCATGGAAACATCAGACTAAGAGGCTTAGAGTAAATCCTGGCAGTCTCAGTGCTAGAAACTCTCCCACTGATAAACAAAGCCTAATAAATAAGTTTGAGAGAAAAACTAAATGAGAGTGCGTCATTGTTGAGCAGTTAATTAGGATCCCTCTAAGCATTTGTGCTGCAAAGAGCAAGAAAATTAAAGAATATAAAAACATATGTTGGCAAGAGTGAGAACATGCTAAAAGTAAACAGTGCTGTTATTATTAGCAGTAAAAATAATATTAATTAGTTGTATTACAGTAGCACCTAGTGGTGCTACTGGATCTCATCCCCAGATGAGATCAGTGTCCCCAGAATACAAAGGTCTTAAATAGAAGTTGCATGTGAGTGTATACAAGTGCATACACATATAACATACGTATACAGGCGTGTGTACATAACATATAGATAGATACACAAATCAAGAGATGAAGGAACCCTAGCAAATGGAAATCAGGCTACAGAATACTTTGTAACTTGGGCTCTCTTGTTTCTATTTTTTTTAATGTTGCTGCCAGTGCAGCTGTTTGCAATTGTTGTTTATCACACAGAGAATAGAGGACTGTAGTTGTAGTGCAGGAGTCAGGGTATATATGTGTGTGTGTTCATATACACATACATATGCGTGTCTATATATCTTTGTAGGTACACACACATGCATGCATGCACATTCAGACCACGTGAAGCCATTTTTCTCCTAACTTGGATCAGAACACCACAGAAAGCTCGGCTGAAGACAGAATAAATGCTTCCCCAGAGGCTCCATTTACTCCCCAACCACCATTTCCTCACTGCAAGTGGAACTGCCGCTGTCCTTTCAGTGCACATATAAACATACTTTGGATTGAGATATCTATCCCCACCTCACATTGTGAAATCTTTAAGAAAGTCATAGTTGAATACTGCCCTCAGCTAAGTCAATATAGCTTTGTCTCAAAGGGTACAGAACTGCAAGTTGCAATTGCTCCAGCTTCTGCTGACTTCTACTAAATCAATCTAAATAAATTTTAAAAATCCCACCTCTCCTGATGTAGATTTGCATGCCATTACAAGGAGAGGCTATAGCGATCCGGAGGATACACAGTTAACTGTAACTCCTGATTCCTCAAGACACGGGAACTAATTTAATTGTTAATGTTTTGGTGCCTGGGTTTCCTAAGAAAATGAGCCCTTGCAGATTATCTGGGTTCCTGTTTCAAACAGAGCAGTGCAGAGGGCTTTTTAGAAAAAATCTTGTTTTACTTTAAAATAGCAGCAGCAATCTTGAGATTTCCAGTGCGGAAATTGTACGGCAGGTCGAGGCATCAATTTTAATGATTGGAGACATGCTTCGTTTGAATGATAATTTCATTAGGTTAGTTTGTAAACTTTTAATGCAGGTTGTATTATATGTCTAAGAAGAAACAATTTGTGTGACAGACTATCCTTCATAATCCCCCTCTTCAGCCTTCTGCTAACAAAAGACCCTTAATACTGAAGATGTTTTGTGGGAGGAGAAACATTTTCCAAACAAGTAGTTTCTCTATTCCAGCCCAGGTAACAAAGAAGGCCTTAGGAATTTCTGTGGGCCTTGTCAGGACTGGCCCATTGGTCTTAAAGCCACCTGCTGCTTAAGCCATTGGTCAATAGATTAACTGCTGCTATTACTAAGTGTTTAGGAAAGTAAGTTATGTGGCAGAGCAAACAAAATCAACCTCCTTAACACATGTTAATTCAAAATTTAATAAATCTGCAGTGAGAACACTAAAGCAATCAAGGACAGTGGGGTGCGCAGCAAAGCTCTTAGTATGCGCTACTCCTCCAAGCAAAGTATCACATAGCAGATAAAAAGTCTTCATGGCATCTTAAACAAAAGGATAATACTCTATTTGCTTTGCAAAACTCCCTTGACACTTCCCTCCACCCCTCTGCCTTCCTCCTTTTCTTCCGGCTTTTGGATGCTGTTCCATGCTGCAGATTTTGGGCAATTTCCAAACCTCAGTCACAGAAGGTAAGTTCACAATAAACAGTAATAGTGGAGTAAATTCCTGCTGAAAAAGTGGGAAGCATTCAAATACAAGCAAAAGCTGTGACACTCCACAGCCCCACATGATTTATGCTGTAATGAAGCACACATTTTAACAGAGCAAATCTCCCCAAAAAGAGAAGGCCTTGGATTTGCCTTCATATGCAGTTGAGGACTTTACATCGCCATGGAGGTCCAGGAGGATTTCCGCAGGGGAACAGAGTTTCATGAGACCAGTGCGGGTACCCAGCCTTATGGATCTGGCCTGGAAGAGGGTCAGAAAGGTGCTATCAATTCTTCTCAAGTAGTTTAAATCTTATTTGCCTCCTGCCCTATACTATTTTGTGAGATAAAAGAAAATCTTGGGAGAAAAATTTTGCTTTTGCAAGCGAAAAAAGGAAATTAAGAGATACCAGGTGTTGGTGTAGATTGCCTTAGGAGTTCCTGGTTTTCTGTGACATGCTTCAAGTGCTTACAATTTCTGCAAATTTAAGTAACTGGTAAAATATAGTTGTTATTATCATTTTGGAAAGATCCACAAAAATTCTTGGAATAAATATCTGTTTCTGCACTGTCTTTTCGTAACTCTTAACTTTTTGAATCCTATTTTTCATTAATGAGTCATTTGTTTTGTATATGAGTCAGCTGTGACCTAAAACTGAAGATTATGATTGCCCTTACTTGGCTTATAAGCATGGGATGGATGCTCCTGTATGGGATGAGTCTGTGTTTTGTCAATGGGTGCTCAGGAGAAGTGAGAAGTCCAGAACAGCGGCGATTCAGATCACAGGTATGTTGCCCACTGATGTTTTCTCACTGAGTGTTTGGGGGAGGCAGAAGTAGAGAAATGCACTGTAACATATTCCTGCTCCAGAACATGCGCACTTATACACAGGGTGAGGTGTGGCAGATGGCACTGGTCTTTTCTTCACAAATATGACCATTTGTTACTACTGGGTTTGGGATCTGGGGGTTTGCAGATTTCCTGCAAGTCTAGTACTGGTTTTGCCAAGCGCATTCAGCTGGTTCCAAATGTACGTACTGACAATCAAGTGCAGTACCTCTGTCAGGAAAACAAGGCGTCTTCCAGTCAAGTTTTCAGTGTGTATTCCTTAGGATCCATATGCGTGTGGTTAGGTCTGGCTCTGGCAGAGCCTTCCTTAACCAGGCACATGAATAAATGCTACTGCAAGCCTTCATGCTGTTTGCAGGACTGAGGATTCCCCCCTTCATGAGGCTGTAATTGTCCTGAGAGGAGAATGCAGCAGTAACTCCAAAATGGATTCCTTGCAGGCCTTGCAAGTTGTTTTTTCTCTGGGAGGGGAGCATTTAGACCTCTATGAACCAGATAAGATAAGTGGTTTCTGTGGCATGGTAGGTACAGGTGGGCTATCAGCTGCCGTCATGGAGCCCAAGCTGATGGTTGCAGCAAGACACTGGAGCCTGTCTTTGAAAAGGACATTGATCTCAGATTTTTATAATGCATCAAAGCTCCTTGCATGTCTGTGAATATTTCGGGCGAATAAAATACTAAGAATATTTCAGCAGGACTGCTAGCCTTCCTTTGCTTCCCACGTCTAATCACCCTCCCTTCTGGCAGTCTGATAAAATTGTGATGGTAGGTTAAAATCAGAGGTCCACGTATACCATAAGATTGCCTGTGTCTCATTCTCAAGGTCTTTGACTCCAGGACATATTTTCCTGACAGGACAAAGTGTAAAGAAAGCCAGATCTAGCACTATATTTACACTCTTCAGTGAGCACATGGGACAATTCCATTCACAGTATCTCTTTCCAAGAAGGTGGGTGAGCATCTGTCTTCACAGCTGATACCAAAGCTGGTTTTCAGCCAGTCTGCTGGCAAGAGATACTAGTGAGTAGGGTCCCATTTGACAAGCCATAAGCTCTAGGTAGTTTAATGTAATTCAGTTAAAATTAAAGTACTTGCCTGGTTTATTTTGCAACACCCCTACATTGCCTCAGCCTGGCAAGGTCAGCTGGATAATATTATAAATGGATAGTCCCTGGTTCCTTTTCAGTTATCTTTAATATGATGTTGATTTCTGTACACGTATTAATTGTATAAGCCAAGAAAAAGTGTGGAGTAAAGGAATATATTTTTAGATGTTACTTTATTTGGAAAGCAGGAGACGCAGTCTCTTCTGGGATTTGATACTCATAAGCTGAATGTTGCTTTACTGCTGTGATATGGTTAAATCATGCAATTTCTTTGCTGCATCATCATAATGAAGAAACCTAAGCTCAACTATTTTTCTCCTTCGAGGCTAAGAATTCAAACTCTGTTTGAAAAAAGACTGATTTTGGATCATTTCCTGCTCTGAGTGTGCTAGGTATTACACAGGGTGCAAAGGCAATACACAGTGTAGCATGACATTTAAACTGTTATTACACTTATATTGCATTTAGAAAAAAAATCTTCAATCAGTCATAGTTAACCTAGGAGAGCATTTTCCCCAATGTGACACTTAAATGTTTTTAAAATAATGGGATGATTTGTTTCTTTCCCCTTGAATATGAGGCAGTGAGGTTAGAAGGGGAAGCAGAGGGGGGATGAAAAGTGGCTTATATTGTCAAGGTCTCCTTAACTGTTAAGCAGTGGGAGAAAGAATCAGACCGCTTTCCTCGGCAAAAACAGAGAGATATTCTCCACTGATGACTGTCCTTCTAAGCCTTTCCTATCACAGGCTAGCAGTTAAAATAATACTCACCTACTGGGCATCCAGCAGAGTTGATCTACCTTTTCTGCTAGGAGGTTCACGTCCAGTCAAGCCTGATTAATCTATTGCAAGTCCTGAATGATCCCAAATATAACACATAACAGCTACACCTGTTTATCAAGTCAGTTCATTTCCCTTCCCTATTCCACACTGAAAAGAAGCATTAATTAAAACAGTAAACAAATGAGCGCCTATTCTAAATCAGAGCTGCAGGCAAAGAAGAGATAACTTAGGCTCTTGAGAAGAGGGATTTTCAGTTAATTTATGGAATCTACTGTCACTCTCAGGGCAGGGGAGCTTACGTAGCTGGGAAATTGAAGCAGACAGGCTTTGTCTAAACACTTCTTTTTCAGTGAACATCTTCTCTTTTTTTTCTATTTTAATTTTTAATCAAGCCTTATTTTTTTTTTTTTAAAGAAAAGAAATTGCTAGATTTTTCCAGTGTTCTGGTGACTCATCCAGCTCCTGTGAGATACCCAAAAGGTAGAGGAGAGGAGTGAGGAGGAGAGGCAGGAAGCTGAGCTTTAAAAAAAGCAGTGTAAGAATATGTTCTGTTAGCAAATTATTCCCTGGAAATTAATTTCTGTATTTCCATCCCTTTTATTCACCATTTCCCCCAGCATTTTCATCTGTACACTGGTCCTGGACCCACGTTGATGTGAGTACAGGCTTTTGTTCACTCAGTTACCCAATGACTGCAGGGAGCCCACCTGAAATAAATAGTTGCAAAATAGTGTCAAAAAGAGACACTCGGTTGCTGTACTGAGGAGCTGACAGGCTAAGGCCCATCTGCAAGAGCCGACTGATCTGTGCAATATAGAAGTGTGCATATGAGCAAGCTTATAGGACTGGGACAAAGGGTCTGCTTCTGCTTGCAGACATACCCAGAGACTGTAAGGAGAGCACCGAGGGAATCAGAGAGGTGAAGCCCGGGGGTCGGCTCCCAGTTTTGCTTTACAGATGCTGTTTGCACCCATCTCCCAAACTGGGTGGCAGGGTGGGCTGCAATCCCCAGCCTCATTTCTGCATGAGAAGTCAGTCTCACAGGGGAATTGCCCTGTTGTGGCTGCTTCAAGGTCAGGGCCTCTACTTCAACATGCGTTTCGCCTTGCTTTGGTTTTTTAAGGGAGGCATATACACATTCAGTTTTTGATAGAGGGGAAGAAACAGCAGGGGAGTGCCTTAGAGCTGCAGGAGAAATGGGGGCCAGACCCCCCTGAAAGCAAAGAGGTGATGTGCTGTGAGTTCCCCCTCACAAGCACGTTGCTGAGCTAATTGAAACTGGCTCTCCCACATCCCTGGAGAGTGCCCTGACCTCCTACCTAGGAGCAGCTGGGGGGGAGGGCTGGGAGGCAGGAGGAAAACCCTCTTCCTCTCTCCCTTTCCGCTTTCTCCCTCTCTTTCTCCCTCTGTCTTTTCCTCTCTCCCTCTCCCTCTTCATTTTTTAATCAGCAATTCTACCCTGAGAAACCTTCACTGCTGTAGCTCCTGCTGCACATGCCCAGGACAAATTTCAGTTTCAACGAATCACCATTTTCTGTCAAAAAATTTGCAACCTGCTCTTGCTATGAGCTGCCTTTCAATTCCAGAGCATAGCTAAAAAGATTACTGCTTTGCCCGAAATAAAATACTATTGGCAGGGAGACAGTTTAAACTCCTATCAGCAAGGAATTGTCATGATGAAGGCTGCATTTCTCAGGAATCAAACTATCATTTTGCTTCTTACAATACTGTTGGGACTCTCTCCCTGGGCTAATTAATATATGAGACATTTTATTTCATACTGAGATTTGAAATAATTCAGTTTGTGAAATTACACTGAAATTGTAGTTTTCATAAAATCACAGACAGGCCAAAAAAAGTTCTGTAAACCTTTGTCATTTCAGATGCAAACCTCTTTTAAAGCTACAGGAATGCCTTCTACATATTTCAAGTCATCCAGCTTTTACCGGTGGCATATCCAGTAATCATGTTGACAAATTAATGGTAGAGAATTAGTTGTACATTAAAGATTTAAATTATATTATGCGGCACATTGTCATAAAATGATATAAAACAATTGGCAAATAAATGTAAATTAATTCCAGTTACTGACATGTAAGACGCAGAGTGACATCTGTACACTTCTCGACTTGCGCAGCTGCCATACTCTGAAACGTAAAGCAACAGGGGAAGCGGGATGGCGCAGCACGGAGCAGCTGGAAGGGGATGGGGTCAGGCCTTGTGTTTGGGGATTGCGGTGGGCTGGGAAAACCATACCTCCACTTCTAAACAAACAAGTTTGTGTCCAGCATCACCCCTGTGTGCCCTGGGGGGATGGTAGAAAAGTTTCCTTTGTCAAGCGGGATGAATACCTTGTCATGACAATACTTGGGGTTTTGTATTATCCCCCCCTGACCAAAATCCTGCAAGTTCCTATCAATACCAAAGAGCAATTGCTTCCCAGGGCACAACCCCTGGACTTTCAGGGGCTCACACGCTACTGTGCTAGCTAATTATATGGAATCCATTTCCTGGTATGAAGGAATGCATTACCTGCAGCAAAGGATGCAGAAAATATTGGGCACGGGAGGCACTAGGAGGAAGCAGAAAGCAGCCGTGAATTCAAGCCCTGACCGTGGGTTTATACCCACAATCCAGACCCATGCTGAGAGCCTAATCACTGGGGCCATTCTTTGGGCTGTTGTCCAATCAGTCCTTGAATAGCAAAACCCCACAATGCAGAGTATGAATTAGAGGGGGGGGAATAAACGTGGGCGCAGACTTTTTTTGCAACAATACCTAACCGGGCCTTTCAGCCAGGACAACTCATGGACAAAAGCACGGCGGAAATTGAAGTAACTTTTGGAGGCCCTCGGCAGTAAGAGCTAGCTTGATGAGGGTAGCACTGGCTTCTTTTTTGTGTGGACCGGATCAATTATTCACGGTGGGGGGAGAGGTGGAGGAAAAAAAGAAAACTTAAAAATTGGACATTTTTGTTGCACTGGCCTTGGAAATCACAGTTGTTCGCTGAATAAACCCAAATATTTTTGTCTCCTCCTCCTCTCCTTGGTGCATGCTGCAGTGATTTAGGGGGTGGCTTGCAGAGTGCTCACATTCTTCACCCTCCCCCCCCACGCCTGAAGAAGAAAAAAGCTTCTTGAGCTATAGAGATGTCAGGTCTGTGTTTTAAAATTTAGCTTTGTTTACCCAACAGAATGGAATTCATTACTGTGCAAAAGCTGTTCAATTTTCTGACCTTTTTTATTCAAAATGTTGGAAGTAGCAAAAAGCTCATTTGAAGGTCACAGGTTTATGTATCTATTCTCTTAAGTGTTTTAGAAATTCATATGGAGGACACTAAAGGTGGAATATGTGAAAACATACTGTTCATTGTTTACCCTAACCTTGCCATGATTATTAGATAAATGAGGGAAGCAAAATGGCATTAAAAGCCATTGTTAACAGTGATTTTTTTTTTTCCCTGAAGACTGTTCATTTTTGCCCCTGATCTGCAAAGGTCATTTTCTAATTCTTTTCACTGAGTAGTTTATATAACTTCTGCATTTCAAGTCTATAAAAAGCTTTTGCAGACTTTTCATACTGTAAGTAGTAATTTGTTTCATTATCGTTTGAATTTTTATATGTAATTCCTATGGATGTTTTGCTGATATTGTCAGGCTTAAAAGCTGAGAGGCTTTTCGGTTTGGGCTTTTTTTTTTTTTTTTTAAGCCAAGATCCATTCTATCTAGATAATTTGAAATTAGTGGAATCAATCAGTCGACGATTTAAAAGCCAAACTTTGCAGCAAAGGAGATTTGGACTAAAATTATTTTATTTTTCCACATCCACAGCTGATCTGAAAGGCCTTTTCAGCTGGTTATCCAAAGCCAATATTTAACTGTTACTTATTCCCCTAATTTCTGTCCTTTGTCAGGGGAACTTTCCTCGCTAGATCTTGTTGCTCCGTTCCGCGCTAATTGCGGCTTACATTATATAAATGGCTTTGTAAAGAAAACTATAACCCCCAGCCTCGAAAGTTGCATGTTTCTATTTGCTCAAACTTGATGCACTTATTTTGAGAGGGTCATTTCGAGGAAAGCTGTGTAGGCACTGAGAATGTCCTGTATAATAAGCTTAAACAGAACCTTTTGTCCGGCCTCGTCTTCTCAGGCCCGAAAATTAGGCCTCCTTTTTCTGGCAGGGGGCTGAAGTGGTTCATTACCGCAGCCTCCTCCGGCAGGCCTTGGCCCAGCCATTCCCAGTACTCGAGCTCTGTAACTTCCTTAGAAAGGACGAAGGAAAACATGGCACACAAAGGTCTTGTTAGCACTTCCTATGTGAAATTAGCAGCTTTCTAAAAGGTACAACTCCAATTACCTCACATTGTGGGGACGCGCACAAACCCAACAATGAGCCCAGTCTTGCAAGTGACATGCTGTCTCTCCGGAGTTACTTCCCTAATTAGGGATGACGAAGCCCCATTCTGGCGAGTGCATCTATTTACAGTGGGCCACAATGCCTTAACTCGAGCATCCTCCTGAAAGGCCAGTGTTAAAAAACACAAGTGCTCTTTTGGCGGAGCCTTCCGTGGGGAAGCGCCGCATTCCTCGCGGCTACACCCTCCCGAAAAGGGTGGCCGCTTTCCCCCGCATTGTTCACACTTCAGGATTCATTTGGGACAATAAAGCTCCTGCCCCGTGAGCGCTGGGAATTACAGTGGACAATGGCCAGGCTTTCTTAGCGGGGTCTAATGATGGAAAAAAAGAAAAATATTTATTGCTTTTGACAGTTTCACAAGGGGCAAAAATCCTTGTCGTGGCTTTAAGTTTCCACAGCTGTTGGAGGAAGGGTGGTCATATGGACTAAAACAGTTCGGCTCCTTTGTTAAGAGGCTGAGCACAAGGGCCAAGCTGTGAAATTAAAGATTAAGTTCATTAAGGTAAGATAATTGTGCTTGCATCCTTGTTGATACAGGTGTGTACAGGCAAGGCCTGGCTTGACAGACCTATTTGTTTACCTCCTAGCTTCTCGTGAGGCAAATCAGGTCGCGAGGGAGAGGTGCTGGAAATGTGTCTTATTTGCTTAGCCCAAAACAGGGCTGGTGACCTGCAGCCTGTGTTTGCCATGGCCCCATCAAGAGGGGGAGGAGGGCGGGAAGCATTTGGGGGCACCACCAAACATACTTTTGCCCAGAGGAGAAACCCGCCCCAGTTCTGGGGTGGGGTGTGAGTTGGCTTTTTTCCTCAGAAGAGAAATGTCTTGAAACACCTGTGGTGCTGCAGTGAGGAAGAGGAAATTATTAATGCCCCAGTGGCTTCTTTGGCATAAAGGTGTTATTGATTATTAGTTTGCTGCTGCTAAGTGTTTGGATTCTTTGCTATTATTATGTTATTTGTATTGTTAGCAGTTCACAAGTTCAACAGTTTCAGCTAAACTGCACTATAATATTAGGGTTCCAGTAAGAAATTACTGCAGTTTTTAATAAAATAAGACCTTTGTGTAGGTGTATAGATAGCTTCCCAAATTCATTCAGAAAAACCCTTGTCAATTAGCGCAAACATACTGTGGGGAGTTGTACTGTTTTGGTTCAGCAGATCCATTATCTGTTGTGCTATTTTGGTGATGAAGTAGGATGGTATTTTTGAGTGAGTAAAAATGCTACAACACAGTTTCCATTTTATGTCATTAACATAAACATAAAGGTGGGACACGCATGAAGGAGCCTGGTGGTTCGCTTTTGCCAGTTTTCTTCCTCTCACCCAGCCGTTGCCCAGCCCAGCATCCCGCTCGAACTGCCGCAAGGGAATTGCATGCAGCCGAGAGCCAGCTGAGGAGCAGAATCATTTCCAGACCTGGTGCTTGAAAACCACGGCTTGCAGGGCCTCTTCTTTGAGAGAGAGCAGTGTAATTCACTGATGATGCCGCTCCTCGGTGCAGTCCTCTGTGTGTTTCATGGTGCCAAGTGGTTTGTGATAGCACACTGTGGTCAGGACACACATGATCTCTCTATTTTCCACCACAGATATTGTGAAGGGCAGTGTCAACAAGTGGACATCAGAAATACCTCGCTCTGATGGCTGTGCTTCTCAGGACAGGCCTGTGCACAGAACTGAATTTTCTGTCTCGCTCTACCTTGGAAAGCCATGAGCTCCTATACTCATTTGAGAAAATAGCGTTGACAGAAATTTCTCAAAGACAACACATTTTCTGCAAATCTGAAGAGATATCCGTATTAACAGCATGTGATAAATACCAAGTTTCTTCTCCTTCAAGCTAACAATACATTAGGCCCAATCCTGTTCACACTAAAGAACAGGTTTGATTATCTCCTGCCTGCATTAATCTGTTTTTCCCGCATAGGTGCCTAAGGAAGCAAATAGTAGTTCAGGTTAAAAATGTGCTGAGATACAGATATGCTAAATATCAGAAACTCTGCTCTTTTACAGAGACATTTGCTTGTACACAAATTTTCTCCTTCTCTTGGAGAATATAAATGACATATCAGTGGTTTTAGAAAGCAAAGGCATTCAAGTAGCATATAACCTCCTTACGACTTCTTTAAAATTCACGATCTAGGTTTACTCTTGTGGCATAGGTAACAAATTCTCTTTGCTGGCTGAAGAGAATAACCTGTTACATAGCTGGAATATATAGCCTATTACAGCTAACACAACATTTCATCATTTGAACCATTTGATAATTACAAAGAAAGTCACAGGCAACTTCTGAAGTGTTCTTAGGTCTCATTTTATATTTTGGTCCTAGAGAGACCAGTCATTAGAAGGTTCTTTTTAATGAGATAAAATCGTTTTGATTATTTTCTTTTTAATCTCAATATGTTTTTCTATAAGGATCTGTTTATTATCAATATAAATTAAATAACTTTCAGCTAGGAAAATAATTTTTAGTGAAGCCAGTGAAAATAATTCATGAAAATATTTCATTAAAAAACCTTAAAATATAAACCTTCAGCCTTTTCCATTTTAATTTTTTTTTAATAGGCTGTTGAAAAATACTTTTAAAATATAACCGGAGCAGTTAATGAGATAATCTGCCTACAAATCATTAATGAAAAATTAAATTGGCTTTATTTTCCTGCATGTAGACATAGCTAAGAAAAGACAAGAACTTCCAATATTTGTTAAGTAGATCATAGCCTAAAAAAAAAATTTTATTTTGTTAAATGAAAGAAATTGAAGAAAGTTGATATTTCAGCTGTGCTTTTCCAGATACGTTTGCATGTGTACAGAACAGAAGCATTGCAGTACTATTAGGAAAATAGTGTCTCTCAGGTAGGTTGTTTTCAACAGGAGTTTGCTCCCTGCAACTGTTCACATGTTGCACATATGACTGTGTTTCACTCTCTAATTGTGTACACACACTGCGTTATAGGCATTAATGAAAGATATAATATCTAAGTGTGGATATGAGTGAATATAACAGAGTGTGTATATGAATACAATTTCTATATAGGTGTATGCATATGCATGTTTACAGATTTGAATACTTTGGCAAACTCATTTTACTTGATATATATTAAATGCCCAGTGGATTGTTCATTACAACCTTTCCTGCTCTGCATAAAAGTATAACAAATCCAGTAATAATTAAAAAATTACTTTACTTTGAAATAAAGGAGTTTCCATGCTGTTTTTCCATTTCTCCTGCTTTGCCACCATGTGTTATAAAAATAGTGGGAATTTTTTAATAATCCTTGCCAAATCTTTTTTCTTGGGAATTATGCACTGAATTTTCACCCCTGATTAATGATTGCCGTGTTCCACTTGTTTTGTGGTGACCACCTCTTCTTGGAGGGTAATTTTTTCCTCAGAACCATGTATATCCAATTCAAACAGTACCTGCATCTTGCTAAACAAACTACTGAATGAAATACAGTTCATGCAGTAGTTTCTGCTTGTTCTCTGAATGATAAAACTACGCAGTTTCAGTTGTGTACTAGGCAGGTCTCAGGCTTATGAGAAGATTTCAGTGCAAATGCAGGATGGGGTTTTTTCCGATTGATATGCCAGGTGGTTTTGACTAACCAATATATAGTGAATATTATTAAGAAAACTATGAGATTGCATTTCCCTGTGTCCTCTACAGTATGTCCTAAAATTGTAATCTTACTCAGCTGCTGAGTCCACCTCCTGTTTTCTGTGGATTAGTTATTTAGCTTGGGTATTAAGTATATCAGAAAAGCTTAATCTAAGAGTCATTATATGTGTTTTAATATTGAAATTTGTCATTGCCAAATCAAATTTTAATATTCTAAAATATGTTCATCCCCTTTAACAGCATGATTAGCAAATGTTTTGCAGGGAAAATAGGTGGACAGATTTGGTACATGGTTTTCAAATAACATGTTATTCTGTCCTGCTGCAGGTAAAATGCTCTGAGTATTTTTTACTGTTATGAAATATTTTTTTAAAGGATTAGGCCAGCATTTCTGAAGAATCTTGTATGGGCTAGAGAGGCTGTCACATCCATGCTTTTTTTGGCAAGAGAAATTAGCCTTCCTCGAGCTCCATTCTGAGCTGCTGCTACACAAATTAGCAAACATAGTTAGACCCCAGTGCAAGTTTTTTCCTGCAGAACTAACATTACAACTTTTTTTATGAATTATTAGAAATTCTTGGGCATAAAAGCTTATGGGCATCAATTGAGAGATGCAGTCAGCTTGTGCACAGGGATACTTTGGCCATCTGGAAAGTCCTCTTGTGAAATCCCCTGGAGGCTCCTAGATTAGCACAGGTAGGCTTCTTCTTTTATAAAAAAATGAAAGAGACAGAGATTTTAATAAGACTAGCAGGTTACACGCCTAATTGATCACAAAAGTGCAGAGATGCCCCTCTTTGCTCTACTTATTTGGCTTCAAAATTACTGTAATGGTTACTGTCTGTGCCATGTATGAATTGTCAAAAATGGTAGAAGTTACTTATTGTATTTTCTATCATCGCACCCCACAACTATTCCCTCTATCAGATCAAAAGTATTTGTCCCTCCAAGGTGTATGTCTACTCTCCAGGGCTACAAACTTTAGGCCAAACTCAGTTCAGGTGTGGCACAGAATTCCACTGAGAGGCACAATGATCCTGCCCACATGGGACTTTGGCCTCCTGGGGCAAGACCACTTCCAGGAGCTAAGCCAGCATGTGGCTGCACAGCACTGCACTCTTCAGTGCAGATATAACCTTAGACAGAGAGCCATGAGGCCAGAAATTAAAGAATCCTGTCTTGAAGAAGCTCTGTTCTCTCTTCTGTTGCCTGTTTTTTTCTGCACTTGGTGACATGTATTTAGTTTCTGTAGTTTTTGGGTCCATTCTGAGGAGGTTTCTGACTTCAGTTCTTGGTGTCAGGCAATGCAGAGTATGGATGCTGTTATTCGTCAAGTGAACTTCTATCTGCTGTCTCAAAATCTATGTTATCAAACTGTAATTTTAAATAGACCCCCCAAAATTTCAGTGATTTGAGTACACTGATTAATTCTAAACATAGGATTAAGATAATTTAGTTTCCTGAAGAGACTCAGCACTTCTCATGCATTCCTGCATCATGCTGTTTCTCGTTTTTCTTGCTTTTTTATGAAGAACTGAAGTTTGGGAAATAATAATGATGGTCAAAAGGCTACTTCAGCGAAGACAGAGGCCAAGGACACTGTTTCAAAAGTAGGAGAAAAACTTCAAATGCTAGTTAAGATACAGACTAGAGGAAGCAAGTCAAGGGAACCATATGACATCAGACAAGAGAGTGAATTCAGACAAAATAAGTGGAAGAAAATGGGAGGAGAAGTGCTGGTGGGTATGCAGAACTTTTGAGCACTGTAGGCAGGGATGATGAGTTTAAAGGGCATATGGTAAAAGACAGGGAGCCAAAGAAATGAATCCTATGATGTTGGCTGGAAGAAGGTGAAAGAAAATTGACTTAGGGGTCAACTCAGAATGTTTTTAGGAATACAATTGAGTTTCAGTACATATGTAGCTTCACAGAAATCAAGCAAATGACTCGTAATGAAAACCACGTATGCACCCATGTACCCTGCTGAACTTGAGCTTTTAATGATAGCATTTACACAGCTCTGAGTGAGGGTGGAGTTGGGCAAGAAAAGCTTACAATAAGCAAGACACATGATCAGCAAACAGAAAAAAGATAATGCAAACTGCATGCTAAAGGTAACGTATTTCTCTTTATGTTCCAGAACTTCTTACCGACTTTTGTTCCCCTCTGCATTAATTTTACATCAGTGACAGCATTCAAGTTTAACCTAAAACTTCAGGTCTCTTAAGTTCCAGCTCTGAGGATGTGCAAAGTTGTAGTAGGAATACACAACCCTTTCACTCTTACACTGGTTCAAGTTTACTTGAAAGATTCTTAAGCAAAGAGAGGTCTTTGACTCTGGTAGATCTGTGGGTGCAACACAGTACTATCCAGGCATAGATCTTGGTGGAGCTGTAGTTTTGTGTTTCTTTTATTATTTCCAGTTGGAATAACGTACTACAGACAATGAGATAACACATATTAAATTCTGCAGTTTGCTTTTCATAGCATCTGATGAATACCTCTCTTCCCCTACCCTTCTAGCTTTATCCTGCTGCCATCACTGTGTTTGCTGTACGGAAAACATAGTTGATGCTTCACAAACAACAGTGGAGTGTGCCTAAAGACAGAGGCTATACAGTAAGTTATATGTTTTTTGTATCATATATGTCGTAAAGATTCAACTATTAATGTAATGATAATGCTCATATTTTCTAGTCCCAGACTTTACTATTGACATCCTATTGTCTCTGTAGCCCCTTGTTTCTCTTGGCAATCACTTTGCTTTTTCTGTCTCCCTTTCCTTCCTTATATATCAGTCTGGGCCTGTGAGAGGAGTAGGAGCTCAGGAAATATGGTCTCTAAGTGATACTCATGAAGTGTGATGTTTGTGATGGCATTAAAAGATGTTGCCTCTATTGTCATGGAGCCATTTTCCAAGAAACGCTCCTGATTTATTAGCTCAGTAGATGCTGGTAGGTGTTTGATGTGACCACAGTTGTGGTTTATGGATAAATTTTTTTAAAAAAATTCCTTTAAAACTCTAGCCCTTGGCTCATGAAGTGGATGGATCAGCAAAGAGATATTGCTAGGTTCCCTGAGATTCTAGGAGCACCTGAGGCACAATAAAATCTATGGAAAATATAGATTGACTTCAATAAGGCCAGGACTTTACTATCAGTATCCAATTTTTACTGTAGTTATGGTCCTCTTTACAAATGTGCTTCACATGTGCAAGAGGCTTTTTGAAAAGCTTTCAGACCAGCCTTTCCATCACCTGAGTGGTTACAGATCAAAAGCTTGCATTGCTCTGACTGCATAGATTTACACAGTACTGTAATGAGAGAGCTGAGCTCTGCATCTGGGAATTCAACTGAGAGGTTCCATCAGATGGTGCTGAGCTCTGTCATTAAAGAAAATACCAGCCCTTCCCCAAGCCCCAGGAAGGCAAATAAATACAAAGGCCGGACCTAGTCACAAACTGTGTATATAGATACTTTTTTTCCCCCTGAAAATGGCATTTATTAAAAACAAACAAACAAAACCATTTCAGCCCAATTTAGCAAGAGCACTGGGCACTGCACATTCCTTAATCTTTTATTTCATGCATCCCAGTTCCCACTCACCCAGGGCTCCCTTTTCATAGGATGTTTTATACCGGGCTGATCCATTGTATTCGACAGAGAAGGATAACTGTAGCCATAAACAGCTATTTTACATTTTGTAGCTTCTTTCTCAATCACCTTTTGTAGGGTGGGTATGTTACTGTCGTGATGTTTAGATTAATTTTGCATTATTGGTAAACTAGAATTAAATACCCACAAACCCAGTAATCAGTCTCTCTGAGTCAATTGAGGCTCTGTATACCAACTCTGAACTTGGTATTGTGGCAAAAAAAATTCAAGTGAAATTGATGAGCAACTGAAAAGAAAGTGTTAGGACTGAGTGCAAAAGTGGTTGGAGCATAAGTGAGACCTCATTAAAATGCCTTATTCCCTTGGCTTTCTCTCTCACCTATTTTCATCACTGGGAAAACTGCCTTTTCCTGACATTGGTTACTAGAGCTCCAAACCTCTCGTTTCAGTGTCAGACCCTAACCTTGGCGGCTATGCAAAGTGAAATTAGTATTACAGTTCTGTGGATCAAAATTCTTTTATTTTTCTTAACCCTGCCTACCAAAATAAACAAGAAAAGCCATTCTAGGAAACTCTGTAAAGAAAATTCTATTACAAAACTGTTACTTAAAAAGAGATCTAAAGTCAGAATTTTTGTTCAAACTTCCAATTTAAATTCAACTTCTGGGTTAAGCAGGCCTGGATTTACTTGCTTTTCAGAGGATGAAAGCTTGCTTTCATTTATGAGATACATCATGATAGAGGAAAGTATGAAGAGTAACACTGCAGAGGTAACCTTAAATCTTAGTAAATGTTAGTAAATCTTAGCTATTAACATTTAATATTCCACCAAAACTAAGCAAATAATATATTATTTATGCATATGCACATATCTTTCTATTTGGGTGCAGCACAGAATCATAGAATCATGGAATCAACTGGGTTGGAAAAGACCTCTGAGATCATCAAGACCAACCCTTGATTCAACACCACCGTGGTTGCCAGACCATGGCACTGAGTGCCATATACAGTCTCATCTTAAAAATCTCCGGGGACAGTGAATCCACCACCTCCCTGGGCAGCCCATTCCAACATCTGATTATTCTCTCTGTAAAAAATTTCCACCTAATATCCAACACATTAGTCTCTTCTTGAAATTGCCAGTGTGGTTTTTATTTTGGTTTGGTTTGGTTTGGGGTTTTTTTATTGACCCTGGGCACTTTCCCTCTGCTTTTGTACCTGCTCCTACTAGGTCGGTTGTCAGTATTTGGAGTGTTTGACATTGCTGCTGCCACCATTGTGAATTGAAAGGTAGAACGATGGGCCGGTTGCTTTTATATGTTATCCAGTTTTGATCTTTTCGTCTGCTCTTTGCCAAGTAATGTCAGCCATGATTATTTCCAACTTGCCAAAATTCTGAAGAGCTTTTAAACAGGTGGCATTTTCCTATAAAAAGACTCTACCACAAGAATGTTTCTTTTTCCAGACCCGAATGTCATCTTTTCTCTCATAATTACAGTGGTCTAAGTGACACATTTCTGGACTACTGACAGTTTTAAAGATTTGCTGTTTGTCGGTATTGCAATTACTGTGCATTACCTTCTCCCTTCTGAGAGGAGCGAAATTATTTCCATAGATGTTGCTGCCTTCACAGTTTTGCCTTTGATTTTGCACAGTTGGCTCTAGACTAGATCTAGATTTGGAAGTTGCTGGGAATAACTTAGTGTCAGACAAATAAATAGCTTTGGATTAAGCTGCTGTCACCACTTAGATGAAATCTTTCCTAAACTTTTTCCTTCTTGCCTGAAAGCATTTGAAAAATGTTTTATCCTTGGTAGACTTTGTAGGCAAATACTTTTGTGCCCAGGGGTAACACCAGGTAGGTGTTAACAACAACTCTATTACAATTATTCTCTTGTGTGGGTACATCTCTTGCAAGTGTCTGCCCTGTGTAAGTCAGCCTTGTATGATGATCTGCTTTAGCCCATGGGCTGATCGTGACAGGGGTCTGTGTATTTCTGCTGGTGTTCCACCTCTCCATGTAGAGAAAGAGTAGGTTGAAAATTAAGTCAGTAAACCAACTGCTGTCATTTACTTGGTCTGTCTTATGGCTTTCTATTTCACAGCACAAATAAAACACAGTGACCAAGGAACATTACTGACCTAGACACCATGCAGTTTAAATGACATGTACTGTTAAAAAATCTGATAGCTCCTTGTCTCATCATCTTTTTTGTTTCAAAATAAGCCCCTGGGAAAGACCAGAGACACAAACCAGATATCTGTGTGTGGACTCCTCATCTTTTATTCTATGTATCATAGCAAACAGTTCCAGGGCAAACTTAACCAAGTCTTCTACAAACTCTGGAACGGAGGCTCTCACAACTGTATTTGAACACTAGCGATGAATTTTAATATTTCAGATTTCAGTAACAAGCTACATAAGTCTGGTGGTCTGCACTGCAGATCTCTGGAACTAAAAGAAGAACTATTCTATGGATTTAGTAAAAAATCATCTCTTTTATTGATAAATTTTGGACAATTGTTTTTTAATATAAGTACATTTATATCCAAGTTACCTACAGATATTAGGAAACTGAAAAAGGAATTTAAAGAATGGAAAGAACAAGAGCAACAATAGACTTCACAGTCAGTTTCCTTTAAGTCCTTAGTATAGTCACAAAGTTAAGACACAAAAGCATTTGCAACAACAACATAGTGGGCAGAGAGTATAAAAGAGAGGCCATGAGGCCATTAAGGCAATTAAGAAAGATTAAGATTGCTTGTGGTGGAAAGACCCATTAATCAATAGGCCAGAAATCACAGCATGCTATAGAATATACTTCACCAAAAAAAAGAGAACAAACAGGGTAAATATATCCCATACCAAAGGCCACAGAGTTCTCATTAATGAGAAATCATATTAATCCCTCAGATATTGTTGGCTCCGTAGTCAGGTTTTCCATTTGCACACGTAGGAACAGCACTGATGAAATGCACCATAAGTGATGCAGAACCACGATTGAAAAAATTTCTGTCCACAGTTGGAGGGAAAGCAGAGCTTACTCAAGAGGGCGTGGGCTTATGCTGCTCATCATTCTGCAGGAGAGGGACAGTGACTGTGGTTATTCATTGCTGACAACAATGATGCACAAGCCCCCATTCACCAATCTAAAGCTGCTGTGCAAAGATGACATGATGCCTGTCAGAGGATGGGCAACTGAAAATCCTTGCATTTGCAAAATGCCTGTGGGCATCTAGTGCAAGTCTTCATATGCTAATGAGGAGAGGAAACAAAGTGGGAGGGCTACTGCATGTGTTAAATCTTGCACCTGAAATAATTCAGCATTGGCTTAAACAGGCATATAGCCAGGCTGAAACCACCTCTAGGGCACTCAGCTCCATCTTCAGCAGCAAGGTCACGACCAATTCCAGGCTTACACATATAGTCTGAAGGAGAAGCTACAAGTGGGCAGAAACTTATTTTCTAACTGGTTTTGCAGAAATAGCTACAGCTGGTTAAGATTTTTTTCTTTTTAAGCAAACTGAAAAGCAGAGGTGGAAGCAAGTCCTTTTTTTTTTTTTTTCCCCAGCAAGAGGTGGATTTCATTTATTTTTGAACCTGAAACTACTTCCTAGAACTATTTCCTTGGAACTTTTTCCATGGGAATTTTCTGCTTCTTGACTCAAAATAAACTTTTCTCCACTGATTTCAACCAATAATATGGAAAAAAAATCAAAATTACTAAAATGAAATATTTTAATATGCTGTTTTGATTCATTGTTTTGTGAGCATTCTTGAGATGTGTTACTATTCCAGGTGAGGAAAATATTTTCTTACAAAACTGAATATAATTCTGGAGTGTACAGAAACAATGGATGAGGCATCTTTTGCATTCATGAGTTAAATTATCACTTTTGGCATTTTTTCTTAATGTAATCAAGATATTCCAAGCCACAGAGTGTCATGTCCAGTGATCACAAAATCTTCTGAGTGGGAAGGGATCCACAAGGATCACTGAGTCCAGCTCTTCAGTGAATGGCCCATACAGGGATCAAAACCCTCAACTTCAGTGCTATAAGCACCATGCTCTTATCAGCTGCACTAATCTCAGGGTTTTTGGTTAATATTACTAGCAGATACTGTCAGAGGCATTGTAAAAGCCAGGATGACTTAAGAAAAGAAGGCTGGTGTCATGCTTGCCTCATAGTAGTTTTGCTGTTGAGTGTATAATGATAAATATGGGATAAAAACCTGTTCTACTTCAGGTATTCAAGACAATATTAGACAGCTATTTTCCCTGATTCCAGAGAAGTCAGGTATCCACAGTGTTTCCTCAATTTCAAGCAAGGCTACAGGCACCTGGGCTTTCCTAACATCTGTATGCTTAATTTCTTTCTTTTAGTGCAGAATAGTTAGGAAAACTCCCAGAAAAGCAAGAAAACCTATATAATAAATCTTTCTGGAGCAGTTGATTTTTAAGATCTTACATGACTGTGAAACAGCACAATCTGACATAGGACAACTCTGCTCTAGGTTCTGGTAGCAAGTAATTTCTTTATGCTTGTTTTTCATAGTTAGCAAAATGCCAAGTGGTAACTTTTGGCTAAACAAGCAAGCCTGAAGAGCTGGCTGTCACCTTGACTGCAAAGAGAAAAAGTCTTTTCCTGTATGGTAGTTGCATCGTGCTTTTGAAGATCTTGGAGCCTATTTCGATACCAAATGTGTGCTACTGTTTTGGGAGGCAAATGTTGTGGGAGGCAAATGCACACAGTAGATGTTTGTTTTCTGCAAAGATACAGAAGTCTGGGATTTCCAGTTTTCTTGATCTTGGTGCTATTTATATTGTAGTAAACAAATATTTTATTGTTGGTGTGTGTCACAGTAGTGTCTGAGAATATCAGCCAATTTCTAGCTGCTCTACATCTGCTGTCTGCCATTCCTGTTCTATGTACAATCACCTCACTCGTCTATTGCAGCTTCTCAATTTTACTACATAAACACATCCTCTATCATGTTGTTTATCCATGCATGGAGCAAGCAAACAATCTGACTGTACCATTCTGGACCTCTTGACATTTAGAGAGAGTTGGGATTTAGACAGACCATTGAAGGAATTTCAGTATTCAAGATGTGAAATGATTAAGATGTGAACAAGGATTTCAGCATAAGTAAGGTCAAGGTAAAGCTGAACTCAAGCAGAATTTCAGAGGTGGGAATGAGGAGAATGAGGAAGGTAGTTTGGTGTTATGAGAAAGCAGTTTATTGTTTTAAATTTTGCACTGCTGTGATAGCAACATAAAGGCCTTTAATATCTTTTAATTATGCTGTTCTAGTCAGAGCGCAGAGATGCCAAACACAGTGACACGTTGCTGTAGGTTCCTTTACCTCCCTCTAATTTCTCTACCTTTCCCTATTCCTGATGGTTTCCACCATATTCTTCTGCTAGATGTTTGATTTTAATATTTTATATCTACAAAACTATTATAACTGGCTTTTTACTTCTGTTCTCAGGAGTTCAAGAATACTTCCTGATGTCAAAGAAGTCACTACAGCTCTCACTCCCAATGTCTGATACCAGGGAGAAAGAAGACTTCCATGGAAATAATGTAGAGTTCCCAGGTCAGATTTGCTCTTTTCCCACTATCTGTCCTCCCACAGTGGTTCTTTCATATACTGAATAGCTTGTAGTTATTAGGTCTGCTGGTGGAAATGCTCTGGTCCCAGCCACTGGAAGAATCCCCAGCCCTTCCAACCTGCTTGTGCCATGCAGAGAAAACTAGAAAGAGAAATGGCAAGGAGGGAAGGGTGAAGTGCGCATCTTTGGATGGGGAAATAGGGTGATGGACCTCTCATCGTTTGACAGTGCTAGTTTTAGTTAGATTCTTTTTTTGGTTAAAAACCTCAGTGCAATGCTTTTTTGATGCTTATACGTTAATTTCAATGTACACAAGTATATATTAGCCAAACTATTTGGCTTTTCATACTAGACAAACTTAAGCAGCTTTATCAAAAAATAGCCCACCACTGATGTTTGCCAAATGTTTTCTTTCCATCTGTTTCATCATAAGGCTATTTTTCCAGTTCCCTCCTCTCACGTTCTGTGGCATACTTTCTTCCACTGAGTATTTCTGCACAACACAGTCTTACCTGGAGATGAGCTGCTGACAGAATAGGTTAAAATAAAACAATATTTAACTTGATAAGTATACGTCGGTCCATCCTTCTGTCCAGTCTTTGTATTGTGTTACTAAAGTAAATGCAATTAGTGAAAATCAAAATGTTATATGAAATCACATCAATTACTTAGAACTTGGAAAAAAAATTTTGATTAAAATTTCCTGGCACTGTCAAAATACCTTGTTTTGATGTCTCTGGGAATACAGTCTTTTTGCTTTCCTCTTTCCAACACTTTTTTCTTTTGAATGTCTTTGAATATTGTCTTGGGTACTGTAGAATGAAGTAAAAATTAGAAGTTTATGTTTAATGAAGCCTCTTAACTAACTGAAAGTAAAATTTACTCTCTCTTTTTGATTTTGGTGACCCAAACCTAAAACATATTTCCTATTTTGGTCTAGGTTGGAATTTTAAAACCCCTCATAATATGAGAACTCTAAAACCTCTGAAAAATGTTTTTTTGATTTTCTTTGTGGCTTTTATTAGCTCTGGGCACCTGCTCTAGAGGGAAAGAATCCGCATTCTGAATCTCATATCCTCCTTCAGGTTAAGCATCCTCGCTGAATACCACTGCTCCATTTAAACAGGAGGGAGGCAACTTCCTCACAAGCAGAATGCCACTGAGGGCTCTTAGGGTGGATGCAGTCATTGTGTTGATAAGAAGCAACACAGGCAGCCCCAAGTTACCCTTTCACATGTTATCGAGCATGCTCTCTCCTGTCTTGTTAACAGGAACAGAAAGGTACCTCCCACTCAACACCCCCACTGATAAATTGCCAGCAGGACTTTAAGTCAACAACCTTAAATGCCATCAGGAAAGCGGTTGGCGGTCAACACAGATCCCGGTGAGACAAACTGTTTTGCAAACCTGTCATAGTGCAACAATTTTGGTTTCTGACTAGGTAGGCTGCTTTGAACTGGGGATGATGATGGTATACACAAGAGTAACGAAGTTTGTGCTTGGGAGAAGAGCTTGCACCACAGACCTAAGGACAGGAACTTGTATTTTAAAGCTAGGAATGATTATAAAGATATTCGGCTTTCCTTTGCTCTTTGCAAGTTTTCCACTAGCTTAAAACCTAACCACACAGCCAGGCTGCCAACACAAATAACAAAGGGCTCATCTTTTTTTGACAAACAGCAAGCCACATCATACTTCTCATTCCCTTCTATAGCATCTAACTGTATCTCACCTACATGAAGTTCTGCAAGTGAGTTGTTATAAATTTCCCAGGTAAAGTATTTCACTCTTTCAGCCAGAATGGATAATGGTACTGGACATGAAAAGTGCTTCAAGAAACTCTAGATTTCCCTGTTATTTACTGGATATCAAACATGGGGCAGGTACTTTTACAAGGTCTGAGAGAACTTCTGCAAAGAAAACCAGATATTGCTCCAAGTAGTACCTTAGTGACATTCACAAGTAATGTCTGGTGAATGGATCTGCTCATTTTTTGTTATATATTTTCAAGAAATAGCTATGATTGCAACAGTAAAATCATCTGTCTTAAATGTAAATGCTACCTGCATCCAGACATTTAACCCACAACTAGGCTTTACCTGCTGACTTGGTCAATAGCAGCAGCCAACATTTGGTATCGGTCTATTTTCTCTGCCATGAAAAAGGCTCGTTCCCATTCTGATTAATTTTGTTAGTTCATAGTGCTAGACAATATTGATAATTCTCTTTGAGGGGTTGTTTAATGGGATGACCTTAATAAGAATAAAATAGCTGGATATGGACTTGTTCTAGCATTGTATTTCTTTCTAAAAACATAAAAATTACCTGTTCTGGATTATACTTTGTGTGTGCGTGTTTTGTCTGTGGGTTTTCCATAAATCATTTAAATTCGTTCATATAAGCTTTACATTTGTAATAAGCCTGTCATGGAGGAGGTGAGAGGCTTAGTGGCCTTGCAAAAACTGAAATAGTCTCCATCACCACCTCATGTATTTACGCCTCCAGTTCAGAAGGTACTCTAGGTAGCACCTAGAATAGAAGAGCAATCCTATCTATGTGCTGAATATTAGACATCTTGAAATCAGAGCAGACCAGATCCATACATATTTGAAGTTTCTGTGAAACATTTTTCACAAATTTACTAGAATAAATTTATTTCCTATAGTAAATTTCTGGCTTTCTAATGATTGAAGTATGAATAAATAATTACCCAAATACAATTCAGTAAATAAATTGACTTTATTGATGTAAACAGGCATTATGAAAGTTAAGATGCATGGGCTTGGGAAACAAAGCAAACCTAAAAAGACAGTTCACTCTCGGTTATACAATGAAGTATGTCTAGTTATTCATTGTTCATCGACCAATATTTTTATAGTAAATGAGGCATAAAGAAATTGTGCACATGAACAGGTCTGAAAAAAAATTTCAAAAGAATCCCTCACTAGATGTGACATTGTGAAATACTGTAGCTTTTTGAGCTCCATGTGTATATTTATCTGACTACTGTTTGTATAACAAAACATCAAAGAATATGCACAGCAGAGGTAGCTTTTCTGAGATGTTTTACCTCTTGATGCACAGGCAATATAAATATTAATATTCATCATGTTCTAATTTCCTTATTCTTATGCCAAGCCCAGACCCACTTAGAAATAAGACTTCTGTTTTGCTGCTGTTACATATGGTTTTGTCTGATTTCGCTTCAGCTTGTACAGTTCCACCTAAATTAACAACTATGCAAGATTGCTTTCCAGCTTCAAACTGATATGGAGAGGAAATAAAATCCTTGATATGTTTCTGGTAAAACAATGTCTGCATGTCCATTTTAACATATGACCCAGACTTCCCTGTCTTACCAGTAAGGTTTGTGTGGTTCATGTTGCACTTTTTCTGTTTCTTTTTAAGACCTTCTGTAAGGCATTCTGCCTCTGAATGCAAATTCTTATTGTCTTCAACATGCCCATTCACAGGGCTTATTTAGCCCTTGTGTATTGGGTTTGTGCGGCCAGGTTTTGGTAGCGTGGGGGGTACAGAAGTGGCTTCTGTGAGAAGCTGCCACAAGCTTCCTCCATGTCCAGCAGAGCCACTGGCAGACGGCTCCAGGACAGACCCGCCACTGGGCAGGGCTGAGCCCATCAGGAGTGATAGTGTCAGAAACAACCTGTGATGGATTGACTGTTAACCCCTATTCCCCATCTCCCTGCTCTGCTTGGGGAGAAGGTAGAACTTGGGAACAAGGGAAGGCTAGTGGGAAGGTGTTTTTAAGATTTATTTTAAGTCTTGTTATCCTGCTCTGCTTTTGTTAGTAATAAATGAAATAAATAACTCATGAACCCTTCATTATATTTTTTGTCTTCTGGCCAGTTGCAGAAGGGAGTCGTAGAACAGCTTTGGTGGGTACCTGGTGTCCAGCCAGACACAACCCACTACACCCTGACTTCCAGAAATACTTGAATTCTTATCCTTCCGCATAGAATCTGTGGAAGAGAATTTGTTGTAGGCAGTGAGAAAATCAAACTTGATAATCACTGAGAGATTGAAAGTATTTCCAAAACTCATTATGCTTCTCCAAAGGATTTCAGTGATGAAAAGGGCTGAAGCTCCATCTGAATAGGCAGCGTTAAAATCATGTAATTATAAAATTACATAATTCAAAGAAACATTATAAACCAGCAATACCACCGTATGAATTGCAACAAAATTGCAGATGTCTGGCTGAGCCTGGAGTCTGGATCTCAAGACCTAAGAAGCTGTACATATTCTGGTAAGGTTGCAAGGTTATAAACAGAACTTTTCTGCCTAAAATCTCTTGAGACTTCAGACTCAGAAATTCTTGCTGTTGAATCTGGTTTTGGATGAATGGTGCAGAGACCTGTTTAAAACAGCTACATCATGGTGAATTTTACTGGAGTTGGGAGCTTGTTGTCTTACATGTTTTTCAAGGTGAAAAAAATCCCTATCCATGTAGATAAAAAAAAAGTCCTCTGAAGTTCTTAACTACAGAACAATTAATCTTCTATGTCTGGTGCCAGCATAACTTCATATGCTGGTGGGCACACTAATTTTTTTTTTTGAGGTAATTTTTCAAATCTGAAACAATGAAGAGAAAAGGAATTTTGCTGTTGAATTCAGGCACAACCGGGTGTTATCCAGAGGCTAAATTCTTTTCCTGCTTAACATAAGAACATAATAAGAACATAAGAGGCATACTGGTTCAGAACAAAGGTCAGTGTAGCCCAATATCCTGGCTCCAACAATAGCTGTAAGTGGGTATGCAGGGAAGAGCAGAGAACCGCCTTGCATATCTGATGCCTCCCCTTAAGTATTCTCCCAGCTTTCAGCTATTCATGGCCAAAGAATTTCCTGAAATGGATGTAGTTCCAAAGGATTTAAAAACCCTGTATACATTTCTGTTCTGCAGTCTTGCCCAGTCTCCCCTTGAGGCTATGCAAACTTATAGTATGTACTAACTGATGTCAAATGGGAGTTGGGCATCTGTGTTTTGCGGCAAAAAGTGATTAATGTCATTGGGGATTCAAAGATAATACTATCCCTGTATCTTCATTAATACAGTAGGTCTAGAACATATCTGGTGATTTACAGTTATAAGAGGAGAAGTGAGGATATGTCCAAAATATTGCCATGTTTTCTTTAAAATCTCTATGCAGGCATTGTGATCTGAGACAAAAAAAAAAAAAAAAAGGCAGGGTGGGACACTAATGAACTGTTGATAAAAGAGTAGCCCGTGGGCTCAATGAAGAGACACTTAAACTGTTCAGGCAGGGTGCTAGAGGCAAAGAAATAGGTGATTACCTTTGAATGATGATGCAGTTCTGAATAAGGGGAGAATAACTGATGGAAGCCCATGGACATTTTTCAACCTTGCCAAGGAGTAGGCAGATATGAAATGATAGATCCATTCAGTGGCAAATTCCAGCTAGATTGCTCTTAGACCAGACTACAAGAGATAGTCTGTCTTCCTCAATTTTTCAAACATTTCCTTGTCTATTTTTTTTTTCCCCAGTGAAATATATCCAGTGTTTATAATTATATAGATTAACTTTTGGAGATCATGCCACTCAGTTTACATTTCCTTGTATTTGGTGACTATGCAAAATGAACCAAATGCAAAGATACATACAACAAATCTTCCTGGTCGTGACTGCTTGCAAACAACAAAAGCACTTGAATATTTTGATCACTGGGCTTGTATAAGGACCTACATGACTAGAGAAAGCGAATATTTTCTGTGACTACTGAAACGAGCTGTATCTCCTGCAGTTCTGAGTCATTAGATTCAAATCATTGGCCTCTAAGACTCCTGTAGTTGGAACTTTAATGGGTCATTTTGGACAGCCTTCTGCCAGGACATGATTATCCCCTCCCGAGCTGTGTTAGAGCTTGATGATCAGAAACACGACCCACAAATGACGCAATGTTGTCCACAAACACAGGTGAGGGGAAAGAAGATACTGGTGCCTTTGGTCAATGGACACCTTACTCTGTAGCCTGTGCTTTTATTCTGTGTTGCCTTTGATTTCTCATGGAGCTTTTCAAAAAAGCTTTCCTTTTCCCGTCTTTTCAATATAAGGAGTAAAATCAGTCCCGAGTTTAGCAGTTTGTGTTGGTTTCATTGTGTTTGAGTAGAGACAACTACCCTAAGGCAACCACAGTCACGTGCTTCTCAGACACCTATATGTTTTTTCCAATGTGAGGGTTTTTTTCGCACAGTGCACACATGGATTTTGTAGGGTGAGAGATGTTCTGTTACCTATTAGTAGGTTTGGTGTGTCTTAATTGACAGATTGCTCCTGATTCTTGAAAACTCATGAGTCCTCACTGACATCATCTGTTTACATTTGATTACACTACTGGCTATTTTTCCAATGAGAAGTTTTAATAAGATTGTTTCAGTCAGGGTGAGGTCTAGAATCTTAATTTCTGGGAGCAGTAGAGTGATTTTTTGGAGTGATGGTAAATGTCTTTGTTACCTGAACAAAGTGCCAAATGTGTTGGAGAAATTTTTGAACTAACAGGTAAGACAGTGCTGGACCCTCCCTGTAGCTGGTAAAATCATATGAGGGGTGAGACCCACATGAGGGAAGGGCGTAGTCAGTGCTAGTCTTTGGTTTTCATTTGTAATGAAATTTTTCGAGCTTTTAGTATCATCACTCTCAATCTGCAAGTCCTTTAGAGTCCTTAATGGTTTCTGTCTATGCCCATGGCAGTAGCTATGAATGTTTTTATCTAATCTACTTGGTGATGAAGCTATATTCAATTTCATCTCATGATTAGATCTCTGCAATGCACCCACATCCAGCTACATCACGAGACTAGAGCCAAACTTCAGCTATATGGTATGTAAAAGGGTGTTTTATGAACAGCCAGTAATGCCTACACTCCAAGAAAATAAAAGATACACTTGAGAAGAATTTTTTACTTTGTTTTCCCCCTTAAGTAGTTATGAACTTGCTGCAGAAACCATCTCCTTTTTTGTGTGACACTGTGTCAACAAAGATGAACTGATGTACCTGGAGGGACCAGGAATGTGTCGGCCTTGACTCTGATAGATGGCTCCTGGGCCAGTGGAGCTAGGCATCTTATAGTCTCTGCAGAACTGTAGGCTCTCAGGTGATACTGCAAAGCTCAAGTAAGTTTACCCAAGCTTTGGGAATAGGAGAGAGTTGCCAATAGGGTATGATGACAATAAGACATTTTTATGTTTTGATCTGTGAAGATTTGAGAGTATCTTTGCGCTGATAACAATCAGTGATGACTGACTGTGAGTCTAGATAGGTAAATTTTTATATTCTGAAATATTAAGTGATAGCCACAAATCCTTCTGAAAAGGCAGTGTCTCCATTCTACCTGTGTTACACCTAACGTGCTTGGTGTTATACTTTCATGTACGTTAATAAATTATTCTTAAAGAACATAAAAATGTACATATGTATGTGAGAGATGACGTTTTCTGTTGCTAGCTAGCAAGGTTTTGTAGTTTTCCAACGCTAGCTTCAAACATATTATAGTAGGTAATATTAAAGACTGAGTGGTCTATTTTCTACATCTTCTGCTCCTTCCCTGGGCAAAGCATGACAGTGTTACATATTTTCTAGGGGCTCGTGGCCAAAGAAAAGTTGTTTCTCTATTTAGAAAAACTTCTTCCTCTGTAGCAGTCTTAGAAGGAATCAGATTTTCTATGGTTGGTTAAGTGCTACACATCCCAGATTAAAACTAACAGGTCTTTAATTTAGGAAAACAATTCAATTCATAATGTTCTGCTTCCCCCTCTTGAACTGAATTTAGACATAAACGGGACTTAGGTGCTTGGTGTCCTGAAATTAAATGTTTTCCTCAGTTGGAGCCCAGGTGGGGTGAAGAAACAGGATGGATGCGACAAAAGCTTAATATGCTTGTAACTCAAGAGATGTGCAGAGAGTACAGCCTGCATAAATTTACCAAAGCTCCAAGAGAACTTAGGGAGCCTATTCAGAGCCCACTGCTGTTGGCGGCAGAAATCCCCACTCATTCGTCAGGAGTACACTCAGGCTCAGGGTTTGTAAAATGTATGCTCATTACCCCGAGGTTTTTCACACAAAGATGATTATTGTGATATTTTATATGACTTTTCTCTGAACTGACTATTCTTATTCATTGAGCAGAATTGCCCATTTTCCTTCTTGATACATTTGCACAAAGTACATCTTTTTTTTCTCGTCATTTTAGGTAGGATCTTCTGGTAGCTTGTTTTATTTGGGAAATAGCATGTGACACTTATGGATCTTCCGCCTTGCTTTCTTTTTTTCTGGTGGAAAATACCTGCAGCATATAAAAGCCTTGGAAAAGTCAAGTAAGAGTCTGTGTGCTGTGATGTGCTGCAGTAACAAATATATTCTATTGTACATCAAGCAACATAAATATGTAAATATTTTACAATGTGTGCTTACATATCCTACATATTTTTTTCCTTGTACAGCATAACCTTAAAATAAGTACGTAATGTACATATATCTGGTAGAGTGGCAGCAGAGTCTGCTCTGTTAATAATAATATTGAATATGTAAATCCCCCTGGTTTTTATAACCAGTGCTTTAGGTTGCATTTACTGTAAACAAAGATGTATTTTTGGGGGCTGTTGGTTTGAGTTTATTGTTTATGTAAATCTCTCAGAATGTGACATAGCCAGATAGCTTCCTATGTTGTGCTGATCCACATTTTAGGCCAGCAGCCAAAGTATTTTATCTTTTACTTCATTATAGTGATCTTCCAATTAGCTGTGGTCTGTAATACCCTGATTTTGGTGGCAGTGGTTTGGGGAGGATTGTTTGATAGTTCTGCTCGAGAGGCAAAATGAGGGGCCTTATTATAGAAAGTGCAGAGGTTGTGCAGTAGCTGAGTTCTGTTGCAAAGTTTGCCGATAAGGGAAAACTGGCCCTTGAGCATCCATTCTATTCTGTATATTAACACTTCTAATCTGCACTGCTGATAAAACTGCAAGCCATTTGCCTTTGGAGGAATTAGTTCTGCCTCACTTGTGTAACCAGGCGATGGTGATTAACCTTTAAACTGTCCAATATTCTCAGCAGACTCCTGCTCCAGATTAGAAACTATTTAGTTATGACCAACTAAATTAACAACATTCCCTCCTCTGAAGAATAAGATTTGGAAGGTATGCATTTTAAGGTGGAATGTGGATAATGTCCTTATTTATTCACCACTTTTGCTACATAAAATGTATTTGTCAGTTGAGAAGAAAGAGAAAGGAGAGAGGGAGTTTGAGTTCAGATTGAAACAATCTACAATTAGTTATTGTTGCTAGTGTACAGGAGGTGATTTGGGTAAATTTGGCTTGGGGTGCTGCTTTAGATGGCTGAGACCTGTTTCTGGCTTTCCATTCTTAAATAAAACTTAAGGTGCAAGGGATGAAACGGGCAGGATGGTGCTCTGGTGTGGGCAGCAGTTTAAGAAAAAGATTTCCTTCCTTTGAAAGGAAAGGCAATTATCTGAATTCTTTGGAAGAGTAATTTTTGGAAGTTTACTAACCTTCCTGTCACAGTCGGGCAAAACAAAAGGTTTTGTACGTGGTGGTTACAGACCGACATATCCAATGGACTTTAGCTGCTGTGATAACCTAGTACTGTACCATTGTATCTACATATTTTAAATGTGTAATTTATCAATTGAAACATACCCTTCAATACACGTGCCATAAAAGAAAAGAGCGAGGGCAATTATGTAATAGTATAGTGTTTGTCTGACATGCCTTAAATCCCCATATTGTTATTCCTCACTGAATAACAAATACAAAATCCCTGTTAGCAATGTTTTCCGTTTTACCAGTTTTATATTAGCTGCCTCCTTAAAAATTGCTAATCTAGATACTACATTAGTAGGATGTCAGTCAAACTGCAATCCACAGTGAAGCCTTCTTCATATACCAATTTAAATCATTCATGGTCCTTTCTTTGGCATTATTCAAAAGATCATAATAATTTTCTTGTGCCCACAGCACAAAAAAATCAATTATTTCCCCACAAAGACTTGAAAGTACTTAGCGAGTGCTGTAAGAAAAGCTGAGGGTTATATCAAATTGAAATTGCACTCATTACACACAACACAATTAGTTGCCACTAGTCTGGCCGGTGCTTTAATTCTGAATGGCATATCTTTATTATTACAGAAACAAGCATGCAAATGGCATTGTTCAGGATTTGCAGAAATCAATAGGATATAGTGCTGTGTGTTTGGTGGCCACTGTCACTCAGTCTGCTGTGGATTTGAGATAATGTGTGTATTTGAATTAATGAAGGGAACGTGAGACATCATAAGTGACACCCAAATAAAAGAAATGGGTACATGATATTTGTAATTATTCTACTTGTGTTTTTGTTGTAAATACTTGTGCTTTTTGTTTTTTAATCAAAGGATTAATTGCATTTTAATAAGGCATTATGATTTTCAGAGCTTTAGTTAATTAAAACTTGTAGTATATAATTATGAAGTGATGCTGAGATTTGTCTAAAGATCACCCATACGTTTAGAATATGTATATTTTTCCTTGTTAAGCAGTTGCTACATTTTGAGGGAGGATGAATTATATTAAATGTTTGAAAGATGATGGCAGTTCCAAATGGATTTCTGTAAATGGCAGCTAGGAATGTAGATTATGTTGTTGGACAAATTAAAGTGGAGGAACTACTGGGGTTGGAAACACTTTTTGGCTGTAGTGCTGGAACATTCATTTGCGCAAATGTTAGCATTCAGCCACAGGAGTAAGAACAGATGTATTTGTTCAACGTATCATATCATTCCGCCCATTAATTCCCTGTGAAATTGGTGCAGTTTGAAATTCTGAGGATAGGCCATAAAGACTCACTGGTGGTGCGTGGTAAAGATTATTTTCCATGTGACAAAAAGGGTTTTAAAAGGAGGGAGAAAGTAGGTGTGCATGTGTGTGTGTACAGACATCTCTGTGTATGACTGGTTTCCCTAAGAGAGATGAATATTCCTGGTACAAAGCTTTAATCACTCACTATCTAACCTGGGACATATATATTTATATATACCTGTATATATACATAAAACAGTTGTTTCCTGTGGGCGTATATTATGTCTGGATTGATAGACTAATTGCTAGATAGATACAACAGAGTAAAACAGTATTAGGAAGTTAAAATCTTAATGTTTCAAATGAAGCTTTCATTTGGCAGTTTTGATTTTTGGTTTGGTTTTTTTTTTTTTAAATCTCCTCTGACATTTATTCCATTCCTTTTGTAAGTGCATATTGGAAGTAAAAACTAATTTTGCTATTTTTTTAAATGAAGTGAGAAAGATGCTGCTTTGCTTTTGAATGGTGAGAGGGCTTTTCTTATTTCTTGTCAACTATAAAATGAAATACATGTTTATGCAATGTAGTCCAGCACCACCATATTTCTATAACACAACACCATGAGCTAGGAAGGGTTTCTAATGTTCTCTCTTGAAGGAAGGGTCTTAAATTAGACCTCAGCATTTCCTACCTTGAAGCTTGGCTCCTGCAGTGCACAAATATTTATTTGCTTATTACAACCAGGTTTGCAGATACTTTTTGAGACAAAGTACTCAACAGCTCAAAATGTTCCTAGTGAGTTGGGAAGATGAAGCCTGCAGAGAGGGCAAAAGAAAGAATAGGAATTCTCAAAAAATTTACGTTGACTTCAGCACTTAAACCAGGATTTTATTAGGTATCTATAAATGGATTTTAAGTAGGATTTTCCCATGTTTTCTCCCAAAGCTGATTTAAAATCTAATATTATTAGATTGGTCACAGCCTTCATATTTAACTGTCAAACCCAAAGTCTGAAAGGTGATTCATTCAATGCTTGCTAAAATATTTGCTCAGCAGCACAATAGTGTGTGATGGAAAATAAACTCCTCTGGAGCATCTCACCCTATCAGCCATGGCCTGCAGCAGGAAAAGAATGAGGGAAGGTCAGTCAATTATGTGTGGTAATCACCGTAAGCATATTATCTGAGACACAGATGTCTTCCCTGACCCCACACGACATAGCTATTAACCCCACAGTAGTATAAAAATGGGGAGGAGGAGGAGGAGCCGGTCCCCTAGGTAAACCAGACCTTTTCAGTCCAGGCTTGTCCAGCAGATCGACGAAGTTGCGGCGGCGAGGGCGCTGTTGTGGGGAGCTGGTCCTGCGCTCCGCGGGCACATGGCCACCTCCCCTCTTCGGGAATCTTTCTATAGACCTAGTCATGTGAGATAAATAGTTGCATCATCGGAAAAAAGAGACTGGCAAATTGACTTCTGAGATATTTCGGGAGCGTAAACAGCCCTGGAATGCCAGGCACTGCCCATGTTTTTGCGGGAACAACTTTTGTGTTCCTGAGTACACCTACACAGACGGTGTATTAGTGCTGATAAAGTATAATACCACTATCATGCAATCACTTAATGCTTCTAGAAAACAGAGATGATTTTCTCATTACACTGAGTAATGTGCTGATTACCACATACAGCTCCTTTTGAGTTCAAGTTCTGCTTATATTTACCTCAGAAAAATGATTGGCTGCTTATTCAAGCGAAAGGGACTTTTTCAGTGTGATTGTTCAAACACATGAAGTAATCAAAGCAGTTTTTTAAACTGACTATTTACACTTTTGAACTTGAAGGCTCATTTAAAAGTTTGCATGTAATATTTGGTTGCTGAGCAGGAAACATGCATTCCTCACCAGCTCTGTACTTTCTAACACCGAGCCTTAACCCTGAAAGTAGGTCCATTTATTTCTCATAGCCTTTGGATAACCTTTTCTTATATGATTCTTTGTTACTTTTTGGAAGGCCATTTTGTATTTTTCTACCAAAAAGATGAATGACCATTAAGCAAGGTAAGCTGTTGCAGTTCAGCACAACCTACAGTGCAAAAGAGTCCATGAAAGACCAGATTTGTGTTTTTTCTCCTTGTTAAATAATTCATTGTAATAGTACTCCTGTCTTGTGACACCCTTGTTAACTGAGATCAGAATGAACCAAAGAATAGCAGAGCATAAAGGGAATGCTTTGCTTGTCAGATTTGCCACAGAATGTAGCAGAGGAATCCCTAGGTTAAAAGATATTATCTTTGATACTGTCTCCTTTCCCAGGGTTAATCACCATGTGAGTGAACATTTGCATGTGTTGCTGAGCTACAGGTGAAAGACAAGGAAAGTGGTGAGTTGAGGACTTGGCCTCAACCACTGGATTCCCAGGAAAGGGTAATTTATTAGAGATATGGTGTTTTGCCATGGTGCGTGGTGAACACAGGCTGCCTTTTTCACTGACCTCAGGGATGACCTGAAAGTAGACGAAAAGGATGATAGAAGTGACTCCCTAGGATATTTGGGCTGAAGGCAGCGTTGCAGGTTCCCATCACTGCCACTTCTGACAAAATTCAGCTGGAGTCCAAAGAAGAGATTTGGGCTATCCTTCTTATTAGTAAATCCCCTGTGGGAGTCTCGGCTATGTGGAAAGATACCATTTACACTTCCTCTCGTTATTGTGGTCAGTCTTGAATTCTAGACTGCTTGTATTCCCTTATTAAACTTCCATCTTATTGTCATTTTAGCTCTCTGTCTAAATGTTGCTAAGTAACCTCCTGAGTCAAACACTTTTTCTACTGGGAGAGAATCTTGCATCAGTCACCTATTGTGACTGCCAGATTAGATACTGTAATGTGCTCGACATGGGACTGTGCTTTACTTCTATCTGAAAACTGCAGCTGATACAGGATTTGGCAGACTACTTGTTAAGCAGCATCTTTTCCTTGAGCACATTAAAGCAGCCCTGAGTAACTTCTACAGTACAGCTGTAGCTGATTTTTATGTTTGGGGAGGTCTAGGAATTTTCTTATTTTACCTTTCATCCCTAAATCCTACCTGTTTGAGTGAGCAACTCTGGTAAAGAGCACATTGCTCCACCTGCAAACAGTGAAGGCTGTAAGTTAAGACCTTACCTCTGAAAGAGTGTGAGCAGTGCATTCCTGCAGCTTTAGTGAGTCATGGTTTCTACAAGGCTCTTTTATCATGTTTTCTGAGGGGCCAAATAAAAGCCAAATTGTGATGATCACTTGTGTAAGTAGAATTCCGGAGTAATGCTATTTAAATAATATGTAATTAGGCTAGAGTGAATGAGAATGAGAACTTGCTCCAAATTGATTATATATTTCAGGTCAGTTGACATAACGGAGCAGCCTTTTCTGTCTCAGCTTAATGCAGTGGTTCTGAAGAGTTCATCACCTGCTCTTGGCTCTCTTTCCTATTTCCAGCTGATAAATCATCTTTAATGTGTTTCCTAATATTACTTTTCCATGTGGTTATAGTTCTATGTGACAGCAATGGGGGGTGGGGAGTAGAGAGCAGGCAATAATTTCACTGACACAGAAATTACTCTAAAAATGCATTAATGTGTCTTAAGTATAATTGACATACTTTGAAATATATATTGCCTATAGGCAAAACTAAATTTTGCTAACCAAAACCAGAAGTAGGCAGAACTTCTGTAGCATCATTCCTGGATGCATATCAAATAGTAGTGATAGTTTCCATTGATATATTTGTAAAATATTATCAAATTTCACATGTAGAAATCATATCTTATTCTGTCATGCTTTGTCAATTAACCTTTTCTTATGTGATAGTTTATTTTTCTAGAGGAAACATTTCATAAAACCCATAGTAATTTTGGATACATTGTTTACCATGTTAATCACTTGTCACTTCTTACATGCTCATCAGTTTCTCTATGTTGATTTGCTGTTTATTCTATAGGTCACAGCAAAAGCAAAGCATTTTCCATAAAGCTGTGGGAAGCCAGAGTTTAAACTGGCTTTTCTTCTCTAAATTTTGTCCTAATTATAAGTAATCATGGCCCAAAAAAGTAGATTTCTATATATTTGATAAGTATACTGGTTGGAGGGAAACTGGTCACTCACGTGAAGGCTTAAGTGTCAGAAACTGCACAGGTGAATCTCATTCACCAAACGTTTGACCACTTCACCCACACACTGCAAACCACTCCACCTGCAGCACTGCTAGCCTTGCTGAGAAGCTACAAATAGCTGCAGCTGTTTATGCAACAAGAAATATGGTGCCCTTCCACTCTTGCCTATTGCTCTACTTTGGAGGGCAAGATAAAGACAAGTTAAGTCTGGCACCTGTTTTGGTTGGTTTTGTTTTTTCTTTTCTTTTTTTTTTTTTTTTTAATGTAGTTTGGGCTTCCAAATCACATAGTTGTTTTTAAAAAGACTGATGTAGTGCTATGTAGCCCTGATGTATGCCCAGGGATGCAAAAAGGCAAAAAAGAAGCTTTCTGTAAGTGCTACAGTATGATAAGGAGAGGTTTTATGCAGGATACAAGAGAGGAGGGAATTTTCATGTGTAGGGTTTTTGTATTAGATCCTAAAGGAGACATAGAGCATTTCATAGGTGAGATGTCCCAAACCAAACCCAAAGTTATGTGAGCTGTACCTACAGTGCAAGCAGGAGTTTTTTTCTGCAAAGTGATGTTTACAATTTTATAAAAGGACTGGAAACCTTTGGGAAATGCACGGATAATTACTAAACACAGAGGTCTGTATTTAGACAAGGTTAAATATAGGTATAAGCTCAAAAATACGTCTTTGCACCAGCCCAAATTTTCCCCGTATTAAACGTTTCTGACTACATCTGTCATATTATTTGAGTCAAAATGTATTTTCAGTATGCCTCTAAGTTAAAGGGTAAAAAGGTTAAGTTGCTGTCATGCCAGCTGTGTGCTGCCCCTTCCATTTTTATGAGAACATTTCACCTGTGTTCTCGTCTGTGAACATCTATGTTACTAAAAAAGTATGGCTTGGGTATAAGAGCCAGGAGAAATTAGTTATCTCATACTGATCTGTAAGGACGGTAAATACAAACACTTGGCCAGAACCTCCTGTGACGTTTGATAAGATTTTGATTGTGAGTCCAAGTGCCCAATTTTATATATTTTTTTAAATATTTTTCTACTGCTAGCCAGTAGAATATTTGAAATGTAGTGGATGCAAAGTGTATTTCACTCTAAAAAAAAGTCAGGTTTTTTGATGTGGTTCATTTGGGTTTTAAATAGCATGTTGACAGAAGAAATTGTACTGTTCTGTCTGGTAAAAAAGAACTAGTTACCTCCAGTTAATAACTGACCTCAGAGGTTCCAGGTAATTTTCTTCTTCATCTGCTACAAATTAGGCAAAAACAATGAATCAGAAAATTTCAAGTTCTAACACAATATGAGATAAGAAAAACAAGATACTTCCAAGACTGTTCAGTGTCTAGTAAGGGAAGAGTCTGTCTACTACTTCTGAAGAGATCTTCAGTATTAGCTGCGTAAGTAATGATCATCTTACAGAAAGTACAAACTTGCAGAAGGAAAAGTCTAGAAGACAAAGCTTAGAAAGAGGAATCATGGCTTGGCTCCACTGTTTCCTGTCTGATGCTGTCCGAGAAACAGCAAATTGGTTGCCAAACCTGCAAGCTCCTGAGTGAAGCTGAGAAATGTACCAAAATCCTGTCTTTGGACTTTAATTTAGGGTCTAAAGTGTCAAGGTACTGAGCATCTTGCAGAAGAACCCAAATAATTTTACTGACCTCAGTTGTACTCAAAATCTTGTGGAATACTGCTCCCAGAGCTCTGAATAACTAAATCCTTTTTGTCTCAAATATTCTTGTTGCTGTTATCTAGGCCTATTTAAATCCCTCACACCATGGTTTTTTTGCGGCAGTGTTGCACTTGTGCTGGGCTTAAAACAGTGTAGGGTACGGGTACGTAAACTGGAATATTGGCCATTTTGTGATCCCATCACTTATTCTCAACACATTCTACTCAGTCACTCTATCCTTTGGCTGTTACTTTACTTCCCTACTACCTTCTCCTCTCACTCTCTTTCCTGCTGCATCAGCTCTTCCACTCGGCCAGCCATTCAGATTCAGACCTCAGTCTTTCCACATTTCTTTCCAGGTCCTGTCAACATACTGAAGACAAAACTCAGAAGAGCACCACCGACTCTCGCAACCTCCAGGCACATTCTTTCCTGATATTTGTCCTGCACATCCCGTCATCTACCCAGGTGCACCTTGTGCAAGTGCTATCTGCCTGATGGTTACGTTTCCTTCTCCATCACTTCATCCTGACTCAGCTGCAAAGGCATGCAACAAAACAGCTGGTTGGCTTTTTTTCTCCTCTGCCATTAGCAAGCCTGGATCAGCTCTCTTAATCCCTACAAAGGTTACATCCTTTACCCTTTTCCCACGAAGCACTAGTCCTTCCTGACCTCTCACTTTCTACATTCCCCTCTATGACAAGCACCTCATCTTGTTAATAGCTTTAAGCAAAAAGAGTCTTTTTGCCTTGAGGAAAAAAATTGCAGACTGCACTGGTTGAAATATTTTTCTGCTAGACAATTGCAAATTTACTTTTCCATTCCTGGCATATTTCCTTAAATCATTGCCACATTTCTTATCTGCCTGTCATCTCTTTTGAAAATGCTTTCTCTTCAGCAATGGCCAAAACTGAGCTCTTCTGCTCCTTCTGTACTCTGACTCTGCTTTGTCCCCTGTTCTTTGTTACACTGCCCAACATTACTATCATTCCTGTGACCTTAGATCTATTATATTAACCTGCCATTTTGTCCCTCCAAGAAAGTGTCCAAATCCATCTTCCTTTTGGTAACAAAACAAGGAAATCTCTCATCTAAACTTCTATAGTCTCTTGCACCTCTTCCTTTCTGATCTCTTTTGCTTTTAAACACATGTTGTGTCTCTTGATACACACAGTAATTCATTCAGCCCTAGTCATGCCTGTTACTCCAAGTACTCGATCTTGCTTGTTCCTCCTCTCTTGATGCCTTCCAATTGCTCTAAGCTTAGCTCTACCAAGCAGCAGTCCTGCCTCCTAGCTGTCACGAGCCTGCATCCTGTTCCTGGTTATTAGCTTGTATGGACATCACCATTGCTTTTTAACATAAATGACACCCAATGGGCTCATTTGTAAAGCTCTGTCATTCTTCAGCCATTTCTGCAAAAGCCACACCTGCTGCAGCAGTAACTGGTGAAAACACTCTGGGGTCATAGTTGGCACACAAGCTTTTAATGCTGTTAGAGAATGCAGAGGGCAGGAAGATATGCAGATGCCTACAACGAAAGCAGGCACACAAATTTTTGATTTTGTATTTTTGTTTTCCATCCTCTCTGTATTGCCTGAATTATTTGACTATAAGCTCTCTGGGGCAGGGGTGCTCTGCCTTGAGCAACACCATCTCTGTGGACTCCTAATCCTGGGAAGCCTCTGCGTGTCCCTGCAGCAACCTCACTGGCTCATACCACCATCCACAGTAGTGTGCATTCTGGAAATCATCTGCACTCTCTTTTCTATGCTTAGTGACATATTTTTCTCAAGTAAGCACAAGATTATTAAATGCACCAACCTGTAAAACACTTGGATTCAAGATGTATATTTCACATACGTTCTGTGAAACTTTCTCAGTCATGGTGTTTATCTTAATTTAGTGATTTATTTTTCCTCAGAAAAACTGGAGGTCCAGGCAGACACAGACTCTTGCAGCTGTAAAGAATGACTGCTTTCCAGTTTGGCTGATGATATAATCCGCTCTGGTTGCAAGTCTTGCTTTCCTTTTTCGATGATGTCAACATTTCCATGAGCTACATGTGTTGTATTCATAAGTGGTACTTAGAAATATGTGTTCTGTAATCTCCTCCTTATTCCTGACACTTTACACGTGTGTTTATCTACAAGAAGGGGTGACATTAGCTTGCTAATTTTGCCAGTGTACTGTACCAGTGAGGATGTGAGAGACTCAGAAGGATATTTAAACTGGCAAAGAGAGAATTATTGACATTAGCAATGAGTACTTTGTAAGACTCTGTTTTGGAATGCCATTTGTTGGAAAATCTTTGCTGCTGAAAGTCATCCATCATCCCCAGATGAACCTGCAAGCCTTACAGAAAACTGTCTTGCCAAATCCCACTCACTGCCAGTGGCCAAAAGTACTCATTGTGCTGGTTTTGGCTGGGATAGAGTTAATTTTCTTTGTAGTAGCTAGTATGGGGCTGAGCCTTAGATTTGTGCTGGAAACTGTGTTGATAATACAGGGATGTTTTCTCTATTGCTGAGCAGGGCTTACACGGTATCAGGGCCTTTCCTGCTTCCTCACTTCACCCTACTAGCAAGTGGGAAGTACACAAGGAGTTGGGAGAGGATACAGCCAGGACAGCTGACACAAACTGACCACGGATATCCCACACCATGTGATGTCGTGCTCAGCATCAAAAGCAAAGAGAAGAGGCAGGAAGGGAGAGATGTTCAGAGTGATGACATTTGTCTTCCCAAGTCACTGTTACTCATGATGGAGCCCTGCTCTCCTGGAGATGGCTGAACGTTGTCTGCCTGACAATGGGAATAAGTGATTTCTTGCTTTGCTTTGCTTGCACGCAGGACTTTTGCTTTCCCTATTAAACCGTCTCTATCTCAACCCACAAGTTTTCTTATTTTCATCCTTCCCAGTTCCTTCCCCATCGCACTGGTGGGAGTGAGTGAATGGCTCTATGGGGCTTAGTTGCCAGCTGGGATTAAACCACGACAGTCCTTTTTGGTGCCCAACACAGAACTTGAGGGGTTTGACAGATTTGACTGGTATGTGCTAGATCAAATTTGTAACTGTTATTGCTGTTTAGCTAGCAATTGACAGGCTCCTGTGCCTGCCGTGGGGTTTGCTTACCTTGCTGTAAATTACAGTCTAGTGCTCTTTAGTGGCTGATTTTTGCTTTTGCTGCTTGCTGTTGTCCTGTACCACTGATCACCTTACTCTAGTGGACCAGGGAACATTTTGATAACACCCATGGTGACGTGCCTGGGCTGGCAGATGGCCAGGGTATTGCTGCTGTTTCTGTTATGGCAGGAACAACCTGAACAAGCCTTACAAGAAGCAGTGCGAGTGTAGCAGTAATCAGACCAGAGCTGGCTTTGGTGCCACGTAACTCCATGCAACACACCATACCTCCTGTCCTGAGTGACACCATAACAAATGGAGCCCACAGTCATGGACTAAATGAACTAAAAAAATTTTGTGGATATTTGTGGACATTTATAGACATTTTACAAATGTTTCTCAGAACTGATCCGTAGATAAAGGGATTGATGTCTGTGACTATATTGAAGGATGGTTGTGGTGGTTAAATAGGATGTATTGGATAGTGTGGGACCTGAGCATGATGTTTTAAATGGTATGGAGTAAGGGCTGGATAATGTGCTGGTTTGGGCTGAAAGGGCTGGATAATGTGCTGGTTTGGGCTGAGATAGAATTAATTTTCTTCGTAGTTGCTGATATGGGGCTGTGTTTTGGATCTGTGCTGGAAACGGTGTTGATAACACAGGGATGATTTTGTTATTGCTGAGCAGGGCTTACAGAGCATCAAGGCCTTGTCTGCTTTTCGTACCACCCCACCAGTCAGGAGGCTGAGGGTGCACAAGGAATTGGGAGAGGACACAGCCAGGACAGCTGACCCCATCTGACCAAAGGGATATTCCATACCATGTGGCATCATGCTCAGCATAAAAAGCTGGGGGAAGAAGAGGGAAGAGGAAGGATGTCTGGAGTTCTGGCATTTTGTTTTCCCAAGTAATCGTCATGCATGATGGAGCCCTGCTTTCCTGGAGATGGCTAAGCACCTGCCTGCCCATAGGGAAGGGAATTAATTCCTTATTTTGCTTTGCTTGTACACAGGGCATTTGCTTTACCTATTAAAGTGTCTTTACCTCTACCCACAAGTTTTCTCACTTTTACCCTTCTGATACTCCCACTGATCCCACCAGAGAGAGAGAGTGAGCTGTTCATGGTGCTTGGGTGCTGGCTGGGGCTAAACCACAACATTCACCTATTGACAGTTACAAATTAGATATACAGATATTATTCACTGGGAAGAAGTGGAGGGTACAAATGGTATGATAAGATACAGTTTTCTTGGCTGCTGAATGGACTTCAGTGCTGAAAAAAAAGCTCATTTGCCAGAACTCCACCTCCATACTTCTGTGCAGCCGTGGAACTCAGATTTTCTTCATTAGCTTGACTGTATGCATGATATTCACACAGTGAAGATCCTCAGCAAGAGCTCATACTGCCCATGTAAGTGTTTTTTTTAAAGAATCAGGCTCTTACCTCTCAAAATTACATTCAGATGGCATTGTTCCATATGTATGGCTGACTACTATAGAAAGCAGCAACAACAGGGTACAATGCACCAATTTTATCCCACTTTGACTTTGAAAATATAATCGGTACTTATAAAAATTGTAAATACTACAGAATCATGCTAGTAGAATTATACAAAAATGGAAGTGCTAATATGCCAAGCAAAATAGCTTTGCTAGTCCTAACTGGCTCCTATTATCACCGGTATCAGAGATTATACACCTCCGACAACAAAAATGTGCTGGAGCACAAATTAATATATACATGCAAGAGAGACAAGATTTAAAGGAGGTGTTTCTTTTTATCTTACAATGAACTTTCTTCTTTGAGTGCCACTGTTAGAGTAATAAGTGCAAGCTCTTATATCCAGTGGTCAAGTCTCATCTAGATAATGAAATGGTAGCCTGATAAAATACACATAACTACCCATTTTGACAGTACAATATTCCTCTGTACCTTATGCAACAAACTACAATCACCCTTGATGCATTATGTATTTATGGTATTACCTATAAGTGCCTGTTGTAAACAAGTTGTTAGACTAACAAGCACAGCAGATGAAGTATCATTATAAAGTAATCATTCAATCAATCACTCAATCAGAATCATCACAGAGTTGGGGTTTTTCCATAGGAAAGACAATGCCTGAAATGAGGGGATTTTTTTCTCAGGTTGTGCTATAGAATCTATTTTTGTATGTCACCATTCTCAGCATTAAATTGCAAGTCTTGTGAGAGACTGCAAGAAGAGCAGCATAGGGATTTGGACACTTTTTTGGGAGAGAAAGGGCTATGCAGCAATGTTTGATTTCAACTGAGTTGCAGATGGAATACACACCTTTAGCCAGACACCAGTGGCAGATCATTTCTACTGGGTCCTTCTTCATGAAGTTTTCGGTGGGTATGTTTCAGACTGCTGCAGCCTGCTCCTGACAGCCTGAAAGTTTGTGAACCGTCCATGTGCCGAAGATGTTGTGTCAGCATCGCGTCAGAGCACCTGAAGCCAGAACTTCACCTCAGGAGTCCTATCAAATGTAATTGCTCTCAGCCAAAGCTTCCTGGACTCTGCAGGGATTCATTTCATCTTCATCAAGGTGACACTGTGTCGACTTCAGGACTGTCACAGCATGTAGGAGCATGGCAGCCCCCCGAGGAAAACGAAGGAAAAACATAACCTAAGTCCTCTACTTACCTTGACGAGGGCACCTTTGCAAATGAGAGAAAATGAACACTGACTTCAGTTCTCTTTCATAGGCCAGCACACATCAGGTCAGCAACACAGTGGTAGCCAGCCTCTCACTGCCTGCCAAAACAATGCTCTGCTTAAGCCTGACACCTTAACACAGTAGCAGTGGATCTTAATGTCTCTTTATTCCCAGTGAACAAAAGAACTAAACCTAGTCCTTGCCCTTTCTATAAATAACTTCTGAAGTGCAATTTAGTTACTCTGTAACTTGTATGGGTTGACAGACTCGCTTCGCTAAATACAAATACTGTTTGTGAAATGGGTCCCAGTCCTGGCAAGAACTTCGTGCTCACAAAAATGATAGTAGCAGTGAAGTGGTGTTAGAAGAATGTAAGAGCTGGATCCTTAGCAAGGTGAGTAAGAAGAAACAGGTGAAATGATTGTATAGAGAAATGCAGACACAGCTTCAGAGCTGTATGAGTTAGGAGTATCAAGTAAGAGTGAAAGTTCTCGATTCATGCAGTTGAGTTCAAGATCTTTGGTTACTGATGGGCAGTGATCTCGTATTTGTTATGGATCAAGGTGAGAACCGCATAGCTGAGACATGTTTAGGTGGCATGGAAGGATTTGTTTTGTTGTAATTAATACAACGTAAGAGTACAGTGGGCATGAAAGGCTTCTGCTGGCATTGATGGGTGGATTAAGTCTTTGGCTTTCATCTAATTTAAAATGGAGCTGGTTAGCGGCTCAAAAACCAGTCTGCTAGAAGATGCTGATTAAGTGCATAAGTCCTGGAACAGTACTAGGGTGAGGCATATCTGCCAGACAGCATCTGTTTTGATGGTTCATGCTCAGTATTTAATAGAACACTGAGTCGTCCAAAACGCCTTGAGGTAAAATAAATCATTGCCAGAAGCCTACTCTCTTGCTGGTTTAGCACATCTTAATAGCAATCTTTTGTTCTCAACTGCAAGGTGATTCCTAAACACCTCTTCCAAGGTTTTGTTTGCAAAATGACAATTGGTAATTTATACAATAAGCGTTCACATTATTTGTAATGATAGAGAGTACTGGTGATAGAATTACTGTGTGCAAACTAACTAGTTATATCATAAAAGCACAATTTGTTGAATAGGCAAATTAAAGCATCCATGCCCTCTGCAAAATCCTGATGAGTGGATTTATTTGGGTTGGTGGACATCTGGTTAATCCTAGCTGTCTTCACTTGGACGCTGATGTGAATTCCTCACATTGTGAGGAAATTTCTTGTTAGCTGTCAGCTAAAACCTATGAGATTTGATTGAGCTCTCCGTACCGTGGAAGGCAGCCAGGATGTTGTTTGGAGAACACATGTGAAGTGCTTCCTGAGCAGTTCTCAGCTGTTGTCTGTTCCTGATACTCTGTGTACAGGCGAAAACTCCATACCACAATTGATAGGGAAGTTTCATGCCTTTCTGAATGGAGAAGAGAAATGAGTATTTTCACTTTGATACATCAGTTGTCTACTGCTTGCTTTAAAAGAGATGTGTTTGTGTCTATTCCAGTAGTAAGTCACTAGTACTAGAAACATTTGTCTGTCTGCTTTGGGGGTGGAATGTCAAAGGAAATGTGTTGAAAGTGAGAAGAACATCTCAGTCACTTTGATTCCCCAGTATTCCCTGAACCTTGTCTTTCGGATTGGTGACGCAGATGTAGTGTAAGTGGGGCATTGTTTTCCTGCACATCCTTCTCCTGATCATCCTACTAATGAAAATGCAATGGCATACAATTAGATCTCATAGCTGTTTTCATTACTGAAGGTTGTGAGGTACTGCTGAGTGAAGGTATATGGATTTGCATTTCTTTCTCTTCAACATCTAACAAAAAGTAATCTTGAACCAACAACGTTACTTTCTTGAGACATTTTACAAGTGTGGGGTAGCAAAGGTTCTGTTTGTTCAAAATCTATGTAAGCCCATCAGAAAAAGAAAAATTAGATGAAAAATTAGATGAAAAATTAGATGTGCTGATTTCTATTTACCATACGACTTTACTTCAGGTATTCAAAGAATGTGGCTGAAGATGTGTTCACAGCATAAAACGTCTGGATTAGAGATGACTCATACTGATAAATCTGATGTAACAACCATAAGCCGGGGGAAGCAATTGGAAGGAGTGACTGCTGTTATATTATTCCACTTGACTGAGTGCATTTGTTTATTACTCACATTTGCAAGATGCAAAGACCTCACAAGGTTGAAAATGTGAAATATTTTTCTGTCATTCAGTAAAATATCCATAGCAATATTTGCATTAAAATGTTGCTGATAATTGGGACTGGAGTTCTGAAATTTACTGATGCAACTATTTCTGAAAAATTACTACTAGAGATCTCTGCAAACTATGGAGTTGAGAATCACAGTTTGATGCGATCAATCCTATTTATTATCTTAAGTATCACAAATACTTGCAAAATCTTTAGTTATTTCTTATTGCCTTGGTTAATGTTAGTAAAACACTGCTATCTATGCCATGCTCCAGGAAGGCAGCATGTTGTAAATATACTCTGCATATATTTGATAACCAGCAGTCCTGGGCACATAATTTTCACAGAAATCCTAAAATTCAAATGAGATTTTGGCATTTTTTGTTCCAATTCACTTATAACCTTTAAATAAGTGCTGTCCAAACCAAGGGAAACAACCATTACCCCACAAGTGGTTGAATATTTAAAACTCACAAGGATTTGAAAATGCTCAACAGTTTTTAAAGTATGCTCAACCCAAGGAAAAGACGTGTTTTCTTTATTTTATGGTTCTTTGGGAATATTGCTTTCCCCAGAAATCTCATTGCAGTTTATCAAAACTGGGCATAGTAACTTAAATTATTCAGTAATTAATTATTCAGTAACTTAAATTAAGAATTATTTGGCCTATTCTGTCCTTTCAAGAATGCATTTTTCTCCAATGTCAAAGAAAAGGCTAGATAAATGTTGAGTCTTTAAGTTACCTCTGAGCACCTTCTGACAAGAACTGGTTGTCAGAGGTGCTCAGCACACAAGCTCACATCCCAAATTTACAGAAAAAAAATTATACTTAAAAAGAGTCACAGATGTATGCAGAATGTAATAAGTCACCGACTTGCAGTGTAGTTTATTTGCACATAAACATGTAAACCAAAAACAACAACAACAAAAGCTTGAAAAATATTTATAAATTTTGTAAAGTAAAATAAATAATTGTATGCACAGCAGAATCTGTTAATATGAGCAGTTATGTCTCCCTTGCTGGGCTTATAAATACACACACACACATAAATATGAAGAAAAATTCCTTGTAAATATCCATTGTATTATCTTTGAATTATTGGCCAGGTAGAAGGTTACAGGAGAACAGAAAATCATCTTCTTGTCTGAATTACTGTCACCATGGAACAAATTGGAAAAAATATTACTTTGTGTCAACCAGTTGCACCCCACTGCACACATGGATGTCTCCTAGAGCCATCAAGATAATATCTGAGCATGTAATCATAGCTGGAACAGTAAGGAATCCTCTTTTTCTGCTACAACCAAACAGCACATTGAACCCACAAAGACATGACCAACATTGTCACTCTCAGCCAAAGTTAGAAACAAGATTTCTGCCTTATGGCCTTTGAGATATCTTTTTTTTTTTTCCCCAAGTGTGTGGGCAGGAAATTTCAGAGACAACCTTAGCATACTAAATAACTTGCATAGCCAAGGTTAAAACTGCAAAATTTGCAAATCACTAGAAATTTCAAAACAGAAACAAGGTAAGCTTAAATGAGTTTAAGTCTTTCTAGGTCTATACAACTATTCATCTCCTGGTTTAATTCCAAATATTTTTGTAAGATGCAGACTATGAATTTAGTAATTCTTAATGTATTTGCCATACTACAAGATTTAATTGCTTCAACCTATTTATCTGGCTATATATATTTTATTCAGCATTAGCATTCAGCATTCAGCATTGTATAACTCCTGTATAGACATACCACCTACGTAATTTGTGTTTCTAACAGTAAAACTGTTCCAAGGAAAGCTAAGAAAGTTTCTTTTAAAGGTGTTAGCTTGCATGATGCTGAATGCTTCAAGCCCCATAAAATCTGCAGTGGGTGCTCAGCACCCCACAGAAAGTGCACAGCTGTTGACAGCATCCTTGGTTCAATGCTAAGTGCTATCATAGGGAAAGAGCTCTCAGTGATTTGACTGAGCTTTGAATGAGACCCAGGCACCTTGTAGGGGATCCAGCAAGATTATGTGTTATTTGTGGACCACCAAAAGTATAAGCCCTTATAGCAGCTGCAGTTTTTCAGGTGGAGAAAGTAACCCAAGGATGGTCCTCATTTGTAAGGGACACCACTTTGAGTAAGTTTTGGAAATTTCAGTGACCAGCAAAGCTTGTAACTTAAATATCAATTACCAATCATGAAAATTATAGTAATGTGCAAAATGCTCATTTTGCATTGATTTTAATGCTCAGAATTAAATATATACTCTAGTGATCTCTGGAAAAGGGACTGGAAAGGATGCGAAGCAAGTTTGTAGATACAAAACTGGGAGGAGCCGTTGACTCCTTGAAGGCAGGGAGGCCCTCCAGAGAGACCTCAACAAGAGGAAGTGCCCACCTGGGTTGGGGCAACCCTGGCTGTATGGCCAGACTGGGGAATGAGATGCTGGAAAGCAGTGCCATGGAAAGCAGGACCTGGGGGTCCTGGTCAATGGCAAGTTGAGTATGAGTCATTATGCAGCCAGGAGGGCCAACCCTGTCCTGGGGGGCATCAGGAAAAGCATCACCAGCCGGTCAAGGGAGGGGATTGTCCCACTCTGCTCTGCACTGGGGCAGCCTCACCTTGGATATTGTGTTCAGTTTTGGGCACCATAATAGAAGAAAGATGTTAAGCCATTAAAGAGTGTCCAAAGGATGGTGAAGGGCCTTGAGGGGAAGCCGTATAACATGTGGCTGAGGTCACTTGGTCTATCCAGCCTGGAGTGGAGGAGACTGAGGGGAGACCTCATTGCAGTCTACAACTTCCTTGTGAGGGGAAGGGTAGGGTCAGATGCTTATCTTTTCTCCGTGGTGACCAGTGACAGGACCCAAGGGAATCCCTGAAGTTGTGTCAGAGGTGGTTTAGGGTGGGTATTAGAAAAAGGTTCTTCACCCAGAGGATGGTTGGGCACCGGAACAGGCTTGACAGGGAAGTGGTCACAGCACCAAGCCTGACAGAGTTCAAGTAGCATCTGGATGATACTCTAAGGCACATGGTGTGATTCTTGGGGATGGTCCTGTGCATGATCAATAATTGGACTCAATGAGCCTTCTGGGCCCCTTACAACTCAGCATATTCTGTAATTGTGTGATCCTAAAAACCAATCTGGACTGCTCATAAACCCTTGATACTGCCTTCTTACCTTCACTGAATGTTGATCCTGAGACACAGCTAAAAACTGATTCGGGGTTGGGGTGGTGCTTGAGAAAGAAGTTTTCTTCTGAAATTTTCTAGGTCATATGGATTCTACTTGTCCTTGTCACGAAGAGGCTCTGGTGTCCTGGCAAGGTACTTGTTCCTATGCGGCTTGATAACATTTATTGTAGAAAGCTCTGTAAAGAAATACCGTAAACTGAAATTACAAGGTTGCACAAGAAATATTTATTTATTTACACTTTCATAGCAGCTTTCTGTTACCCAAAGCACCAAAGCTACTATATATATTGAATTTGGAATTTTTTTAATTGAAGAAATTTGCCATTTTGGTCAGTTTTTGTTTGAAAAAAAAAAACAAAACAAAACAAAACAAACCCAAACACAGCTAGTAGATTTAAGTTTCAGCATGTTTTCTTGCTTACAGATCTAAATTTAATGTAAAGTGTTGTGGTTTAGTTTTGCTTTTAAAAGCAAACCTAACATGTTCTACACTGCAAAAAGTCTATGGGTACCTACTTCTTACCACAGAACAAATGCATTTGTTTTCTAAATGGTCATTTTCCAGAAAGCACATTAAAGTACAATTTACCCAGTTTGCAAAAACACTGTAACATTTCTGTGTTTAGCATTATTTTCATGGATGGATGATTCTCCTACAATGGAATGGAGTATTTACTGTACTTGCAATGGATTTTCTACACTGCCTGGCTACCAGTAACTAAGAAAGATGAAATGTGAATGAGTCTATTAGTACACTGTAATTTTATTTCAGAATAAACGGTCTGGAAGCACAGAAAAAGAGTGTTTTAATCAATTTTGTTGATTCAAGTAAACTTCTATGGCCCAGAATCTGGACCTCATCTATTGTGGGCCTTTATGAAGCTGGATGAATTATTTGCCTCTTCTGTTTAAATATGATTCTTGCTAAACTGAAGAATCTCAAGATTCTGAAAACCTCATTGCTAGGAACATTTCTGCCTAGCCAAAAGAAGAGGGGAAAGTAGCTGCACTGGCTCGGGAACAAGACAGGGATCAGAGAGTAGTTCGACTGTTTTGGTGCACGAGTTGCATTTCTAGGAACAGAATTACCCACTAATAAAAGTAGTTGCCCGCCCACTGCAGCCTAACACTAGTGTTGGAATTAGTTTGACATAAGACAGAAACAATTGTGATGTAAAACTTACACCAAGACACAGACTAGATTCACACTACCCTCAAATGCTGAATGTGGCAGCATATAAACCAAAATTAGTCTCTGGTGAAATTTCTGACGCATCCAAGTGACTATAATCTGTAACCTCTGCCTACAATACAGCACCTCAGCCTCTCCTGATATTAATGGACCACAGCAGTGGGGACACAATGCATCCAAGCGTTGCTATTGTAGGCAGAATTCCAAAGTCCAGCTTCCTTTGGGAAACAATTGCACAAAAATTTTCTTACTCCATTTGTGCTGATAAATTGCTTGGATTTGATTGGTGTATTTAAGTTGTTAGTAACTGTTCTCTTGACTTTAATGGCTACGTGTGTTTTAAATTCTGAATAAGGGAAAAAATCATGTGGTTTGATATTTTCTGGCATCTCTTCCCACAGATATTGAGAAACAGAACATTGTAGATCCAAGAAAGGAAGCCATAAGACTATGCAAAATACATAATGGTGCCCATCCTCAGCTTTCCTAACTTATTTCTGAGATGCTGGAAGGGGCTCCCCCAACATGTAGAGAAGATGGTACCTTAGAAAGCTAGTGAACTATGCACAGTTTTTAAAAGGACTGTATCTGTATTGTGTCTTCATGAAAAATACTTTGAATTTGAACAATTTTTTTCTTCTGTGATACAATTATTAATTTACTAATATCTCATCATATTTTTCCCCACAGTTACAGGGATTTGGACCAGGTTTGTTGAGCAAGATTGTGTAACCTTGTACGAGCAGCAAAACAGAAGGTCATATGAAGTAGTGCTACCAAAATCAACTCACTGAGCAACAGAGAGTCAGTAGTAATTTAATTAGCTGCTTATAGCAGTCATAGCATAAAAAGCCAGCTGTGTAACTGCAGCCTTCACAATTTCCAGCAGAAATGTAACACCAAGACACACCCAAATATATTCTTCAGGATTATAAAGTCTAAGGGCATTTATTTGCCTTGAGTAACATGAATAGTAAACTCCAGAGAGGAGTTTGCTAATGACTACATACATTTCATATGTTACATATGCTTATGATGCTGGATTTTAAAAAAAAAAGAAATAGAGATGTGGATGTAATGTAGGCGTTTCGCTGTTGTGGAAATAGAAATTGCAAAATAACTTTGGGCTTTCACCACATGGAACTGTTTTTGCAAGGTTTTTGAACATAAACCTTCCCCGTAATGGGGAGGTGGGAAAGCAATTGATCGTCATTGTAAGAGCTAAACATGGCAGTAACACTCCTCATAGCAGAAGCAGAAATGGGGGCACAGAGGGGACATGCACTGTGGCAGTGCCTCATGGCAGTTCCTGGGCAGCCTGAGGTTCCTCCCTGTCCTCGCTTTTTAACAGTACAACCTCAAGAGCCAAAGAGGACTGCTGTGGGGCATGATGCTGTTGTGGGATATATGACAATAACAAACATCCTCTAGAAGAGAGGGAGTTTTGTTTTGTGGGTTTTTTACCCAAAAAACTAGCAGACTGGTTTCTGCTTATTGCCGACAGCAGTCCTGTGTGAGCTGCGACACAGGTCCAAACAGGCTTTGTGCTAAACATACAACTTATATGGTTTGCTCTTCTCCTTTGGGTATTTCTCAGTAGGAAAAATAATATTGTCCCTCACAGCCCCACAGACACCACTGTGTACTGGGAACTGGAACTCTCACTGCCAACCATGAGAGATTCAGGAGTGCACAGCTCATTTTTGGAATTAATTAATTGTATCATGAAAGGAGATTTATTCTTTCCCCTCTCCAGCCCAGCCCCCATCTTCCCCAATCCTTGCTAATCTTTCTTTCTGGATAACAGGGAGAAAATAAGGAAGGTGTTTAGTAGTCTCAGTTGTCTCTGTGATTCAAATCACAGAATGAAGCCAGACAGCAAAACAAGTGCAGATCAGCCAAAGACTGCCTGCTCTGCTTATGCTTTCTCTGCAAGAATCAGTTTCAAATATTAGGTAGATTTTTTTTTTTCCTGTTGCAATTAACTAAGAAAAATATTTCAAAGCTGTATAATTAAAGGCCAGCATTTTATTAGGTTTTAAAATAGCCTTTATGAAATCTACTCCTGCCACTGGTAATTACAATGTACATCTTAATACACCTCTGCTAGGCCTGAGCTGGAGATAACAGTCCTGTGTGTATTGCATTTGGCTTGTGCATAGAAGGTAAAATCCTTTATCTTATCTCAATCTCCAAACAACCAGCCTCTCTTCCAATTCAGCCCTAATCTTCTTAGTAAATAATACTGATATTTTTCACCATAACAAAAATGGAGCTGCCAGATTCAGACTGATAACGCCTCTCATTTACACACCATTCTCTGTCAAAATCTGCCTGATTTTTCTTAATCTCTTTAACTCATCAAAAAATACTTTTTTATATTCAGCCATGGTAAGTTCCTTGCTACCAAATAATATTGCTATAAATAAATCCGTTGACTACAGCTGTCTCTTTGGATAGATATTGGAACTCTTCTCCTTCCTGGCTTGTTTCATTGAATGATGACAAATTATTGTTGTCCAATTTTATTTTGCTGTAAAATTTTTTATTCTAACAAAATGACTTAAAAGGATTGTTAACTGAGAGCACGCCTAAAAAGCATCTTTTTTTTTTTCCACAGGATGTCATCTCAGTTCACTTCTCTTGAGAATGCTGTCTTTGCACTCCCATCCTTTCCTTTGCAATGGCTTATCTTTAAAACAAGGGAAATGATAACCTAAGTCCTTGGATTTTTTATAGCCTAATAATTATCTCTGTATGATTTCTTAACTTGCAAAAAAATATTGCCGAGAGAATGGCAGAAAAAAGATGGATATCAGGCCTTCCACTTGCAGTGATTAAATGAAAATAATATACTTCAATGTGACTAGTTTGTTTCAGCAGAAACCTAACCTCTAAGAGACACAGATATTTGGGGTACCTGTCCTAATATGGCAAAATGTCCATGTAAGTAAACACTAGACTCAGTCATTTTACACCAAACCCTCTTTCATCCATTGCTGTGCAACAGATTGAAGGATATACCACGCCAGAAATTTTGAACTTCCCATATCAGAGAAAACAACCTGAAAATCTATAGGAGAGTATGGCCTAGAACTTCCGGGTATTCCAGCTGGAACGAGTAGGTATTTGTCTTCTGTACAGCCTGTGGACCTGAAATTCTAATTCCTTCCTCAGGGAGAATTTGGTGGGATATCTTTAAAAGCATGGCAAAAGGCGTTTTGTTCCACTAATTTTATGCAGGGTCATATTTACGTTTTTACTTTTTCTTATTTATTAAAATTTGCGTAACTGTTACATAAAGCAAAGCTGCACATGTTCATTATCAAGTAATAAGATCCTATTTTGAGGCTTGAAACCTTCCTGACATGCTTCCAAAGTGCTAATTGGGCTGTTTTAATAGCAAATCACCTACAGAATCACTATCCAGGTCGGGATTATTGAAAAAATTAATCAAATTGTTTAGATAATCTGCCATCTTTCTATGACTGAGAGAGGCAAGAGCTTCTAACACCAGTGAGTGCAAAACTGGTGTCTTGTATGGCTGGTACAGAATGAGTCATGTGGTTAGCAAGAGATGTGGGGCACTGATCTTGGCCAATAGATGACCACTGTCAGGGCTCCAAAACATGCCCCTGACTGTTGTGTACCACTACTGTTGCTGTTGTGCCTGTTACTCGCTCAGTCACAAAGGTGTGCTAGAGTGCAGAGTTCTGCATTAGAAGGCAAACAGAAGATCTCTGCCTGATGGGCTAACATTTAAGTCTAAATATTTTTACATATATATATACATATATGTAATGGGACAAGTTTCCTGAAAGATGTAAGTAGCTCCCTGTGCTCTGGGCAATTGTTAGCTGACTACTGATAATATTATCATACAGGAGGCACAAAACACCAGAGGCTTGCTATAGGCTTGAAGAAGAAAGCTGTGTCCTGAATGTGAGTACATGTGGGGTTTTTTTATGACTGCCTCGGTATTTACAGGTATCCCTTACTGAATGCTTGCTTAGTCTTTATTTTCTCTATCATTTCAGTTAGGCCTCCTCTGCACCTGGTCCTGTTTGGATTTATCTTGACTGAGACTGTGTAACAAGACTGTATTGACACTTACAATGAACTTCCACCAGAGATTTTCATAATTAAGCTAGTCCTCCTGTATAAACCGAAATGACACCTCCTGACACCTTCCTCGTGTGCCCTTTTTTACTGGAGTATCTCACAACCATACTGTGACAGATAGCTAACCTGGGGTCCCCCGCTAGCTCAGTCTTTTCTAACTGATTCCTAATTTTTGTTATTAGTTTCCAAATGCATTATCTTCATTTGGGGATAAGTGACTAGCTTCATTACCTTCAAAATACTGCTTCTCATCCCTTTCTTGTTACACCTGCCCTTACTGTCATCCAGCCTTTTTCTGCATGATATCCTTCTCTCCTGTGTATTGATAGTGCCAACCTATGCAGTATTGCCACATTCCAAATATTTGTGTCATGATCTTAATTGAAATAAGACAGAGATCAGACCCAAGACTGATCCATAAAGAATTCCACTGCTAACTGGTAACCCTCACGTTACTTTTCCTTTCAACACTATCTTTTGCTCTCGTTCCTTGAGACAGTCTTTACGTATCTTTCAATTCCTCTACTAATCCCTATCTTCTCCAGCTTAACAAATAATTTCCCATGTGGCACCATACCATACGCATTACCGAAGTCTAGATAGATGACATCGACTCCTTTTCTTTGTCTAGAAAATCAGCTATCTTATCAAAGGAAGCTATTAAGCTGGTCTGCCTAGATCTCCCTCCTTTTATTACATATCCTACTGCACCGTATCCAATATTTCCTTCACTTCCCGGTCTTTTATTTGTCTGTTCCTTCAAAACCTGTTCTGAAACCCTGCATAATTCAAAGGTTAGGTTAGTGAGCAAATACTTGCCAAAATATTTTTTTCTTTCATTTAGTATATCTTTTGTTCTCAACCATATGACACTGTCTTTATTCATCTAGGATTGGTTCACCCTTTTGGCTTGAAAGACAAACTTTTTCAAGTTTTTGATTTCAGGAAACTCAAGGTCTAATTCTAATTCAAGCATCTCAATTCATCATTCCACATGATCTAAAAACCTGATTGCATTAGTTCTCTCTCCTATTACTAGGGAACATCTGTTCTCTAGTAATAAGTAAAATATTAGTTGCAACATTTTCCAAAAATCTGTCATTTAATTCAAACTGCTTACCTCATTACCCATTTTTATCTTTCATAACCAGATTTTCATTTGGCCTGTAACAGTTTTGATGATGGGTTTTAGTGTGTCTTGCATTGAGATGGAGAGGTCATTTTTTTGCTTCATCCTTCGTAAGTGATATCAAGACAACTTCTGATGAGAAATACAAGAGCAGTAGGGGGTCTGAGCATAAAGGAAAGGGAGCCTAGGATGGATAGGAGATGTTTTGCTAAGAAAATTGAAGTTGAGGAGAACATTTTCAAGTTGATGCTTACTTCATGCAATTATTTAAAACCTAATCCAAAGCAAGGCAGGAATGTAATTTGATGAATGTCTAATTGTGTGCACATTCATTTTTACAATAGGAAAAACGAAAGATACTATGAAAGAGATGACAAAAAATCAGGACTAACCTTGAGTTCTCAAATCACTTTACTTCTTATTCTGACTTGAAAATTCCACCTAAACTATCCAGGTTCAAACGTCTGTTCAGCTGTGTGCTCTTATCTCACTCAGCATTCACATGGTTTCTTTCCATTCGAATGTTTGCAGAAGGTTGGCCAAAGGGCAGAACAGAAGGCACTCCTTGTATAAGCATATACTTACAAATATTTCTTCTTATTTTAAATTATTTTTTTTGGCTTCTCTGTTTGCCTAGTTTTGTTGTTCTCCCACCTCCCAGTAAGCTGTTAATAAAAAAATATGGATCCTGCTTCCCATCAGCTATGAATGCAGCTTCCCTGTATCCAGTCAGGGAGATATAATGCAAAAGCAAAATGATTGCAATACAGTGTACTCTATGCTTTTTTAAGCTTCTCAGTATTGCCAAAATTAACTGTCCTGTATCTGATAAACGCCTGTTTCAATTGTGTGTGTGGAATTATTCCATCTTGTATGGCTGGTGATCAGAGTTATAGAACACTTTTAGCAATTTTTATGTAACGCTCAACTTCAAAAAATTAAAGCATATTCTCAATACTGACAGAAATGTGGGTGTTGAAAAGTTCATTTCCTGACTAATATTTAAGGACCAAATGCTGTTCCTGATTACATTGGTCCCATATTTTTACAGGGACTCTGCCACATGTCAAAGAAGACATTTACAAGTAAGCATGCAGCTTTCGCATACATTTTCCAAACTTTGAAATTTCTGCTGCTTTCCCACTGATCAGAACACATTCAAGTTCAAGTGGGATATAGAATTGTTATTTAAATCTTACAGTCAAATTAGACCCTGGAGACATGATTGCACAGCATTATTGTCTCAGTCCCCATGAAGTTAAGTGTTCTCATATCAAATATGATGTCTTTCAGCTTACCACCTACTGCACAAGTATTCATCTCGTTGTTAAAAGATACCAGGCAAAGAGGCATTTTGTTTATTTTTTCGCGTGTCAGTTATTTTTAGTGGTAATAGTAGTATGACACTGCTGCCTTTTCCTGTGAGTCACAGGAACATGAAACTTCTACCTAATGTTCTCAGCCATGTTAATGATAAGAAAGCCTCCAGGCTTTCCTTAAAGATCAGGATGACGTTTTTTGTTGTGTCTTGCTTTTGAACAAGGCTGTTTCTTCTGTGAAGTACTGCTCTCTTCTCTCAGAAGTGGGTGTTCTGAATGCAAGTTTCATTGATAGCCAGAGGCACAAACATTAATCAGAAGGCAGAGCCAAACACCGTGAGTTTGTTGGGCAGGGAGCACCAGCCCCTCACTTGAAAGACTGCTGCCGTCCAGAGCAGCATGGGACAGAGAGGGACATCAGCAAGCCAAGAGGGATGTCATAAATTGGTGAGAAGGATTTGCAAGAAACTACCTCTTCGAGAGGTCATGGTTCTGCTGAAGCCAAACTGTGTGGCAAACATTCAACTTCATTTCACCTGAGTTTTCTTTTGGAAGAAAACCAAGGACAAATTGTCAAAATAATGCATTTTAACATTGTAGGGCTTTCATTTTTCACTTGAAATGATTTTTTCCTTTTGTATTATATTTTCTCTAATACAATAGATTGTATATTACAGCACAAGCTCAAACATTAACATCAAAATGGGATATTATGAATAACCTTGAGTGTTTTTCAAATAGTTCCTTGTGAGAAATTTTGAAATATCAGTATTTTAGTCCTGGCACTGAAATCTTGTCACCAGACCTCCTTCTGCATAGCCTCAGAGTAAGTCTGCAGCTGACTTGGGAAGTAAGGATTGAATTTGCTGGCTTGTCTCTCTGGCTAGCTCAGAAACACTTGCATTTCTGAAAATGGTTTCTTACATAATATGTGATTTTTAAGAAGTTTTGATCTATAGCCCTTTAAAGTCACCAGAAACCTTTTCCCTGGCTGGAGTTTGGACCATAGACACAAAGCTTTTGCACACTTCAGTAGCATTACTATCAGTATTTGTCCCTTTCTTCAGTAGGATGATAGGTGATACATGAGGGATCCTGGAAAACATTTGTAGGTAGGAAGAGGAGATAAGATGAGGACCCTCCTGATCTTGACATTAATTACAAATAAAATCCAGACTTCCTAGTCTCCTTGAGCTATTAAAACAGTATGCAGTTGTGCCTGAAGAACTCCTTTTCCTTAACTTTTTTTTTGCAGTGATTTAACAAAGATGTATTTTGCATTAGAACTTTATTGCACACCTGTATAAATTATACTGTTGGGTAGCCAATGTTTTTTAAAACAGAATAGCTGTCAATTGCTTGTGTAATGGCACATTTTGTGATACTATCAGATGACATACAACTTGTTAAATTACATCGGAAAAATATTGGAGACAAATGCACTATAATTAAATGACAATAATAATGAGACCAATATTAGCTGCTGCCATCAATTATGTAAGACTGAACGTTTATTATATATTTTTCAAAAAAGCCTTGCTTATGGTTGAAAAGACATTTCATTCAAAACCCTGTTGGTGCTTTTATCAGTTAAAAATATGTTTACCTTTGAATTCACATTCAGGTGTTTACACCGTGCTCAGAGGAGAACATCTGTGTGCAAGAAGTTTGCTAAAGCTCTGTGAGATTCTTTTAAAGACATAAATAATTTCTTAAATATTGAGCATTTTTGATCAGTGATTTTGTTTGTTTTATATCTGGATGATTAAGAAGTTGTTAAAAAGTTCAAGCCTGATCATCTGATAAAATTACATTCACTTCTGTGTAAATGTTTCATTGATTATTAAAAACTGCTCAGTGCTATTGCTTCTTGGTGATTGCACGTCTCTTCAACATGGTCCAATTAATGCAGTTTTCAAACAGCAACACTATTGCTAGCACTCGCATATTCTCAGCTCTGAAATATCAGCACCTACTGACTTTAACACTACAGTAAATATCTCCTGTTGCATTTTCTTTCTGTTCTACTTTCCCCTGCATCAGATCAGCACCCCCAGGCACAGGGTTAGAATTGGACCCAGGTATGCACTGCACACATGGCCAGGAAGCCATCCTTTCCAATCTATTTGAGTCCTGTGGAGAAGCCATGGAATATGTGTACAGAGGAGGCCAGCTGGTAAATTCTGGATTTTCATTTTCAACAGGGTGGCTCAACAGAGGCTCCTTAGAATGAAGCTGGCATGAAACAAGTGGTAGGAACAGATTTTTATCCTCTTGCAATTGAATGTTAGGAAACAGTGTGTGTGAATGACTGGTGATTTTTTTAAACTCAATAATATTTCCAGGGAAGGGGAGGGAAGGGCAGCGGAGGGAGGGGAGAGGAGAGTAGAGGAGAGGAGGGGAGAGGAGGGACAATAGCTATGTAGAACAAATTAAATAATTAAATGGGATTACAAAGAAAGCAAAATTATACTCTTTTTCCTCTCAGTTCACAAACTGCTCTTACCCACTGCTACATCATACTGTGGATGTTCACATGGATTCAAGACATTTGGAGAAATTCACGGACAAGCAACCCACGACAGCTATTAAAATACAGAGGTGTCACCTCGGGCACAAAAGTCACTGAGTTGCCAGTTGTTCTAAGGTGAGAAAGTACATCCAGAAAGCAATGTCCTCAGCTAGCACTGTGTGAACTGGGGTACCAGTCGACTTCAGCTGGTGCCAAACAACAACAACTGGTACCCAATCAACTTCAGGAAAAGTGCCAAAGGAGCATCAACCTGTTCAAATGCCATTAAACCTGTAGCTGAGCTTTGTACAGAGTCTTGATAGCTTCCCTTTTCTGTAGCAGGTGAGGGAGAGAACAGGTAATTTCTGAACCGGGCCTGAGAAAATTAGCACAAACAGTTTTGGATCCTAAATATTTCCTGGTTTGAAGAAGGTGAAATTGGACTAACCACGGAAACATAAATGGGCACAGCAGCTGTCAAGCTTTTTTTTATCCTTATTTTGCACTGTCCCCACTGCACAACCTACCAAGGCTGGATCCTAGACCAGAAAGGGAAGCAGGAGAGGAGGGTTGGATACATCCTAAGTCAAGTTCTCCGAAATGTAAGCTATAAAATTTTTACGTGAGAAGTAATGAAGAACTAATTCTAAAACTTAAAAAAAATTAAAGTTCAGTGGGCTAATTTCAAAAATAGGATAAAATATTGTGACCAAATTTCTTTCATGGAAGTACTATGCTTGAGCTTTTAGTACGACAAAGGGAAAGAGTTAACTTTTAGACTTGCAGAATAGGTATTCAGAGGAAGAAATGATAAGGTAAAGGTTAGGTGCTCACTTTTTAGAGCTCTGGAAGTGACAATAAAATGGCAGATGAAACCCAGTGATGATCAGTGTACAGTGATACACATGAGAAAAAACAGTCCTAACTTTATATATGCAATAAGGTAACTAGCACTGGATGGGCAGCTATTAAAAGAGAGAAAATGTTCTTTCAAATGGTAATGCTTTTCTCAGATAAGAAATGTCCTTAGGTAACATTGTAAATGGAAATAAATTAAAACCTGACTATCCAAATGTTTTGTGCTAGTAGAGAGAGAAAAAAACAAATAATTGCATGTCAGGATGTTCACTCGCCAGGTTACACAAGGAGCATAAGCCTATTTTGGAACCAACCAGCTCTCTGCTTATTATCTCTGTCAGACTTTACACATATGCAAAATACTCTGGTGCATGTTGTTTTTGAAGGATAGTTAATGGGTGAACTGGTTTAGGTAAAAATAGAAATTGGCTTCTAATCTGGTCCTTTATTTTTTAAAGTGCTCGCTCTCTGAACCTTGCTTTCTGAAGTTGAGTAAAACTGAGATTCACATGCTTCTGCATTTCCTGTTTTTGACCAATTGAGGAAACAGAAACATTGAAATACTGTAAGATGTTATTTTTAAAATATTTCCACTCAGCCAACCAGGAAGTTCTGGAAATCTTGCAAGAAGTCTAATCCTGTAGACTATGTAATCCAAAAATGGTCACACAAGTTTGTCCAGTATTTCAGGTCTTTATAGTCCTATCTGATGAAGATCAAACATATAGAGAGAGCACACTATTAGCGTGAAAAAAAATTGGCATGTGCAATTGCAGTTGCCTCTGAAGAGCTTAACTCCCTGCTGGGAAATATGCAGTAACCTGAGCTGCAGCTGAGTGCCAAACGCCAAGGGGCTGTGGGAGGAGGTGGGGGCTGAGTTGCCACACAGAATAGGAAGGCTCGGTGGAGGAAACTGTAACTGCAGCTAAGGACACTCATTGCTTTCTGTGGGGTGGCAGGGAAGTGGGATATTAGCATGGGACAGATGGATGGATGATGGATGGATGGATGGATGGCATGTGGATTCTCAGTAACAGGATTGAGAAGGAGGCAGGTAGCAACTAGAGAAACCAACAGCAGCAGTCCAAAGACTGAGATGGTGCGGTGAGCAGGGTGCAACACAGTATATGCATGGGACAGCAAGTCCACACATGTTTAGAAGAAGGCAGAAAACACAGGGGCATGAGGAAAGTGAGGTCTGGAGAAAAGAGGATTAGACTAAGAGTTTTTAACAGAAATGACAAGGTTGCAATATATTCAAGGAGTGCCATTCTAGAAAGGTGTGCCACAAGATGGGTGATAATCAGAAAACGAGCCTACGGTGAATGAATGCCAAAAGTAAATGTGACTTACTTTGAGGTATGATAGAGACAATTCAGAATGGAGATATCTATGCTACAGAAAGAAAGCAATGGACCAAAAAAAGCCCCAAAAAACCAAGACCCAAGTTTATGTTGCAATATTCAACTTTCACTTCTGACTTCTCAAGTATCTTCTGCTCCTCTCCTTTCTGGAACTGGCTGTTAAGAACTGCCCAAGGAGCACCAAACAGTGCATCACTCAGTGAGTGGTAGAGTTCCAGAGTAGCTTGTATGTGAAGGCTGATATTAATTTAGGGATGCTACTTAACTGCCTGGGTATTTTGTGATTTACACTTTTATTTAAACTTCTTCATATCTTGATTCCTGATGGTATGAATGTTAGTCTAAAGCAGGACAAGGAACTATTTAGGTATGTTTAACTTTCTGAAGGTGGATTTGGTTCATGTGATATGAAACTGTATATGGAAATCTCTTCTGGAATAACATGAAGGCTGTTTTTTCTATGACACAACTAAATATGAGAAACTGAAAACACAGTAAAACACAGAACATTTTGTATCATTCACCAGTTGAAATTTTTAAGCCATTTTATCACATTCTGGAACAAAGGGCTCCCTAAAACTTGGGTAATCATACAGCTAGCAGCAGGAATCCACCAAACTCCTTACAAGAAGTCTGCAACCCCTGCTATTGCTCTGAGAAGCACATCCTTGGCTCCCTACACAGCCATGCCTAAGAGGCACAGACCTGCCCCTGTTGAATCACAGGGTATCTGAGATCTCTTTAGAGCCACTGCATCCACACTGCATTTCATTTCCAGGAAGTCTTTGCAGATATCTTGAGTCTGTCAGATTATCACAGAGCTCATCATTATTAGTGCCTCAGCAGATGATATCTTGCCCTATACGTAGATCTCGGTCCTTAATCATCTGTGTGCGTATTTTACCATCAGTACAGCAATACACTCTTATGAATGGCATTGTAAAAGCAAGTCACTCCTTAGCTGGGATGTGACAGACTGTTTGAATCCTGCAAAATTATCTAGCAGTGATAAGCTGCTAGACCTAGAGATTGTCCTTCCTGCTACTCATTCGTTGCTCATACTAGCTGCTTCCAAAATGCCTGAATCAGTGGGACAGCCACTGAATATGTTCTGTGTCAAAACTGCAGGCTCAACACATTGGACATTTGCTTTCGGAGATGCCGCTGTTAAACAGTAAGGCCATGCTTAATTAATATCACTAAACACCATTAAATGTGAATTAAACATCATGCAGTTGCTGTGAACACTAAAGTGATGAGAGTTTCTCTCCAGTGTTCATTAAAAAAATTTATTTTCATGCAAACACTTTTCTGTAGGTTTTTTAATGATCTGTGCTCTCTGCATAGAAAAATTTTAGCAAAATCTGTATTTATACTATTAATAAGTACTACATACAAATGACAGTAGTAATTGTAATTTCTGTAATAATAAGGCTATAGATCTTTAATAAGTATAATCACAAAGAGTTTTAATCTATTCATGTTGGTTTTTTAAACAAATATTTTGAACACAGAAGTATTTATTTAAGGCAAAATACTTTGGAAAAACTTCTGGAAGGGATGAAGAACATAGGAAGATATTAAAAGTGTGATAAATTACGATGCATACATATGGTTTTATTACCTAATAATACAATGTTACAAAGTTGCTTCAAATTTACAAAATGCTTTCTGAAGTTACAGATCTACAGAGGCTCTTTCACAAGGAACAGGTATTTTGAGCAGGTGAAATAGAGAGATAGATGGGAAAAAGCAAAAAGAACTTTTGCAAGTAAGTACGAAAGCAATTAGCCACCTATCAGTAAATAGACTATCCCTAGGTATCAAATAACCATGCCACAAATTATTTGCTTTTGTGCTCAAAGTAGAAGTGGGTATTGACTCTAAACAGCATTTCGGGCACCCACTGCTTGCACAGAGGCAACACTAAAAAGAGAGGAGGCAGTGCCAGTGGGCAACCAATAGGGTACAGTGTGGGCAATGCAAAGAAATTAGGATGGGTAATTAAGGCATTGGTTGGGCTCTGACAGCAAAGATTGGAACAACTGGAATATGATATAGGCGAGGAGAACTTTGATGAAGAGATTTAAAACAGAGACTCCAAACTGTGAGGAGGATTTGCCCTGTGAGAATTGGCTTCTGTGATGCAGAAGTAGCGATTTGAATGTCAGGAGAACCAAAGGGGAAGAGGGTGGGTGTAGTGGGTGTCAAAGCAGGTGATGGTTCAGAATCACAGATGGTTTTGATCACAGAATCGCAGAACGGTTAAGGCTGAAAAGAACCACCAGTGAGGTCATATGGTCCAGCCTTCCTGCTCAAGCACATTGCACAGAATTGTGTCCAGATTGTTCTTGAATCTTTTCAGAGAGAGAGATACCACAACCTACCTGGGTAATCTCTTCTAGTGCACAGTCACCCACACAGTAAAGAAGTTCTTCTTCATGTTAAGGTGGAACTTCCTGTGCATCAGTTTCTGCCCATTGCCTCTTGTTCCATGGCTGGGCACCACCGGAAAGAGCCTGGCTCCATCCTAGACATCCTCCCTTTGGATACTTATAGACACTGGTGAGGTCCCTCCTTGAGACTGAAAAGGCCCAGCTTCCTCAGATGTGAGATTTTGTAAAAAAGAGACATTTTAGATATGACCTGCAGATAGATGTGGCAGAATTGTAATGTAGTTTGGATGTGTGACTGGAGAAGAGTCAAAGACAATCCTCAAATTATAATTCTCAATGTCAGTGAAAATGGTGGCTCAGGTAATATGGAAGAGGTCAAAAATGTTTAAGGAAATATGAGGGACTTGTTTTTTGTTGGACTCAGGCTAAGATACAGGATTGTGTGGATGAAGATAAGACAGGATGGCACTTAGAGGAGATGAATTTCTGAGCCATTGCCACTGAAGTGAGGTTTAATACACGTGTGGTTGTGAGAAAAAGATCGTGGTAAAGAGAGACATAAGGAAAGAACTAATGAATAATAACAGAAATGTGACTTTGAGGTGGTGAGGATGTCCTGAGCTCTCCAAGAATATATGAAGGGCATGATGAGAAAAGCTCAGCGAATAGTTTATTGGAAACTGTTCTGTGAGATTAAGGAAATCCAAAACATCCCAATATTGTATCTTAGGGGATGACTTAAAGTAGAAGTTGATGCAGTCGTTTAATACTCTTTGATAAAGTTTTGTCAAGAAGTGGAAACACAAACTTATAGTTGGAGGCTGTATTTAAGAGGTGGGCCTATGGATAGGAAGCATGCAATGGATAGTCAACAGAAAACTGGGGGAAGGAGGGAGATGGTAAGTATGTCTGAGAAGTGGCAGGAGACAACATGAGCAGAAAGTATCCAGAGGTAGAATAGAAGAAAGAATAAAGAAAAGTACATATCCTGATAGCAATTGTGTTTTACATAGGTGGATAATTTTCACTCTTGCCTTCACTGCTACCTTGTAGGAATTTGTGACATTTTCTCCACAAATCAATTTATTCCCATAAGAAATTTCATTAAACAGGTTTTTTTTCTAAAAGAAGCTAAAAAACACAGCCAATGTTAGCAGTAGAAGACTCCTTCTCATTTGAAACGAATGCACATGCTAAAAGCTAAAGCTGGGACGCTTCTATAACCTCACATCTTCTAAAAATACATTGAGTTATAAGGCATAAAATAGGAATCCATAGATTTTTCATCATTGGTTCACATGTTCAGAAAGGAAACACTCTTTCAGTGTTTGTCGGATGCAACTGAGAAGCACCACATTTTTAATGCCACGGCCTGCCACCCAAGGTGTTAAGAGAGAAGAATAGCATATCCAACTGAAATTGCAGGAAGGACTACAGGCAAAATGTAATGAGATGATCAGTGAATGCAAATGAACCCTCTCACTTAAGAAGGTGATAGAACGACTTCTTTTAATAGTACAAAAATTTCACAAAGGTTTTTAGGCCAATAGATAAGAGAACATTGTTAATTTTAAAAGACAAATTACTTGAATAATTATCCTCCTCTTTAAACATTTTCTTAATTATTCTCATCCATATCTTCAGTTTTAAAAGAAAGTTAAATTTAAGGCTGACAAGCTAGAACGTGTTGAAACTTTGCAGGTATCCAATTCAGAGTTGCTGATAATTGGACTTAATCTGCAGGACTGGTATCTAGAAAAACTCCCCTTTATTTCTCAGATTAAAAAAAATAAAGACTGAAGAATCAGGCCTTATGTATTAATTATTCAAAGCTTACAGTTTTGTCCTGAAGAATCAACTAGCTGGGAGTGTGCACGTATGTGTAAATATAGAGAGACAGGCAGAGAGATGGAATTAAAATGTGGTTTTTTACTATGTTAAGTAAAGACTTTTCTGTCACGGGTTACTAGTGGGTTTGCTTTTTATCATACATCGCTGGTACCAGTTGTTAGCTGCCTTTGACAGTGGGTTGAAATGCACCAACATGGCATGTATATGCTGGGGACTGGTGGCATTGAGCAGAATAGCTTTGCCACGCAATGATACGCTTGAGCTTTGACAGAATACTAGCCCGGTGTCAATCATCCTGTCTTTGCCAATCAAATGCACATCCTTCCAGAGGCGCCTGAAGTTGACACTGGCACCCCAAACACAGCAAAAGGTTAATGCAATGACATTTCAAAGATGACACATTGTCAAAGGCCCGGAAAAATAGCAGAACTAGACTGTGTTTAGGAAAAACTAGTGTGTTTCACAGGACACACACGTGATGACGACGTTCCCAGAGGGGATAGGTTGGGTGTAAACCCCCTTGAAAGACCTTGTTCAAGAAAATCAGGAGTCAGGAATGGATAACAGCATAATAAGATCTGGCCAGGACCCTAAGGTTCTTTCTTTTCCCATCTGTGGGGGGAAAAAAATGTCCTTTTGCCAGAGTTCTGACTAACCTTCGCCAGAGAAAAGAGCATGAGCTAAAATGACGAAGTTTTTGGAGTCTACAGAGCCCTCTGTTTAATTACAGGGATTCGCAGGGTAGTTTATGATTGTGAAGTGTATAATAACTTATTTTTCTTCTTCAGTGAAGATGTGTGGAACTCTAGGCCATTTTCAAAAGAGGTAATTGACAATTAAAAAAATACAAGTAAGGGGAAAGCTGCGTATTTATGAAGTCATATTCCAGTATGTGTCCCAGGCCCAAATAGGTGCTATGTACATATTTTAGAATTCCACTTCCGCTTCTCCCTCCCTCCTTCCTTCCCTCCCTCCCTCCCCATCTCCATAAACTTTCCAGTGGTTTCCATTCTTCCTCCAGCTTGCTCATTTTCATCTGCCTCATGTAGAAGGCCCCCTCTCCTGGCTCCTCATTCTAATCTCACCTCAGTGAAATGTAACGTGAATATTCATATTTGACTCATTGTTATGAAGAGCAAGTATGTTGGAAATGAGGTCAAATTATTTTCTTTGTCCCTAACCACCAACAAGAGATCAGCTGGAGCAGGGGCTCTTCTACTTTCTATCATGACACTTCCCATTGACTACAATTAAGCTCCAACCTATGCCAGTTACAGATCAAGTTGGTATGTCCTATTTATTTATCTGTTATTTCTGTGGCTGTTTGCTTGTTTATTTATTTGCTGGGACCTGAATGCTGCTTGAAGACATAGCAATGTGCTTAAGCCATCACTGGGGCTAATGGTAGAAAAGAAAGCTATTTCAGGATGATTTGGAGGGTGAAATAGAAATCAAAATGTTCAGTGATAAAGGCAAATAAATTGTGAAAAGAGGGCAATGTTAGAAGTGCTGCAAGGCAATGGCCTCTTCTTTGAGACAGTAGAAAGGATTCCATGGCTACTGTATATTTGCCTGAGCTTCTTTTCATTGACTCCTTTAATAAAACTTCCATGGACCTCAACAAGAGTAAGATTAGGGTCTATATAAGCTCTTAATGTTGTTTCCTGCAAAGCTAAGTGCTACAGGCTGGCGTTGCATCATGCACTGATCATCAGCTACTTTATTCTGTAAATGTACTTTTTAAAATGCAAATATTAAGAGATATAATTTCCACTCTAATGAGTGGTCTTGATTTAAGAGTTACAGATGAGCCTAAGCCAGATGTTCAGATACAAAAGTTGCCCTTCAAATCTTAGAGCAAGAAGTCAGAGGGTAATAGCTTCTCCTGACACCTTTCAACACACTCCATTGTCAAAGGAGAGAAATTGTCAATCCATGGGAGAGAATCCCTTCCTCTGGTCTTGGATAATTCTCATTCTAGGAGGTGCTCTGTCTTTTGGGGTTGCCTGTCTCCCCCAGCATCAACTGTTTAGGCACTAACATTTAGGTGACCTCAATCCTAACCTGAGCTGAGGTTCCACTACTATGAAACCTTCATCTCCCATATTCATCACCTTCCATGTCTTATCACTGTCCTATATACTGTCCTAATACACTTTTTGCATTCTTCTGTCCCACAAACAACTTCAGAAACAACTTCTGCCTGTTTCCACTCTCTTTGTTTCTTCTTCTGTGGGACAATTTAAGAAAGAAAGAGCATCATTATTTAACAACCAAACATCTATTGGTTTAATCATTTAATTAGACATGAAAACCTGGGAGTTATGCCCACACAGCACATACCTGTAGCTGAGTGGTGCACAGATATTTTAGAATAGCGTCTGGTTTTGAGATATGTGTGGGACAGTGTACCTTGAGAACTGTAGGTGTCCTTAGACTCCTAGTGGTAAGTGTGCTTAGAGTCCTAATGGTAAAAGAAGTGAGAAAACCCTTTTTCCCCAATCTTAACCCAGGGTCTGTGGGAGTGCAAACATTTATAGTTAGTGGTCTTGTACACATCCATTTCTCTGAGAGAAATATTGATGTTGTAGATGACAAGGAACTGTAGAGGTTGTAGTTGAGTATCACTTTCAAGGATGATGTTAACACATAAGTATCCAACATCTAAAGAGGTAGATGTCTATCTGCAAAATGTTTAGCTAGAAGAATTTGGAAGCAATACTCTACTTTAAAGAGTAAATTCATTGCTCCCTTCTCATGCTTGCTTATAGACTGAGAGACCTACACAATTAAATTATTGTTCTACAGGAGAAGACTTTCAGAATATGATACATAATCTTTAAAGTTAATTAAAGTTTTACACAGTTTCAGATTGACGTCTGTACACTAGCAATAAATGGCTTCTCCCTGAATCACAAAATGTTTCTATAATTCAACTTCAGACAACTGAGGTGTTAAAGCATTTCTTCTTTTATGTTTGTCTACTCTGAAATAGTCATGAGATTTTGGTAAAGAGGAGATGGTCTGTCCTTGCACTTGTTGTGCTCAAAAAGATTTATAACTCACCATTTTTTCCTTGAACGGAAATTCTTCTGGTTCTTCAAGGCAAGCAGAGGACATTTCTGGACTTCATGGGCTTAGGTTGCTGAACATACAGGTCACAGATGCTCTTGCTTTAGCATTTTATTGTCATGAGAAAAGTGATGTAGTTAAAAGTCTAAGTCATTTGCTCTGTTCAAAGTGTTCTCACTCATTCTTCTTGTTTGTGTCTTATTAAGATTAGACAAGCAGTTTATTTAAATTTGGAAGCAAAAATTCAGGGTACACATTCTAAAATGTCACAAACTGGTTCTGGAAAAGCAAAAAGCCCTTTTAGGGCTATTTAGCCAAATGGTGAAAACGGAAATCAGCAAAATAAATAAGGCAAGGTATAAAAATAAGTTTATTGCTGCTCTACTCAGTAACAGAAAGAGCAAAGGTTATCATGTAATTATAGCTTAATGTTCTTTTTAACGGGGCTCTTGCAGCCAGTTACAACCTTCTGTATCTGTTCTCAGATGTGCTTACACAGTATATGTGTCTTCTGGACCTACATTAAAAGCACCAGGATCATCTCTAAATGAAGGAGACATGAATGCTTGTGCAATGTAGAATTAGTTTTCCCAGGACTGCTTATTCAGTGTAGATATATTTATAATTATTAACCATAAAAACTGTTATTGAAGGAACGTGTCAGGATTTGGGACTGTGTAAACTTCTCTTTAAGTTGTGAAGCAACTGTGAAGCAGTTGTATGCTGCCTGAGAAGACTCTTTGGACATTACCGGGCCCTAAAATACTTGGAAGTATAACTTGGCAATGGCTGAAAAACTTATGCATGTTCACTCTTCCAGATGATGGTCTATAGACAGACCCTTTTTAGTGTGCCTTGTTTATGCGGTGTTTTGGTCTGCAGCACATAAGGAATCTTTTTGATTTTGCAATGAATTTTAACTTTGAGCCCCACTGCAAGGCAGAGAGTGCAACTGCCTTCATTAATACAAATTGTGCAGTTGGACAAATGTCATGGCATGAAAATAGCATGCTGCTAACTTGCTTTTGAAAAGAAACTTGAAAGAGTCTGTATACAGTGTGACTATTACATTGTACAAAATTTTCCTTTGAAGAGATGAAAAAAATACTGTTATGCTTAGTATTTTCATCTGTCTATTAACCATTCCAAATATAGTCCTTGTGAAATATATGGGATGGCAAGCTTTTTACACAAGGAGTTTCTTTTGCAATTGCTTAGGCACATATATTCTACAGACTAGAATTGCAAAGACTACTCCTTTGCATTAGTATTAATATTATTTTTCCACAATTATTTTCTGTGTATGCATAATAAAGACACTACCTTAGAGGGGTAGCATGCAAAGTGCATTACAAGGTCAAATCCAGCCCAAACTTCATTTTTCTTTTTCATTAATATTTTTAGAAGGAGTCTTCAAACTTGTAGGTGGTGACTCAATGGGATTTGATATGAAGATGTGACACCTCATCTTAAATTCCTTAACCACATTTCTTAAGTTGACAGGAATGTCAGGAAGTGTGCCTGATAAGGCCTGCTGTCCTCTCCGAGCTGACTAATCATACATGAAGTCTTGGCAAGAGATAACCAGGTTACAGTAGAGCCAAAATGACATCACATCAACTCAATTTCATACCCTGTAGACACCAGTGCCTATCACCACTCCAGGTTGCTAACATCCTTGACACACAAATGGTATTTTCAGTCTCTGATGTCCCCCTTTTACCCTGTGTCTGTCACTCTGGGGTAAATCAGGAACAAATTTGTCACTAAATGTAAAGAACCATTAACTCATGGGCACTTTGTCATCTGAAGCATAATTTTCTGTGCACAGCTCGCCAATCCCTGAACTCTAGCTATTTGCATAACAGTTTGCTGTACGAATTTATGACGGAGGATAGTGCTGAACTTGTTAAAATTCCATGTGAATCTCAGCACAGAAAATGGACTGGTGCTTTAAATCTTGGAGAGTTGTTCACATCAATAATGAATTTCAAATAATTTATTCACTTCAAGTGTAAGTGGTTGGCATACAGTCCTTACAGCTGGTTTGTTGAGATAATTGATTTCCATATAGTTTAAAGATGGGGAAAAGAAACATATGACAACTACAGCGGGTTTCGAGGCAACTGTGAATGCCATATCAGTTTAATTATAGCTCCATCTTTAGCTGACATGGGTTCTGTCCTATTGGAATTAAAAATCCCAGCAACTTGAAATGTAACAGTGATGAATTTTTTATGTTCTTCTACCTACCTTGTATGCTAGCTTAGGGCACTGTTACAAGTACACTTCTAGCTTTTTTCAGTGGATAGTTAACATGACATGCAAGACTGGTCTGCATGACACAGATAACTCAAGGGAATAGCAACAAAGTAAATGAGATGCATTAGTATCTGGATGTGAACTGGGGGATATAAGTTCTCAGAACTTCTTGTTTAATTTATAGAATTGGTTTTTTTCCCCTGTGCATAAGATTTCAAAATGGTAATCATATTCAGGAAATGAGCTGTTCCCACTTCAGGTACTAATATCAATATGTAAAAGATAATCATTAACCAGATGTACTACTCAGCAGTGCCTATCATACGTAAGCAAGCTAGCTGAGGTGATAAGAGAAGCTTTTACTTACAATTTAGTGATATTGACCACGGAGATTTGAGAAAACTGCAAGGTTTTTTGTTTTGGTGGGGGAGTTTTATTGACCACTCTATGCACCAAGGAAGGGCTTAGTGAAGCAAAGGGCGTAATAAAAATTTGCCTTGCAGTTAACCCCACAGTGTGTGAAACACCCTCTTTGTATGAGGGCCAAGCTGGCTGCTCCTGCATGGGGCCTTTTAAAAGGAGATGAGCTGCACTTCACATTTTCACAGATAGGACATACAGAATGAGCAGAGAACCAGGACTATTAGAGACCCCAAACTTCACTCCCTTTTTTTTTGCTTTCCACTAAAACTGAATTCACATAACTTGTAAATAGAATACCTTTATTTGATTCTTATGGCATTCACTACTGTTTCATAATGTAGTAAAAAATGTAACTGATGAGGTGTCCAATAAACTTTCCAGGCTGATTCCTTACCGTGTTGTTTTTGCTCCACCTGATGTAACTTCTCTGATTACAATCAGGGTTCTACATTTAAGTTCCAGTATTAAATTCCTGTGAGATGAGGCCACAATTTTGTGTCAGGTTAAAAGAAAAATTCTGCATATAACTCAAATATTTTTCTAGCATAAGAACAAACTGGAATAAATGAGAAAGAACCCTTCTCTGAAATAAATTATAAACTGTAATGATGAAATAAGGGCTTCGATGGTCTAGCTTGACATAGGTGGCACAACATTCCTTGCCATTAACTCCTTTTTTTAGATATATGCAAACTTTTCTTTTGACCATGCTCAAGAGCAGAAGGTTCCCCTCCTGGCTTCCAAGATTTCTTTAGGAGTAACTGTTGATGATCTGCAATTTGAGCTAAAAATACTTGGTAAAAAAACATTCAGTAGATTCCACAATTGTCAACATTTCACAAGAAGGAGGCAGAGTAGAGGCTTGATGTTAGCAGTGGATATATTTGGTTTGAGCTGAGGGCATCACTTACAAGGCCATTAAAAAAACCCACAAAGTTAAATTTCTAAGAGGTATTTTAGCCATAACAGATCATAAGCATGCTTTGCACAAATTCTGTTTGGGGAAGACACTGAGTCCAAAATTACTTACAAGGCAGTAAAGCCCAAGACTTCAGGTATTGACTTTCAGTTCTAATTCCAGAATGGAAGCTTTCACTTAAAAGGAAGTGCAAGAGTAAGGTGCTGGAAGCAATTAGCTGCAGGTCTCTGACAGTCACCACACAAGTATTTTGGGATGCATAATCCCATTGAAACCTTGCTTTCTGTTTGTGGCTCAAATTTGTAGCTTTGATTCTGTGTCTGTGCATTATGAACACATATTCATAATTTGGGGTTGGAGCTTGGACAGTCTTCTATCAAGAAGTCCCTGTGGGGAGCCACACCAAAATCATCTTAGCTATCTTAATTTAAAGACAATAAAGACAGTCCTGGGATGATTACCAAGAGCTCTGGAGACTTAAAAAGCCTTATTGTCATACAGATGCTTTAACACTAGCAAAAATTGAGATGAGAACCAAAAATGGGGGCTTTGTGCAGAAGGAACACTCTGTAGCATCTGTTTTTATAACACAGAGGAAAATTCTGATTGCACAATAAATGCTGGTGGTTGATTTTGTTTGCAAGTCGTTCCTGAAATGTACCAAGGGCTGAAAGTGGACTGGATACCATAGTAGAGAATTCACTGGTCAAAGTACCACCAAGAATTCCTATGTGAGATCAAAGTTACAAGAATATCCTTTCACTATTAAATATAGGCTCAGGTCTTGTTGATATGCCTGAAGTGGCTTGTTATGGGCAAGCAGGAGTTCTGCCAATGGAGATAAGGTAGCCAAGTGTGAAATCTGCTATAAATAAAGGAAGTGTTCTGCAAGAGCACTGTGTCATGGGATTTCACCTTCTGCAACTCTGAATCCAATCAGGTGAGTAGGGCAAGCTAATAAATGGATGCCAACAATTTTTTGTGTGTTTTACACTTTTATTATACATTTCAGGTTGCATTATTTCCTCCCAAACTGGTGAGTTTACTTGAATACTAAGTAGATACTGGGGAGTGATACTTTTCTTTTTTATTAATTGACAGTGATTTGTAACACTGCTTCCTCCCCTCAGCCTACACAGGGAAAGAAGGGAAGAGCTGAAGAACAGAATCTCTCAGTCTCCAGTGACAGATGTTTACAAAATTGCCTTTGACTTCAGAGGGGATGTGGCCCATTCAAGCACCCAGTAACTTCAGTAGTTTTTGGGACTAATGTTTTTTAGGTCTCAAAGTGTTAGGTCTCTGGTTTTACTTGCCATCCTCAGCCACTGAACAGGCATATTCAGTTTCAAAAGAAAAGACTATAAGTCCCAGAGATATATAATGTTTTCAAATATCATAAAACAACATTTCTCGTGTGCCGTTTTTGTGTAATAATTGTTCCTATATCTAGGAAGAAACAGACTATTATCTGTATATTTTAAAATTTATATAGAATATATGGAACTGCACATAAATTTTCCACTACTTATAAGATATGACAAAAAAATGAGTCATTGGCGGGACTTTGCCACACTTTGAGTTAGTGGAAAAAGTTTTATTGACTGGTGGGATTTGGACTCCAGTCTCCCAACTCTTATTTGTGGTGATGAAAAGTATTTCTTGATATCCCAGACCTGCAACTACATGGGAGAACATGTCTTTTCTGGTTTTAGAATGTACTATGTGCTGTGGCAAGTTGTTAGTCGTGCAGCAGGGTTAATCTTTTGGGAAGTCATTGGATAACTATATCCACAATTATGAAAACTGCATTAAATGAAGAAAACAACTCAGGCACACTTGTTACTTTCCTTGCTGAAGGCTACCCCAATGCTATATGCCTTGAGAAGATCTGCAATAGCAGAAGAGCTGCTGGAAAAAAGAACGGCAAAGTTTGAAGGGCTAGGTTGAGTTGCATGAATGTTGACAAGAGAGTAACCTTTTGGACACTTGAACCTCAGCCTGCATTGCCCCTGGTTTTAGCTGAGATTTTTTTACTTCAGTGTCCAGACTGACCACCTGACTCAGACCCGTTGTCCCAGCCAAGTGACATCTTGCTGCCTACTGTCCTTCATTCAAGTGTTTCTATATACAAATGGATGTCATCTGCTAGATCAAAGTCTTACTATTTCCTTTCAGTTTCTGGCCAAAAAAGTGGTGTTTAATATTTCTAAGCTGCTGAGAGAGTAGGCATGATTGAATGAGTGTATTGCAGTAATTATGTTGAGACAAACTCATATAACAGAAATTTATTAACAGGCTCCATAGTTGATGGCACATATCAATGATGACAGAGGAAGAAAAGGAAGGGGAGAGAGGAGGGGACGGGACACAAGGAAAAATGGCAAGCTGGAAGGAGAAGCTGTGGCTGGCATCCTGAGACAAACAACTTCATCAGGCATCCTATCCAGAGCACTAGGCAGTTCCAACATCATACTTTCCCTAGAGCAACTACACAGTTTTGATCTGGACTCGCTCAAACTACGTACTGATTGTTCCCATTTCCAGTGCAAGCTTTGAGCAGGGCGGGGAGGGCAGGGGGGTGGTGCTGCATGGCTTATTGATTGGTGAGCTCCATGCAGGCATATTGCTGAGTCACTTGATTTAAACCAAAAGCTACAACTGAAGGAAAGAGAGGGGAAAAGGAGGGGGTGATTCCTGCTCTGGTGACAGTCTCTTCCATTGGAACATGCCATGGCAACACTATTGGAGTCTGCAGGCACTATCCAACCTTCCTCCAGGAGGGCCCTGTGGCTTCTGGAAGTCCTGGTGCCACTGCACAACCTCCATGGTGCCAAGAGCATCGTTCATCATCTCCAGTACCATGCAGCAGAAGGAATGCTGTGCATCCCTTCATGATAAAAACCATCCAACCTTCTAACCCGACACACCGGTCATTGGTCACAGGGAGGACAGCTTGCTGAAGAGAGTTTTGTTCACCTGAAAAGAGATGGCATTTGGAAGCAGGCAGAAAACAGTTGCTTGTGACCATTTGCACAGCTGTACATTCTTGTTAAAAAATGTTAGTAAATGTGTCAATAAATGCATTGGTACTCCTGAAGTGTTTGATTAGCTGATGTGAAAAATATGTTAATAAATGCTACATATCATTCAGTTGGCTGTTGCCTAATGTTTTAGATTACAGTACAAAAATGGAAAGCCATATCTCACATTAAACATTTGCCTTCCTTTGCTCAGATTGTGTGCAAGGATTCCCTAAAACTTCTTCTCTGCACCGGGGTATAAAGTGCTGTTTGTAGAGCAGGGAACACAGTGGTATTGCTTCTATGCCAAACTACTTGTGTTTGAATCTGCACATATACTGACATCTGTGGGGGATGTAAAGTCTCAAGATGTAAAAGGGTAGTATCATATTTAGATATAAACTGGATAGCAGATTTTAGTTTTTATATTACAAAAATTCCTGGAAATAAAATAAAAATTATTAAATGTGTTAATTTCACTTTTCTATGTACTGAAATAACCATTTCACAACCATTTCTCTGTTAGTATAGAACCAGTAGTAATGCTGGACAGGATAACATAAGGAAGTAGATATTTGACATGTAATCCCTGTTGTTTCCTTTTTTAATATGAAATTCTGCTTACACAGAGAATCACATATACAAACAATCCAGATAATAATTGTCTTCTCTGTCTTAATGCATCATACAGTAAAAATATCAGTTTAAAGGAATGACTTTTACCCACAAAAAAAAAAAAAGTACACTAACCTAGACTTTTCTCTTCTGTTCTTGAATTTCCTTTACTTCCAGCATTTTATGTTAGTAGTCACACATGATCTCGTGCTGTTGCTTTATGCCAGCTGCAGAACTGCGTTGATGCAATCCACATGGCAGTGTATGTAGGCAAGGTGCAACCTACTTGCTCCTAGAGACTGTGAGTATTAAGACTGTGGTAGAGGGTTAGAGACACTTTGTGACCTTTCTCCAAATCATTTCAAACTTTAAAAATTTTGGTTGATTAAATTTTTGTCTGCTGTCTCCTATTTAAATGAAACAAACCTGCTAAATAAAGAACCAAAAAATATCCAAAAGAACCCAGACAAACAGAAGTGCTGTTTTTTGTATATATGCATGAGCAGGAGGCCTTGATTTATTTGGTGTTTTGCTTGTATAACCCTAACTTGGTTATTTATCTAGATTACCTCTGTAAACACTGGCCACACACACCACTGCTTCTGCATGTCCAGTGTCGAATCCTGACCAGCTTTTCAGAAACATTTCATAGTCACTTCATTCTAGAAACAGCATCTTGCTGATTAAGGAATAAATTTGAGATCTTAACCCCATATTCAGTCATTCCTTTACATCAACTGATTTCAGAGTAATAAGAAATTTTCATCTCCACATAGGCTTACAGGTTGTAACAATTAATTTTATGCAGAATTAACTTTCACAGTAGGACCTGTGACACTCATATTAGGTGCACAAAGCCAAAATACATATATACAGAAATAAAATAACTGCTTATTTGTCTTCTTTTTACTTTTTTTGATCATAAAATATCAATGTCTTGTCACAGTTTTCAATCAATATAAAATGCATTTTGCTTATAAATGAACATTCTGTTTTACTTCTTTGTTTATAATGAGTAAATAGCAGCAACTAACTATAGTTCATTTGCAAGAAGTTATTCTCCAATTACTTATTACCTGTGGAATAATACTGAAATTAAAATGAGAAACCCAGTCAATATTGCATGCATCAAAAATGATGAAAATCTTCACTTACTAAGAACTGTGAAATGTTTATTGGTTTTTAGACACAGAGTCCTCCAGGGAGTGCTACAAATCCACACAAACTCACTGCATCTTCGATGTTGCATTTGCAGTGTTGATTTAGATGAAATATGTGTAAAAACTCCTGTAGACAGACAGCTCTCTCGTGACTGTACATCTGCAAAGGCTCAAGAACATAAATTACTGCAGCATGAGTCTGGAATAAATTATGCTCACTTCACAAATTCTAGATCTTCTTGATCCACAGTAATGAAGGAGAAATTGTGTTTTAGAGGTAGGAAACAAGAGTTTATTTAACCATCCTCTATATGTGTGTCTAATTTTAGAGTGATTTTTTTTTCCTAAGTCACAGAATGTTAATGAAACCAACAAAGGAGAGAGAAGCTGTGAAAAGTAGGACATGAAGTGATGTGAGACTAGCCTGGTACAGCAAGTTCCCTGAGCTACATGAGAGCCAAAGGTAAAAAAGCTGCCTTCTCTTCTGGAAAAAAATGCATCAAGCTTTTTACCCCGCAGCAACCTACTCATCTCAGATTCCTTAAAGCTACTCTGTATCCTCTGCAAAGACAAAAGCACTTCTCCTCTAGTTTATATCTCATACATTATCAAAATCACTGTTTAGATTGGATCAAACAACAGCAACAAAAAAAACATTTTCCAATGTTTCATCTCCAGAAAACCAAAGTAACTATGCAGTGGTTCATTATTTGCCACTGTTATACACAGAGATTTTGCATTCAATAGGAGTTCCATGAATTTACTGAGTCTTCACTGAGTTTACTTACCTTTAAGGCTTTGCAAGATCTTGTGAACATGAACAAGTCTCACACTTCAGCTACCTAATCTGTGAAATAAATGCTGTCTTACATTTGGTTTGTTAACTTGTAATGCCTTGTGTTCCACTTGTCTCTGCATTGTGATAAGTAGTCAATATTTCATATTTACCTTCTTTGTGTCTCCTGAAGAAATAACATCCTATGTTAGCCCTCAGTCACTTCTTGTCCATACAGAAGTCCTATTCAGTCCCTACAGAAGTCTATTCAAACAGTTCTCATTCAGAAGCTACTCAATGCAGCTGACCATTGTCTCTGTCCTTCAGTGCATTTTTCTAGGTTTATCCATGCTGGTTTTGAGATTGGGTGACTGTACACCACAGGCTATATATCAGCAGAATAGTTTCTGATTTGTTCTCTAGTATTTCCCTAATGCTCTTAATTGATTTTACTGCTGCTCAACACTGGGCTGACATATTTTTCAGGCTCTCCAAGATATGTTTCCTGAGAGTAAATTGTTAATTTAGTGATCATCACTATGTAGATGTGTATTTTTGTATTCACTTTCTTATTCACCCACTTTTTCATCTGACAACATCTTCTCTTGTTCAGCTTTCCTGGATGGTCTCAACTCTTTCCTTACTACTCACATCTCTTTATGCAGGCTGATTAGAGATACAATATCTGCACATGAGTATAATTTCTCTCCCTACCCTACCCATCCCTCTTTCACTAAAAATAGAGGCAACCAGATGTACTCTGGGCATGAGCCAAAGTCACTGAGCCTATTAGAAGTTTCTTCACTGGAGTAAGCAGAGTAGAAGTCAATCTTTCTATGAGAGCAGGTTGACTTATATATGAGGCTGCTTTACAGACAGACAGTGTACTGCCATTACAGCAGAGTTGAGTGATAGGAAATAAGCCACTTCTTCTCTTGGGCTGTTCAACCAGGTGATTTGGATGCCATGATAAAATGGGGAGACCTGCCCAAGTGGGTTGAGGTGTGCCAGGCTGCATCATGCTCTTCTCAGATCATCTGCCTCTCTGGTGACTTGCATGCGAGGGCTGAATAGCTCTAGGAGGAAAGCTGCAAAAGTTCAGGCATCTCTGCCTTTCCTAATACTTAGCAACTAAGGGATAAGGGAGCTGCCAGCACATATAGAGAAGAATGAAAGAGCAGTGCACCACACAGGAAGTCGATTAACTCACCTTGGCTTGCTGCAGGTGCCTGTAGAGGCAACAACAGTAAAACACAGGACACCCAGCATTGTAGTCACTAACTTGGAGAGATGAGTTGTTTTGCTCTTCAATCTCATGGCCCCTGCAAAAACGCAGCAACCACAGTGCTTAGGTATCCTAGCATGATCACAGCAGAGACAGAGCAGTCATCCTATCTGTCTGTCACCCATAAAACGTGGAGCAACACAATTGGGACACCATAGTGAAACTTTCCAACTTGATCCACCTTCCCACATGATGGAAAGGTTCTTTCCTCATACCTCAATCTTTAATTCTCTTAACTGCCCCTTTTGATGACAACAACTCCTTCCTCATATATTCAACATCCTTTTTTTATCCAGTCATCACCAAGGAGCTCTTAGGAATTCAAGATTCTCAATATATGAAAAATTTTGTGAGATGGGAGTATGTGGCAGTTGGTGAGAAAGTGGAAAAGATAATTTCTGTCATGCAGCTCATTACGTTTACCATTCTCCAAGCCATTTGTCAAGCACTGAGTCAGATATCAGCCCTACTGAACTCTACTCTTACATTCACGGTATCTTATTCAATGGCACTGAAACTAGCAGGGACATCTGGTAGAGTGAGATATTCTTCCTACCAAATAAAAGCTCTTCATGAGAAAGAGTGATGGACTGAACCTATCTAGCATGGTGAGGCAATCTGGGGACAGTACGGGGGAGTGAAGGTGCCACAATCAACTATTTCAGTGAAATAACTGAATGAGTCAACTGTTATGTGTTAGAAGTGGTAATGGTGATAATGACCACACCTTGTGGCCACACTGCTCTCCTTTTGTCAAGGGTTGTTTTCTATTTGATGAGCTCTTCTCCAGCGCAGTCAGAGTACTTCTGCTGCTGCAATGCTTTTGCACAAAAGCTCTTTGTGCCAAATAACATCATATTTTTGCCGGAGGGTGTTCATGGTTATTGTTTGTTCAATGCGTCTCTAATTAATTTTGCCAAAGCCACCTATTTTCTGCCATCTGTCAGGTATCAAGAAGAAAGAATGTGGCTCCAGACAGCTAGACAGGAGCACAGGAGAATATGTGCTGAGATGAGAAGGATGTGGAGGCAAATTGAGATCATCATCTCACAATAGCTTCTTTTATATGATAGGTTACAAATCATAATGAACTATTCTTTTTATAGTATAGAAACTAGGGAGTTAAAACCCCACAGACTAAGACATTGCAGCAGTGTTATGAAGCAAGACATGCTAAAGCCCTTTGTGGTCTAATATATCAATGACAACAATAATACAGTTTTTGTGGTGATTTTTTAAACCAGTAAGCTGAGTTCCTGTAGACAATGCCCACAGTTTATACTTCTCATAAGAACAAACCTGTTCTATCTTTTATCTAAACTGTTTCCACATTTCCATATGCTTCCAGTTATTTATCTTAATTGTGGAAACAAAAACAAATACACTACATGCCAAGAAATGGCTTGACCTTCCTTCCATAGGCCACATCCTATATTCTTTGTGTGCTCCAAAGCTACCTTGCACTCTGATTAACTTGACTAGGAGCTGTTTGTGTATATTCTCACACAAAATGTATATATAACCTGGCCCCACAGGCCTCCACAGGACCGAACTGAAATCCCAGTAGAACTTCAGCTATGATATTAATCATGTATTCATGATGGAATGCGGGTTGTGAGAAAATATTTAGGAATCCATAGAAACTTTTCTTTAAAGTATGAAATCCCTAAATATTTGGGTTCACATTGTGGTCCTTTAGTTAGGATTTATTAGACTATTTCATATTTGCCTTTCTGTTTATTTTGTAAAAGTATACTTGTCTAGCACACATTTTTATGCCAGCCTTGCTTTGCATTTTTACAGTCTGCTAATTAGACCATTTTAACTAATTTGTTTGCATTTTGTATGAGCAAGTTGGGCTTTTGGATTGACTAATGTAATTGCAGCCAGTTTCTGCCAAATACAAATTACTCTTTCTAGTGTGAGCGAGAGAGAAAAGTAAATATTTAATAGCCATCAATACCCTTGCAGCATTCTAGAGTGTGCTTTTTTCCTATGGAAAGTTTAAATAATTTCTTCAGTGCTTGATTGCACTTTAATGTTAAGAAATTATTTTTTAATCTTTTTTGAAATAATAATGAATTGACATTTTAGCATCTCCATAAGGGTTTTATTTCTGTGCACTTTGCAGTTTTAAATTCCAAGCTTTAAAATCTGGTACTTTCACATTTGAAGTTTATTTGTGTAGCTTTTTATGTATTGAGTACCATCTACTGAAATAATTTTACTGGAATGTACTTGGGTTTTAACATTTCTAAGTGGATGAAGTCAAGTCTGATAGCAAAATTAAACTGTGAGAGTTTTGCTTGCTTTTTCCTTTTTTCTTTTTTTTTTTTCCCCAGGGGCACATAGCAGAAAACAGGAACTGGTTACCAAACCTCAACATTATAGGTACCTGTATTTTAGACTGCAAATCTTACGTTCTTCTCTGCAGAAGTGGACATAAAGGTGTAAGTGCACCAGGGCCTTAAGCAGGTTAAAGCTCCTTGATTTTCAGCTTTAGTATTCCCAGGATGCTTGCTATGATACAGGTTGAGAAGATCATCTGCTTTCCAGGGCAAGGCAACCCTCTTCTTTTCGCTCTTTCTTCCTAATGCCTAACTCCCTCTGAGACCCATGGATATGTGAACACAGGTATGTCTACCTGACCCAAGGGGCTGCCTCTAAAATGTTCCATGACCACACTTCTCAGGTCAGGGACGTCACAGAAGTCCTAAAAGGTGTTGCTCTCTGACAAAATTTGATGATGGTGCCCCTCACCCTGCTGTACCCACCTATGTGGTATTTGTGCATCAGGGTATGAGTGTTTCAAGCTCTGCTTTCTTTTCCCTCATGAGGCTTTCAAATGCATGAGTCCCCTAAGTGTCTTAACCAAAGGCCTAAGGAGTGAGGCAGCTGTTGTTCTCTGTCACCCAGTGAATGTGGGAATACTCCATGGAAAGCAGAAGAGTTTGAACAGATGTAGTGGGTAATGGTTAGCTGGTACTAGGGTTGCCTTAGTGCATTTCTAACCTAACCTTACCTTGCCTCTTGTCAGTCATGTTTTGCAGCTGGTACCAGTCATACGATACTGCAGGAAGGAGAATCTTCCTTTGGCCACCTTACTATTTCATTTGATGAAGCTAAAATGATAACAGATCAACAATGAGATCCAGCACTAAGGAGAGAGAAATCAAAACACCCTTTAGCTAAGTCCTTGACATGTCAGTACCCATTTTATTTTCATATAGGGTGCGATTTCATGCCCTGTTAACGTATCCATAATTATTAATTAAGACAGTGAATACATAATCAGTGCCAAATGACAACAGAGGTCCATGTCATCAGCAGGCTATAGAACCAGGTTCTGAATTTCATAACCACAATAACCAAATTCCTTCTCTCTTGTTCCAATCCTTCTACAGCAAATGTGTCACAGAGCATGAAGCAACATGTTTTCAATGGATGCTATCTTCCCAATCCTCCCATCATGTGCTAAGAACAGGTGCATTGCAAAAGGTAATAATCTTTTTTTGTTTCTGCTATTTGCCTGGCCTAGATGGATTGGCAGGTGATTTGATTAGTGAATGAACCATGCTGTTCTGAGAATGTTACTATTAGCAGGCAATTTTATCTGCTCTCCTGGATAAGTTTAAGTGTGGCATTTTTTTGTAAACCCAATATTGCCATTCATGGATATCTACAAGTCTCGCAAACATGAATAGCAAGTTTAAGCATAATTCTATGGTAGGACTTGTTTGCTTGGATTAAAACTTTTTTTTTTAACACTACATATAATAATAAATTTGACACTGGAAATTAACTGTAATTAACAATAAATTTAATAACATTAGATTTAATACTAAATGTATGTTATATATTTCCCATTGTGGACATGGTTGCTTTTTGGGAAAGTGCTCTGTGATCCTTATATATACTGAATTTCTTGAGTGAGCACTTTTTCACCCTAGATGCAGAGAGAAGTACCTCCCTGGGTATCCTTATATTTGCTATTTTGGTACACTATTTTGGAAATTAATCACAGAATCATAGAATCATCCAGGTTGGAAAGGACCCCTGAGATCATCAAGTCCAAACCTTGATCTAGCACTGCTGTGGTTATTAGACCATGGCACTAAGTGCCACATCCAGTCTCATCTTAAAAACCCCCAGGAACGGTGAATCCACCACCTCCTTGGGCAGCCCATTCCAATGCCTGATCGCCCTCTCTGTAAAGAATTTCTTCCTAATATCTAACCTAAACCTCCCCTGGCAGAGCTTTAAGCCCGTGTCCTCTTGTCTTACTGATAGCTGCCTGGGAGAAGAGACCAACTCCCACCTGGTTACGGCCTCCTTTTGAGGAGTTGTAGAGAGTGATGAGGTCTCCCCTGAGCCTTCTCTTCTCCAGGCTAAACAACCCCAGCTCCCTCAGCCTCTCCTCATAGGACTTGTGTTTGAGTCCCTTCACCAGCCTAGTTGCTCTTCTCTGTTTGCAATAACCTCTGAATTTTTGTACAACATCACAATGCATACCTCAAACAGAGAAATAACCCTCAGAAACAAGAGAAAAAATTGTTATTTGAAACTTCAATTTTATCATGGTCGCTTATAAAACACACAGCAACTTACTGTTTTCTGGAATTAGGCAGAAATAGAATATATGTTATAAGCACCAGGTTATTTGCAGTAGTAAGTAACTATAATGTCAGAGTTAAACAGTTGCTGTAAATCTGTAGTATGGGTATTTCCCCTACAGAAGTGAGACACCTTCAGTAACCAGACTACTTCTGGGGAAAAAAATGAATGTTCTTTTGAGGGATCTTATTTAATTTTACATATTGAAAATTTAAATGTCTGCATCTGAGTCAGACATAACTTTATTGTGTAAACTGAAAGATCTGTTCTGCCCTCAAATTTTTCAATGGGATTAATTTCTGGCTCATTTCTGTGTCCAGGAAGGAATACAGTAGCAGATACATATGAATTCTGGTAAATGGATTTACTTTAGAGAATATTATGTTATTTATGTTGGTATCCATGAAAACAGAAATTTACTGCTGTATTGAATATCTATTTTTTTGTAACAAAAACAATCTGCAAAATTTCAAGACTATATAAATAAAATAAATTAAGGATGCTAAGAATTTAAAATGTGGGCAATATAAGATTTTTAAGGAGCTTAAAATATGGGACTGAGCAGTGAACTCATTTGCATTTATTACTCATATTAGTATATTTTGCATTAATTAATTACACATTTTTGTATATTTAGTATTGATTGCTCCATTCCATATAATTATGTCAAACATTCCAATAAGATGAGTCTCACACTATTAATCTATTTTGGTTTTAAAGTCATTTGAATCCTTAAAATTTCTCAAACTCAAGCTCACATCTTCCTTCTTTTACTTAATAGTTAAAATCAAAATATATGAATTATAACGTATGACAGGTGAAGGAACAATTAATTTCTAAATTAAATGTTAAAGGACTTTAATTTTTTCTCTCTTTTCTGTTTATCAGACTGATGCTTTTTCTGGTAATGAAGTAATTACATTATTTTCAGTGGAGAATGCCACTTAAGGCTCACAGTTTGGTAGGTGCCTTAATCAGTACATAAACATATACATATACATCCACATATACATACTGCATAGGCAGTAAATTTTTACATTTATTTATATTTAAGGAGTTTAGATCACAGCAACTCACCTGAGAGAACAAATATGCTATTGTTTAATTGTACTTTCTCCTATATTGTTAACTTGCATGTGTTAACACAACTGAAAGTTGTTTAATTCTGAAAATAACTGATGTAATATATAATAGAACACTATTCTGGCAGCAAAATAGAGAGTACACTCCTATCCACCAAGAAAGCTCTGATATTATGGGATATAAGTGCTCCCATAGGTCTTGTGTTAAGGGAAAACAAGCAGAAACCTGATGGGGGAAACTATTATAAACAAATAGATATAATTCCTCATTTCCTCGGAGATCCTTAAAGATTTCTATGCCAATTTTAATGGATGATGTGCAAATAAAGTCCTAAGCCTTTCCTGAATTTTCTGAATGTATTCCTACCAAACACATAAAATTGTAGAGCATTCATGATAAACATTAAAATATTGTAGGATTAAGACTTGTTAATTCTTAATCTGACTGTGATATGGCAACATACCACTGATTATGCTGGAAAGGTTGTATATCTGTACCATATTTATTATCAATAATTTTTTAACCAGTTTTATTTCCAAGTATTTCAGGCATGTCAGTCTAATCATATTGGTATAAAATAGATGAAGAAATAGTACTACACTTTGAGAAAAACCTGTTTTAGAGAGAGAGAGAAAAAACAGATTCTTACTCAGTGAAGTCTCTGATATTTGATAAAAGTCCATGATCTTCAGTGATACATAAGCATGGACTGTACATAAGCTGTTAATTTAGTTACTGAAATGAGACCTACAGCACAAACAATACCTACTGCATACCTGGTAAAGAAACTTTAGTGAGTGTATTACAGAATTATTTAGATCAGACAATGGTTATGCCTTTGGCAGCAGAAGTTATAAAGACAGTAACTACTGAACAAAACTGGTATTAGAACTTCAGGAATATTGTTCACCATGTAAAGATAGCTTAAATTATGCCTTAAATTATAAATCTGGGACACATCAACTTTGAATATTCTCCCTGATAGAATAAATTCACATTCTTCCTCAACACAGTTCATTAAAAACTTAATTTCAGATTAGCTTTTCCTTTAATATCAAATAAATACTTCCCACTGTTTCCTCTGAACACTATTTTTTCTTTTGTTCTTGCTAATCAAAAAATAATGTTTTCTACCACTATAGTTCTCCTTTATGTTTTGGTTTTTTTCCCCACAAGTTTGCATGTGTTTTCTTGTGAATCAGCTGGGCAATTGCTCATACTCATTATTCATAGGGCATAGCTTTCTCAAGATTTTAGTAAGTTTTCTTATTTTATTTTATTAACTTCCTGCAGGTTTTCCTGATTTTTTTATTCCCCCTCCCCCCTCTTTATCAGATGTACCCCACTCTATTTTCCGTGGTCGTTTTACTCTTTACTACAATGTCTTTCCAACTGTTTCATTTCCCATGCAATATCAACCTTTTTCCTTTTGTTCCTTTGTGAATTAAAAGACATCTTATGCCGTGACTAGCTTTGGCATTGTGCAAATCAGGGAGGTGGTGCAGTAAAGACTCAAACAAGTTACTACACTTTCCTTACTATCACATCATCTTCCTGACACATCATCTTTCCCAACTCTCTCCCTTCCCTGCTGCAACCTTTCCTTATCCATCCACTTGTGGATACTGTGATCACTTAACTTCCTGTCTGTGAGGCACACATACACTGCAAACCCTTGGGCAGGCTAAGAAGTGTTTCCCCCTCTCAACTATTACCAAGCCAAATAAATTGCTTCGGCGAAAGCCTAGGCTCTTTGGGCATAAGCTGCACGGAGTTTTTAAATGCATATTTTACTCTGAGTGAGCTTGTCTATGTGGTGATATACAAGGTAGGCTAGCTCATAATATTATTGAAGGAGCAATTAGAAGTATGGGAAAAAAATAAATCAAGCAGGTACACCAATTTCAATGTGAATAAAATTTATAGAAGAAATGATAGTGAAGAGGCAGATGGCAACAGATTATTTAAGCTCTATGCCAGCTTTAATAAACTCAGTCACTTATTGCTTTCTAATGCTGCTTCTTGTGTTCTTTCCATGCAAAAACATTGTTCATTCTTCTCTTCATTGATGAGTTTTAAATGTTTCTGAGTCACTTTCAAAACTCAGCGTGAACAGATTTAGCACTTTCCTTGAAACACAAAAGGAAACCTGCTTACAAACACATGGAAAGAGCTAGGGATATTCAATGTACTGCATAAACTAAGTTAAAGAATCATATGGCTTAACCTAGCTATGTTCATAAAAAGTGATGTCTCATGCTTTAATGATGCCTTAAAGTAGAATTCCTTCTGCTTTATTGATTTATTACAGTACAGACAATAATGGAGATATTTTGTCATGGATTTATTAAATTTTCAGGATAATACTCAGCTTGCTAAACAAATTTTTTTACTCAGAGGTTTCACCTCACTCAAATTAGCCATCTAAAGCTTAGTAAAAATAGGAAGATACACTATATACTTCTGACTCTGATAGATCACTCTATAGCAATTCCCAGTTTTCTCCACTAAATAATATAGAAGAGGTGTTAAATAGAGCAACATGAAAAAGCCTTAATGAATCACTGAAAGCTATGATTGATTTTTAAAAGAAAAGATGGGACTGTTTATTCAAAAGACAAATATCTCTCCTGGACTTTGTCTAATCTTTGAACAGAGTGGTATCTGCATATACTCTAAACCTAAAAATGAGTGTCACACTGCTTTTGAATGCCAAAAATCCATCTGGAATCTCTTCTGCTATTTACCTTCATTAAAGGCAAAATTATTTGTGAAAGAGTCACAAAAAACAGATGGAAAAAAACCCCATGAAATAACTTAATCTATAGTAAGATTTTGGGAAGTGACCATGCAGTGATGTGAACCCACAACTCTGCTTGCACTTAATTTGTAAAGGAACTGCAGAGAAGAAGGACAGAGTTCAAGAGAGACAAGACAAAAGGGATTCATTGTGTGGGATTTTTTTTTTTCTGTGACCTTTTATTTAGCAAGATAAACGTTGCTTTATACAGATATAGATATAACATATAACTTCAGATATAGATAGATAATAAAATACAGATCACAGAATCACAGAATATGCTGAGTTGGAAGAGACTCACAAGGATCATCAAGTCCAATTCCTGGCCCTGCACTGGACCATCTCCAAGAGTCACACCATGTGCCTGAGAGCACTGTCTAAATGCTTCTTGAACCCTATCAGGCTTGTCGCTGTGACCGCTTCCCAGGGGAGCCTGTTCCAGTGCCCAACCACTTTCTGGGTGAAGAACCTTTTTCTAATATCCAATCTAAACCTCTCTTGACACAATTTTAGGCCAATCCCTAGGGTCCTGTCACTGGTCACCACAGAGAAGAGATCAGTACCTGCCTCTCCTCTTTCCCTCACAAGGAAGGAATTGTAGATTGCAAAGAAGTGTCCCCTCGGTCTCCTCCAGGCTGAACAGACCAAGTGCCCTCAGCCGCTCCTCATACAGCTTCCCCTCAAGGCCCTTCACCATCTTTGTTGCCCTCCTTTGAACACTCTCTAACAGCTTAATATCTTTCTTATATTGCAGAGACCAAAACTGCTCACAATATTCAAGGTGAATCTGCACCAGTGCAGAGAAGAGCAGGACAAGCCCCTCACTCAGCAGACTGGAGATGCTTTGCCTGATGCTACCAGAAATGGTTGGCGTCCTGGTCGCCAGGGCACTGCTGACTCATATTCGACTTGTAGTCAAAGAGAGCCCCAAGGTCTCTTTCCATTGTACTGCCTTCCAGCATCTCATTCCCTAGTCTGTACGAATGTCCAGGGTTGCCCCATTCCCGGTGCAGAATTCAGCACTTGGCCTTGCTGAACTTCATATGATTGGTGATTGTCCAGTCCTTTAATTTATCAAGGGTCTCTCTGCAGAGCCTCCCTGCCTTCCAGGGAGTCAACAGTTCCTCCCAACTTGCTTAGTATCCCTTCCAGTCCTGAGTCCAAGTCATTTATGAAAATGTTGAAGAGCACAGGACCTTAAATGGAGCCCTGTGGAACCCCACTAGTTAGAGGTCACCACTTTGATGTTCCCTCATTCATTATTACCCTCTGTGCTTGACCCAATATTATACTAAGAATTACATTATTTCCAAGAAAACAAAAAAGAGTAATGTAGGACTCCTTCAGAGCCTCCTAGAGCTATTTTGCCACTTGAAGAAAATTATCTCATGATACACTTACTGAAAAATTAAACAAAATTCTATGACATTTTCAACTAACTTTGTAAATTCTTGAAATACCATCTCAAAAGAATCATTTTCTGAAGTGGTCAAGGCAAACAATAAAAAAAGTTCCTTTATTGGCAAAGGCACATAGAAAGTAGGATTAAAAGATAACTTGAAGGATTCATGAGGTGGCAATGATAGTTAATGCTGTGTACCTCAAAAGTTTAAACTGCATTTATGAAAATAATTTAAAAAAAAATCAAAAAACCCAACTAAACCCACACCACCCCCCCCCCCAAAAAAAAAGAAAGAAACCAACCACACAATACAAAAATACAGCAAAGAACAGAGGATAAACCTTTTGAGGTGAACTATCACAGCATAGTATTTTATATGCACTGTATTCTAACAGAAATCTCTGCTGGTTGGTACTGTCCAAGTGTTTAATGATCAATAACTTTACAGGATTTAGAATTGTATCTTTCATTGTTTATATCTAGCTGTGCTTTATATACTAGGAGGCTGTTATGGTTAGAGAAACTTCTTGCAGCAATATCCATTCTTTCTTTTTTTCTATCTGTCTTAGTACCCTGTTTAATCAGGGCAAAACAGATGTTCTGCAAAATTGTAAAAATGTCTTTGTCTGGAAACTTGAATAGGACACAATGAATGATGGCAGTGTCTCATAGGTATTTATACACTGAGATCTCTGAAATCCACATAATTATTGTACAGCTAGATTAGATCTTGGATCGGCTTCAAGGATTTTGTGCTGAAAGTATGTTTCCTTTGTTACAGAGTAATAATAAAAAGAGCTATAGCTTTTCTTCTTCTGTCATCAATATTATTGTTCAGCTATTGAATGCTATTGAACTGGCTGAAAGTCTCCACTGAGAAATATTATTTTCTGTATATTCTCATCAAACAATGATGGGTGAATGAACTCAGTACACCAGCATAAAATGTGGTGAAATATGCTGACACTGATGTAATTCTCTGTTGTGGTGTTAATACATTTGAAAGAGGAGGTTTTTACAAGGCACTAATATGAGATATTCAGCTTGTGGACATCTTGTTTGCTACCAAGATTGCTATTTTTCAAAGGGATTTTTTATTAGATTTAGGGGTTTGATTTCAGGACTTGTCCGCCGATCTTTCCGACATTCCCCTTTTATTAGGGTTCCTTTGCAAACAGCACCTGGCGTTTTTCTTTTAGTTAACTGAAATTCACAGGATTGTCCTAAACCAGCACTTTGATCCCACACATTCACCTCACATCATGTGGTGGCTATGTTTAGCCACGCGAGTAAAAAACAATCTTATCGTCTAGATTGTTTGAAGTGGTTTTCACTTTGAGAACACAGCACTCTCTTTATAAAAAAAAACAGTCAAGGCCAAAATACTCCTTTTTGACCCTAATTAACTGAATGCAGGTGCTGCTAGCTCAACATCTTCCCACAGAAAACTTTATAAATTATATTTTCTCAAATGTTTACAAAATCCATGTTTATCAGTTTTTCTTCATAAGGCTTCTGAAACAAGTAGGAGTATGAACCCAAAGTTTCACTTGAGAAATCCTGGAAATCCTTCCTCTGAGGAATTAAAACTGCCTCTGGTTAGGAACTATAAGCTACAATTAAGGAGCTGGAGAACCTGGTACCTGAGATTCCTAGGAACCCTTAGAGTTTCGGTTTCTCATAAATTGTCTTCTCAGTAACCTGTCTAAGACATTTCTCAGAATCCACTAGCCAAAGTCTCCTAGGTACCATTCAAGTGACCTGTCTTTTACTTATGGAAGGGACTTAAATCAAAGGCAGTGGGGTGGGAATCAGCTCCTAAATTATATACATGTATTTAAACATCTGCAATGCAGACTTCTAAATGTGAGATACTGACAACTCTCCTAGTACTGACAACGGAGTCCAAATAATCCCATATAAACTAGAGTTTCTCAGTTCACCTTAGAGTAAAGGTGATCAGCTGAATGCTCTCTAAACATCCATAGAATCCTAGAATACCGTGAGATGGAAGGAACCCACAAAGATCATCAAGTCCAACTCCTGGCCTTGCATAGGACAGCCCCAAGACACCGTGTTCCTCAAAATATTGTACAAATGCTTCTTGAACTCTGTCAGGCTTGGTGCTTTAACCACTTCCCTGGGGAGCCTTTCCAGTACCTGACCACCCTTTTCCTAATGTCCAACCTAGACCTCTCCTGTCACAACTTCATGACATTGTCTCAGGTCCTATCAATGAAAGAATCACTATCACCTGAAAGCAGATCAGTACCTGCCCCTTCTCTTCCCCTCAAGAGGAAGATGTTGACTGTTATGAAGTCTCCATGCAGTCCCCCCTTCTCTACACTGAACAAATCAAGTGATCAGAACTGCTCCTCATATAATTAGGCAATGGATTTATATTTCATAGCTCCATTTACTGCCGTGGAAGCTGAGACTCATCCTTCACATAAAAATCCTTTCATGCAAATGCTTAAATCAACTTATTCCTACAAAATTACTTTTTCTTAATGAACTACTTTTCTGTCAGGGAAATTCAAACGTTAATCAGTTTAGGGACAGTAAATCCAATTCTTTAGCATCATTGTCTTTTAAATGCTTCAAACATGGTATGAAAGAGGGGGAACCATAATCCATATTTATTTCCTCTATTATATTGAATAGTATGTATTCATCATATTATGTTTTTATCATCTTTTTTCCTTCTTTATCAAAGGAAAACAATTTCATTCTTCCTAGCCTTTTATACAAGAAAATATCTCTATTCCCATCACTGAATACTTTATTTGGTTCTCCATCTTTTTTAACCTCTTGGTGGGTTGTTTCACATTGTTTTCAAGAACATTCAAGTTGTGGAAAAAGTAAAGTAAAGCACACATGTGCACACACATGCATATATTTATAAATGTGCTTTGTAAGCTGAAAACTGTTTGAATAATTTTTGAATTTATAGAGCTACTTCATTTGGCAAACTCACTTCAAACATTTACTCAAATACTGTAAATATTTACAGTGGTGAGATATGTTATTGTATAGTATAAACAATTTTGTAGCTGAAAAAATGGTTCAATGTAAATTAAAGGTCTGACTTTGTGTTAGGGAACTATATTTCATTAATAACTTGTCCTTTAGTCATAACGTAAGTGACATGAAATTAGACTGTTACATGTCTCTCAGCTATCAGAAACAGTGGAACAGAGTATTGCTTGCAAAAACAAAGGACAATATGAATTCTAATTTTAAAAGTTACAAAAGGATCAATACAGGATTAGAAACTTTCCTACTGAAGAAAATTCCAGACAATTTTTTCTAATTATTATTCCTTTGGTTTTGAATTTCCAAATGGAATTTGACAGTTAAATTTTGGTCATGGTGTGCTCAGACTTCTCCAGTTTGGCATGAGTTTTGGGCAATCTATATGGAGAACACATTTGGAAAAAGGTCTTTTAAATGACCAATTCTGTAACTGCAGACATAATAGTTTTTCTATTTTCTTCTTGATAGCTGTAGGATTACTTTTACAGTCTTTATTTTTTTCAGCAACATTAAGGATTGGGACACCACACAAGATATTTTATTATAGGTCTCCCTGAAACTTCTCCTTAAACTGAGTTTCCCCAAAAAACCAGAAAGGTGGTTTTTTTTTTTGTAAGCTGAAAAAGCCATATTTTATTAGAAAATTAATAAAAATAATGAATATATTTTGAAACAGGGGCCACTCAAAGTAATTAGATTAGAGGCATATGTGCATAGGAAGGGAAAAAGTGGCAGTGAAAAGTATCACTTACATCATTCTGAAGAAAAAATTTGTTATCTTTTTCATCATGTAAAAAACAAGTGTGTTAGTCACAGAATTTTCAGTTCTTCTTTAGAGTTCAAACAATAATATTTGTGTTCTTGTTTGTGTGAATACAAAAAAAAAAGAAAGCAATTATTTTCCAATTTTATTTTAGCACCTTTTCTCGCTCTGTATTAGCATTGCTTAATAGTATTTACTAAATTATGACAACATGCCAAGTGAGAAAAAAACTAGTGTGGAAAAAGTACTCCAGAAAAATGCATAGTGTTCTGTACAGGTTATTCAAAATAACATGGTTTTTGAAATGAAAAATAAAATAAAGAATTTATTCCTGCAATGAGACAAAAGTAATTTTAATGAAATGAAGCTGGAGATGCATTTGAATCAATAAATTGGGATTCTTCTTTTTTTTTTTTCCCCCCACAGGACTGAATCCAATTATTTGCTTTTACTGACAACATTCAAAGTTATCTCTTTCAATTGATATAAGTATGCCTGAATCTTGTGGCAACAGCCTTTATCCTTGCTCTAATGGAAAACAAGCTTCTGTTCTTGTCAGGGCTAGCAAGAGTAGCTAGACAGCTTAGATTAATAATTTCTGTTCACGCTGAAGAACCCAAACATCACCCTACTCTGAGGCATGTGAGAATGCAACAATTTCTTCTGGAGATTATACTGTTCTTCAGCCTTCTTTTCCATGTTTTGTAGTGGTATGTTTATTTATTCTTTTCCCTCCTATTAGCTGCTGTATTATGCTGTATTATGCTTTAAGCATCTGATTTGCTTTCTTAGTAGCATAAGGACATTGGGCAGCCCAAGGGACTTACCTTCTAGTTCCCACACTTAGTAATTAAACTCTCAGTGTAGTGTGATTTCTGAAGCAGTAAAAAAGTCATAGGGATGTATTTCTTTCCAGTTGCAGAAGAACACTTACAATATATGTGTTTGCATATACACATATACATCCACACAGTTTTATATATAGGTAGGTATGTGAAAAAGACAAAAAAGGAGGTAGAGTTTATATATGTCCATAGCTATTTATATATGTGTATATATGCCCATGCATATAATATATAAGCTTATTAGTATATACAGCACTCTGTTCTGAACAAATCTAGTAACTACACTGTTGCATCTTGCAAATATAGGTGTTTTTTTCTTCAAGATTGTGATGCTTCCTAAGATTATTCTTGCTCTGGGACCAAAATATAAAAACATCTTTGAGAAAACAGCCTCTCATTTTACTGATTTTTGACAAGAATTGTATTAGTTGATACCAATATTTTATCTCAAAAATGAACTTATAGTGAAATGCTATTTTGATGTTAATAAAGAGGAAACAACTTTGTCTTTAGTGTCATATATTTTTTCCTAATATTTTTTAAGGTACCAAATGTTTAGCAAGGTTGCATTCTAAATTTGATAATGATGACTATAACATTAGACAGTGCACTGAAGATTTTAGTAACTTTATGAGTTCACATATTTGAATTTCAGCATCATATATATACATATAAGAATTCTTTATTTAACCAAAATTAGGTCTCTGCTTTGGACAAAATGAAAAAACTTGCCATATTTTATTAGCGAAATTTCAACTGTAACTTAGCTAAGCTTAACAAAGCTTAGAAATCAAGCTACTATAAAGATACATACATTAAGAATCACATGCACTCACAAAATAATTCCAAATTGTGAAATGAAGTCTGGATCTTAACGTGTTTTACTGAAAAGTTTTTCTTCTGCAAACTGTGAACGTTCACTCTGATTTACCTCAAAACCACTTCTGTTATATTAATATGGAGTCATCTTGTAAAAAGATTGTGATGTATTGTTATTGCAAGCAATAACATGACTCAAAGTGAAAAGCTTCTGAAAAATACAAGAATGGTCACACGTTGCAGTAATGTCTCCTTCGTGTGGGATTTCCCCCCAACATTCTATTGATATCAAAGGGATTTTTTTTTCTTTATTCTTTTTGCTTTTTCTTGTTCAGTTTTCTTTCAGGTTTAGAGATCTCTCACATTTAAAGTGTCTTTTACAGGCTCAGAAAAAAATATGTATTATGCAAAAATATTCAACAAACAAGAATACTTATTTCAAAACACAGAGGATTAAAAATATGAAATAACCTTTAAAGAGTGTTTACAGAGAAGGCTCAAAAATACATTCATAAATTACTCTTCTCTAGATTTTATGAAAACAAACACAAATTTAGACTCTTAAATAGCTTGATCTTTCAGTTGTGGAATATTACCAGGTATGTTATAGTATTAATCTAAAGATGATCCCCCCAAAATCTCAAAACGATGGAGTTGTGCAATAGATATCATGCAATGAAAACTATGGGGTAAGTAACATGCATTTTTCAGATGAGTGCAGACTTATTTGATGAGTAAAGGAGCAATAATGAAGACCTTTGTTAAATTTTATGACATAGTGGAAATTGTGGTTTCCACCATCTGTTGACTAGCTGTTAATTCTGTTGCTGTACTTAACACAGTTGCTTCAGTGCAATGATGAAGAATATAAAGAGAAATGTACCTTTTTCTAATCATTATGAGCTGAAACTTTAGTGTTTAAACAAAATATGAAGATTTTGAGAGAATACACTTTAATTTATAGGGATTTTGGATAAAGTATTTATGGGGCAGGTCTTCTTAGTGCCTGCCATTTGAAAATGGTTCATGTTTGCTGGTTGTTCCCTACAGTGCGTCTGTGAACTTTTTTGTTACTCTGTTTCTTTCAGTAATATTGTGATGACAATATGCTTGTCATTGTCTAGACAGAAAAATCTAATTTTTCCAGTATTTACCAAAAAGCATGATGTATTTTTGATTCGTAGACAGTAAGGTATGAAATAAAAAATGTCAAATAAAAATATTGTCCTAGTTTTTCTCATCAGCCCCCTATAAGTAGTGAAAGACAATAATAAGGTTCTTTTGCAGCTTTTTATTCTTCAGGCTGAATAACTCTAACTCTCTCAGCCTTTCCTCATAGGAAAGGTCTCCAGCCCTCTAATCACTTTGTGGCCCTTCTCTGAATCCACTTCAACAGGTACTTGTACTGAGGGCTCTAGATCTGGATGTAGTGCTTGAGATGGAGTCTCATGAGACCAGAGGATCAGAATCACCTCTCTCACCCTGCTTTGATGCAACCCGGAATACAGTAGCCTTTCTGGACTGCAAATGAATTTGGCCAGCTCATATCCAGTCTCTCATCCAACAGTATTCCCAAGTCCTTCTCCAGCAGGGCTGCTTTTGGTCTTTTCAGCCTGTATTAACACCAGGAGTTGCCCTGACCCAAGTGCAGCACATTGCACTAGTCCTTGTTAAATCTCATGAAGTTCACATACGATTACTCCTCAAGTTTGTTGTCATGATCCCTTTGAATGGCATCCTACACTTAGGTATGTCAACCACTCCACTCATCTTGGTGTCAGTTCTGCAAATTTGATGCAGGTGCACTCAATCCCACTGTCTATGTCAGTGATGAAGGTATTAAGCAGTACTGATCGTAATATGGACCCCTGAGGGACATCGCTTTTCACCAATCTTCACATGGACATTGAGCCACTCACCACTACCCTCTGGACGTGTCCATCCAACCAATTTCTTAACCATCTAACAGTCCATCCATTAAATCCTTCTCTCTCCAATTAGAGAGGCACCATGTCAAAGTGTTGTGAGGCACCATGTCAAAGGCTTTACAGGAGACAAGATGGGTGACATACATAGCCTTCCCTTGTCCACTGATATAGTTATTCCATCACAGAAGGCCACTGGACTAGTGAGGCAGGACTTGCCTTTGATGAAGCCATTCTGGTTGTCTTAAATCACCTTCCTATCCTCCATCAGCCTTAGCTATCAATATATTAGAATGAATGTTTACAAAGCCAAATATAATGCTTTTAAAGAAACTGTTTAAAACCTAGGATATGTTTATATGGTCTCCAAAGTCTTCCACTTCAAAGGCTAAATGAGTTCTTTGTAAATGGAATATTAAGGCAGGCAAATCATTTAATTATCTGGCTATTACATCAACACATCAGGATTTCTTCTGAATGCAGCCTGTTGATATTCCCCTGTCTTCTTTCCAGCTGGCAGTTTCTGGCACTCCACTGAATTTTACAGTTCAGAGTAACCACAACAGTAGAGTCCATTCATAATCTTACACTCTGAAAGCCTTTCATATAACGTAGGCCTAAATGGCATACATACAAACAAATTCTCACAGAGTAGGGTTTCAATAATATTTTTGGCTATTCTTTAAGGAAATTTTAAAATGTCACATATTTTGCAATACTTATCACATGTTCCTTTCTTTTTCCTGTTTACAACATATAAATCCAAATATACATCCTATGTTAAAGTATTTTTTTTAAAGTATCAATTAACATAGATGTATGGTATAAAGTTGCTACATGTGATCCCACCTATATTTCTGAGCATGCTTAGTTTCTTATAATTTTTCTTCCTTACTTTCTTTTGTTGAGAAGGAAAAAAAAGAAAAAAAAAAAAGCATGTCCTGCTATTTTCAAAACTCTACAATGTGGAATTTGGCTTGTGGCTGCTCAAGGTCTGTCTGAGCTAGGATATATGTTCTGCTTTGTGGTGACACTTGGCAAAACCTAAAAAACAAAAGCCTGACCTGGCCATGCTCTGCTTTCACTGACAGACTCCCAGAGGCAGGAGATCTCTGAGAAGCAACTTCCTTTTAAAACAGGTTTCTCATTTGCTCTGAGTGCCAAGGTTAAGTTCTTGATGAAGATTCGTCCAAGCAAATCTCATAAATGTATTCCCTGAAGGCTGTCTGCTGCAATGTCACTTTATAACAGGCAGGGTTAATGAACTCTGCATTTCAAAACGGAATTATGTCATTAATGGTACTGGAAAGAAAGGGATGAGTTGTCATAAGTGGTGTTCTTTGTTTTGTTTTCTTTTGTTTTCCAGTGGTTGTTTTTTTTTTCAATTATTAAAGCAGTATTTTAACAAATACATCTTGCTTTCAGTGAGTATTGCTCCCAGTCAATCCAATATCTTACATGATCTGGAGTTTTGAAAAGAATAAAAAGATTTCTGGAAAATGCTTGATAAATTTTGTGATTTGGTGGAGCTGTATTTTCATTTGTTGTTCATTTTGATACTTTCCATTCAGAATTAGAAATCTGAAGACTAACAAATGTATTAAAAAAATTAGAAGACCTAAAATGATTCTGTAGACTATAATAATGAGATCAGAGTTTTAAATCACAAGACTTACTGACAGAAAAAATATTAAGTGTGCCTATTAGATACAAATATATAACAGTGCAAGAGCAGAGTATGAAAGCAAGACTAAATTACTATGACCATATCACATAGTCTCATCTTTTACTGAAATGGCTGTGTTTTTAGCTTCTACTTTTTACGCCAGCCCCTGATTTTTTTCCTGAAGATTTTTTTTTCCCAAAGATTCATTACTCTCCTTTTTACAATTCTGCTATGTGATGTATTGGGTCTGGCAGAGATGGAGTTAATTTCCCTCATAGCAACCCTCATAGTGCTGTGCTTTGCATTTGTATCTAGAAAGGTGTTAACATCCCTATGCTTTGGCTACTGATCTCAGAGCATCAATGCTGTTTCTATAACATTCTCTCCCTTCACCAGTAGACTGAGGATGAGCAAGACTCAGTCTGGACAGAGGATGAGGCAAACGCTGTGGGTGTAGTCTACCTGGGCTTCAGCAAAGCCTTTGATACTGTCTCCCACATCATTCTCTTGGAAAAGCTGTCAGCCCACAGCTTGGACAAGTGATCTCTTTGATGAGTTAAAAACTGGCTGGATGGCTGGGCCTAGAGAGGGTGGTGGTTAATGGTGCTACATCCAGCTGGATGCCAGTCATTGGTGGGGTTTCCCAAGGCTCAGTATTTGTCCCAGTCCTGTTTAATATCATTATCAATGATCTAGATGAGGGGATCGAGTGCATCCTCAGTAAATCCATAAACAACACTAAGTTGGTCAGGAGCGTTGTTCTGCTGAAAGGTAGGAAAGCTCTGCAAAGGAATCTGGACAGGCTGGATGGATTAGCTGAGGACAATCATATGACGTTCAACAAGGCCAAGTGCCGGGTCCTGCGCTTTGGTCACAACAACCCCACACAGAGCTACAGGCTGGAGGAAGGGCAGCTGGGAAGTGGCCCAGCAGAAAAGGACTTAAGGATGATGGTCAACAGCTGGTTGAACATGAGCCAGCAGTGTGCCCAGGTGGCCAAGGAAGCCAATGGCATCCTGGCATGTATCACAAATAGTGTGGCCAGCAGCATGAGGGAAGTGATTGTCCCTCTCTTCTTAGCACTGGTGAGGCAGCAACTCAAGTCTTGTGTTTCTGGGACCCTCAGTATAAGACACTGAGGTGCTGGAATGCATGTAGAAAGGGCAACAAAGGTGGTGGAAGGTCTGGAGCACAGATCTTATGAGGAGCAGCTGAGGGAGCTGGAGTTTAGCCTGGAGAAGAGGAGGCTTAGGGGAGACATTATTCTTCTCTAAAACTGCCTGAAAGGAGGTTGTAGCAAGGTAGGGGTCAGCCTCTTCTCCCAGGCAACTAGTGACAGGAGGAAAGGTCATAGCATCAGATTTGCCAGGGGAGACTCAGGTTGGACCTTAGGTGGAATTTCTTCACATAAAGGCTTGTTTAACATTGGAATGGGTTGTGAGAGTGTCAACAGCCTTACTGAAGTACAGGTACACGATATCCACTGCTCTCCCCTCATCTACTAGGCCAGTCATTTTGTCATAGAAATTTATCAAGTTGCTTCTGCAGGACTTCTCCTTGTTGAAGCAATGCAGACTACTCTTGATGATTTTCTAGTCATCCATGTGCCAGGAAATGGTTTTCAGAATTAGCTGTTCTTTCACCCTTTCATGATCTGTGTAAGCTGCTTCTCATCTTCTATTCCTGTTCTGTCAAGCAAGGCTGAAAACTCTTCCCTGTTACGCTAATACAAAATGACAGAAAGAAATGTTAAAAAAGTCACTTCTGAGTTATTCACAGAGCTCCAGAATGCACAGTATATTGGGAAAAAGACAGCATGTAATGCAAATGGTGTAGGCATACCTGAGGATAAGTTCTAAGTAAGCCAATATAGGAACCTTGGGATGTGTAGTTGCATCAGTTTTGTAGTTTGAGTTAATTATCCCTAGTATAGCTGAGAGAGTTGGGTGCACTTCTGCCTCTGGAATTACAATGGATTTTATGGTGCTTTATTATGAGGAATGGACATACCAATTTATGCAGAATTGGTTTCATGCACTGTACTGAGTGTGTCTTCTACTACAGACTGTCCATGCCCACGCTAGACAGGACTTATACCTATGAACATTTTATGATGTCCCTTGAGTATAAAATTTCATAATTTTGTGTTTGTTATACATTCACTTATATATTTGTGTATATATGTCAAAGGCAAACGTGAGATTATAAGAGGCAAAAAGAAAAGCTTCTACACATATTTAAGTGACAAAAAAAAGGGGGGGGAAATGTGGACCCATTGCTCAACAAGACAGGGAACTTGGTTACAGAGAGTGGAGAAGGTGTAAATTCTGGATGTCTTCTTTGCCTCAGTCTTTACTAGTAAGACTGGCCTTCAGAATCTCAGATCCCAAAGACCAGAGGTAAAGGCTGGAGCAAGGAAGATCCATCCTTGGTAGAAGAGGATGAGTTGAGGAATGCTTAATCAAATTGGACAGGCAGAATTTCATAGAACCTGATGGAATACACTCATGAGTACTGAAGGACCAGGCAGGTGTCATTGTGAGGTCACTATGAGTAACCTTTGATCAATCATATGACTGGAAAAACATTGGAAGGAATCAAGCATCACCCACATCTGCAATGGGGCAAGAAGGAGGACTCAGGAAACTACATGCAGTCAGCCTTTAATCTCTGTGAAATTTTCCACCTAATCTAGGAAACCATTTCCAAGTATGCAAATTAGAAAGGAAATCATGCTTGACTAACTTAATATCTTTCTATGATGAAGACTCTGGTTACTGTGTCTTTATGCAAAATGCAGGAAAGCGTAAAGTAGGTAAATACAATCTAATTTTCATCAGTCTGTATCTGGTCTAACCATGTATGTTTGACCTAAGTAGAGCTTATTAAAATGTATTTGCAAATGTTATTAAACAAATATGGGAATGTTGTTCCTATTTCAGTTTCTTACAAAGAACAGCAAAGTGTTTCCAGACAATCAGGCCTTTGCTTTTTTTAAGGCTTGATTTTTGATCAGGATCTGATTGCTCCTTTTAAAAACATACAGGTTTTCTTTTTGATTTACATGGAAGTCTCCAATGTGAATACCTGTTTTATATATTTATATGTTACAGTGACCTAAATATACAGAAAGATGGGAGCAAAAACTTTTAAATGATTTGCGTTCTGTGTCTATTTTAGATCATGACATAATAGCAAAAGCAATTACTTTATTATCCACGGGTTTTCAGTGTTCAAATTGCATGACATAATCACCAAAATATTTCTTACATTTTCTTCTGTTCAAACGCTTAGGAAATTGTAGATTTGATGTATTTGTTCTCTCCAAGTCTAATCATAGTATCATAAAATAGGCTGAATTGGAAGGAACCCATCAGGATCATTGAGTCCAACTCCTGGCTTTGCACAGGACAACCCAAGAATCACGTCATGCTGTGACCACTTCCCTGGAGAGCCTGTTCCAGTGCTAAAGCACCCTCTAGGTGAAAGATTTTCCTGATATCTAACCTAAACCTTCCCTGCCTTACCTTCATGTCATTTCCTTCAGTTCTGTCACTAGTCACAAGAACAGAGATTGGTACTTGCCCCTCCACTTCCTCTCATGAGGATACTGAAGACCACAGCAAGGTCTTCTCTCGTTCTCTTCTCCAGGCTAAACAGACCAAGTGACCTCAGCCACTCCTCACACGGCTTCCCCTCAAGCCCCTTCACAATCTCTGTTGCCCTCCTTTGGACGCTCTCTAACAGCTTAATATCTTTCTTATATTGCAGAGAGCAAAACTGCACACAATATTCCAGGTGAAGCTGTACCAGTGCAGAGCAGAGCCCTTTGGAACCCACTAGTGACAGATCACCGGTCAATGCTATCCACTCACTTTGTGCCCAACCTGTGAGCCACTTGGCTCACCCATTGTGTAACACAGTTATTAAGCTGTGTGCTGCACATTTTATCCAGGACTCTGAGAGAAACCTGATCAAAAGTTTTCCTGAAATTCCAAAAGGATTACATCAGACGGCTTCTCTTGATCAACTAGGTGGGTTACCTTGTCATAAAATAAAATCAGGTTGATTAGCAGGACTTTCCTCTCATGAAGCAGTGCTGTCTGTGACTGATGACTGCATCATCCTCCAGGTGTTTTTCAGTACTTCCCTGAATAATCTTTTTCAAGATTTTACTAGGCACTGAAGGGAGACTGACAGGCCTGTACTTTCCAGGGTCCTCCCTCTTGTCCGCCTTGAAAACTGGGACAATGTTCTCCAGTCAACTGGGACCTCTCCAGATTCCCAAGACTGCTCAAAAATCATTGAAAGAGGTTCTGCAATGACATCAGACAGCTCTTTGAGGATTCTGGAACCTCAATAGACCCCATAGATTTGTAGGGAACCAGCTGGAGCAGCAGATCCCATGCAATTTCAGAGTCAACTGGGAGTTATCACTTTGCAGTCATGGAAAAGCTACATGCAATAGCTGATTGAAATTCCTTTAATGTTTTGCAAATGTGATGCTTTCTTTAAAATCTGTTAGTTGGAAACATAACTCATATAACCTTATAAATCAGGCTGGTTTAAACTGCTATTATTTATGTTTTCTCATTTTCTCATTGTGATTAGTCAGCAGTAGCCAAATAAAAGTCAGTGTCCTTAAAGAGGGAATATCAGGTATCTGAAAGGTGAATCAGGTGTCAGCTACAATTTTCTTCTGATTTATCTATGAGTTTCTTCTGGTTTTATTCATTTTAATTATTGCTATTTGCTGATGCTGACAAAATAAGTTATAGCTTTTTAGTTTTTTTTCTTCTCTTTTCCTTTTTGTTATTTTGCCCTACACATGCAAGCAGAAAAAAGGGTGCCAAGAGGGAATGATGGTGTGGATACATACATCTATGTGACAGATCAAAATGTTGATGGCCATGTTGACTAGTTTGCAAACTGTCAAAGTTTATTTGTTATACATCAGTAGTGTCAAGAAACATTTATTATGAAAGGTATTGGTTTTGAAATAACCTTTAATGGCCTTATTTTAAATATACATGGTATACAAAATGTCTAATGAAATCTATTATTAATATTTTTAAATATTCTGTGTTCTATTATGATGAATCATCTTTCTGTAAAATCAATGCTTATAATTTTTTTCTCAGTCTCACAGTTAAATGGAAGTTATTATTTTTATAAAATAAGGAATTCAAGGAGCTTTACATATATGACAAGAATACAACGATTTTGCAGCCATTTGTGTTTTGAGAGTAAATGGAAAGAGTCACAGTCACATATCACATCACAGCTCTCAATGTCTTTTAGCCGTTAAATGAAAGTTGTGCTCTTAGTATCACTATTTTTTTAGTTATATAATTAGCCTTATTTCCCAAAGATAAAGAAGATGCATAAAGTTCATGGCTTAGAGAGAGAAATGAAACCCATGTCCAATTTAAAGCCATATTTTAATGAGTATTATTTTCCTTGACTGTTTCTTTTCTTTGGCCAGTCTATCCACAGAAAAGAAAAGGTCTAGTTAAAATCTAGTGCATATTTTCTCTAACAGGCTTTTCTGTTAGTTTTTAAATGCATTATTTGAGAGACATTTTTCTCTAGTCAAATTCTCATCACTGACCAGAAGAAAAACATATATTCCAACTCCTGAATTTTGGACTCTCTCATGGTTTACCCCAAGAGAAAATAGAGCCAGAAGAATTTTAAAAAGCTTAAGGAAAAAAGAAAAGAAGAAAGAATGTATGATAAAACATAAACATTTGTGCAAGTATAGTGATTAAAACAACAATAACTCAATTTTTCATGTGGTAAAACAATATACATTCAAGCAGATGTTAGCCACTGTCAGAAGATTGCAGATTAGAAAAGAGTTTTATCAAAATAAAAGGGAAAAAAGCTACTCTTATTAGGATGTTATTTCAATTCTTCAATAGTTCTGCTTTCTGTATGAATTCTTCTGTGAAAAACAGCTTATCGTTTTTTTCCTTTCTCAACCACCCTATTATTCAAATTCATGTATTCAGTGTAACATTTTAATTGCCAGTCTCACCTCTGACACTATTTGCACTCTCTTAAGTATAAACCCAAAATAACCCACGAGTATGATCCACATAAATCAAAACAATAAATTCATTTTTGATAAGCTATGAATGTTAAATTTTCTAACATATGTTTATTTAAAGGCAATTTCCAATATCTATTGCCTCTATTTTCTTCTGAAGCTTTATTGATGGATTTCTTTATTTCTACATCATCACTACCTGGTCATAGTATAGATTTGATTTAGAAGCCACTCAGCTTTAGTGAGATGAAATGCTGTTTATACTCTCCCTCCTCTTCTCGGTGCCTGTGAAGGGATGACAGGACATGATGTGTTCTGCGCTTGCAAAACCCACTTATAATTGGAAATTCAAACACCTGATACAGAAATCTACTTATTTTCTTATCCAGAGTGTAGTTGAACATTATTCCTCACCTGAAGAAACATAAACATATATGTTTACTAAATTTCAAAACTCTTATAATGCGTTTAAATTCATCTTTAGAGACACAGTTACTATGTGACTAATGAGGTATAGACACACCACATTTTAGGACTCTAGGTTTTGGATTAGTTCAATTCTGAACTAAATAACCAAATTCCCTGGATTTCACTGGGCAAAAAAAATTAGCAACACAGAGAAAACTAAGAGTTCTTCAGATGAAAAAGCAGACTACTTTTGTTTTATATATACCTGTCTTATCCTCTTGCACTACATATAACTTTACCTAGAAAATGGGAGACACTAATGACAAATACTCCTAAACCTTGCAATCTTTGTAACATTTGACCAAAATAAACTCTTAGCAAAATTCAAGACTGTTTTGATTCAGCTCTGCTGATTTCACTTCCATCTCTCACTGAAAACTAATCCAGCTGCAGAAGGGGAATCAAACAAGGTTCAATTTTCTTCAGCTTCGAAGTGGTCTCTATATTGTATATATATGACATTCTTGAGATTTAATGCCACCTATTAAAAAATAATAAATAAACGTAAAATATAGCAATATATGACTGATACAATGGAAATAAATGATGATAAACAAGTGTGCATCATATGTTGGGGATAGGCGTGCTAACAATCTTCTGATTCCATGATAAAAGTGCTGGTAACATATTTGTGGAGATATTTTCATTAGTTTGGATTCAAAGTTAATAGTCATTATGTTTTGCACTTCCATATATCTTTCATTTAGGGAAGGGCTACTATAAATTGTAATTTAGTCCTTGAATATAAACTAGTACTCTGAATTTCCCACTGGAGAAATCTATTTGTCTGTATTGATTAGGAAATTAAAGTTCCTACTTAAGTTTCACATTAGAATTCATTCCCTAATCACAAGACACTGAAGCAGTAACTTTCACCTGTTGCAATTCACAGGGCACTTCTCTGCTCTCAAGGAGATTAATCATGGGTACATGGAAACTTGGATGGGGGAATCCATGTCTTATGCTTCAGGGATGTCTGTGGGCAAATCCCCTGGTTAGAATATGTTTTGCTTTCTTACTATGCATGACAGAAATTCTATTCATCCTCCTAGCAATCTCTGAGGAGTTTGCACTTCTATCTTCCATTCCTTATACATCTATATATTTTATACATATATATATAAATACATATATATTTTATGGAATTTTCTGTGAATCATGTAGTCGTTCTGTTTTGAAGCTGATACAGACAGATGCATTTTATCTTCCCCAAAGTCACCTTTACTGAAGAATCCATTAATCCCTGACTGCAAGCAATGGCTAATAGTACAGAGGTCATATATGCCTACATTGATCCTTTTGAGGGAAATATATAAATAAGTGTAGATTTGTTTTTCTATTGATGAAAAAAAAAATATTTCACACAAAATAAAAGATTTCTAACATTCTTAGATTGCTTAGATCTATTTCATATTTCTACTAAGAAGATAAACGGAAAGATTTGATTTATGTTTTTCTTTAGAAAAAATAAGTACTGATTGTTTTCATCTTTCAGCAACTTTGGCAGACACTGTAAGTGGGATTTATATAAATCTGATGGAATAGAATGAATATCTGGGAAAACCAGTCATTGAATTGGAAAGATTTATTCATCATATTGTTGTTGATTTCAAATGCAATTTGAATATGCAAATGTTGTAAATCAGCACTGATTAGTCCCACATAAATTATTTTAGATTGTATTTTATATGATTTTTCAAGTCAAATTCTAAAAAATTACCAGGAAAAAAAGTTACTCTTCAAATAGTGCCAGTGGCATATATGTCTTTGACCTTATTAAATGACATTAAAAAGAATTCTCTAAAACAACGAGAAAACCAGAACAAAACTAACCAGAACTGGCCAGTCTTTGCAACCTCACTGGAATGAAATGAACCATTTCAGGCTAAGTGCAGTAGCTATACTTTCATGAGAAGCTAAAGCTGTTAAGTTAGGCTTATGTGTAATCTAAAGGAAGTGAACAACAAAGAGGAAGACACATTTTATAAAAAAACAATGCTCAGAAAACTAATTAACTAAGATCTGGATAAAATCACAGGATATGGCAAGTTGTAAGGGACCCACAAGGATCATCAAATCCAACTCCTGGCCTTGCACAGGACCATCCCCAGTCACACTAAGTGCCGAAGAACGTTCTCCAAACACTTCTTGAACTCTGTCAGGCTTGGTGCTGTGACCACTTCCCTGGGGAGCCTCTTCCAGTGCCCAGTTCTCTGGGCAAAGAATCTTTTCCTAATTTCTCACCTAAACATCCTCTGACGCAACTTTAGGCCATTCTCTCAGGTCCTGTCGCTGGTCACCACAGAAAAGAGATCAGTACCTGCCCCTCCTCCTCCCCTCACAAGGAAGTTGTAACTGCAATGAGGTCTCCCCTCAGTCTCCTCTTCTCCAGGCTGA
>JAWMRA010000113.1:26388977-26413322 GCA_035584735.1 Pseudotriccus pelzelni
AGGTCGACACTCCCTCCCAACTTGGTGTCATCTGCAAATTTGCTGATGATGGTCTCAATCCCCTCATCTAAATCATCAATAAAGATGTTAAAAAGGACTGGGCCCAGCACTGACCCCTGGGGAACACCACTGATGACCGGCTGCCAGCTGGATGCAGCCAACAGCACTCTCTGGGCCCGGCCCTCCAGCCAGTTCTTAACCCAGCACAGAGTGCCCCTGTCCAAGCCATGGGCTGTAGCTTTTCCAGGAGTATATTATGGGAGATGGTGTCAAAGGCTTTGCTGAAGTCCAGACAAACACATCCACAGCCTTCTCCTTATCCACCAGGTGGGTCACCTGATCATAAAAAGAGATCAGGTTGGTCAGACAGGATCTGCCCTTCCTGTGCTGCCTGGGTCTGATTCCTTGTCCATCCTGTAGATGCTGTGTGATTGCACCTAGGATGATAGGACAGAATATCAAATAGATGTGCTTATGTATCCGGTATTTTTCTAAGTGTGCCTATCTGACTGCATATTGTAAACCTGGTGTGATCTTGGTACCCCTGAGAGGAGATAAAAAGGTGGAGGCTTTGAAGATTTGGGTACCATCATGCAAGAGGTCTGCCTAAAATAGCCACACAGATCATCTTCAGAAAAGAGAATGAAGTTAGGTTATTTTCTCACTTTTATTTATCCATGACTATTCCTCTTGCTGCTAATAGGATTACTCACACAAGTAACACAATAACGCTTTAGCCTTAAGCAGTTGGCCTCCATGCTGATATACAAGTGAGCATGTCAGCTGCTGCTTACTGTGATGCAGAGAACAAATTAACCAAGAACTGGACTGGCTCCGTTAGAAGTTGTAGATAACTGAGATCTATTTTAATCATTTCTGTCACAGGAAAGTATTTTCTAAATGTGTTATGTCAAAACATCCCAAGAAGTGACATGTAATCCAAGGCACGTTTTATTCTTGATTACATTTGCAAATTCAATCTCAGTCCTTTCAAGGCATTTTGAATTTAAAGTAATATTATTAAATGCTTGTGTTCTTGATGCTTAACTAAAGCAGTGCCACAGAAATACTCAATAAAGGAATTCAGTACAATAGTTCATTTATTCACTGAATATCTTGTCTTAACAACTGACAATTTTTATGGACCTAATCCCTCTCCAGAGATTTAGTCATTCTCCAAAATGCAACAGTAAGAGATGAGGAGATGATAAAAAAAAAAGTTACAGCATAAAATACAGATGCTTTTCACCAACTATGTCACAAGACCTTTCAATGTTTCCTCTCTGCTTATGAACTCTCTACTTCCGTAAAAGCCTGTGAGACTCAATGTCTTTAAAATATCAGATCCTGGTAAAACTTTACAGGCACACAAATCCCATACATTTAATTTTCTGAAGCTGTAATGGTGTTTCGCCCACTGACTCAGCATGAGTGCTTCTGTTGTTCTATGTTATGTCAGCAATTTTCAGCATTTCATATTTCAATGCAAAATAATTTGTTTGAAATTTAGGCTATCTCTAAGCCCAGTATTTATGTGCTTGATGAGTAGCTTGAATGTAAGGGACAGTATATGAGAGTTTCTATTACGGTAGCATTCCAGTAGGAAAATTCCTGATCCAAATGCTGGACGTAGAGTATGGTATACCACTTAGTTCTTATACATATAGGTCCTCTCATAAATTTGTGCTCTGCCCATGACACTTTTCCACTAAAGACAGATGGACTTACAATACAAATTTCCATGTGAATGGCAAGACATTTTTTAATAATAGCATGAATGAAAAGGGGAAATTACAATCACCAATTTTAGACTATTTTATTTATACCAAGCAGTAGAAGTTTCTAATGTTTATTAAACTCCTTAGAGTATGAGAACAGGGAAATTTTGTCCAAGATAAATTCTTTATTGATTTTATATAATTCATACCTGTAGTTTGGGCTTCATAGGCCAAAGTGAAGATATGTATGGGGAGGGTATGTGAGGAAAAAGTACAAAGCGGTGATGTTAATAGGGTGAAAGAAAGAAAAGCTGAAGAGGAAAAAAATAATGGTCTGATTAGATGCCGGTGGAAGATTTTCTACTCATCCATGATGGAAAGTGGTATTAAAATATCTGGTCCTCATAAAGCTCTACAGTTATACAGGAATTCTGCAAAATTCAGTGCCTTGATCAACACCTGATTTTGCACCTCAGAGAATTTAGATCTACATCTGGCCACTGCCTAAGTAATGTACTTTGACACAAAGCATTGCTTGTGTTGCTGCTAACTATAAAATTTTGTTCACAAGGATAAACATCGCTTAAAAAGGTGATAAAGACATAATGAACAAGAGCCAAACTTTTTAAATGCTTAACCTACAATAACACATGTAAGGTATACTTCAAAAAAGGAATGCCAGTTATGTTTGCAAGTGGCTTCAGATTAACAAGGGCACATATAATCCAAAGTACTGTTTAAAGGTCAGTGAAAAGTTTAAAGGTTAAACCCTGCTACTTTTTTTCACTTCGGACTCCAAGGGTTTCAAAAAGAAAGGCCATTTCTACTCTCAGCTACACTATTGTGAATTTAATATTCACAAGTGCTTGGTCTTAGTTGAATTGATGTGGATTTACCGCAGAAAGATTTCCATCTCTGGTCTTATACTACTGCTTTGCTGCTTGGTTAAAAGAACAGGTTTTGTTCAACTGCCACTTTCCCCTAAAAGAAAAAAAAATATTTATGTGTATGTATATATCTCTGTGAAAATTTGTCTGTGCATTTTTCAGAGCAGAGCAGCTATACAAAATACTCTGAATACACTGTAGAGATTGAAAATAAGTGTACTGGGAAAGGTGAATTTCCATATTAAATAACTTTTTTTTGATGCTCATTTTCTTGTAATAAGAATAATATTCTTGCATCAGCAATTCTACAGCATTTTTAAATGTGGTGCAAATGTTTGTTAACAGTAAAATCATCATATCCCTAGTTCTATAATAAACTAACAGAAGCCGCACCACTGAAAAGAGCCATGTCTTATCTCAAATGAGGTTTCCAGCTAAGATAATCTGAAGAACACTGTGATTCTTGAGCAACTCTATGTTTTCTTTTCTACTTGTTTTTCCACTACTGGCAGTAATAAAACCATAGTATTTAGCAAAAGCTTTAAAAAGTGTCAGCCAATAAACAAGAATATTTACATCTTTTCTTCCTGGAGAAATCGTTCAAGTCTCCCTCTTGGACTCTCCACTTATTCACATTCCCTGAGGACACAAAATCTTCCAGGGGCTGGAAGGGTTCAGGGTCACTCCTGATACAGGTTACAAACATGATACACTTGAGCTCTGGGGCACTGACTTCACCTCCTCTCCGCCAGCCACACTACCCACCAAAAGTCCATCCTCAGTTCTTCTGTCCTGGTTAGGACTCTGAGCAGTCACTACTGGAGAAAGCTGCTTGAAGAAAAAGTATGGAGTTTAGTGATAAATATACAGAAAGATTAAAAACCACATTATACAAATTTGCTTTGGGCATCGTTCCAGCGTGTTACCCAGAGAGACAGCTGGGTTAACAGCAGAAGGAGCCTTGCAGGATGCCTTAACTCCCCCTTGGTCTTACGGGCTCTTTGCAATTCCCTGTTCTGCTCCTATGTCCTCACAATCATTCTTCCTCAGCTCCTTTCATTTTATATCTCAACTCTGTGTTGTCTCTTCAAGTGGCCCCTCAGAATTTCCACTGCCCCCCAAAGCTCCTGCTCCTGTTCATACCACACTATCCTGCCACTTTCCCATGCCTGCCCATGGGCAGTTCTAACCTCGTAGTTCCCTGTCTGGTTTTCAAACCATATAGCACTATGGATAGGCTTTTTATAAATCAATATTTTTTGAGCTTTTTATTTTTTCTTTTGAAACTCTCTGAAGGAACTAGACAAGTTTAAGTCATGATCTCATGCAGAAGGAAAGATGAAGTGTTGCATAAGGGACAAAAATGAGAAATGGCAGCCTTTTTATAATACATCCAAATATCCTGAAAAAAATACAATATGTTTTTGGAAATTACAACTGGTTTTATGACCCACCTTACAAGTTGAGGCTTAAAAATCTGCAAGACTTTTCCTTTCCTTGATCATCTATCTTTAAACACACTTCCAGCAAGAAAAGTTTCCGATGTGACCTTGTGGGATTTTTTCCTTTTCAACCATTGTAAACATTCATACAAATAAATTCAATTGCTTAGATATGAATAGAAAATGGATCCACAAGAATGAGAACTTGGGCAATGTATATTCATTTCAAAAGTCAAGGAAATATTGATGGAAAACACTTCTGCATCTTCCACTGGAATTACTGAATATATTTGATTAAACATATAAACTTCGCTTTGCTATTCAAGTTCACCAAGCATGTTTGGAATAACAATTATTTTATTAACATACTGACATGAGCTAGTCAAACAAAATTAAATGTGTTTTGGGGTAATAAAATATAAGGCCTTATTTAAGTATCTTTGCTTTTCTAAAACAATGGAAAAACAGATTTCTGCAGAAGCAAAATGATATTCCCACAAAAACTGTAAATTAAAATCATTAACCTCAGCCTTGCCATAAGCATCTTTTTCCTCGGGAGCATGGATCAGCTGTCCTCAAAGAGAAATTTTAGTTTCAGAAAATTCTTAGGAAAAATACACAAAATACACTGTTATGCTATTTATAAAATACAAGAAGTTGTCTCTAATCTGTTCCTAATCAGTCTAAGGTCAGAAATAAAGAAAGAAATTGCTTTCAGAATGAAAATTCTTAAAGGGTCTTGGGGGCCTAAGAAGTGTGTGAAAGGAAAAGTTTGATTTTGAGTAAGGCTGACATTCTGACTGTGACACTGGCCTAACAACCTGTACGGGCTCAGATGCACTAATTTATGCCAGGTTTTCCAAACTGTGAAACTTGAGTGATATTTCTTGCCTTGTTCAGAACAGCTGACACACTTTAGTTTGAAAAATACTTGTTTTCCTTTGTCCCCTTGCCTGCTCTAGTGTAATAGGGTCTGCTTTTTTAGCATTTTACCATGACATCCTTGTTATCTGTTATCTCAAAGTTTTTGATGATGCCATATATGTATGCAATGCCTTGTAAGCAGTAAGGTTCAAAACTGCTGAACTTGTGCACCCATGCGTTAATCTACATGCAAGAATAATCTGGTTAATGAAAAGATGGCCAGGGGAAAGCATAGACTGCCTGTAAGCTCAGGATGTGAGAGGTAGCATGGGCTGTGGCAGGCACTAAGAAGACCCAAAACTGCCACTGACCCATTGCATGATTCTGAGGAAGCCATTTCACCTTTCTGTTGTGCTTTTCTTCTCAATCTTCAGCTCTCCAACCTGGCAGCCCTTCACAGCACGATCTGTCTCTTATGATATGTGTCTCACAGTAGGAGCTCAGCTGGGGCTTCCAAATTAGAGCTGATTGGGAATTTTTCAATGAAATAAATTTTCATTAGAAAGTGCAGCTCAGTTTCAGTGCAGTTCTGCACTACAGTTGTGGGGATGCTCATCCAGTATATGAGGACGCAAATTCAGATAATGACTCTGAAGAATGTATTGTTATAGGAAATAGATCATCTCTAGCAGGAACGGTGGAGTGCACTTTGCCCTGGGATAACTATCAGGCTGTGGGTGAATTGACACAGTCATCTGTAGTTAGAGAGACATCAGATCAAGAATTTGAACCTGAGTATGCTAGGGGAGATCACATGCTCTTTTGTTGTTGTGTGTGTTTGTTTCTTTGTTTATATAAAAACAAACCTTCTAAAAGCACTTATGTTTGCTACAAGAAGCAACTGGAGCATCAGTGGAAGTTTCATGGGTAGGTTTATTCAGTCTCACTCGGTTCTGCTCTGAACCCTGCCTGCTGCTAACAGTGAGATCAGACATATTTCAACTTATAAAATAATTTCAGTCTAAAGAAGACCAACAAGCTCAGAATATATCATGATAAAATATTTGAGGACCATTAATGACAAAAAAGAAAGAGACTTTCTTTTAAAAAATAATTACGAAGATAAATAAAAAGACCTTTTGGTGATTAGTAGAAACAAATTGTCCCCAGCAAGAGGAAGGAGACCACGGTAAGCAAGTGCAGGCAAAGGGAATAATCAGATCAGTAAACCAAAGCAAATAGTAAAAAAGTTCAGTGAAGACAACAGGAAATTAAAGCAAGGAAGTAGGGGGAAAGTGGTATGGGGCTTTAGTAAGTTTCGATGTGCTATAATGAGAGAAAGAAAACAACCAGGAATTTCCAAAAGTGATACCATTACAGCTTTTAGAACATTTCCTTAGTAGCTTCTGGTGAAACATACTAAAGAGAGCAGCACTTGAGAAAGAATTTATTTTTATAGAAAAAGTTCTATTGTTATGAAGCCGATCTCCACTATATACCGGCATAAAGTGCTACCTGTGTGGAACACTGCAGCAATACCAAAATGGCAGTGCTGAAGGAAAGATGTCTTTTCTCCCTTTTCTAGACCCACTTCAGCTCCTCTTACTGTCTGCCGGGCTAAAATACCCTGGGTTTGGAATCCACAGAGTAGCTGAATCATATTCAATTTGGGCTGAGTATGATTGGACTAGCTATGTGGCATCTCCAAAGGATATGCAAAATGTCACTTGCTGAAATGGCAACTCTGTAAAGATGTCTTCAGATGGCATACAAAAGTCAAGAATATCAGGAGTATCATATCACTTAGGCTACAGATTTGTACTGGACCTCACACTATTCTCTCTCCAGCTTCTGCCTACCAAATGCCAATTCTGTGCACGTGGCTGTGAACTTGGGTGAGGGCTCAGGCTCCAGTATAACTGCAATCAGGACACAGTCTGCTGCCAGGTATTGGCATTGCCACTGTTATCAATCACCTTTGTGGAAAATTAAGGCCTTAAGCTCAAGCTCACTCTGTGAGTTTCCATTCTCTAATTGTTCACTTTATACTCAGCTAGAAACAATAATTTTTCCAACTTGTAGAACAGTATTCCAAGAGAATATATGGAGAAACAAGTAAAATCCTGGAAGAAAGCTCAATGAAAATATTGCATTTACAGTACAGATTACTAACAAAACCACTAGATCAGGCCCCTCCACAATGAAGACAGTAACTCTTCCAGTGCAGGATGATGACCTGTATTATTTCCTCAGAAGCAAACAAAAAAAATCGTCTCCTTTTAAATTACTCAGCCTTAAAAGCCCCAGCAAACTACAAAGTCTTTTGTGGGGAAAAGGTTTACCCATGAATCTTCTGCTCCATAAATTCAGATTAAAAAGAGAAAAATTTGAGACAAACAAGCACTGACCTGTGAGTGAGAGTTAAGCAAACATGTAGATCAGTTCAGAGATGCAGCATTGTGATGGGGAAATACTGAGGGTAATAAATGCTTACAGAGGAAAGTTCTGTGGATTTTCAGGCAGGGGAATAGCAGTGGTTACCTCTTGCTGAAATATCATAGCCGCAATGAAGTGGCAAAGACGACAACTGACATGTCAGAGACATATAAATCTATCCTTACAGGGCTGACAACTTGGTATGATTGCTCTCCAAAGATAACTTTATAACTTGCTGAAGTGTGACTTAAGGATGCCCTGGAGCAGCACTAACCTGTGTGCCTTTCTTGTGGGTAACTTTTTATAAGCTATAGCTTTAGTTAATAGCTTATGCAATTTTTCATTTGACCTACGGGTGTCCCATGTGGGTGGGATTTTCAGAAACGCTCAGGCCCAGATCCACAGAGGGATTTACACAGAGATGATTACACCTATAATATGTATTAGGGAGCAGAGCAGAGACTTGGACACAGTTTAGCCTGTAATCTAGCAAGGATACAGGAGAGGATCTGCAACACCCTTGAATGTTCACCAGGAAACCTACCCATGCCTACATGTGTAAAATTGTTTTGGACCGTGGTTATGCCTTAGTTGTGTCCCTTCTGAAATGTCATAAAACTGGGCACCAGGCAAGTGTTTTTGAAAAGCCCAGTCCAAATATTCCTTTTCCTACTGTAACTTTGACCCTTTCCAAAATATCTTTTAGAAAGAAGTACTTGAATTTTCTTATCAGATAGACCACTAGAGTAGGCAATGTGTGCAGTTTTTATTTCAGTGTTTTGTTTTTCAAGTGAACCACTGTACATACTCACAAGAATAAAAAGGATGATAAAAAGGACAGTAATACAATATCCATTTTGTTCCCAGTGATGTTAGCTGTGCTTAATCTGAAACAGCTGATAGTCTCTGCATGCAGCTTGAGATCTTTGAGTACATCTTCCCTTTTGATGCTGTCAAAGAGATGGGGTGGTATCTTCACATATGTCAAGCACTAGGATAAATTTTGTCCTCCATGGGAAACAAGCCACAAGCAGCAGTGTATCTTATGAATAAGCCCTTAGGGAAGCCCCTTTATTTCCATTTTTTCCCTGTCTTTTCACAAAGCCAAACCATCCCCCGTGGCATTTGGGCACTCAAAAGACAGTTGCATTTGAAAGGCCAAAAACAGTCAAACTAAATAAATAGATCTGAAAAGCTGAATCCCTTGTGATGCCATGCTAAAAAATAGGTGCCAGGCTGGCAACCACTGCATGAAGACTCACTGACTTTCACTATGACAGATAGTAAATGCAGTAAACCGATCTCGGGGTAAACCTCTGAGGGCTGAAGAGCAAACTGGAGAAAAGTCTTTGGTTGTCCTTTAGGAACAACATTAGTGCAAAGTCTGTAAATTTAAGAATTTATAGATCCAGGCACAAAACCTCCAGTGACTTCCAGGGGATTGTCAACGGAAGAAAAATAGCAGTGCATAGGCCTTAAAGACATGATAAGGCTTCATTTCAAAAACATTATAAGTTTATTTTGCTCACACCTACAGGACAAAGCATGGTAATACTGCAGCTGCTGTAGTACTATGGTCTAAGGATAAGAAAAAAACTTCTGGGAAAGGAAGTATGTTCTCTTAGACCACTCATTTTAACTAGGGAGAAAAAAGCTTGCAGGCACAAGTCCTCTTAAGTATCCAAAAGACTTCCTCCAGCTATTAGTATCAGCTATTACAGAAAAAGAGGTTTCTTTTCGCTTAAACTTTGCCCTGGAAACAAAGTGAGATCTGAACTCTGCTCCAACCAAAATACTGGGTGATCTATACCTGCACAGTAAATAAGCAGTGAAAATGTTAATTGGTAAAGCTGATGAACTCACGACACTTCCTGAGACTGATACGATTTTAAAGTTAGTCAGAAAATAGGTTTTTCCCCACTAGGCATATTTTGTAGGCATAGGGATTTAAAGCCACATCCTTGCAGGAAGTCATCACAGAGTATGTGAACACTTAAATCCCAAGAGTGAAATGTGGGCCCTGAGGAACTGGTATGGTTATAAGAGTGCACGGGCCTTGTAATAGCATGTTTGTAATAGGGTGGAAGTTGGTACAGAAAATGGGAGAAGAGGAAAGTAAATTCTACCCTAAAGCACTTGCACCCTCGCTCTTGGTAAGAAGCCAAGTAGGTATTTTATGCTGCATAGCACTTCAAGATTTACAACCTTTTGTCTTCATTGATAAAGAAAATACCACCTAAATGCAAGTAGCAGAAAAAAATAACATAAAAATAATTTAGCTACTTCTTACTTTATAGCATGATCTAAAGTGGTGCTGTCATTGCTCAACGTCAAAAAACGTAGTCTTTGTCAGATAAAATGCACCATTCACCATTTGCTGCAATACACATGTTCTTGTTTGTTCTAGCATTTCATTCCTTTTGTGCTTTCTAGATCTGAAATGAGAGGAAATCTGGGGAGGATGCTTTAGGATCATAGAACGGGGAAGCAGGTTTTTCTTTAAAGCTCTCCTCTTACAAGGCACTAAGATGTTTCTTTTAAATACTCATTGTAAAGGCAGGGGAAACTAAGGAAAAGTGACTCCAAAGCACTGTCTGCAGTCAGATTTGGGGTAAATGTTCTCAAAAACTGTTTTCTCTTACACTTACATATTGTGGACTTGAGCATTACGTCCAAAACGTTGATCAGAAACTGCTGAAAAAGGAACAAAAATATGAAAGCAAGATAGTCTCCTAGACCCCTGAATCCAGGACAGCTGTATCGTATTTCTGAGCCTGCTTGAAAGCCTCATTTTTGCTCTAATTTGGTACCTGATCTAAAAGAAGGTAGTAACACTATTTCCTCTCACCCATTTATTTCCATTTAGTGTGCACTTTAATCACTCTTCCTTAATGTGGAAAAGTGGCCTTAACATTGGCCAGCATAGAGGGTTTCTTTGGGCACCCCCAGATGTAGGAGCAGCATAAGTATATTCAGTGCTAGAGTGATAAGCAAATTTTTAAAAATAACTTAGATTTCAGCTTATATCAATATTCATACATAAGCAGTAGGCATATTCAGCATTAGCCTGAACAGAGGACATCAGGTAACACAGCACAAGTACAGAAAGCAAGTATAAAATGAACCTTTATCAAACAGTTTCTACTTCATTTATTTTTGTCCTGCTCTGACTGGTGTAACTTATAATTAGTCTCTGCCTGCAGTGGTATGGTTCCAAAGAATGGTGGATTAGGGAGAAACTCTAGAATTTCTCCATAACTTGACAAGTTATAACCTGAAAAGCTACACTTAGTCCATTAAAGATTTTTCACAGTGACATTTTAGTGCAGCTAGGGAAATATGCCACTGTGCCATTTATCATTTTCAGGGTATGGACAGTGAAAAGAAGGTTGCTATGAAGAACAAAATAAAATAGATTACACATACAGAAGTGAGGTGAAGAATACTGATAAATATACACCACTGAATGTCAGCAAATGTCACTTGAGAAGCCATTTGCAGCTACCAGAACAGCCCTGCAAACCAGAAAAAGTAGCGAAACCAGGAAAAACAAGTTGGGTGTACTCACTTCCACATGAATAAGCAATAAACCTCTCTGAAGTTACACCAGAAAGTTGTTAAACTTGATAGATGAATCTTTTTCAAATTGTTCTGTTGCTTACTGTATATGGCCACAAAGGACTGTGGATGTTTTAAAGTGAGAAAGGGAAAACATTGCTGAACATGTAAGAATTTAAGCATTTTTGTTCACACACTTGTATTCTGCTTTGAATTAAAGGGACAGTATGAACAAAGAAGTGATTCATCACATCGCTTTCTTTTTCTTCCATAGGGCTGCTCTTTTTTGTTGCCTGAACTTCATGGTTGGAACTACTGCATTATTATCATTTCTCCTTTAAATACATTCACCACTCCAGCAACAGGACATAGAGCTAAATCAATTTGGGTTTGGTAGGTAGAAATGTTGCAAATTCTGCTGCAAAACGTCTTATGGTAGTTATCTAACATGGCATCTAAGTGAGAGACCTGCAAGACATCTATCTTTCCAGCAGCATCTGATTTGTAGGTCTATAGATCAGCTCCATTTTGGGTTATAGACACGCTGACCTGGAAAAAGCTCTCCTTGTGAAAGTTACAACACTTGAGCGACAATATGAAGATTCCTTCAGGTTTATTTTAATCTGGGCTTGTCTGCAGCCTCTCGAGCTCTTGAGCTCTTCATTGATAATAAACTGAAGATCTTAGACTCAGAAAATATCTCCAAGGAAAAGTAGGAGTCCTTAAAATTTCAGAAACTCTGTCTGCTTTTATATTTAATTTTCCATGAGATTCTTCCTCCTAAATTCTGATTTATCTTAGCAAAATCAGAGACAGCCTGAATCATTTTGATTTCATGAGACTGTTATCCCCAGACATCACACTCATGCAAATTTCACATCAGTTTTGTTTTCATTAGTGAAAAGCAGCAACATGGATCACATAAATGGGGTCATACAGGAACTACTTTATTCAAAACATTTCATACATGCTAAGATACCCTGATTGTAGAACTATTTCCGTCAAACTTCTCACCATATGTTCATGTAAAAGCTATAAACAACCAGCCCTACAAAGGCATCCTAAAGCCTGAGAATTTAAATCTTTGAAGAGAACAAATTTCTTGTACTTACAGATCCTGTAGATGGAGTAAGGGTGAACCTCCCTTTCTTGGGCAGGATGTTTATACAGCGAATTTTCTCCGTACAAGTCTTCGCTCTATTCTTGCAAAATCAAAATCAAAAGTGATCCTTATTAGTAAAGCCAAACCCTTTATTAAATTAAATGTAAAGCCTGTTTTAGAAATGAACAATGAAAATCGGAAGACAAAGATTAAACAGATGGGTTGAACTTTACTGAACCGCTCCCCACCCCATTCCCCCTGATTCTTTGAAAACGGAGGTAATCTTTGAGGCAAAACAGGCATTTGACAGCATCTGTCATCCAGAAGCTCTGTAGATGTTGTGCTGCTTCTTTAGTCTTGTTTTGAATTTCTCTGTCAATTTGAATAGACATAACAGAGTCTCTAGGAGTGATGCTCTCAAGCTGAGAAGGCAAGGACCGTGTCAGATGTAACAAAGGAGAAAAGATCTATCAGTCTATCAGTATCTATCCTCAAGAATATCAGAGCCCCCAAAAGCTTCTCTTTTTACATAAAAATGTTCAGTTTGGTGAAAAGCAAGAGAAAGCTTATTTACGGTTTATGTGTGAAATGTAATGCTATATGCTTACCAATGTTTTTAGAAGTTCTGAGATGTAGTATATTTGCACACACTCATCTTCAAAACAGACAAAAACACAATTTCTTAAAGAGTATTTGAAAAATAGAAATGCTGGGCCAAGAGGTTTTAAAGAAATTCTTGAACAAATGGGCAGCACATGAATAAATATGCTGATTTTGCGACAAGCACTGAAAAGAAGCTTCTGGTTAGCAGCCTGCCTAACTTGTGAATGGTTTAGCCCTTCCTTCCTCCATCCTAAGCATGAAAGCTGCTATTCACACCCCACACTTGATCCAAACTACTGAATGTGATACAGAAGTGCCTGCTGACGTTGGACCAGGCCCCGTAGGCCTACATGAGCCCAGAGCCAACCTACGCATCCCCATAAACTGAAGTCCCTCCAATGCAGCTGTTAAGGTATGTGCAAAATATCTGAAGTGCTTAATCAGACAGATCTTGTCCTTTGGGAAAAGTAGAAATTTTGCCTGAACACAGCAGTACAGCTTTTGCTTTGGTACAGACGGTAATCATGAAGAATCATAGTTTCTGTTATTGGGGGTTTTGATAGATTTGTCTTTCTGAGTAAAAAGAACACACCGTTCTAAAGGGTGAGGATAGAAGATTGTAATTTTTGGTCCTTTTTTATTTTAGTGGCTAAACATTGTAATGCTAGCTAAACAGAAATTCTTGTCTGTTAATAGGTTCCTTTAGTTTGTAATAAATAGGAATGCTAATGACCAAAATTTGGTATTTGGTATGCATTAGCTTTTGTAAGTCTTTTCTTTACAGGCTTCATTGACATTCAATATGGCAAGCTTCCTTTGAAACATATTTATAAAATAACTACAGTATAATTAAACCAACAAAGCCATCTTTTAAGTAAGCTTAATAGCTCAGTTTTTCACTCTGTAAATTTTTTATTTTAAGGAGAAAAAATAGTTATACTCAATTCTGATATATATTTCATTTTTCCTCTAATATTTTCTTTTCATTTGCAATCTGTGCATATCTAATTCTTGACAACTGTGATTATTAATAAGTGTGCATGAAAAACATGCTTCAGAGAATCCTCCACAAGAATATTTTTTTAATGAGAACTGAAACATATCTTGACAAAGACAATATATGTAATGTATACGTGTATATATACATATTTTAATAGCTAATGGTGGTGTAGATAATACAGAAAAATGAATTAACAGATATGGCAGGTAATACTCGAAGTGGATGCTGTTTGATAAATGTAACTAAAAATATTTTAATTATATAAAAGCAATAGGTAAATAAAAGCAATTATATTTAATTTTGCTTTCAGCTTGTGAGCATTTACTGTAAGCTTTAATAGAGGGGAGAGCTTGTACAGAAGGCTAATGGTAGCCTTAGTCACCGTTAGCCTTACTCATTAGAGTTTGTAAGCAGTGCTTATTCTGAGGTATTTCTCCGGAAGACTAAAATGTTCTTTGTGAGGGTGCTTGGATCCTGATAACTCTAAATCATAATATCTACCTTGTTCATAAAATTAAAGTCTACAGAGTCCTCAGCAGTTTGAAAACCTTCATACTATTTGGAGCCATGATCATGTTTACTTAAGGCCAAGGTAAAAAGTGATAACTCTCGTCATAATAAGTAAAGTGGAACCTTGTAAATGTTTCTTAAACTCTGTCCTCTACAGGCACAATAATATTGAGACCCCATTTAGGATATGGAGAATAAAAACAGTTGACATCATTGTTATAATCTGTATTTAAAACTGTTACCAAGGTTACTAATTACCATTACTGTGTGCAACAGGTCCCTCTGAAGCAGTATCTTTACAGATGAACCGTAATGTGTAGGACTATAATAAAAGGCATAAGGGATTATGCACAGGCAAAAATTATGAAAGTAACACAAATACATCTACATTATATGGTCATCGCATTGCAAAACTGCTGCTTTCAATGCTGAAATGCACAATGTGGCTTTTTGTTTAATTGAAGATTTTAGAGAGATGTTAACCGTATCCTGAAGTGGCTTCATAATGTCAGGGAGCAGAGAAGGCAGGAGTCAGAGACCTATAAAACCTGCTGCTGCTGGAAATGTTCTCACGTCTTCTCCACTCTTAGCAGGGCACCTGGTTTATGGGAAAATATGCCTCTACTGTGTTAAGCAGGACTGCAGGGGGAGAGCATGGAGCTGGCAGCCACACCACCCGCAGCCCAGGGCTGCCCGCGGCCGGGGGCGACCGAGCGGGGCGGCGGAGACCCCCTGGGCATGGGGGCTGAGACCGAGCTTCCAGCGTCTCCAAAGGGGGGATCTCGCCAGGGCTGACGGGGTGGCTAAAGGGAAAGCGGGGCGGCAGGTGAGGTCCCGCTCGCCTCCCGGCCAGCACCTCCGTCCCCCGCTAAGTCACTCTACCCCGCCCTCAACTTAATGACACAAATCCGGGCTCTTAAAGTCTTTGCGACTGATCGTACTCGCTCATTTATAAATAATGATCTCCATATAGATGCATAACAACAACATACCAGAAGTGTTTGGGGAGAAATCCGATTAAAGTCTATAGCTTTTTTTCCCCTTCTCTCACGGAGCAAAAGTCTTGCTACAGGTCAGCTGCCGCAGCCGGCCCAGACTGCGGGGTTAAAGGGAAGAAAAGGCTCCAGGCAGGCCACTTCCCCCCCGGGCGACAGAAGGGGGCTGCCACCGAACGACAGGCCCTGCCGGGGGTCGGCCAGCGGCCCCCTCCGCCCACCCGGACTAGGGGGAGGCTCGGCGGGGCATTTTGGGGGAAGGCAGCCGCCGCCCTGACTGGAGCGTGAACTCTGCGGCCGGGACCGATTTCCCCCCGGCGCCAGCATCCCCAGGCAGGGGCGTGGGGCCGCCCCGCTCCGCCTGGACCGGCCCGGCCTAAGGTGGTGGTGACGCAGAAATGTGCTTTCCTTTCCTCTTTCGGGCGATTTAGGGAAACTAGAAAAACAAACATCGGCCCGTTTCATGAAACGGTGGAGAAAACTCCGAAGGGAAAGAGAGCGGGGCACATCCTTTTAGAGGAAGGACAAGGGTTCTCTGAGGAGGGAAAACAAAAGAGGACAGTGGTGGCTGTAACCCCACCATGAACCAGGGACCTCCTGGTTCACGCTCGGAGAGCTAACCTCCCCGGACTTCCCATTACCTCTCCATGACACTTCACTAATGCTCACACAATGGCAAACTGAGCAGTTTAAGTAAAGATATTTTAACCTGAACTAAACATTGTCTCCAGACAATAGGATGCAAAGCAACATCTGGTACCACACATAAACAATGCTGTGCAACAGCATATGCTCGACGTCTGGAAGTTTATGTCAACGCTAAGCAGTCGAGGAGGCTGTCGCTGCTCGGCATGAAATCATAATAAATGGCTGTTTGCTGTGCTTCCTAGATGAGCATCTAGGATCTTTCCTCTCAGGGCATCCTCTTCAGTTTAAGATTGCTCAGCAAGACATCTTCGGACCCCATCCGCGCCTCTTCCCTCCCGCCCTCGGAGCAAACCACCAGTGAGAAATACTACGGGGAGAGCCCGTGGACCGGCCTAGGGAAAACACCGGGTTACCACTTTCCCGCTGTGGCTCCGGCGGGCATGGCTCGGCCGCCGGCGCCGGTGGAAGCAGCCGATGATGAATGGCCAACTTCAGGGAAGCGCTTCTTTAAAGAGGAGGCTCTAGGCTAATGAAACAACGGGAGGTGACTATTGCAAACAGCTGTTCCTCATACATATTTCATTATACAATCAGATAATGCGTCTTACCACCTTCTCAATTATTCACAGATAAACATTTTCAAGACGTTTTGACATCTGTCTTAGGGCCTGCTATTAATTTAATAATCACTATGGTTAAAAATGTATGGGGACTGCACCTCGCAAAAACTCGGATTTCACTTACGAGAACAACTATCGTAAGAGCTCTCACCCCAAGATGGGGGGACACATCTTCACCCTGAAGCCCTCGGGCTGCCGCTCCCAGGGGGCTGCGCCGGCCCCGCAGACTGTCCCCGTGTGCCCGGGGCTGTGAAGCGCCGGGCTCCTCCCGACGCCCTCCGGAGCTCCCGGGGAGAAGCGAGGGGCAGAGGAGGCCGAGCGGGGGAAGAGGCGACACTTTACCTCCCTGGCAAGCCAGGAAAACACCCAGAAAAGTCGCGTCTGTCTCTTCCGTCGGGCTTTTGGCACAAGCGCTCCCGCTTCTCTCCGCAGGCAAGGGGCGCTCACCGTCGCCTCCATCCGCCCCATAAAAGGACACCTGCCTGGCTGGCTGAGTGATCCGCCAGTCCTCCACCCGGTGTCCCGTCCCGGCCGACCGCCCGGCGTGGCGGGGCCAGCCCGGCTCGGGACAGCGGGGGGCCGGGGCAGCTCCCATGGCTTCTCTCTCGGCAGAAAAAAGCCCGCGGGTCCCCCGGCTGGCAGCGAGATGCGCTCGTCCTTCCTGACCGCCGGGAAACTTTTGACAGCAAGTTTGGTCAGGCTGGTTGTAAAACCGCAAGGGTTTAGGAAGGCGCAGCGCCTCTTTTGTGTCTCTTTCTTTGCAATAATCCGTTTTCTTAAAACAAATCTCAAGCCACCCCCGAAATGCACTTGCACACGCACAGCTACCAGATGTTACACGCGAGCATTAAAGAGCGAGTTAAACGAGCAAAGGGGAGGATCAAATCCCGACACTCTTTCAGACACTTTATTGATTAAATTAAGCTGCTCAGCGCCTCTTTCCTTCCTCCACTTCCCCAGGTTACCTCTTTTTACCAAAAAATTCACACATAATAGGCGACCTTCACAATCTCCTCCACCCCCATGCCCAGGTAAGTGGATGAAAACGCTTGCGTACTTTCCCGTTCTGCTACATAAGCCCTTGATTACAACTAGTTTCTAGGGCTGCGGTCTGGCCAGGGGTAAGAGGATTCTGCTTTGCACAAGGCATAGGACCGGCGCTTGAGCCAGCAAAACGGGGGAGAAGTGGTGTTTTCAGCCTGTGTCCCACTCCTCTGCCCGTCCTGCGGGGGCTTGGCCACCCCCACACCTACCCATGCCACCCCCGCCCTCCCTTGTGCGGGGACGGCCGCTACCCGCGGAGGTCGCACATGGGGGGGTCCACCAGCCTCCAAAGTGCTCGCCGTCTCCGCTTGGCGCATCCCGGCGGGTACCCAGCTGCGGATGGGTGTGCTCTAAAGCCTCAACGAGAGTCCCGGCCGTGAATTTTATTTTAATCGCGCCACCAAGAAAAGTGCCGACACCAGGGACCGCTGGGTGTGTAAAAGCCTTTCTGCCTAGCAGGTGGCGAAAGGCAGAGGAGGGTTTGGGGACAGGCAGAAGTGGGGATGCTCTGTGAAATGGAAACGAGAATTCTTAGTGCTCCTTCCAAGTATCACCCACAGCTGAACACCTCGCCTTCCCTTGAATGCTCTGTAAACAGCAAAAGGGTTAGTGTTGAGCTCCGAGTCTCTGCTTCGGGTCTACCTGGAACCCATGATTTTAAAAGTCAGAAATAGGGGAAATCGGGCTGTGAATGTGCAGAAGGAAGAACCCTTCTATCTCAGCAGCAGTCATCATATTTTAAAGTAAAGTGTCAAAAGCCCGCTGGAATCTTTCCACCAGCGGCTCTTGAATTGGTCCTGCACTCGCTTAGAGCCATTCTGTGCCTACCTGGCTCATAACTTCAGCTGTCTGAAGTCCTTCAGTAGTTTCAACGCTGTACTTGCAACTGTGGCCCCGCAGAGCCGTCCTGCTCCCCATTCCTACCCCAGCCTCAAGACGTCCTTCGCCCTATTGATGTGTGCTACAGCCAAACAGGGCAAAAAGACGAGAATTGTATTCGACAGATGCTGCTCACTCGTGAATAACAGGTTCAGCGCATACGGTATCTCTCGCCATTATCCTGTAAGTTAATATCGAGTAGCAATAGCTGTCTAAATATCAAAATCTATTTATAGGGGATACAGAGCTATGACCTCTCCATCTGACCTTCAGGAACCGCTGGCTGCAAAACAGGGCAAATGAAGAAAGGGAAAAAAAAGAAAACAAGGCAAACCACAGGATTACAACGGAGATTCATGCGTGGTGGAGCTGGGCTGGGCTGCCTTTGTTCCAAAATCCTAATAGGACTTGAACCTCTGGGCTCTGCGGCCCAGGGGAGGAGAGGCTCTGTCCGAATTCTGTGTGTCCCCGCCGCGATCGCGGTGCTGTTTCGTCCACTTCTCCACCCCTGCAAAAGTTGTTGTCAGGTTTTGGGTGGGGTTGGGGTTTGTGGATTTTTTACACATTAAAAAAAATGCGAGAAATAAGACAAAACAGCGCCACTGACTAAGCAGCAGGTCTTAGTGAGAGGTGAGGGAGCAGAGAGCTCAGCAGAGTGCAGACACCCAGCTCGGGAAATAATTTCGCGCGAGGGGCAGACTGGAGAAGGGGATTTGTTTATTTTGCACCTCGTTGCCTTCCCAGCACAAACGAGGGGTGCGCTCAGGGACTGAGGCTTAGGGACTTTTCCCAGTCCCCTCCCTGGCAAGGAGCAGGATGGGGGAAGCGAGGCGCTTTCGGGCGCTGCCCGGAGGTTTCTGGGGCCGCTGGCAAGGCGAGTGTCGGGGCCTTGGGCTGGGACCCCGTGACATCCCGAGCACCCTTCCCCAGCGGGCGGGAAGAAGGAGGATGCTCCGTAGGGTCCCAGAGCAGAAATCAATGTTATAAAGCGCATCCCCTAGGGGGAAACTGGAAAAGGGAGGGGGGGAAGAAGAGAAAAATAATCCCAAAGTACTTTTTTTTGTTTTTTTTTTTTTTTTAATGGAGCCATCGAGAGCTCGCCCAGTCCGAATTAACAACTGCATAAACCCAGACCAACTACGAAACCTCTCTCTCCCCGCCCCAGCCCCGGCTCCCGGCGGTAATATGGCGCCTACGAGCGAGAGAAGCACTTTTCTCGGTGTTTAGCAGTTCAAATGTGCTCCCTGAAGGTCACACCAGGCGACGCGCCCGTTGGCTGCCGCGCAGCGCCAGGGCTGGGCTGGGCTGGGCCGGGCGGGTCGCAGCGCTGGAGCCCCCGGCCTCCATCCCGCCGGGCACAACAGAGCGGCCAGGAGCGCGGGGCGGTTTCCTACAGCCAAATGTGCCCCGGCTCGGCTTTTTCCTACTTTTTATGTTTCTGTGTTTATAAGTGAATCGTACCTAGCCTACCTTTCTGTCTTTTTAGGGAAAAAAAAAAACCACGAAAACCAACCAAAACACCCCAAACCCCACAACCTAAAGCAACCCGGGGCTCCGAGGGAGTTTTTCCTTGTGTCAGGAAATTAAAAGGCTCAAACCTCCTACGTGACCGTGTTGAGACACGGGAGCTCTGTTCGCAGCTACTTTAAAGCGCCAGTCTCAGTTGGTTTGGAGGTCGGAGCTACTGTTCTTCAGAAAGAGAAGTGTAGTTCAGGAGGCAAACTCTGTCCCCGGAGGGTGTGCAGACGTTCTTTCCGCCGTCTAAGTGCACCTACCAAGGGAAAAGAGAGGTAGGGCTGCTAACCGCGCAGCTTAAATGTTTTCTCCTACCGGGGGCTGAGCAAGGAATAAGCTTCTCTAGCTACCCGAATAAACTTAGAGAGCTTATTAAAAAAAAACACACACACACACACACACACACACACACAAAAAAAAAAAACCAAATCAAACAAACACAAAATCCACCCAACGTATTCTTGGCATTTGCGTCCCACTTGAGAAAAGTGTCTCGAAAAAAACAAATCTCCCAAACTCTTCCCAACACACTTGGCAATAATCTCCTTTTAAATCTTGGGTCTTGCTACCACATTAGGCTCCGTCATATTGCATTCCAAAGAAAATAGACTGGGTATTAGAAGAGGAATCTCCTCTTCCTAATGAATATTTACCCTGAGGTCATTACATCCGTAATGGTCCTCGCTTAACTTACCTTGCTCCCCCTCTTTCTCTGCTAGAGACTGGGATTTCAATCACAATGCCCTCGATTTTAAAGTGCCGTGTACCATTTAATGGCGGGGTGCAGGCGAGGTTAGAATATTATTGACTTCATGCAATATATAAGATGGATACATTTAAGACTTTTAACTTTTTGTTGCAATGACACGCTGTATTTTTATGAGATACCTATTATGCAGACAGAACCATTGTGCTGTAGCTGCCTCACAGTTGCTGGATCGTTTCTATCAGATGAAAGATTTTGAATAGTTTTCTTTCAACAAGGCATCCTTTTGGTCTTGATACAAAGAATGTAGGCATGGTATACACTTAAACAGCTCTGTCATAGAGCAAGATTAAATAGAGTATATATCGAATCCTGTCTGCACTATAATACGCAGAGGGAACAGAATGGAGCTCGCTCCACCGCTGAAGGAGTACGTTAAGGTCTGATGTCCTGGGAGCATCTTCCAGATTTCCCTTATCTCTGATATTCGTTAAGCTGTTAAAAATCTTTACAGACGGGCTTTAAAACCGTCTGTTTCTCGCGGAAAGACCGAGTTTGATAAGGGAGTCTTTTAACAAAATCTACTGCTGGCGCTCCGGTAAAGGGACAAGTCACATTCTATCTAGTCCCCCATCTCGGCGGCCACTGGGACGCCGGTGTGCTGGGGGAGTCCCGGGCGGGCGGCTTTTCCCTGCCCTCCGGCAGAGCCGAAAGAGGGGTCCCCGTTTAGCACAGCCCTACTGTGCGGGTGTCCCCCGCCCCCCGCGGTGGCAGCCCCGGGACGGGCGGCGGGAGGGCGGTGCCCGCGACCGCCCGGTGCCAGGACTGGGGGACAGGGGGTGCAGGCCGGGGAGGCTCCGCGCCCGCGGCTCCCCCTCCGGTGCTCACTCGAGCGACTTGACCAAGGTGCACGTGCTGAGCCCAACTTCCCTCTCCCCAGCTTTGTGCTCTCCGCTGATTGAGACCCCATATTAAGCTCGAGATCCTTTCTAAGCAACTACTAAGAAGTCAAGAGCATCCTTGCTTGCTTTCTCTCCGTGGCCTTTCATGCCCTCAATTTGTTATTCTACTGACACTTTTCTTAAAGTTAGCGCCTAGCATTGAAACATTAGTAACAAAAGCCCTGGAAAATCTCTCCCTCCTCACCACTAAATCCTCTAATGGGTCAGTGCGTGTCGAATTTTCATTTGATTTCCAATAATATCTAGCACTTCAATATTAAACCTACCTCAGCACAGAACCTTACCTATGGGATATTTTTCAGTGTTGCTTAGGAAAGTAGAGACGCTTAGATTTCCTTCCACGTGCACCCACTAATTTATAAATGAGTGTATACAGCTGTCTTCGTGTATATCTGTGTCTCTATATCTGCAGTAACGCTTTCATTTTGTGTCAAAATAACATATCCTGTCACTCCACGCCAAAAGTATATTTATCGAATGAAACAGCACCGCAAGCTGCATCTTCTTTATCAAACCTTCATTTCTGTTTTACCCAATTGTTAAATATCTTTTCATTTCTTTTCCTATTTTAAAATATGTGTTACAGTAATTGTTACTTGGAGGTCTTTTGTGTATCTATAGCTCCTTTGATTCATATCTTTTCCTTTCTTTTAATCTTGTTATGCGAAATTATATACACATTTCTCAGGAAATTCAAGGAGCATAACTTTATTAAATATAAACCTCCTAATCCTCGAGTTTTTCAGCAAATACCAATTTTTTTAAGTACACGTTTCTAACCCATGGGTTGGGGTTTTTTTTGGTGGTTTTGGTTTTTTTCTGAATGAAGATCCCTAAGTCCTCTTCACTTTATTACGCGGATTTGGTGAAATGATTCTTCAGCTCTCTAATTTAAATAAGTTTTAGTGTGAACCACGAATGAACATTATCCTCTAACCTGAGGTCAAGTGAAGGGTGATTTACATGACAAAGAATAATTCCCATTTTGTCCAATATGAAACAACTTCACCTTCGGCATCATTAAGAAGAATTTAGCACTTTCAAGGCTTTGGGGGTTGAGTTTTTTCTGGGTTTTTTTCTTTTTTTCTTTTTTCTTTTTTCTTTTTTTTTTTTTTTGTAAATAGTTGGCTATGTATAGCGCAATTTCCCTTTTATAAATCACAATACAAAGGCTGACTTCTTGTGCTCTTGAATTTCGGCATTATTTTATAGCCTTAAGTAGAGTGAATTTGCACCTGCTGGTATTTAAACTTTAACATATTAGCTGGGGAGGACTTATCAACTCAGCGCACTGCCTCGAAGCAAATTAACACTCTTCATTAAAGTAAAAGGAGAGAGGGAGAGGAGGGGGGGGTGAGATGTGACCATTTAAGACGTTGTCCCGAATCTCTCCCATCTATACACGTTCGGAGTGGATTATTTGGAGTCTTTATAGCAGCAGAATTACTGCTTTACTCCCCCCCCTTCCTTCCCCCCCCTTCGCTTCCAAATTTCTACTTTTCGCCCGGCACTTTAACCCTCTCGATACCTTCTCCCCCTCCGTGCGGAGCGATACCCTGCAGAGGAAGGTTGCAAAGAGGCAGGGACGGCTCGGCTGAGCTCCCGATTTCAGCCCCAACGGCCTCGCTCCCACCCCACCTCCCTTTAAGAGCACTTCCAAAAAAACGGGTCATGCTCTTGGTGGTTTCTTTTCTCTCTTATATGGACACGTCTGGCTGAGCTTGCTCCCTCCCCTCGTCTTTCTCACACTCACACACACACTACAGGAGCCCCTGAGGAAGTGATCTTAATCTAAATATCAAACTTACCGTCCGGATGATCTTGTCTGGGAAAAGTTCTGCTGTGTTGGTGTCAGAGTCAAAGAAACGACCGTCATCCCTCGTTAAGAGCTTAGGGCTTGGGGAGAGGGGATGCTGGCAGAGGGCCACGGCAGGGAGCTGAGCACCCTGGCTTTGCCAGCCCGGCTGTGCCAGCTCTGAGCCCTGAGGGGCGCGGGGACCCAGACCCCCTTCCCTGCAGACTGCTCCGACGCTCTCGGGACAGGGGCGCACCGGGCACAGACCTCGGGATTCTCTCGCGGACATGGAACGCGCACCTAGACGCTGCTCCACGGGGGAATCTGCGTGTTCCCCGTGGTGGGAGGGGGGCCCTGGGCAGCGTCCCGTCTCTGCCCGATCAGCCGTTTCTTTGGGGGGGTTCTGTGGGGTGGTCGTGTGCTTGTTCACAGCTACACCGCTAACGTGGGAGCATTTCGTGTTTACAACCGGCTCCGGCTTGTACTGGTGAGATGTAGTTCAAGCAGCGCTCCTGTGTGTCGCGGGCTCTTAACTGGAGCTTTGCTCAGTCATTGAGAGCAATAGAAAGTATATGGAAATCAATATATAGACAGTGTGGAGGGCAGATAATGGATTCGAGTCAGTGAGTGTTATAATCTGCATTATGGGCTTCCTATTGTTTAGACTGAGCACAAATTTCCAAAGGGTGAAGTGTTGGGTTTGAGTCCCCGTTCTCTCTTCCTCCCCAGCTCCCCCTTCTTCTTCTTTTTGGAGGGCTTTGTGTGTATAGGGGGAGGGGGAGTGTTAAATCCTCCTGCCACAATTATCAGAGTAACCCCCCCCTCCCTTCCCGCCCGCCCCATCTGATTTTAAAGGTAGTGCTTTCACGGCGAAGCTAATGACTTTCATTTAATTGAACATGCCCTGATGTAGCGGATTGTTCTCGCAGCCCTACGCCTTTGTTGCTTTTGGGGGGAAATAAAGCTAATCAAACCTTTTGTCACGGCCAAATTCTCCCTCAGGGTCTCCCAAACATTTGTTTGAATAATTCACCTTAAGAATTGAAAATACTAATTGATTT
>JAWMRA010000113.1:26413359-26449044 GCA_035584735.1 Pseudotriccus pelzelni
TGGGGTGGGGGAAGCCTGGAAATTAGAGGCGAAGAGCAAACGTCTACCTGCCAACAGCGAAGCCTCCGCAGCCGCTGCCCTCGCCGGGAGCCGCGGCCAGACTGGGCCCCCCCGCAGACCGCAGTGCCCCCGCCGCTGCCGGCCGCACGCTCCATTCCGTCCCCTCCCTCGGCTTCTTCTCCCCCTCCCCACCGCCAAACTGCGCCTGGTCACCTTGGCCTCGGATTCTCCGCTAAAGTGCCGGCGGTGGCAGGGGTGGGCTCCACCGGGCGGGGAGGGGGATCCCGGTCCGGGCGTCTCGGCCCCATTCAGGGAAGAATTTTGATGCGATTCATTAGAAGTAACGAGTTGACATAAGGTAAATCTACATCGAGGGGGCCTTTCTTTGAGTGCATGGGGAAGCTTCATTAACCATCGCTAACAAGGCGTGCAAATGCTCTGATTGGGCAGCTTTCTTGTAACGCCAAGGCCTTAGCAGGATGCCCACCTAATGAGGGTCACTACAAGAGACTGATAAAATATTCAAATTTTCCGTCGCACCAGGAACTTTGTACTAAAGAAGAAAGTTGAAGCAAATGTGTGCTTGTTTACCTTGAGAAGGCACACTCGGGGGAGAAGGCATCTAGCTCTGACATCTCCATCTCACGGAGAAGCACCGAGCTGGACAGTCACTGCTTTACGGACTTTTATTTGTTAAATTCGTCAACAGACTTCCTCCCGCCTTCCCTCGTTCTCCCCCGGTTTAATATTGTTTCTCTCGAGTTTAATGCGCTGCCTAATAAATAACTTATCTGAGAGGTTCCACGCTTTTTTTCTCCTTTTCTATCCTTTTTTTTTTCCTTGAAGAAGAATTATTAAAATCAGCCTGATGGCTTTAATGATACGTCAATCATTTCAAAGTTGCTGCTTGTTGCTAATATGTCAGACTCTGTACACATCACTGCTACTTTTCTCGCTGCCGCGTTTAAGGCTGTCCCCTCCTCCCCCCGCAAATTGTTTCTTCAAGTTTTCATTGCCAGGTTACGATTTCTAATTAGAGCTAAGTATTTCACTTAATATTTAATTTAGACGCCCAGCACATATATCATACCTAGATCAGTCAATCAAGTGTCCCTTGTTGATAATGCTACATCATTAAGAGTTGTGTTTAATTCAGGAGCAAGAGACTGTACGGCTGCTGCTGCTGAGAAGCAGGTAACTTTCGACTGGTGGGAGCTGCCGGCAGATCCAGAGGGATGGGGGGAAGCAGCCCAGCTCAGCCAGGAGGCGGCTGCGGCTCCCTCACCTCCTCCGGAAAGTTCGCTGTTTCCCAAGAGGGCATCTCAGCACAGAGGCGAGATGCATTCCTTTTCTCCCTTTTGAAAATAATAATAATAATAAGTATCTCACGTTTTCCTCCTCCAGCCTCTGTGCTTATGCAAAATAAAGCAGAGGAGGGGTCCCCAGAAGTTTAACTTGGAAGCTGAAGCAGTATTTTGGACCACTAATGAAATGCCCCCCTCGTCTTCTTAAGCCAATCCAAACCGCTAAAAAATATCACTTGCCCACTTGTTTCTTATCACGACCAGTACAACACGCACCGCATCCACAGGGCTCTGTTACGGGAGCCGGATGGGCCACATCTCACACAGCCATCAAATGCGCATTCATTTATCCCGGAAAATCGTGACTAAAGAGAGAGAGGAAAAAAGAAAAAGAGAAGGAAGGGGGAAGATAGACGTGTTTGTAAAGATGGCATCAGTGCAAATTTGTCAGCGCTTGCCCTTGAAGACTGACAAAAATTCAATTAAATCGTCATAATAATAATAACAATATCAAAAAGCCTAGTAAGACCAATACGATGTGTTCTCTTTTACCTGCCCTGGGCTCTCCCTTTCTCCCCCCCTCGCCTTCCCCCTCGCCGCGGCCGCAGTGCTGCATTTTCCTCTCACCGGTACCTCGACCGCTACGCCCCAGCCCTGTCTGAACCCCTGCCTCCCCCGATAAAAAAAAATAATCAGCATTTGCAAGCGTCGATTGAGTCACTCCCGAGTCAGGATTAAGGGGCACTAACTAGGCAGCAGAAAATCGCAGCCTCCTGGGAGCGACCATCAAAACAAGCAGTGAAATAAAAGAGCTTCTCTTTCTGCTTCCCATTCCTCTCCCCAGAAAAGTCCACCAGGTTGGCAGCACACACAGACGCTCACAACTTCGTAGGGCTCCCTCCATCAGAGAGCACTGTTTTGCCCGGGTTTGTTCAGGGGGAGGTTTGGGGAACGGGGGGGAGCTGCTCCCCTGCCCTGCAGAGCCACATGTCATTCTAGCAGCTGAAACAATGAATCATGTGGGACCAAGTAAGATTGACTGGAAACGGACGGCAGGTTCCCCGGCCTGGCGAAGGCGGCTATCGTCAGCACAGGGGGACCCGCGGGTCCCAACGCGGGGGTGGGGAATGGCCGGGGGAGGGGGGGCAGCGAGGCCGCGCACCCCCTGGGCGCTTCCCCGCGGGACCTCCGCCTGCCCGTAACAAACTTACAGGATCCGGAAAGGATTTCCCCAGCCGAGAGGGCAGCCTCTGCTCTGCTCTGCTCTGCTCTGCCCTGCCCCGTCCGCCGCCTCCGCCGCCGTTTTCCCGCTGCCGCTCCCGCTGCCGCCGCCCGCTCCCGGCTCCGCGCCCGGCGGGACGCCCCGCTGCGCGCGCCGCTCCGCTCCGCTCCGCGCCCGCGGGGATCGGCGGCTGCGCCCGCCCGGCGGGTCCGGGCTCGGCATTAGCCGATCCCATTGACAGTTTGCAGCCAGCAGCTGCAGTCATTAAAAGCCATTTACACCCTGGCCTCCTCACACAAAGCTGGAGCGCCAACAATTATCTGCTTGCACATTTCAGGACATGAGAGTGTGTCCCTAACAGGCTTAGGGGAGCGCTGAATCCCTGGCCGGGCTGGGTAAGCGCAGGATCCACTCCCCGAGGTCTGGCTGACGACCACCGCGCCTCGATGACCCCCGTCTTCGAGCCGCGGGAGCTGGCGGAAACATTTTAGAATGCTGACTCCGTCCTTGCAAGAGCTTCTGGCTAGCAGAGCTCATGCGCTGGACCTTCGTGGCGCAGAGAGGAGAGTGAGATTCAGGAAGACCTTGATATTAGCTAATAGGCAAGGTTGTGGGTTTGTTTGTTTTTAAACGTGCCCGCATACGGAGTAGAAACATTGAAATACCCTACAGAAGGATATTTTGGAAGGAATATTATCACCAGAAATACAGTTGTTACCTTTTTAATATGTCTGAGGGAAGAAAAGGAAGAAAAAAAAGAAAAAAAAAGGAAAAAAGGGGGAAAAGAGGGGGAAGAGGGAAAGAAGGAAGGAAAGCAAGAAGGAAAGAAAGAAAATATATATAGAAGCTTTGAGAGATTCATCAGAAATCCTCATAGAGGGGTCGCAACCTATAGGCGAATGACCAGTGTGTGATAGTCCGTGAGATAAAAAAAAAAAAAAAAGAAAAAAAAAAGAAGAAAGAAAAAATCAGAGGCGGTTTGGATGCTTTTCTGGAAATATATTTTAAGGGAGTTTAATTTGCAGCTTGAAGAAAAATAGAATCAAATATTAAGAAACTCCCGCAGGAATTCCCCCCACTCTCCCCTCTGTAATCCTTTACATAAAAGGAAAGGATTACAAAGAAAAAGATTGTGTGTGTGTGTGTGTGTATTAAAATCTTTAGCTAAACATATTGTTGTCCAATTAATACCTCCAAGTCGATTTGTAGAGGGGCTGAGAAGTCTCTTTTCCTTCTTAGCTGTACAACTGGAAATATGAGCCAGGGAAGGTGGGAGGGTAAGAAGAAGTTTTTCCCAAGTCTGTTAACAGAAGTGCTTAACCAGATCACTAAAAATTAAGAGGGCGAGTTATTTCCATTAGGACTATGAAGCCATGTAGCACACCGATGACAGTTTAGTGGAAATCAGATGAATGTGTAATACAGCGAGCTTCTTCCAGTCCAGCAGATCTTCCAACTGGACCTATTCATCTGCCACTTGGAATTATTTCACGAGGAGTGCGCTGTGAAAGGATCACAACCAGTTTGGAGCGCAGCTAAAGAACTTCTACCACCCATAGCAGTATTATTATTATCCTTCGGATAGGGCAAGTCACGCTATGTTTTCACATTTTAATTGTAATATCTCACTTCCCCCCCTCCTTCCCTCCATTGATGTCTGAAAGTAGTTTGGGCTCCAAGCCTCACCCCTCGATCTCCATCGGAATGCAGAAAAGATCTTTAAAAAAGTTTTGAATTCCTCAATGATTTTTCTTCTAGAAAGGCGGCTTAGGATAATTATTTCAGCTTTATTGAGGGCAGATTAGTTGAAGTCTGGATGCTGCGTTTCAATACTCGTTGTACATGCCTTTACAATGTCGGTATTGTTTGCTACTGTGTGTGAACCTATTCAAAATATACACTTTTTAACACCAAGCAAAGTCCTGTCTAAATATACACAGTAAGTCTGGAAAGATGTCCATGACCCGTACAAATCTCTGTAAATCACACTTCCATAGCTACAGAAACCAAACAAAAGAGTTACCAGCTCAAGATGCTGATTAAATCTTCTTAAAAGCAACATACCTAATAATAAATATAGTTGCATGGTAGCAAGGTCTAGCTATCCTGCTATGTCTTACTGAGGGATGGACTCAAACCACCATCACGGGCATTTTCCTACTCTCAATTAAAAAAAAAAAAAAATCTGGGCTCAAACCCGCTTTTGCTCTCCTCCCTTTCCTCATGCCCGCACAAGAGCCCTGAAAGTTCGGGGCAGAAATTGCGGGGAAAAGGAGAGGTCCTGTGTCAAGCCCCGACGGGTTTGGGGGTGAGGAGCAGCCCCGCAAGGTCGCCGGGCTCCGAAGAAAGGAAGGGGCGAGAGGAGGTGAGGCTAGTAGGAGGAGGAAAGCCAGAATGGAAATAAAATAAAGTGGAGAGAGGGAAGAGAAAAGAGAACGAAAGCAAAGACGAGAAGGAGCGAGAGGGCGGGGAAGCGAGGATTGGGATAGGGAGATTTGGAGCCGCCGGGGTCGGGCGCTGAGCCGGGCGGCCGGAGCAGGCCTGGGCTGGGCGCCCTGGGCGGCTCCCGGCGGAGCGGCCGCGGAACTCCGCGGGCAGCGGATCCTTCCTTTCGCGGAGAGGGGCAGGGAGAGGGAGAGGGGAGGAGAGACTCTTCGGTGAACCAGAGCTAAACCCAGCCTGTACTGTATGTGCCTGCTTCTGGGAGGGTCACCGGCATGAGGATGGGTCTAATGATCTCATCTTTCTTTTCTTCCCCGGCACTATTAGTGCTCAGATAGGCAGAATGAAGTGAAACTACGTGCAAATCATGTGTAAATTGTCTCAGTTAGGAGCCCTTTATCCGAACGTGTATCCCAGCCTGGCCCATTTACTTTTCCCCCATATCTCCTTTAGCTTTAACGAGGCTCGTTAAGATCACAATAATATTCCACCCTCTAATTGCTCATCCCATTCAACAAATATGTGCACACTGCTTTTCGCATTATTTGATCCCTTATTTAGGAGGGGTGTGGAGAGGGAGGGGGAAGAGACAGGGAGAAGGGGAAGTGCTGAGATTAGGAGTTGCAGAGATTAAGGAGGAAAAAAAAATCCAAACAACAAACCAGGCTTTTCCACCAACCGCCCCGCTTCCCTCCCCCCCCGTGCATTTGGGCGAAGTGGTAAAAACCTTCCTTACGTACTCCGTAATGATTGGCAGGGCTGACAGTGATTGGCAGCGGCTGCCATGGCAACGCCACAACGACACTCAGAAGACCAATAGAAAAGCGAAACAAAATGTTTCAGCGCTGCACTCACTGTGGATTTAGGGGAGATATTATGAGGCTGTTGTCATTAGGGCGATCGCTGTTGAATCACTGAATCCTGACTCGGCGGCGGCGCGGGGCCGGGTGTGTGTGAGTGCGTGTGCGTGTGGGGGGTGTGTGTGCGCGCGTGTGCGTGTGCCCGCGTGTGCGTGTGAGTGTGTGTGCCCCCGTGCCTCTATGTGGCTGTGTGTGCGTGTGCGGGTGTGGATGCGTGCGCGGTGCGTGTGCCCTTTCCTCCCTTCTTCCTCCCTTTCTTTCTTTTCTCCTTGATTTATCTCCCCCTCTCCCCGGTCATCCCATGGTGTTCAGGTCCCCGCTAGAGCTTTATCCCACCCATTTCTTCTTGCCAAACTTCGCCGCCGATCCGCACCACCGCTCCCTCCTTCTCGCCAGCGGCGGCGGCAGCGGCAGCGGCTCGGGCTGCAGCCCCGGTGCCGGCGGAGGTGGAGGCGGCAGCTCCCGGGCACCCCACGAAGAGTTGTCAATGTTTCAGCTGCCCACACTCAACTTCTCCCCGGAGCAAGTGGCCAGTGTCTGCGAGACGCTGGAGGAGACTGGAGACATAGAGAGGCTGGGGAGGTTCCTCTGGTCGCTGCCGGTGGCGCCGGGGGCATGCGAGGCCATCAACAAGCACGAGTCCATCCTCCGCGCCCGGGCGGTGGTGGCCTTCCACACGGGCAATTTCCGAGACCTCTACCACATCCTGGAGAACCACAAATTCACCAAGGAGTCCCACGGCAAGTTGCAGGCCATGTGGCTCGAAGCGCACTACCAGGAGGCCGAGAAGCTAAGGGGTCGCCCGCTGGGGCCGGTTGATAAATACAGGGTGAGGAAGAAGTTTCCGCTGCCCAGGACCATTTGGGATGGTGAGCAGAAGACGCACTGCTTCAAGGAGAGGACTCGCAGCCTCCTGAGGGAGTGGTACCTGCAGGACCCTTACCCCAACCCCAGCAAGAAAAGGGAACTGGCTCAGGCCACGGGGCTCACCCCCACGCAAGTAGGCAACTGGTTCAAAAACCGAAGGCAAAGAGACAGAGCAGCAGCGGCTAAAAACAGGTCAGTGGGGCTGCAGTGCCACGCTTCGGGGCGGGAGGCGAGGTGGGCGGCGGGACCCCGCGGGCGGACGGCCGCATTCCGCGGCTCGGCAGCCGCCTGGGCGGCAGCGCGCCTCTGCCTCTCCTTTCCCTCTCCTCCTCTTTTCCGTCACTGCCACCGGGAGAAATCAGTCCCCCTCCCGGGCGGGTAGGTCTCCTTTCGGCAGCTGCAGGGATGCGACGGGGACAGGCGCAGCTCAAAGTTGCCTGACGTGCCTCGAGCAGTGCCCCGGCTCCCCACAGGCTCCCGGGGTGTGGACAGGGCAGGCGTGGGTAGCTCCGTCCGCGAGTGTTTGTCTGGATGTGCTCGGGGCGCATCGGCTGCGGCAGGGGCAGCGCCAAGCTCTCCCGGCCTCCCTCCCCGCAGCAGCAGCTGCCGCGGGGGACGGGAAACCCCACGGCTCTGGGCCAGTGGGCTCCGGTTTGGCTTTCAGCTTGCCGGGATCTGAGCCCGGCGGAGCTCTGGCGCGGTTCCCCCGGCGAAGGGCCGAGGCAGGCTGTGCGGTTCAGAGCGGGTTTCGGCAGAGCCAGCGGCTCCGCTCCAATTGTTCGTGCTGCTCTGCATGCGCAGCGGGACCAGCACACGCATACCCCAGAGCTCTTCGGCTCTTGGAGAAAAAGGGGAAAAAACATGTAAGAGACCGGGAATCCTTCCCCCCCCCCCCATCTCCATTCCTGTGTTTACACCACATGGCGACCTGGCCTCCTGGTCCTGTGTTTCCTGTGCATTTACGCTTGTATTTATTTGCGGGTCTCTCGGTGTCTTTTTTTTTTCTCTTTTTTTTTTTTTTTTTTTTTTTTTTGCTTTGCCATGATAAAAGCGAGGTACTCTTCGTACTTTCTTTCTTTCTGTCTTTCTTTCTTTCTTTCCTTCCTTCTTTCTTTTTCTTTCTTTCTCGTCACTCTCCGTAAAACTTATTTTGCAAATGAAAATGAACCTTTAATCCAGCTTGACTCATTGGTTTTATTTTAAGTTTGGCTACCACTGTAAGCGTGTAAACAAAACTTCTTGTTCTTGTAAATGCTGTCTCTTAAATTCCTCCTAATTATAGCACTGGTGCTATTGATTCACGATTCTGTAGGAAAAATGCAACCTAAAAGTGTCTCGCTATTTAATTTCCATTAAATGGAAAACAGATCAGCTTAGGACTGTAAATAAACAGAAGTTGCCTATGGATGCTTTTGTTGACTCAACGCTGTTGACAGCAGATGAATGCATCAGGAATTGTAAATGGGAGGAAAAAAAAATCAAAGACGCTGAAATTAGACAACTTAAAATAATGAAAAATGTAGAATAAACCAGATTTTTTTTTTGGTGCTCTTTGCAGGCAGTTAAATTGAAAATTCCCCGGTGGGAAGCATTTGAGCGAAGAGTGTATTTTAATTCACATTGGCAATGCTAGGTGCTAGCTGTTTGAGGCTGGCTGCTCAGCCCAGGACTTTTAGCTCTTATCCTTGAATCAGGCTTTTTTTTCGGGTTTCGAGGGGAATAAACGAGACTAGAAGAATATTCACAACGTGCTAGGGAACGTGAAAATTATGTATTGCCTCTTAAAGAAATGTTCAAAGACAATATTTCCTTAAGCGTTGACGGTGAAAGGTGATTTTGGCTTTAGGATGAAAAAAGGACCACAATTTCGAGCGGAGAGAAGCACTGTGTTCCACAATCTCCTTCTTTTATTTTATCCGTAGCGCTGCGTCTCTGGGACAGGACCTCCCTCCAGCCCTGCCTCAGACCCCAGAGTGTATGTGCATTGGGGAATATTTAGGCAGATACTGTCCAGAGCACAAAATGGGGATCCAGTATGATTCGTGCCCGCTACGGAACCCTCCTTGCAGCTTTTCGCGGTGGCCAAGTGTTAAGGAGCTCACCCACACACGGTTTCTCCTAGGCCCGCCGTGCTGCGGGGAGGAATGATTGGCAGTCGGAGTAAAGAGAAGGCGCTGCTCGTGTTTTCCAAACCTGGGGACAGGAACCGCTTCTCCTGCCGTTCCCCATCCTCTTTCCGGCCGTGACCCCTCTAGCTGTCTAGCTGTGCCGGCGCTGGGTGCTGTGCCTCCCGAGGCGGCCTGACCCGGCAGCGGGGGCAGCGCGGCCCGGGCGAGAGGGTTGGCCCTGAATCCCGCTGCCGCTCCGGGCTCCGCGGGGCTCTGAGGGAAAGCGGCCGGGCCCGCAGCGCTGCAGCCGACGGGTCCTCTCCGCTCCGTTTCGGGCCGGGCCCATCCCTGGGCGGGCGGGCAGGCACTGGGTCGGGAGGACGCCGTCCCCTTGGCGGCCGGTGTCTGAGCGGGGCTGTGCTGTTGTTTTGTCTCCCGGCGCGATGCAGGCTCCAGCACCAGGCGATAGGACAGAGCGGCATGCGGTCGCTGGCAGAGCCCGGCTGCCCGACACACAGCTCGGCCGAGTCTCCGTCCACGGCGGCCAGCCCGACCACCAGCGTCTCCAGTTTGACAGAAAGAGCCGAGACGGGCACCTCCATCCTCTCGGTAACCTCCAGCGACTCGGAATGTGATGTATGATATCGGAAAACAAACAAACAAACAAAAAATCCAAATCCAAACAGCCAAGCACCCTCTCCCCGTCCCGAGCAAAACAAACCGAGGCAACCTAGAATCAGGACACACACACGCATGCACGCACACACACAGCCGGGAGGAAAGAAAAGGCCAAACCCGACCCAAACATAATAGCAAACAAACAGACAGGGATCAGAGAATCCACCACCACCGTCAGCCAACACCACCACCAAGAGATGGAGCTAAAACTTCAACAGTCACAAACGCTGGTGCTGCAGCGGGAGGGGTGGGGGGGAGGGAAATAATAATTATTATATATATAAAAAGAAAGAAAAAAAAAACAAAGCAAAAGTGACAATTGTATTCTTTTTAGGACAAGCACGATTTCTCCTTTGCGCTTTTCCATGGACGCATTTCACCCACTTGCATGATGATGATGATTAAATTTGTATCTGGGAAAAAATATTCTCTATAGTAAAGGAAAACAAACAGAAACCAGACAAACAAATGCAAACTCCGATCGAATTTGTACAAAACTAAAAAAATAAAAAAAAAATTAAAAGGAACTCCTTGAAGAGGGAAATAACAAACGTTTATCGCCTTTTTGTTGGTCCTGTTTCTCTCTCTTTCTCTCTTCCTCTCCCTTTCTCTCTTTTTTCTTTTTTTTTTTCTTTTTTTTTTTCTTTCTTTTAGTCCAAGTGATGGTCCAGCCAAGATGCAATTTTCTGTTTTTTTGTTCAGCAGACAATCATTTTATTCGTAAGCACCTTTTTTTCTACACTTCTGTCACTGCCTGTGTGGGTACTGGTTATAAATGTGGAAAAAGAATAGTTATGACTGTAACAGATTTTTATTTTTATTTCAAAATTTTATATGAATTATGTATATCTTAATGATGCGGTCATTTTCCCAGTTTGTAATATATGTGTAGAAATGCTTGTATATGATATTTGCTCTCTTCTTTCTTCCTCCCTTCTCTCTGTCTATCTCCCTCCCACTCTTTTTCTCTCTCTCCTTTTTATTTTCCTTGACTCGGTGTTCCTTGCACAAACTTAGCTGTCAAAATCTGACGTGCTAGGTTTTCAAAAGGGACCTCAGCGATAGAAAAAAAATAAGAAAAAGAAAAAAAAAAAAGCTTAGGGTGCAACTGTAGTTATCTTATGCAAAAGCTATTTTGAGTATTTCATAGCAGCTTTGGGGGGTCTCTTCTTAAACTCCACGTAGGACGCTTAAACTATTGTTTCCTTAACTGCGTGTTTATCTATATGTACAAACTTTCTAAATCAAATACAGTATTCCATTTTCTTATCTATCCAGCGATTTTGGTGTTTCTGTCCGCCACGGGAAATCACACCTTCCCCGTGGGCTCCTCGCTCCGCGCTCTGCCCCGCCGCGGTCTCACGGGGCACGCAGCGCTGCACGACCCCTACGCCCCGCCGGCCCCCGCCTTTCCCGGCTCGGCGGGACACCCTGGAGGGATTTTGCAGGGACGAAGCGACCCTGTGAGGAGGCTGCGGGCGGCACCGGGGACACAGTGCTGCGATAGCGACGGCTGCGCGGGGCACGGCTGTGTCCCTCCCTGTCCCCTCCGCCGCGGACTCCATCGTTTCCCCCCACCTCGGTTATGTTTTTGTGCACTGCGAGCTAAAAGGCTTTCCCCCAACCGCCTGTCTGCAGGGCCCGGTGTCTCCAGAGAGCGGTTAAGACATTTCGGGATTTGTTTTGTAGCTTTAAATGAAAACAAAAACAAAAACTCCTCGCCCTAAGCGGGCTGCGGCTCCTCCCCTCGAATCCGGAGTATATTGTAATGTGCTGAAAGAAGCCTTTATTTGCATGACTAACAGTATTTCAGCATCTTTCTTTCTTCTTCTTTTTTTTTTTTTCCCTTTGCCCTTGGCAGATTATTCATCTGTACATTAACAAGAAGTAAATTCTGAACTTGTTTTTACTTGAAAATACGATTTTGAATATTACCAGGGATTTAGAGAGAAACGTGCCTGGAATTTCTTGACCATTTCCAAACTATTATGGACTTCCGATCTACCTTTGTGTTGCTCGAGTCCTCTCTCCCTCTTCCCTCCTCCCCCTTTTTAACTGAAGTCCGAGCTAGGTCTACGGAAAGCCAAAGGAAGTGCCTGGGTTCCCACTCCCTACCCCTCCGCCGCAAGAGGCTACCTGTGGATTTGGGAGAACCCCCGTGGGGTGTGAGATCTTAGACCAAGCCACTAATGCGTAGTTTTAAGAAATAAGCTCATGTGCGAATACGTTAATACACCTTTGGTTCCCCTGAGGACACGCCGCGCGTGTGCGTGCAGCCAGCACGTACGGAACACGTCCCCGCGTGTGGCGGGAGCCACCGTGGGGAAGGACACATATGGCCCGAGGCAGCCCCCGCCCCGTCGGGGGTCGCCTGCTCTGCCCCGCGGGCTTCGCTCAACGAGCGGCTCCGAGGCGGGGTCTTCCCCACGGGCACCTCCTGCGGTGTCACTGCCCCGCCGCCAACGCGAGTGGGGAGTTAATAGGAAATAACGTCCGGTTGTACGAAACTGGAATGGACGGGAACTGCTTGGGGGCAGACACACAGTAGGGCTCCCGTGTTCCGCGTGGGTGGTGTGATGGACCTAGTTTGTCCCCTCCCCCACGCGGCTTTTAGAGGGTAGAAATATCACCCAGGAGGGGATAAAAGGTTCCCCAGTAGCCGGCACCCTTGCCATGTCTCACGGTAGAACTCAGGCTGCTTTTTCTCTCCCCCGTCTTTCCCAGTATCGAGGCAGCGGAGAGGCCTTTAGAACAAATTCCGGCCTTCCAGTCACCCCCAGACTAGGTAGGAAGATCTTCTTTGTCGGTACATTGTTTTGAAGCACAGTATTTCTGTTCCTCTTGATAGCAGTGTTGTTCTTATCCAGCAGTATTTTTAACGGAATTTAGTACCTGAAAAGATTCAGAGGCGTGAAAGTTTGGGATATAGTTTTTTTCTTTCTCTTCATTTTCGCGTCTCAAAACTGCAGCTAGAAGGCGTCAAGCCGGCAGCAGTAATCTACCTTAGCTCAGCCTCGCACTGATAGGTTTGGATTTTTCTTCCCTCTGATTAACCCTCCAGAAGATCGCCCCGTCGTGCCGTGCCAGTTAGGGGATGCCAGAGATCGCCCTTAGCCTCGCCCTACCGGTACCTGGACTTAAGCTTTAGGACAGTTTAAGTTTAAGGGCAGGGCCTTTCCTCCCAAGCCATTTGTCACCTTCATCCCAAAAAGTTGCTCCTTTGATCGGATCTTCAGCCCAATCCCGAAGGAGGGAGCGGCCCCAGCCGTTCTGAAAGTGTCTCCCTCTCCCGGGAGCCCGCGGATCTTTGTGCGGGGCGGCCGCGGGGGGAAGACATACACTCATCCGGGGGGCGCCGGTGCCTGCGCGGTTTTGGGGTGCCAAGAGTGCAGCTAATGATATGCCGTTTCAAAGCCGGGCTTCGTAATGGATAAATGATGTTTTTTTAGGATTTGCATTAGAAACCTGAATGGCTGATTGAGGTGTAAATCTATGAAAAGCTGCATTTAAGCCTTCTCACCCACTAAGTCCATCTGCCCCGGGAAGATAGGGCCTATCGAGCCCCGCCAAACTGGAGGGCTGCCTCCTCCCTGCCTGTGGCCCGGCATTATCCACAGCCCCTCTCCAGCATTAGTTTATTATCCTCTCCGAGCCCGACCGTTGATTAAGATGAAATTACTCGGAAGCTGGAGAGTGTTTGATCAATATTTAAGAGAAAACCAGAGGACGCGAGGCAGATGGCCGGAGCCAGGACGCCCACCGCGCTGGCTCCGCAGCAGCCGGTCCGGTCGGCCCCGTTCCCCCAGTCCTGCACCGCCGCCTCTCGCCCACTGCCGCGGGGGCACGGCCCTGCCCCGCCCGTCGGAAGTCGGGCCGAGGCCAGCTGGTTCCGGAGCGGTTTGGAGACGGTAGTTACCCCCCTCACCGCCCACTCCCTCGCCACGGGGCTATAACACTGCCTTCATCCCCAACGTACTCCACTTTGCGGTTCCACTGGCGAGGACTGGGGACCACCGAAGCCACCTGCCTGCCTCCCTCCCTTCCTCCCCATGGTCGCTGCCCGAGGGCCAACCCTAGCCCTTTGGCGTGGCTGGGGGTCCTTTGTGTGCCTGTTGGGCCGCGGCTGCTGCCGGCCCTCCACAGGCAGGCGTGGGCTTCGGTCACCCCCAGCTCTCTCTGTCTGATCAATTACAGCAGCCTTTTCGAGGGACTTGAATCTGCTTGCCCGTTGCCCTTAATTTTTACCATATCCAGATGAGGTTACTGCCCCAGCCCGAAGTGAAAGAAATGTGGACGTTGGTGCCCTGGTACTGCTCTGATTTCCTCGGTTAGCTGAGCACAACTTTCTATTCGTGTTTATTCATGCAGTTTCTTATTGAGCTCCACATCGCACTGGCCTGGATTCTGCGTGCAGGGAGAGGATAGACAAACACTGCCTTTTTCCAGAGCACACACACGCACACGGGTGTGCAGACTCACACACACAGGCACACTCACACACACACACACACACACACACACGAGTTCAAAATGCAGAGGGCACCCGTGGCCTGTAGCCACATCACCACCCTGCAGAGAGCTCAGATACACAGAAGTTTGTAAATGGTGTATAAAAAAAAGGGAGAAATGAACCAAACCATCCACAGCTGTAAACTGACCAAGGGATGGAAAAGTCAGGGACGCAAGAATCTCTGCGTCTGTGTGCAAAAAGTGTTGTGAAGGGAAACCACTAAGGGTATTACCGACAATCATGCTAAATATTCTCTTCTAGCACGGTAATGACAAAAGGCAAGGGCTGTGATTAAATGATACGAAAGGGATTTGTATTCCTGTATCTGGTGGAAGGACGGCTGTGAGGTTTTGTTTTCTATGCTGTTCTTTTTATTTTGAAAGCAAGGTGTCTTCAGACCAGGAAGCTTCAAAGTGGCTTGGCACCTCGTGATCTGCAAGAGAAGAAAGACGCTGAAGAGTACCGAATAAAGAAAGCACAGATACAAATACCTGGAAGTGTGTGGTTAGAATCACCTTGCTGTAAGCGAGTTGAAGTGGCAGAATCGTCTCTTTGTGCAGCAGACAGGTTCTTTGCCGAACAGGTAGAAAAAGAAAGACAAGAACTACACTAGAAGTCAAGATTTACAACATCCAAATCCAGACTGCGACTGACCTTAATTCCAGTCCTAATTATTAGAGGGACATTTAGCTATACTGAAAATGTTTGTGGGAGTTTCTTGCTGGTTTTGTTTTAGTTTTTTGTTTCTGTTTGTCTTCTGTTTTGTTTTGTTTTGTGGGGGTTTTTTTGTTTGGTTTGGGTTTTTTTGTTTGTTTGGTTTGTTGTGGGGTTTTTTTGTTGGTGAGTTTTTTTTTGGTCCCCATAGAAACAACATAAGGGAACGTTCATTTAATAATAAGGTCAATTAAAGTATATTTTTAAATGAGTGAAGGAAAAATTGCTTTCCTACTGGATTAACCCCTCTAGCAATATCCAGCAACAATAAAGTAGTGCTGCAGTTTAGCAGAACACCCCAGTTTGGACACGGACCTGGAGGAGTGTGTGTATTTGCGTGAGTGTGTGTACAAGGGTGAACCCACACAGTGTGGCTGTGTGCACTCACTTATGGGATGGAGTTGATGTATATAATGTTCACACACAGAGAGGCATATATATGTGTACACACATATGCATGTTTTCAGATTAAAGTAGTTCTCGTAATATCTTGTAGAACACTAAATATTCCCTTTTAATATCTAAATAGGTCAGTAATACAGTTCAATAACATTGGAGGTGTCTGTATATTCTCTCTCTTCAGCCTGTGATAAAACATTCTTTAAGACTATTGGGATTTTACACTGTAATTCTATTAAATAGTAATTGAAGGGTCGCGAGAGGCTATGATACAGGATCAGCAGTGTGTAAGCCATCCGTTTGAACTTTAATTTGGAATCATAGGCAGATGGGATCACGGCCTCTTTGTGGTGCTTGCAGATTTAAAACTAGCCGGCACATGGAGTGGAAAAAAAAAACCTGCAATGCAGATTCATTCATTAAACATGAAAGGTTAGTGCTAGAGAGGATAAACGTTTAGACGTCTAGGTAAATACAGAAATATACTTCAATCCCCTCCCTTCACTGCTACCATAACCTCCAACTATCTCAGTTACTGATTTTCTACTGTTATTACAAATAACTTTCCTTTATATCCCCAGTGGGGATAAATGTACCTGAATGACTTATTTATACCTGCATCACAGTCTGTCTGTGAAACTTTTATTCCACTTGCATCCGGGGAGAAGGCAGATTTATTTATTTATTTACCTTTTTGCTGCCTCTTCCATGTGACTCCTTGAATGCTTTTAAAGCTCTCTGAGAAAACTATCAGAGCCAAGCCCCGCTGCATAAGACACACAGCAGAGAAGGAGCGAGCTGTTTTCTAAAGTGGGAAAATAATAATAATAATAAAAAACCAAACCCCAAACAGAAAGTGTGGTATGAATTGATCTGCTTGAGCCAGGAGGTGAATGATAAAAGCCACATTCTGCAGGAGGAGCCGTGGGTGCTGCTGCTGCATGTCGCGGGGAGCTGCTGAGCACGGCCGAGGTGGTGTGTGTGCGTGGGAGTGGGTGCGTGCCCGTGAGTGTGTATCCGTGGGTGTGTGTTGGTCAACTCTTAGGCCCGACGTTGCAGCTCCACCTTATCTGAAAACAAAAGACTTCCCAACTGGAAGTCAAATCCACCCCTCCTCCCCTCTTCCCTGGCTGTATCGTATTAAAAAGGAGCTTTCATTGTTTATTTCTAAATATTTGTGAAGCAGACAGTCTACGGGTTAACCTAATTAACACATCCATACTGTATATTAGTGGACCAAGCGGTACGGCGAATTTCTAATGTGATGGTTGAATGTGATAGTCATTTCTGTGTTACAGGAGATTACGGCAACACTGGAGCATTTCCAGATTGTAGATGGTTTTAGATGTTGAATTTCCAGATGAGTATTTACCATCATAACTAATTTAAGACCATTATTAAATAGAAATTCTCAGCAGGGCTCTTTAATGATGGAACACATTACTAATTACAGAGTTTACGCTCTGTTTTGGCTAAGCAGTCTAGAGGGATGGGATTGTGCTCTGAATGCAAAGCCAATATTACTAACGAGGAGGCATCATACCTCTAACATTTCAATCATATTATTAAAGAAAGCCACTTCTTGCCTTATCTGCGCCAGGAGATAGCAAGACCGTTTTGTTTACTGGCCTCCCAAGCTCTGAAAATAGCTGGGATGGAGAGCGGGATCCCTCCCCTGCCTCCCCCTACTCCCAGAGGTTTGGCCGCCGGGGAGGCTGTGCAAAGCAGAGCCTCCCCCGGCCGCTCGCCGTGCTCTGGGGCTCGTTCCCCGCCGCTCCCGCCTTGCAGAGGCTGCCCCTATGTCCCCCAGGACCGCAGAGGGCAGCCTCTGCCCGGCACTTCGTGCAGGGGGGAAGCGCAACAACGAGGGCTTAAGCGGAGAGAGGAGAGGAGAGGAGGGCTCTTCCCCGCTCTCCCAAAAGTCGGTGGCACAGATGCACACACGAGGAGCAGCTACACAGAACTGGCTAGTGCGGGAAGATGGGTCCAAACAGCCTGTCAGTAAAGGACAAGTAGGAACAATTTTGTTGCCCCCACACTCTCTCACCCCTTCGCTCCTCCGGGGTCCCCGTCCCGGGAAGCTGCCGGTGCGTTTCACCCTGAGGCCCAGAAGACAGCGACTCTCAGTCGAAGCTCGAGGAAGCAGATCTGCGTCACGAGGTTTGTATTAAACTGTGAAGATGTGTTCAGGTCTGCGAGAGAATGACCCCGGTGGGAACGGGGGAAACGGGACACCGTGGTCCCCGTCCGGATGAGCCCGTGTTCCAGCAGCTCTGTCCCCTGGATCATCCCACACCTGCGGGACTGGTGGCCGCCTGTCCTAGTGTTTCTTTGAGACTACAGTGGCCTTAGAGACAGAAGGAGGCAAAGGAGATCTATGGCTTATTTACTCATCTCAGGTGTGGGCCACATAAAATTACATTTAGTTTTACTGACAGTGGCAATTTTCCTCTTACCCGTCTACTTCCTGGCCCACCTCCTTTCCCTCTCCAGGTTACAGAGCACGCTGTTGCGTTCAGACCCGATGTCAGTACCGAGTTTTTGTTGCCCTTGAAAGGACGACAGATGGTTTTCAGCCTATTTTCATTCTCGCTATCCATTAATGTGTTTGATCTGGACGATTAATAAGCAGCGAGGACAGGTTTACAATAACCTACTATTACGTTCAGTGTCGGGTTTGCCCAAGTAAAGACTTTTGGATTGGCTTGCTCTGCCTGTCTTAAAAAGGTGCAGTATCCATTCTCTCTGCAGTTGAGATCCACATATATGTGTATACAGAGAGAGACAGAAGCACATTTTCTCTTTATACACATACGTATTTCCAAGCACAGTTGCATATTTTCCACACCCCTCCTCCCCAGTCCGGCCTTACAAAACATGAAAATCTAGGAGGCACAGAAACACAAACCAATTACCAGAGACTCGATAGGTTTTCCCCCTCTCCTATTTTAAAGAACCCTTTTATGTCGTCTAAACAACAGTCTAAACATAAAAATCTTTGGATGGATTTGAGGGAAATTAAATTGTCTCCCCCCACTGTGTGCTTGTGAGAGAGTCAGACTGTGTTAACTTCTAAATGGATTCTCTCAGTTTGTCTACTTATGTGTTTTACTGCAGCGTGTCTTGCTCAATAACGCAGGATGTGGCACTCGGTGAAAATCCGGTCGCTCTTTTGGGGGCTCGTTGCTTCCCGGTGTCGAGGAACTTCCATCTCATAGGCCGGGCCACTCCGCGCCCCGCGTCTACGGCCCCAGGGCGGAGATCCCAGTCCCTGTTGCTCCGGGGCGCTCAGCACCGCGCGGTTTCTCCCGGGACTGGGACTCTCCTATCCTCCGGGCAGAGCTAAACAGAAGGCAAAGTCCCGGAGGTGGCCGTGCATTCCCTCGGGGGCACTGACTGAGACCCTGTGGAGCACCGGCCCCACTCCCGCCCGGCGCAGCCAGCCGTCGCGGGGAGGAAGGAAGGAATGACGCCCGCCTGGGGCTGCCACCTCCCCTCGGGCGGGCACCTCCAGGGCTGCGCGGGCCGGGCTGGGCGCAGGGAGCGCCCTGCTCTGACCGCCCCCCGCCAGGCGGGCCCTGCCGGAGCCGTGCCGTGCCGAGCCGTGCCGGAGCGCTGCCCGCAGGTGCCCCCTTCCCGGCGCGTTCTTCCCGCCCCGGCGTCCCGGGCGCCGTGTCCCCGCCGCGCCGCGCTCCCGACGGCACCGACGGCGCCTCAGCCCGTTTGGAAACTGACTCGTTCTGTAAATAATCTTTGACGTCCCCACAAAGCCGCCCTTCGAAAGGAGTTTATTAGCACGGAGCCATTAAAACAGATGTCATGTTAGCTTCCCCGTGACATTTGGGTGACACATCTCTCCCGATGAATTGCTAATTGTCTTCCCGCCCGCAGTAAACATCCCGCTCCATTGTCTGCGCTCAAGAGAGTTTCTGCCGCAAAATACAGTCCTGCACCGCGGAGAGACCTCACCGTGCGCTTCCCCGACCCCTGCCCCGGCCCCTCGTCCCGGCCTCCCCGGTCGTACAGCTACCCTTCTTCCGCCCCTCAGGCCCCGTCTGCCGCTGCTGCCGCCCGGCTGAAGCCCCGGCCTCTTCTCCGCACCTGGAGGTGCGGCAGGCCCGGCCCGACAGCCTTCTGCCCTGCCCTCGGCCGCCGCTCGGCGAGCTGGGCGCTGCAAGGACCGTCGCCCGCCCTGAGGCACCCTCGGGCCCTCTGGGCTCCAACAGACAGCCGCGCCCGTGGGGCCGGGGGGCCAGCGAGCCCTCTCTCCGTCCTTCCCCTTCTGGCATAACACCCTTTCCCAGCTCCTCCGAATTGTTTATTTTGCCTGGAACAAAAGGTGTGTGTGGGGGCGAGGCATTCCATTTCCAGCAAAGTCCTGGCACGGCGGTGACATGTCTGTCATTTTCGGATGTGAAAAGCAGGGATGTGCAGGGCCGAGCCTTCTCCTTATTCCCTGGTGGAGGTACTCAGAGGAAACTGACTGAGGGCTTTAGGAGGATAAGACAGAGCAGCTTTAAAGACGAGCTTTTCAGCTGAGTGGCTGACAGAATCCGTCTTACCTATGTACGTAAGGTTTCATATTCATAGCCGTTGTCTGTACGTTGATACATAATCTCTCGCCCTTGTTAATTCTCAATAGATGCCGAGATAACTAATCCTCCCAGCTAGGTAGACACGGGCAGATTACGTGAGTACTGTCTATTTACCTATCTGTACGGCCGTACGCACACATATACAAGCGCGTAAAGCATTTTTACTGGGTTTTCTTCCACAGAACTACACACAAGTGGGCAGATGCAGAACCCGACGCCTTGCCTAGCAGATGAAGAAACATATCACTCACATATTCAGGGCTACTTGTTGTTAGACGCGAAAGATTGTGTAGATCCGGAGTTTTTAAAAAATCCAAATTAAACACAACTCCCTCATCCGCTAAACCAGTAAAACAACACTTGAAATTATTTATCTGCTGGACAACGACTCTTAATTGGAGTCAACGGAGATATTATTTTGATTACCCAAAAGCGTACCCGTCCTTAAAGCCAGCCAGCGTTTACAGAGAGAGTTACCTGGGCTCTGCTTTGTTCTGATTTTTAGCATAGATGTTTTATGGACGTCAATTGCAAAACAAAGCCATTTTGGGATGCCTGCTAAATCTCGCCCCGAGTGTGCCTAGACCCTGCCCGCTCCCCTTCCGGGGGCGCTGGGTTCCCCCTTCCCAGGAAAGCCGGGGACGATGGCGCCTGTGGGGCAGCGCCTGTGGGGCAGCGCCTGTCCCCGCCGACTGCGCTAACACTGTGGTGTGAACTCGGTCGAGTTTACAAACGTCGTTTAGTACCTGTCCGCCTCCGCGAACGGGATGGCTTTGCAGCCGCTCGGGAAAGTGCCCGGCTGGGGCCCGGCGGGATCATTCCCACGATTGCCGCCGGCTCTCGCCCCTCAGTCCGGCCCGGCCCGGCCCGGCGACCCAGCAGGGAACGGTCCCCGCGGGCGCACCGCAGCCTGCCAGCCGCATCTCTGTGCGGGGCGGGAGGCGGGCGGGGGTTTTCAAATGCCACCTCACTGCTTCTCGGTGAATATTAAACATCATTGTCTTACAAATGAGAAGAAACCGCTACCGTCAGAATAAACTACCTCTTGAAACCCCAAGTCTCTTACAGCGGGTCATTAGAGAGGACGAAGCTCTCAGCTCTAAAATCGGATTCCTCCCACCTGCGACTTCTCCGTGCCCTGATGTCCTGAAACTGACCGTCTTGTTCGGCTATTAGCGATACCATACACACTGGTCCCCACAAGAATGATGGGATGATCTCATCCCGGATGAATTCCTGCAAGGACCCTTCTCTGAAAAGGGTTACTTTCACTCCGGTAATGCCCTTCCGATGACCAAGTTGTCTCCCTGACTGGAGACATGGTGGGTACGTAGGACTTTATCACTGAATATGGGTCAGAAGAGAAAGGCAGCTTATGCTCCCTTGCCAAGATCTTTCCCTTCGGCTAATGACTTTGTCCTGTGCCAGTGAAGTCTCTAAGACTTGTTTTTATCTGCACATCCAGAGGAAACATTGAAGAATTCTTGAATTTTACACCTCTCTGCTGCAGCTGTGAATGAGTCAGTAGCTCACTAGAGAATTACCGTGTATCAGAGAGGAAACAATTACCTGCAAATAGGGATTGCATGTTAGGAAGTAGCTTCCCGAGCTGTATTGTTCAGACGGATCCTTATTTCTCTCATTACAAAATCAAGATACTCCTCCATCTCATGCAACATCCTAGTGTTACACCTTGAGAAGGGAGAGGAAAGTCCAAAGAAGTGAAGGTGACAGTTTGGAAAATGCAGGCAGAAAATAATACCCATCACACTTCCAAAATAAACACCTCCTCACCAAAATAAAGCATCAAATAAACCACAAATCTATACATAATCAATACTGATCTGGAACCAATCTGTTCCTCCCCAGCTTCGTGTGGCTCCCAGGGCTGCAAATGCTTGTGATTACAGAGTAGGAGGGTCATTTTCTAACAAGGGTGCTCACTGTATCTGAGCTCCAAATTATCCAGAGAGGACAGATGGCCCTTCTGATCTTATAATGAGAGCAGGGAGTGATTATCAGCCTGAACCAAAAAATGATGCTCTGCTGACATATTTTCACAGTTCTGAAATCTGTGCTTGCACTTATGCCTCGATTCATATCCCTCTTCGTTTAATTTAGGCATCATTTGGGATTTTGAAGGGCTGTGTGAAATCCGCTCATTTATCTCTGTCTGTGTGTCTCTGTCTCTCTCCCCATGTATCTATCTAGGACATGTGTACAGACACAAAACAAAGGAAAGCAAAAGGTCACTTCACAGGAACTCTTAAGCCAAATCACGCTTGGCAAAATATTTATATATAAATATATTTGCCAATAATTAAGAAGCCCAGCTGCCTCCCGGATGCCTAGATTTTGTGTCTGCTTCTTGGCAGTTTTCTGAAGCTGTTGCATTCCATCTTTGCAATTACTACGATACATGGTGAGACAGCCCAGACTCCAGCTCTCTTTGAAAAAAAAAAGCCAAAAAAAAAAAATCATACTTGTGTATGTACATATTTGGGGGTTGTGTTTATGTTTTAACTAATTTTTTTTCCCAGAAGGGTCTGTGGCAGAGAGCAGAATACCCTATGAAGGCTGAGTAAATGTAAAGAGAGGCATTTCTTTCATTTGCAGATTGCTGTGACATTTCAGTCTAAAGGCAGTGTTAATTACCTCTACCCTGCACAGAAAGTGTCACAGAGAAGGAGGCTTGGGGAAGCTTCTGGTGACTGGCAGGAGTCAGATCTCCGTCCCTCTTTTCAAGTCCCTCAGAGGTGAACTTGCAATTGCAGAGAAGTTAGGTCAGTACAAACAAATTAAATCAGGGAACTATTCAGTGGTTACACAGTCATTTCACTCTCCTATTTGCACTGTAATATTGCATTACCCTCTAATTGTCACATATACTTTTCACTCTCCAAATATGGAAGGCAAATACTGAATCCATTTAAAGTTGTACCGCTTACCAGGCTGCCCGGCTGGTCGAGGAAAGCTTTTTCAGTGTGTTCTTGCTGCCATCTACTGGTTCCACAGCTCTGAGCGAGCTCTTCATCCCCAAAACTGCCCTCTGTTTTCACAGCCGAGAAGAAAATGGTCTATGGCAAACACGGGGAAATGCACCTAATGGGCAAAGCCGTGATAATGTCGCCAGTGGCACTTGGGAAGTTGCCACGCCATTAGTTTTAAGCATAGGGAATAACTACTCAGTTACTGGAGCTGTACTCAGCACTTGGAACTAAGCATGTGCATGTATCTTTGCAGACTCAGCTCTGTGTGTAAGGTGGCTTTATACAAACAAGGCAGCATACTTTTGGTGCTAAGAGATTCTAATAATATACTCTTCGAAGAACAACCATTTGTTTGCAGAAAAAAAAGTTTAGATATCCTGTATCATTACCAATGTCATATTTAAGGGCAGCCGGTGCCAAAGTTTTCCCTACTCCCTTTTCCCTCTTCAGTATCCATCTGAACTCCACTCCCAAAATATGGCAGGGCGTGTGCCATACTACAGAAGTAATATAAGTTTGGCTTTGTCTGCATTTGGTCAACCCTTTCTTTAGAAAGTACTTTGTTTTCATAGCAGCAGCATTTTTCCTAAGGTATCATCTTACATCGTCTGTTTATTTCCAAATGACTGCTGATTTGAAATAATGACACCATCTAGTAATTTTATCCCATGAAAATCATACCATATACAGAACTTCTTCAGAGAATGTACGGTTAGGAGAAATTGATAGGGTAATACTTATGATTTCCACTTGTAGGTTGTCTGGGTCAGATCCACTGAGGCCTTGACTATCACTTAATTACTGAGGCTTGAGAAAAGTCACCCAGGTTCCCATGATTCCTCCAGTAGAGCCTCCGTAACACCCACACTGCAGATACACAGTGTATGGCAATTGCTGGAGTGCATCAAGAAGGTCTGGGCCTTGGACCCATCAAATACCTCAGGTCAAGCATCCCTTTCCAGACCCCACCTGTAGGACCTCACTCAGGGGTCAATGATTTATCATCTTAAAAATACTGACACCTTCATGGTCTCTTACAATATGAGAAACCTCAGTATTGATTCTTACTCCAAACCAGGCAGGGTTTAACCACAGTTAACCACAGAAAATGTTTCTACTTCCATGTGACAGAAATCCAACCTAAGGAAAGAAATTCTGACTGGATGGGCCACAACCCTCTAGAGAAGTAACTTAGGTAAATCCTAATTCCTTTAATGACTTAGGTTTCATCTTTTGGAGATAGGTTTATGAGGTAGTCTTTCTGAGTTGCCTTACTCTCTTGATTCATAATTCTGCCTGACTAGTTTAGCCATCTGCTGGCTCTATGTTGCAGTTTCTGGGACACCTGACCTTTGGTACCAGGGATCTTCACCTGACTCAGATTAAGAAACCAAAGTTTAAAACTCCGCTTGGCAGGAGAACAAGAACAATGCAAGCAATGCAATGCTGAGACCTTCAGTTGTCCGTGCCTAACAGCTAGCCAACTAAATAGTATGGTCTCAACACAAGGAAGCTGAGACTCAGGAAACATCATGCCTTCCTTCATATTGCTAATCAGTGGAAAAAGCCACAACCTATAGATTCCCATCTGGCATTGACTTCACTATCAGACAGAGCACATGGGTCTTTTTAAGGATATGCAAAGAATTTTGATATGTATTTTAAAACTGCAGATTTTTAGAGTAAGACCTTTACAATGTGTCATGAAACACACATGCCCTGGTGATCCTCTCCCACCCTCTCCTGCATATTCTGCTCATTTTGACAAATAGTTTCAATGAGATCTCAGCAGAGGAGCAACCTGGTGTGAAGTATCTGAGGTAATGATCAGCAGAATAAGGCCTTCACAAAATGGCAGTGTCATATCCATCTCTATGAGATCTCTGAGGGTCATGCCATCTCTAAGTGTTGCTTGTTTCTGATTAAGCAATACAGTGACAGTCATACCTGTAGGAAACAGATGTGACAGCTTTTGACTCCTGAGTGACCAGCTAGTCAGCCATCCTGGCCAGATACCTGCTCTTCTTTTACTGCTGTTAGTCTGAGTTTGACTGTCAGCAGGGATTCTGTCTCGGCATATATGAACATCATCATCGTATGAAACGGAGCATTACCTGTAAAAGTATTTAGTAGGACTGCTGAAAAACAGCAGGACATATTCATTTTAAGTTCTGCTTTGCCAGTGTGACATCCACACGATAGCCGTGTCCATGATCACTCATTTTTTAATCTGATTGCAACTTTCACTTACGCGTGCAAAATGCACTAATGCACCGCAGTGCAGTGCTGTGTCAAGGCATACAGTAGCTGCACACATTTAACCTGTGTGCTGCTCTAAAATACCTGTGCTTCCAAGGTTGAACAGATGGCCATAGAAGATGTTACACGGTATCACTGGTTAAATGCCTCCCTGCACATGAAAAAATTATTTTTTTGGGCAGTATAGCATATGATCATGGGAGTCCTCTGTGACTGAGATGCAAGCATACTGAGGACACAGCTGAGGCATGTTCTCAGCTTGAGTTTTGGTGTGTGAGAAAGATTTGTGTCATTTTGCACATTTTGAATGATTCAGAGATCATGGAAATGGGTTTTGTGCTGAGGCTGCTCACTAATTTTCATTAAATAAGAGATAATTTTTATTCAAGAGAATAGTCCAGAATCTTGTATGAATGAAGACATCAAGGATCCTGCAAAGCCCAGTGGAAAAATTTATGTTATTGTTGTTTTAAGTAGTGTTCAACATATGACACTGTGAAACATAATGAGTAGCCTGAACATCTTGTTGCATCACTAATTCATAGTAATACAATTCTTTTTTCCAAGATGGTTTGCATTTACTTTTTGCACCACTTGTTAGTGGTACTTCAAAGTTAATCGATGCCTATTGTTCAACATCATTAACAGATTTCAAAACTGAGGGATTGTGTTCTGTGGAAATGATAACATTTCAAACTTTTAAGACAATGAAGAGGCAAAATTTTTCAATCTTAGATATTCAGGAATATCTACATGAATTACTAAAATCTTCTGTTTCAGTAAGGCTGCAACACTCCACGCTGTATAGATTTCTTTTGACTTAATAATTCCAACTTTTCTACTCTCTTAATCTAAATTATAAAGCTAAAGGAAAATACTCCAACTTAAGTAACTTGGAAATTAAATATTCCAGTGCTCTTTGCAAAGAACATTCACAGAATTTTCATCAACCAGTATTGAAATTGACAAATTAGAATATTTTTTACTTGTTCTAATTATCAGATAATAAAGTGGCTAGAAGGACAGGAGACTGACTGCTTTGCAAAATAATAATTTACACTGAAACTATCACTCATCACTCTATGATTTATGCGCTAAAATACGTGTATGTATTAAGAAACAAGGGAACTTACATTTAATTTAAATACTAAGCAGAGGACAACTATGGAGATATTGCGACCTTAAGTATGCATTCAGCAATACTCCATCTAAGCTGATATTCCTACAGACAGACAAAGCACAATGAGATAAATATTATTTATTTTTCTTATTTTGTTTTGAGAAGAGGGAAACAATATTCTTTTTACAGTCTAACAATGAATGCTCTTTGGTCTTTAAAACTACCATGACATAAGGTGAAGAGGAGAAGCTTTGCCATGCACTGTTACACATGAATTGCATACACTAGGACTGGTACTAACCATTCATTTGGGAACTGCTCAGGCCTCCCATGTGGATCTGGCCTACTCCATATTCACAACAGATGATGTGGTTAAAGAGTACATCTTAAGAATTGCCTGTTTGACAGTCAAGTTCCTAAATCCCTTATAGTGCTATATACACCAATGAATTGTTGCTCAAGTGCCTGAAAACTTTTCTTTTTCCTGCAAATTACATTCAGAGAATGTTAAACCCTTTTCAGGTGAACTGCCCTCCTCTTTGATTTTTCTGTGCTTGTGCCAATGGGAAGCATAAAATGAATCTCATAGGGGACCAAAGCATCTCTGTGCTAAATCTGATGCTGCAGACTGGATAGATGAATCCTGAATGAATGACGGTCTTACCCCTGTGATATGCACTTTCAGAAAATGCTCCATGGCTCATCTTCCCTTCAAACATATTGAAGTGACATATTTTCTGGCCTCTGCTGACTTCTGGTTAGAATAATTTGGTCCTAGCCATTGTATGTGGTGTAGGAAATACTGTGCATTTTAGAACTGAAGCTTTGACATGATACAAGTTAGACCTCGTTGAGCAATCTGGATAATCATGTGTTTTATGGCTTTCAAATGTTGTTGCTGCAGTGTAAAGGTCCATAAATATTTAGAACAGCGAGCCCATGGTCCATTTATGCCTATTTTATGTAGCACTGTTTTTCTGTATTGAAGTTTGTTATTTTCATGTATGACATCTGCATTGTAGTTTTCAAATATGAAATATTTTTATCTTTTTTCTAAGGAGTTTCTTGTAACACAGAAGCATTGAGGTGATCAGAAGATGAATTGTATTTTAACACCCTCAGACTGGAAGATATCAACAAAGATTAGCCAGAGAAAAATAAAGAAATAATCTATGACAGTGTTGAGAATGATTCTCAGAATTTTAAATACTTGTTAAAGGCTTTGCTGTATTTCACTTCAATAAACATCATGCTCCAGTTACTACTTGAAACCATAGGGGCATTATCCTGTGCAGCACTTATCAATATTTTAACACGTGAAAGTCAAATGATGTTGAAACATTGAACTATATTTCCATCTGTGCAAGCTAAAATGGTACAAATGCATCCCATGTAATGGAATACTACATCCCCAGTTACTTTCTTACAAGTGATACCTGATTCCTCTGTATTTTCTGTAGTTGTTTCCATTGCTCCGATGGTGCCCAAAGGAAGGCTGTCTTTTAAAATTAATGTTTCTAGCATTTAAGAAGTTTTAACCCAACCTGCCTTAATTCCAGTGAAAACAATGCGTGGCAATTCCTATAAAAAGTGGTAACTAATTTTCTGTTGCCCTCGCCTTGGCATCAGATCTTTCTGTGCATGTGCAATTTGTGTGAAAATGGGTGTTGGTACAAAAACAAAGACTCTGAAAGTGGCTAGAGCACAAATATACTGCTCCCATGAGAGATTCCATGTGTCCAGTGGAAAAATGTGTGCAATAGGAAGAAGAGGTTGCTGCCAGAGGTCAAGCATTTCAGTGGGGTTTCTCTGAAACCTCTGGAAGGACAATTGTAGTCACAGACCTGCAATGTGACCTTTACACTCCATGGTCTCAGAGCTCCCTGAATCAGGCACAACTGGATGGCCTGTCAAAGACTAGACCAACTACCTGGTCTAGATTTGTAAGTCCATGAACCAGAATAAGGATCACTGCACTGCAAAGAGGTGTGACACAGGTATGATGGCATGAGAGTGTGAGACCCAGGTCAAGTGTTAACTGTATTGCTTAGTGTGTCACTTGAGAGTCTGTACCCCCTCAAGGTGTTCTTTGACCAGCAACCTATCAGAGATTAAATGATTGATACCCCTTTTGTGAACCCTCTTCCATGAACTTGTCTCCTGTTGCTTATGTTATTGCTGACACAGTGAACCTTCTCTATGGTCACTGAATTTATTTTCTTGTCTTACATCATGCTGATTTGATTTTTTACACAGTCTCCTTGTTTCTCCTGACTTTTCCACCTGAGGCCTTGGCTTATATAGTATAACCAGACATTTACTTCCCTATTTCTTGGAGCTATCTAAAGCTTTCTTTCTCCACAGTCATGTGTCTGTATTTCTTGTATGATTTCTTTCCTAGTGAAGCATGCAATGGTGCCTTTTCTTATTTTTTTAGAAAAGAATTTGCAGACTACCAAATCTGCTTAATTGGGGGGCTGCTTCAGGCACTTCTCTCCTGCCATTCAGCGGCTGCTCGTTTAGGTACCTTGTTTGACTAGTCATAGCACTACTAGGCTGTAGCATTAAATGAAGCAGACTTTTGGTTCTCCTGCCCACGTTTTCTGTGCCCATGGGAAGATGAATTTTTATACTGCAACATTGCAGGTCTGGACTGTCTTCCCACCTGATCTGATGTCTTCATCCGGGTGTTCAGGTAGACTAATGAGTCAAACAGAGAGCTGCGGTAAACAGGGAACTGGTTAAGTGTAGTTGGCCAGGTCCCTTCATTTGGCTGTCACTCCCTTCAGGTTCACCCGTGAGAGAAGCAGTTATATAGGCTACATGAGGCATGATAATTTTCTCTCTATTCACAGTCATATAGCGTCATGTGGCAATCAGATCTGTGCAGTGCCCTGCTCACCAGCAATGGAAAGGACTCCAAAGTGCCCCTTCTGCATGTGTCCAGTGAGAAAACTTCTCTGTTTTCATGGGTTTCCCAGCTTCTTACACTGGCCTTAAATTTTTTCCGCTTAATATAACCAACCACTGGACACATTTTTTTCCAGGGCTTTGCTGACTCTGCTTTATATTTTTTATTCTCCTTGTGAGGATAACTACAAACAGTCTATTACTGTTGTTTAGCAGTGTTTCTTGGAATGAGTTTCAGAGGGCTTCCCATCCACCTGGAAGTGACTTGATCCATTAGCTTGTGAGTGGCTGTAAATGCATCCAGCAGAAGGGTTGCAATCATTTAGTCAATATGTTTCATCTGCAATGTGTGCATCTAGAGCATCTTCAGAGCTGGTAAAATTATACAGCAGATACTGCTGCTTCGTCAGAAGACCAGTCCTAGGGCAGCTCCCCATTACCATGGGATAATCATGGTGCTGGAATGTAACATGAGTATTTTTGTAATGCTCCACTGTTCCCATGATTGATTACAGGTTGAACATTTTCCCTTCTTGTTTTCCATTGGACCCAGACATCTGCATTTTCCATTTGTCTGTCTGCTTAGCCTGCTATTTGCCTTTAACTAGAGTGCTTGGGCAGTGATGTTCTCTGGCATTACTGCAACCCTTTCCCCAACAGTTCAGCTGCTCACACTGTTTGGATTAGTTGCTTCAGGCTGGTGCCTCTTTGTATTCTTTTCTATAACCTGCAATAAAGAGTCCCAGGCAACACCATCATAGTGGTAGGAAATGACAGCAGTGACTGGACATGAGGCAACATCTCTGAGAACCCTGTAGAAGCTCACAGTAAGCCAGGAAAAATTCAGTGGTTTAACAGGTGACTCTGGAATGGAGACACGAGGGCTTTGTGAAAGATTTTGATTTTTCCAACTCTTGCATGGATCTCCAATACATAAATCTCAAAAGACCAGATCAAACATTTGAGTTCCAAGAGGATCAAAGTTAAGTGTGGAGATCATAGGTCCTTCTTATAAAGAAAGCTTGGCCTAGGATTTGTGATGTAGATAATTAGACAACTCTAGTTCAACAGTAAAATCAGTCTTTGATCAGCTTTTGATCATAAATGGTAAATATGGTAAACAAATGATTTTAACCAAGGTTGGAGCAGAGTGGTGTCTGGATATGCATGTCTGAGTGTCTGCAATGAAGTAGGAAACAGGGATAATGCCAATTAAGATATGTAACACCAATGCCAAGTGTTCTGTGTTCAAGGCTAGGGTGACCCCGACCTCTGTTTGTTGTGTACTCCACAAGTGATGTTGCCTAAAAACATACATGTGGGTGCCAGTTATCATGTCTGTTAGGTAAGTGCTGAAAGTAGTTTTAGACATTATAATACAGCTGAAAGTTCATGCAGTATTTTAGATAGGCTTTCACAACTCTTCCTCCCAAAGAAAGATTAAAAAAAACTTCACATTCGCATATAATTATCCTTCATGTGTAGCTTGCTATACAAGCTGCATTCTTACTTTAGCGATTTTACAAAATATTTGATCTGGAAATCCAACACTGTTAGAAGTGTGAGTCCTCACATACAAGTGGGTTTTTTTTAAGTGTACTTTTTGTTCCAGCTATGCTATGTTTTCTAGCTCAGGACATTTTTTTCTTTGACGTGAACCTCCCTAAACTGACTAATGTCATGCTCTTTAATGTACAGTAAATGTAAATGTAAAGTAATTCTGCCCTGAGATAATAGATGAAATTCTATATGAATAAATGCAAATTCATACGGGGAAAAAGCAGACCACATAAGATAATGGCTCAAATCTGCAGCATACTCTTGCTATGCGTGCCATTTTGTATGTTGTTCTGAGCCCCTCATCTCTAAAAAGAGTATAGCAAAGCTGGAAAAGGTTCAGAGAAGGGTGACAAGATGGCCAAGTGTCTGGAACAACACTGGATGAGAAAAAAGGTGGAAGATTAAAAACAAACAGAAGATAGTATTCTTTTACACAACATGTCTGGAAACCATAGGAATGCTCTGCTGCAGGATGCTGGGAATAGTGAAAGCTAACCTTGATTGAGAGAGACAGGGAAAATTAGCAGAAGAGAAGGCCATCAATCAAGACCCACTAAATACAAATTATTTTGGAACTGTAAGTCTCTGAGCAGCAAGCTGTTGGAATGTGGTTATGTGAGTTTGCTCTCTCTTAGAGACAGGTTGCTGTACTGGATGGATCTTTGCTTTGATACACTATGGCTGCTCTTAGCATTTATGTTAGAAGACTTCATATTTCTAAACAAAATGACAGCTGCCCGGTGGTTAGTTTTCCTTTCTAGTTCTTGGCCAAAAGTGGAAAACCATATTTGAGTCCCTTCCCTTTGAACCTGGCAGCTGGACCAGGGTCTTCCGTTTGTGCCTGGAGTCATGAGCAGCAAAACACGTATTTAATCTACAGCACAGGCTCTGCTCGCAAAGATTTGGGTTTGTGCCAAAAAGGAACAAAAACACATTTTGAAATTTTTAGTGTTGCCGCAAAAAGAATGCCGCCTTAAAGTGCAGGGTGCATGTTGCTTCCTGATGCCTTCTCTAACAATCTCTCCTGCAAATGTGTTTTCCCCAAATTCAAATGGAGGAAAGAGCCAATGCCTTACTTTCTTCCTTGCCCTCTTTGCTTAAAGAAACTGCTTTTGAAGGAGTGGGTGTCTGCTTTGGTCAACCATTTTGGAGACAGACTTTAGGAATCAGACTAAACAAGACATTTATGGAGTTTCTATACAACTGGATGTCACTTAGTTTGGCAAGATTGTCCTGTACCTGGAAAGGTAGGCAATAAAACTGAAACCTGTTTTCTACCTAACATATGGTATCTAACCCCACTGGAGGCTTGTGCTTGGCAAGCAAAGCAAAAACACTGCAAATTTGATTTAGGCACATATTCAATAGTACTCATATGGTTTCCACACTCTCTGCTTTGGAGACAGGCCAGTGTGCATAAACCAGGGGATATATAATACCAGTAGTATGGAATTCTCTTCCTCTTTTCAGCTTTCACTAAAAATTAGGTGTCTTTGTTCAGGAACACAGACCATTCCTTCTGGCAAAATAACCCCCAAACCCCTCGCCTTCCATTCATCTTCGCTGCGTGTATAAAACAATTTATGAGGTCCAAAGGATCACAAAAAGGACAGGAAAATACATTCATACGCTGTCATCTTTATTCATGTTTTATTCACTTCATTACTTACTTCAATAAATGTTATCTGAAGTTCAGAAGTACGCAGGAATCCTAAAGCAATGGCAGCTGTAAGAAGCTGATGTCTTTGAGAATAAACCATATTGGACATCCATGTTTGAGTTTTCTCTACCTCAGTTTACCTACATAAAAAGAGGAAAGCCGTATCTGCCATCTGATGTGGCTGGTGCCTTATGGATTTAAACTGGTGATTGGAAAAATGTTTTGATGTTCGTGGCAAAAAGACAGTGTGCATTTGTGAGGTGTTGTGGTGTTTAAACAGTAAGTGATAACATACAAATTCAACTTATTCACTGTACTATGCAAAAGCAATGCATTAGCCTTTTGGATTGCATCAGAGTTTCAGCTTGGGATGGATTAGAGATCTCTCTAAACGCATTAATGCATGCAAGCATACCCAGACTGATGAGTCTATTTACTCAAGAGACAAGCTGCTGCGGTATCATTGTCAGCAGGAGCCAGAAAGCGAGGAGACTGCATCAGGGCATGGGTCAAGACAGTGGTTACAGCTACTGTTAAACAATTCAACAGCACAGCAGTTCTTCTTCCTCCCTCTCCTCTGCTGTCTGAAGTCAAATGGTTACCTGAGACATGAACTGGAACATTCAGGCAATGTCACTTTTCATGATATCTTATGTTTGCCTTACTGCCAAAAGCTCCAAAGGGTATGCACTTTTCTTCCATCCTTGAGTTTGGAAGTTTCACTCATTTAATTACTGGACTTGAATTCAGGGGTCTCCACTGGATTGACAAGAGAGTTGTTAATAAGCTGGCCAAGATTTAGCCATGACTATTTTGAAAAATAATTGTGAGTTATTTGAAAATAAGACAGTTCCTGTGAATTCAGATGCTGAAAATCTTGACTTTATTTGTGGTCTGTGCTTCTGGACTCACTAAGAAGTAATTCACCCGCAGTGAAGAAGCTTCAGAGGAGCCCATCTGCATGCAGTCATATGGCTACTGAGTCTTCAGGTGGAACAACAGTTATGAGGCCTGTGGGTTGCAGAAACAGTGAAATATATTGATATAAGCAGTGACTAACTAACACTAAACCCAAACCATTTCCCTGCACTGGACCTCATCTCAATCACACCATGTTACTGAGGTTGGATAGAGATGTCAGCATTCAGAAAATTTTGTTCAAGTAATAGGTTGGCATGGAGGGTGACATCATCTGATGTCATATGCCCACTAGAGGATGGCCCCTCTGATAAGGCAAGAGATTAAAAGAAATACTAATAAGGCTCTGAAATGTATATTCTTTCATGTTTTAATTTGGAAGGAGGGAAGAGATGAAGATGGACAACTCCCTGCCATCAGAAGCCTTCCTGTCTGAGAGCACGCAAGCTTGAGGCTGTTCCCAGTAGCAGTGAGGTTACCACCAGCAAACAGGGTAGATCTGAATATGTCACTGCAGGCTGTCAAGGTAGATGGGGGCTCCCAGACCAGCCACCGTGTCCTGCTATGTTAACAGACCTACAAAAGAAACAAATTGTGCAGGCGTTGCGTAATCCTCAGTGCTCAGGAGGAGACTATAGAAGAATGTTTTGACTTTGTGATGGAAAGCAGTTCCAGGGACTGATGGCGCTTCCTTGGCTCACATAAGGGGATTCTCTCCAAAAGCCATATCCATGCCTCTTTTGATACACTTTATATTGATTCTGCTACTTTACCTAGCCTTCAGGTTCTTGGAGGTGGAGGTGAATCTTTTTGCACAGCACTGAGGACTCTCACTCCTTGACACATTCCTCTCTCATGTTACCTGCTGTTTGGAAGGTGACACTACAGGTTCTGTTGATGAATGAGGATTGTTAAATACACTGAACAAAAGTGTGCATCTGCAATAAGGCATTTCAGCATCGCTCTCCCCTGGAGAGTCAAGCAGAAGTCAGAGCTGTGCATCTGTGTGTGAAAAACAAAGGCGCATTGTGCCAGCATGAGATGAAGAAGGGATCTTCCCCAGTTATGTTCACCTACAAAGATGACACTGATTTGGCACTTCTCTGATGCTTTTCAGCTGTGCATATTCTGAGAATCTCTCACAGTGAGAAACCAAGAAATTAGATGGACAGATAAAAGTCTTGCAGACAAACCTTCTTAAGCATCTGGGGTGGGATGTGTGTGCATCGGTATCACAGTCTTAGGGTCTTTTTCACATTGCACTTAATAAAAAACTTTCCAAATCTGAAGTATTCCCCATGATTTGTTGTTCACTGAACAGAGAGAATCAACCCAAAACTCACAGAAGGTAAAATTGCAAAAGGTACGAGTGCTGTTGAAGTATAAATCTCCGTTATTTTTTCTTTTGAGAAGATCCTTCCATGTATCAGGATCTCTCTATTTCAGATTTAAATACGGGTACAAATTTTCTACTGGGACAGAGCCTTCTCTGCCAGCAGAGAACTGGACCAGGGATGCTCCATCCCTCCTTTGCTGATATTTTCCACTGCAGTACACCTCTCTTGGCCATTCAATACAGAGGAAGCCCTGTACAGAAGCACCTGGCTGTACAACTTCAGCGTTACAAAAAGATTAGACAGCAATTTTTCATCTCTGGGATTACCAATTGCAAATTACAGCTTCAGCTCTTAAAGACCTTCTCCTCCTTCCCCCCTGCAAAGATCAGCAATGCCTGTGAAGAGGACTGCAGCTAGGTGAGGTGGGGTGTGAAGAAGCTGCACAGGCACACAGGGCAGGCAGTGTCCTTATGGTACAGTTTGCTCAGTTAGCCTCTTCACCAGCTGGCTCAGTCATTTCACATCATACTTGTGCTGATCCTCTGCATTTCAGGCTTTGCTCGTCCATGCTGGGGACTATGGAGTGATTTTGAGGCTTGACACAGCACTAGCACCAAAATGTGTTGCCCAGGGTTATTTAAGGAGCCAAAAGATAGACTGTAGATAGAAACCATCAATCCTAGTTTAGTCACCAGAACCACCTCTTTTGCTCACAACAGCTGTCACAAATTCCTCCTTCAATACTACCTACATGGTGTTTCAAATAAATTTAAATATCCTTTCACAGAGCTTTTGTGCTGGTTTAAAAGTAAACAGCAGGAGAAATGAACCCAACTCAAGATAGATTACAAGTCAGAGTTACCATTTACTAAAAAGATGACAATAAATACAATGGTACAGAGAAAACCTACTTTTAAGCCACAGAAACAGGTGTATAAACAAGCACTCTGGGAAAAGAACAGAACAGTGTTTGTAGTCCCTGTGCTGAGCACCACATGACCCCCCCCCCGGGTGCAAAGTAGAAGGAAAAGAAAACCTGTTGGTCTGGATGATGATCACAGTTCTGTTGAAATTCTGGTCCTCCTCTGGATCTGACAGAAGTCCCCAAACCCAAAGTTTGTATGTGCTCAAGTTCAGGTGGGAATGTCCAGCACGTCCCCCAGGGTGGAGAGTTTCACAATGGGTGATTTAACTCCGTGAGTCATGGGATATTTTTGGAATCTTTGATGGTC
>JAWMRA010000113.1:26449144-26468198 GCA_035584735.1 Pseudotriccus pelzelni
TTACCACAGCTGAGTCATTGGTGTGAAAACAAAAGAACTCTCCTGCCTCTGCAGGGGTTCTTTAACACTCAGCTTGTGGCCTGAGGTGTCAGGTGTGCCCTGGGCAGCTGCTGCAAACAATCGATTTATTACCAATCCATCAGAAATTACGTAGAGGGTGCAGAATACACAGTTTCGGTTATACTCACATCTCAATAAACTGGTCCCAGCCCCTGAAACTAGGACAGCTTTTATTGTCTTTCCAGACAACTCAGCTTGTTTACTACCTTTGTTCCTAGATGCTGAGAAACTACATTTCAGTTGCCGTTTCTTCTATTCTTTCTGCTCATTTGCTGTTATTCTTCCTCATAGCAAAAATGTTCTTTAAACCACTTTCCAGAACAGCTTTCTCCATAAAAGAATATTTTTGCTCTGTCCTCCAGAATGCTCTCTTGTGGGTTTATATTCTTAATTTGCTGCTTCATGTGCTACTATACTCTTAGACTGTCCTGGTGGCAATGTTACTTGACACTTCTAAAACTCAGCTTCAGATGTAACTGCTTTCTGATAAATCAAGTTCCAAGCACATTCATAAGCATATCCTAACTGTATATCTGAACTGTGGGATTATTTTCCCTGTTGACCAGCAATCCATATTTTAAGTACCTTGCTGAAGACTGTAGTTCTCACTTTACTTTTGGCACCAACACTGCACATTGTGGGGCTGTGAAGTAAAATGTACACTGATAACGAGGGGTTGCACAAAGGCAGCATCAGAAGCCTGAGTCCTCTGAGCTTTCACAGGACCACAATTCAATATAGATGAGTTAAAGGTACTGGTGCAACGAGGCTCTCAGCCCTGGCATGAAATTTATCCACGGTGATTAGGGAAACCCTATTATTTGGACTATTTTGGCACAGTAGGCACTTTCTAAAGCTAAATGAATCCCTTATCCCCATATAACTCCTCTCCGTCTGTGAATCTGTTCTGGCCAGCTGCTTGTACTTACTGTCACACAGTCTGTCCTATTTATGCTTCAGTATGTTCTGTTCTGCATAGGAAATTATTTCTCTTCTACATTAAAGAGTTTTTTTGCTCTTGAGTTTCCCATAATGTATTGGTTTCTGACACAAACACACACAAAATCCCAACAAAAATGCAAACCCAATTCCTTCTATGACACAGACCAAACTTAACATGAAAGCAGCTTTATGTTTGTTAGAAAATTTAGAGGGATGTAGTATAACAGATTAGGTGGTGACATGTGAGACAAATGGCCTAATTAATGGCTCACTATTCCAGGGATTTTGTCAGTAAACATAGTTATTTTCTGTGGCATTTAATAAGGAATTTGCTGGTGTCATCCACAGAAACATCTTGAACAACGAACATTCTACTTTTTAACTGAATTCTTACACAGATATCAACGGGATATACTTAGGGGAAATGACTTTCAGAGGAGTGTAAATGCGACCCTGAAAATCAGGCCATTTCCATATGAACCACAAGATGAAGTAAGGCTCTTAAGGTGCGTGAAATCTGGAGGAGAGAGTTGCCCACTCTGCCTTTACCCCCCAAAACTAATTGTGATTGTGCCCAAGCGCTCTTCAGCATGTGAGGCTTTTAGAGCATGTTGTCTCTATTCTTATTCTATTAACAAGAACCTCCCATCTCTGACCACTGTCCAGCCTGGGTGAAAGAATAGGCATTTGGGATTGTACAGGGCTCTTAGTGAGGAGAAGCTTAATATAGTTTTAACAGGCTGTTTCTGGGATATCCAATACAGGTCATACCCAGCTCCCATTATATTTTAAAGATAAATGTTACTGAATTCTTTTAGCCTCTTTAAATAACCCAGCCAAAACCCAGGAGGTCTGAGTATATCCCACCACAAATAATTCCTATTCCTACTCCTTATAAGGACAGAGGATGCAAAGGAATGAGGAGGGATAGAGCTTCTTCAGTTTGTTGGAGCTTAAAGATGCAGATTCCATTTGCCATGTGAAATTAAAGGCAACTGGGTGCATCAGCATTTTAAAAAAATCTTTCTATGGCCTCGAATCTCAAGACCACAAAGATATCTAATTCCATCTGAAGTCAATGGGAGTTGAGCATAAGTCTGAAAACCTAAACCTTAGGGGGAATTTTCAAAGGTGCCCAAGATAGCAATTTCCTGTTAATACTGCATATAACCTGACTGATTTCCACGGAAGAAGACATAGGGTTTGCCATCTACCTCTGTGAAACACAGGGGACAATTGAATTGTTACAGACTGAATACATCTATTAAACTTCCATTCTCAGTCTGTTTCTCTACCTGGTTATCAATGTGCCTAATTCAGTGCTCACAAGTTCTTCCCCTGCAGATACCAACTGTGCTTGTATCTGTGTGTGAAAGTTCTCATGGAAGTAGGAAGGACCTACCACAAGTTTTTCAAGGCATTACCATTCCAACTGCAAAAAGCTGGTAGCAATGTCAGATATGAAGTTATCCAGCATCTGCATTTTTTTTAAAGCACTGGGATCCTAAAAGTCTTTAATCAACGGTGAACTCAGAAAACCTACTTTTGACATGAATTCTAGCTGAGAGATGAAAACTGGTTCAACAGCACCCTTAAATAAAGAAACATGACTAAACAGGAGTACATTCTTATTAGCAACTAGTTGTCTGTCCTACAGAAAGCAGAACATGCTAATATATGTAACCATAAAGACAGACTCCAAAATATTTAAGTTCACGAGCAGAGGTGTTGACAGTTAAATTGAACTTCTGGCAGGCATTTGCAGCTTATGAGGGAGCAAACAGCAACTCTTCAGCTTTCAAAACATTTACCAAAGATAATAATTACAAAGCCACATAGTTTCAGAATGACTTTTATTTGTCAGGACAGTTAACAGCAGTGAGAAGCAAAGCCAAGAGAAAAGCCAAATGTTAGCAGGAAAATACTGACAAATCACTCGATGTAAAGTTGAGCTTTGCAGTATGACAGGAGAGCACAGGACCTGCCATCTAGTCCCAGCAGGTCCACACTGAACCCTGGGAAGGAACCAGGCTGCACTGGGATTGTACCCAAGAATATGGTGCAGCCCTGAGGCAGGACATCCAGTCTGACAGTGTCTCTTTCTCTCTTCACCCCTTTCCTAGTCTGACTGGCTATGGGTGGGACTGCATCATGTCCCAGCCAACAGATTGAGACCTTGTGCTTCACGATGACAGGGAAAAGGGGAGATAGGAAGGAGGTTTCTAGGAGTAGACAATAGGGATAACCACCCCTGTGGGAAGGGAAGCATCTGGGATATTATCCTCCTCGACAGGAGCGGCAAGTGTATCACTCAGTGGATTTGTTCCACCTCATGCCTTGGCATCCATCTCCAACTTCCTTCTCCTGCTGCCCTCCGTCTGCCCTCTCTAGCCAGCCCTCTAGCCTTTTTTCTTCTATTCTGTGGCAAAAGTGGCTGTTGGCAGACAGCTATCCAGAGCAAGTGCAACTCTGAACTGGTCTTTTGTCTGGTTCTCGTTATAGCTACTGCAGCCTGATGAACTTAACCAGGCTCAACAAGACATCCCACTCTGCAGGCATGTTTGCAAGAGCTGAACTTATAACAAGCTCTGGGTGATGCAAATTTGGGATGTTCTTTCATTTGTAAATGAATTGCAATGAGCAATCACTTACCATCTCTATTATTTTCTGTGCAAAATAAACATTGGAACTAAAGGGGTGCGGAGGCAGATGAACTGATTTAGGTTAAATAAACTCTAGCAACCTAAACTGGTTTTAGATACAATTTAGGTTGCCTAAGTTTTGTTTTTCAGGTTTTTGCTTTTAAACTTAGCTAACTCTGACCAGTGTTTGTGCCCTTCTGCTTTCTGTCTTGGAATAGATCCAGAAATAGCAAAATACACTGCAGAAGAAGCTGTTCAGAGAGGAGATCTGGGAGTACAGAAACAGGACAAAGAGAAATTTTATTAATGAATATGTTCATATTCATTTTCTGTCCTGATTATGCAGATTAAGAATGTTTCTATAAACCTGTATTATTTGCAGTGCAGAAAGAAGTCATACAGAATGCAGACACTCTTGAGCACTCTCAAGCTCTGTCTATCCACATATAAACAACCCAGGCTACCCATATGATGTTACTCCTGGGAACAACTCACAGCTATAGCAGCTGCCACCAACTACAGTAGCTGCTCAGCTGGGGAGACTATGATAACATTGACCACTCTAGTAGCAAATGACATCAAGCATTTGTTGCCTAATATGCAGCTCAGAAAAGAGAATGTAAAAATCTTCTAGTCTTGCAGTGAAGCCACTAGCTGTCTTCAGTATATTTCAGCAGACACAGAGTGAGGACTCCCACCAGATACGCTGGTCCAGTGCTTCCCACATGGATGAGCTTCAAACAGATTTCTGAGCATAGACAAACTGCATAACATCACAGACTTGCTGTGATTTGGCAATATCAGCAGAAGGATGTTGAGGTGTTACCGTACTACTTTCCTATTCACACTTCAATAAGTAGTTAAAAGGAATATTTAACCATACAATCTCCACACCGTTTTTCCTTTCTGAGACTTTTGAAAGTGATTCTGCAGATAGATGATACCAGTACTGTGCTGGAGTGAAACAGAAACTCTTCTGGTCCGAGTAGAAACTCAGCTTGCACAGAATATATGACTTCGGAGAAAGCATAAACAAAGTTGGAAGCTTGGTTCATTGAACAGATGTTAAGAAACATAAGGCAATTACAGCTCTTTTAACTCAGCCTTTTAGTGTTGAAAGCATTGTGGCATCTACAGAATTATTTATGGTGGACTTCTGTGGGTGCAATGTGTTACTTCTGCTGTGTCTCCTGTGAAATGCCATGCTAAGTACCTGTAGGCACATGGATATGGTCAGATAACTCTGCCAGGGTAGTTCCTAAACCTGATATGTTTTCTAAGATAACACTTAGGAGTCTTGCAGATTTCATTTTATCCACAGAAGACCACAGTTAGTTAAATCTGTCTTTAGGAAAGAAGAAGAAAAAGAGGAAATTCCATTTCTTCCCCAATCATGGATTTCTGAATGTGTACCAAGGCCCTTGATGGTTCTGGGACCGGTGAAAGGTGATGGTGACAATGATGACAAGCAATCATTCATTTGAATTGGGGCTGTCCTTTCAGACTCATATTTTTTGTGACAGAAGTGTGGGTAGAAGTCATCAACATCCTTGGCCATATCCGCAAAATGAGTATTCTTTTGGTAGCCTATCACTGACCAGACGAGTTTAGACCAAAGTCCAAACAAGTTGACTGAAAACCTGGATCACTTTTCTGGAGTTTACTACATTTAACAATTACTTTAGTTTTACTTTGTGTAGACCTTTTGTAAATGGAGGGGAGCATATCTGCACAAAAATATGGGGATGCAAGCTCTACACGCCAAAAAAGCTGTGCTTGGCACAGCATGGAAAGATGCATTTTAGATACTGTATTCAGTCACATCCTCCACATATTCATATCATTTTCTGTATCATTCTATCTGTTCCCACAGCAACTGTTCCCCCTCTTTAACCAACCTCACCAAACTCTTGTCTTTGGGGTTAATCCTGCTATCTTCACTCACCTAGACAGTAATAACCCAGCACTGCACAATCAGCCATCTCCAGCCTCACTCACAGAGATCCTGTGGCTTTCTCTCCTGCACTTGGAAACTACAGTGTTTAGGGTGGTCAAGTGACCATCCAGGTAACTTCTGTGCAAGCAGTGTCCAGGGAGTCAAGCTCCCCTCTGATCATGTGCTGGGAGGACCAATGTCAGATGAGCTCCACTGGGCACATTAGAGCTACATCTGAGTTTCCTTTTGCGGGTTTGTTTTCTGCGTGACTGATGTGCCTGGTATCAAAGCAGCTTCGGAGCTGCCCCCAGCACGCAGTGGGGATCCAACCTTGGGGCTTGGTGATCCTTCTCTTCTAGTTATTACTAGAGAATTACACAGATGAAGTGTACAGGCATGATAAGACTTACCATGGGTTAAAGGAATACTTATGTGTATCATGGGGGAGCTGTGGAAAGCTGCATTCTGCTCAAAATACGTGCAGCAGGAACGGATCCTTTCCTTGAAGGGATCTAAAAATACTCCCTGTCACTACAATCTAGTTGTGTAAACCCTCTACTTATGGGATTAGTGGACTGTATATATGGAAGGCTCAGGACTAGGGTTGCCAAGGTCATACTGTGATATAATATATGAACTATGAATTCTATTTTTGTCCCACATCACTGTAACAATGCATTAAGAGCATTTTGCCCCTTTATCTCTTTCCTTTTTTCCCTTAATTCTCACATCATCCTGGTGGCTTCATACATGAAGGCTGGAATAGTTTTTCTTTTCAACTTCTTGTCATGATGACATCAGGATTGAGACTCCACAGGCTTACATTGAAATAATTGATGCCATTTGCATTTCACATTCTAACAGTTTCATAACAAGATCTCTGTAGACTTGCACTGAAATTGTTTTCCCACTGAAGTCTTACAACACAGCAGCAATATAATGACATTTTAATGGGATCCCTATAGACTTGCTATGAAATTGTCAAGAGAAAATAGTGGTGATATTAATTGAATTAGGAACTAATATTGTCAAAATCAAATATGAAAAGTAATTGCTTTATTAGAAGAATCACGCAAATTTAGGTGCTGATCCTGTGAAGATATATGCACGTGTGGAATTTTGCTGATCAAACCAATCCCTTTGAAATCTACTACTCCAGGGAATAAAGTTAGGACCTAGAAGAAACCAACTCATTATGTATTCTGTCTTTGTAAACAAAATGATTAACCCAAAGGCAACAATCAAAGTGCCTTAACTGTGACATTTCCTATGCATGTCTGTGCAGATGCTAAGCAGCAGTTACCTGAAAAGCTTGGCACTTGACATCATAAATCCTCTAAGTGTACATAAATAGAGTAACAGTTGCTTAGCTGGTTAAGCCCTTGGGTAAAACCATATTTATAACGAAGCAACTACTGACTGTAGCAGAACTAGCTTGCCATTCCCAATATCACCCTCCTGAAGATCCTAAAGCTCAAATAAACACCTTCTTTGGAGGCTAAGCCTACAGAGAGAAAGGCTGTTCTTTTGAGATCCTTGTGTTTTTTTGAGATATGAGAATGTGTTTGAGAGAAGACTTTCTTTTATTTCTGGTATGATGAGAAAGGGAAAATTGCTTTAAAAATTGACCTTGCAATTCTCATGTCACCATCTTAGTGTCAGTTCAATTATTTGAAATTCAAGAGGCTGCTGGAGTGGCCAGTGCCACCTGACTGTGGAAGACAGGGTGAACCTTCTGAGCTTACTTCCCTGCCTATATTGTATGTAAGAATCAACTAACACCTACTGACAGTTTTTCAGTTGGTCATAAAACAGTCAGGGCATAGCCAAAAATAATCCCACCTGATCAGAAGGACCTAAAACTGTTATGTCCAACAGACTAAGTTCAATCCAGAAATACAGTGGTTTTTATAGGGGATATTTCTGAGAGCAGTTCCTTGTAAGCACAGGCATATGTCAGGAGGAGGTAAGAAGATCAATACACAAAACAAACCATTAGCAATGATAAAATATTCCCTTTCTCTCAAGAGAAGCCTAGAATCATTGATTTGTCGTGGAATCCATGCAGACCTACTCCTCAGATGAACAAAAGACTGAACAACAGAGTCCTGATAGGCAGCCTAGTAACTCAGGAAATCAGTGCAGGGCTGCTGGGTGAGCTCTGGGCTAGGAGTTCAACCTGCCTTCATGGAAAATAGATCAGAACTTTCATTATCAGCTTCAACAGAAGCAAGAGACATTCCTATGTTTGATAAAACCAAAACTAGGGACTGAGTTGTTAGGGAAAAAATGTAGAGAGGACAACACAGAAAATATTATTATGACTTTGAATTCACCTCAAATATTGCATGCACTTCGTACCAAAGAAAAGAAGTAGTTTATTAAAAAAAAAAAAAAGAAGATAGAAAGAGGGTAAAAAGTTTGATAAAAAGTAGGAAATGGTTTCTGTTTAAGGAGAAATTCAAAAGGCCCTTACTTTGTATTAAAGACTGTAAAAGGATGGAGAGCATAAAGAAGGTGAAAAGCTTAGACATAGTCATTACTTCTAACATCATAGGGACACAGAGACACTCAAGGAAAATAACTGCCAAATAAAGGACCAAGTGAAGGAAGCCTTTTTTTTCACACGACACAAAACTAAACTGAGGAACTCATTGATGCAGGATATGGTAGATGGCAAAACTCTAAAAAAAAGTCTGAAATGGAAAATAGGTCCACTGGTATGTTTTAAAAACTACGATTTGGATTCAACACTGAGCTCGCAAATTCCCTCATCCAGAGCTAGGTAGATAAACAAGGGAGAAGAGCAATATGTACCTGCTGTAATTCTTACCCTCTCCAGTATTCATTGGAGTTCCTGTCATGGGACTTAACTAGACGCAGTTGGCTGTGGTGGGACTGAGTGCAGCTGAAGTACTACAGTGTTGTGTGATAAAAGTCAGCAGTCTCTCAGCATTGGACAAGTGTCTCCTTGTCAAACCGCAGCTCCATCCAGCACCTCTGTGCCTGTCAATTCTACCCGAATAATGAACACTTCAGAAAGCAGAAAGCACAACTGACATCAGACTTTCATCTAGGTACTCTTCCAATGGTCTAGGAGCACTCCGATGTGGCAGAGAGATGCTCCCTATGATGTTTGCCCTGTGTCCAAAAAGAGAGTTTCAAGCAGCAGGTTTTTCCAGTCCATTACTCCTTCCCAGTCACTATGTTCCTTGCAGACTAGATGTTCAAGTACACAGTGCCAGTACTTACCTAATGGATTCTGAATTGTCATTTTAATTTTCAGAAATCATATAATACTATTTAGAAGAACCATTTGCCTTTTGGTTTTGTTTTACCCGTAGGAACAAAACCAGACAGTAAAGCCAGCCATGGCTCCCCCTCAGACCACTCCTGAAATGCCTAAAGATGAGCACATCCGACTAGCTCAGCTGTGCTGGAACTCCTGGCCAAAGAGATCTATTTATTATAGTGTGTGATTGTAAAGTTACTTATTCCAGTGGCTCCACTGCTGCAGTGCAGAAAAACTGGGTGGTCCTTGAGGCCATCGTGAGTGCTCTGCACCTGGGGCTGCAGAAAGTATTAAGAAGTAAAGCATACACAGGGCTGGCTTGATGGACTGTGACCAGTTGGTCCAAAGTTGTGGGAACCACCGAATGAGCTGTAATCCTTAAGGGGCCAGAGTCCATTCTCATGTATTCAGAAAGAGACCCATAATTATAACAGCTGAAACCAGATCAGGCACCAGAGCTGGACAAGGGACAAAACATTAAGTTGTTTTATTTCATTCTGACCTCTTTTTATGGCAATAACTGCTAAAAGGAAAACAAATGTTCGTAGGGATCTGCTTTGTTCTGCCTTTACATGTGGAGCACACAAGGGGCCTTTTCATGCAGAAAAATGCATAAATCACTCCCCTAGTTTTACTTATGGGAATGCAGCATTTTCATATTAGAGAATACAGCCAGTAATGAGATGCACAGACATCCGACAAAGAAGAGTAAGGATTTCAGAAAAAATAAAGGAGATATGATTTAGATATTAGCCAAAATGAAGCAGGAAGCTCATGAGGAAATGTGATTACAGGAATTATGCAGACAGAGCATTTCACGTACATATACAGGGCCAGATTCTCAGCAGCTCCAAGTAGATATAGCTCATTCACTTTCAGAGAAAAGACTACAAGAAGTCAGTTCTGTGATTGTCTTGGCATCACTGAATTCCTCCCTTTTTGTGTGCAGCTTTACTTATAATAAAAAATTTTCATTGTTTTTGTACAGGGTCAGTTTCATTTGGATTAGTGAACCATCAGGCACCCTGGGTGATGCAAAAACACTAATGCTGATGCAGAAAGGTAGGTGGACCACCTGGAAACAGTGAGAGAGAAGGTGGAAGCAGACCACTGCAAAGCCAGTAATATAAGAGCCTTCCAATATTGAGCAGCTGGATATACAGTGCTTTGAATATAGTAGTTCGAGCAAGAAAACAACCACAGGAAAGGATCAAAACACATGATATTAAGGTACAATAAAAGTAGGATGACAATGTCACATCATATCTGTATCATTCCAATTAAGAGAACTAGAGGTTTGCTTCCAATCAGACATCACCTGTGTCAGACATTGTAGGACTGCAGCGAATGTCAGCAGAGCAAATCTTCATCTATATGATTTTTATTCCAAATACTTTGAAAGCAGTTTTGTTATAACTGGTCAAAACATAAAACTTACATTAATAGTAGGAAGCTGTGCTTATTGCAAAGAGGGATCAGAGTTTTTTTCAGAATCAGTAAACTACCAGTATGTTAGAAAGAACAATACTTGTAATAAGCTTTCAGTTTGTTAGAACAAATACTATAAAATGTGATTATATAGTAAGAAAATATATATAATGTGAAGTTGTAGAAAAAGGGCTTTGAAACCAGCTCGTGTTTCACTAAACAATTGCTGGAAATGCCAGTCTTGCTGGAAATCATTCCAGCTTCACTAATCAATGAGGAACTAAAAAATGCTAATTTTTGGTAGTCTGCACAGACTATGACTCTTTCAGAGCACTCCCCTGCTACAGCCTGTAACCTTTAAGTATTTGTCGTAAATCTTTTGGGAAGGAATTATAGTTTTATTTAGCATTTGTAGCTGACCTGAGTGCTTCAGTCTGGATCTGTGATAAAGTTGCTTAAAAACTACTGTGCAACAAAACTGGCACCATGACATCTTAGCAGAGGATATGTAAATAAGCATGTTACAAAATAATCTTGCGTCTTTTGTTAACAGGATGTTATTTTCCCTCACTAAGGCTTATGCAGCACATAGAGTATAGAAATAAAAGAGAAGCATTCTCAGAAAAGGATGGCAAGATACATCATATGCAGTGAACTGCTTATGAGTGTCAAATTTTCTCATGGACATTTTCATCACAGAAGCAGTTTGGGAAAACTCGTCAGGAGCATTTTTGTGTGCCCGTTCTCCAAAGGGCTAAGCCTCTAAGTCCTGCCTGTTCTGCACCTTTTTACCAGTTGATAGCATGTCTGAGTTGCAATATGTTATGTGCTCATATCTACATAGTAAAGACTCATGAAATAACTACATCAGACAGTTTACGGTTTGCCTGTGCCAAAGACCCAAAGTGGTACTTTGATGATTTCCTTTAGGCAAGCTGTAACCCTTGCTTCCTCAAGTAGAACAATCTACTCACTGTGTCTATGCTGTAAACATTTTGACCGGTCCTTCAGTGCTCTAGCTCTCCCATCTGCAGTAAAACAACCCAGATGAAAACGTCTGTGTAAATAGTGTGTGCAGATATCCGCTGGGGAGGACGACAAAGGGAGCTACCCAGATTTCTCTGCAAGGCTCTGATACTAACATGGCAAGGGAGCAGAGCAGTGTAGACACCTCCTGGTAGTTCATTTTGTTGTTCTGTGAAAGAGGCCAGAGTATGAAAACATAGATGACATCATTGCCCATGCCACTCTACCTCTAAGTGAACCACATAGCTACAGGGGCTACGTGTGTGCTTTACGTGTCAGCTGTGCAGCCCTGCAAATATCTTGAAGATCATATTGCTCCCGAGACATAAATTCCGGTCTGTACAGTTGCTCTATGGACAGAGGTGCTTTCAAATTCTTTCTACCCCCTAGACAGGTACCGGAGGGGTCTCTTTGGGGAATGCTAACTATCTTTGTCCAGTGTCTACCACTTAACATTTTCCAAAGGCCTTGGAAGTGGCCAGACCAATCTCCTTGAGTCTGCAGGACAAACCGTGCTGCAAACTAGGCCATGTTTAACTATTCCTTAGGGAAGAACACGCTGTTACTCTCAAGAGAAAGGACTCAAGTTTTACATGAGTTGCTCATCAACCTTACCTGCTCCTGAGAATAAACTGCATAAATGGGATACTTATCTAATTGAAAGTCCCATCTGGACACCACTTGGAAGACTGTGTAAAGATACTCAGGTTGGCTGTTGTGTTAAACAAGGAAAGTGAGGAAGAAAGCCATGGTCTGGCCTTAATATTTTTGGAAGAGGGCCATATCTTACTGCAAAGAATTGAATAGAAAATCTTGTAGCCTGAGTAAGCCCTAAAATAAAAGAATTCCACATGCAGAGAGGAGAAAAGCCTTGCTATATAAAGGATGATTTGCATTCAGATTCAATTACTATTCCAACCAGTATGTGGCATCCCACCTCATAATGGCAGTCCTGAAGATTTAAAGTAAGTTTACCATCAAATAATACACCAAAGCTTTCATGCAAACCTGTATTTGATTCAAATTACTCATGCTGTGGTAGTTTGAACATGCATCCTTCTGTATATGGGCTTGATCAAAACTGGCAGGCAAAACACAAAGAGCAGTGTCAATTAAACTCTATGGGTGAAGAGGAATGTATGAAACATAAACGAGAAGTAGCAGTATGTCAGGGATTCTTGCCATCTATTGTTTGATGTGGTGGTTGATGTGTAGTTCAGATGGATGCTTCATTCATGAAGTGATCCTGTAATCAGATTTGCACAGGAAATGCATCATTTTCAGGCCTCATGTGTCTGCTTTCCCTCAGGATAAAGCATTCTGGGAAAGCATGGTTTAAATAATGATGGATGTCACTTGCTGAAGTCAAACCTTGCTATTTGTAGCCTTCTCCACTCCCAGGAAAGGAAAATCACTGCAGGTGCCACAGGCAGATACCTCAGTGAGGCAAACATTGTGATTTTAATGCAATCTACAGGAATATTTACTCACCATACCCATAGCTCGGTCTGGCTACAAGCTGTAACCCAGTTTTTTTCTTACAGTTACCTGGTGGGATGGAAGAAAGTTGACATCTGGACACTTTCACATGTGTTTTCAAATCATCTTTGAGCATCTAAGTAGGGATTTTCTAACATGTTGGGTTTGGGACCAAGTGTGTAGTACTACACTTGTCGCAGAGGTAAATCACTGTTCTCCAACAGATACTGGGGGGCTGTGACTCCCTAGGGACACTCATTAGGGCATTTCATGCAATAAAAAATAACAGCCATGTGTTCTCCTGAATAGGGGAGTAAGTGCTGCAGATTTTTAAATGTGGAAAATGTCTGTGCACAAATATACGTTTGTATGTTTATATATATATATATATGTATACACATGTCTTCCTACTATGAAAACAACTGACTGCTTTAATAAACTGCTTTCATTCTGAGATCATAATCACTCTTGCATGCATATGTGCACACACACAAAGGAATAGAGACAACTGGATCTCTAAATAGAAACGTACACGTTCTGGCTGTTTTTGGCTTTGCTTTTCTCTCCAAGCCTTCCAGGCAAATGGCAGCAAGACTCTGACTCCTTCCAAGTGATCCTCCTGAGGCTTGTTTGCCTGAGTTCAGGTCTCTCACAGGGAGCACACTGAGCTGAGCTACCTAAAAATCTGCCCTGTATCCTGTCTGGCATCCATGCTGTGTATGTGAACAAGATTATGTTACCTTCTTGAGGTAGACTTAAGAGTTATGTCCTGTATTTAAGGCATATCAATAGTGCATGCGAGGTGTGCATACTCCTGCAAGCCAAAGGATTGCATTGTGACATGAAAAGCGATAGGAAGCACCAGCCTCAGGTTTCCTCAGCCCCAGTGAGCAGTTTAACAAGGCTTCATGATGCATGTCTCCTCTGCTGCCATGCCCGTAGGACATGCTGTGTGTCTTTATTCCTTGTGCATACTATATCACCTCATCTGTAATTATAAATATATGCTTAGTGTCACTTCAAAGCCTCCCCTTGACAGGTGTGTTCCCTTTTCAGGGATTTTGAATCTCTCGCATTCTTTCTTCAGAAACTCTGGAGCAGGGTGTGATAGCCTCCTGCTGACCTGTGTTCAAAGGGACTGTCAGAGAAAGCCCGTTGCAATGCAGAGAGAAAATTGACTTTTGTGTCACCTATTGAACACGCATTGGCTTCTAAAACAAGAGGCCATTTTCTATGCTTGGCTGTTTTCAATCTGGAAGGTATTTAATGATGGGTATGGAGAGTGGATTTGTAAGACATAGAAAGGTTAGCAGTAGTTTAGACTTTCCATCAGGTATGCTTGATGAACAAAAAAACCCTTCTCCTGGCTGTATTTACTCATGACATATATTTGATACAGTCCAGCCATGGAAGCTGGAATTTGGCTAACCCATTTATTCCTTTTGTGGCATTTTCCTGCAAACTGGCCACTTTTTTTCAGAAGTATCCATCTGTCAGTTTATTACATTATTATATTACAGTACCATCTAGAGGTCCCAAATGGGATCAGGGCTTTGCATGGTACGTGTAGCATTCAGTTGTCATCTGGGAGAAAAAAATATACAACCTGATTAGATAAGAGGAAAAAAATAATTACTGTCCCTATCTCATTACATAACTGACCCTATTGTATAAATTTTGCATACAGTAAGATGCATGCAGTCAGTCAAGGAATACAGACCTGCCAGGTCTATCATTTTGAATAGGACTATATTGTTTTTAAAGACAACATGCTGGCCTACACAGGTTCCACCAGGAATCTACTGGATGGCAGCCATTGAGAACTCCCAGACAAAAAGGCTGTTGTGCAGATCAGCACCTCTCAGACACATCCACTTACTTTCTTTGGACTGAACAAGAGGTATGGAAATACGAGACAGAGCTGGGATGTGAACTAGGTCTGCTGAGTGTTAATCACAAGGCTCTCCTGCTGCCTTACTGTTTATTGGTCATAGTCACCTGAAAATGAGAAAAACATTGACTGGCAAACTTTCATCTTCTTTTTAAGGGGTTCATATTTCTGAAAGACTTTTCATCACATAGGATTGATGAAGATATTTCTGAGAGGGTGAGTTTTCAGACCTTTAGCCTCTGACCTAAAGAAAGTTTTTTTACAGACTTCCTATGAAAATCCCACAGTGTAATGCCACTGATGATGGCAGTACAAAAAACCCAAATTCATGGCAAATTTGGTCCATGATTTAGAATTGTTATATGGGGCTGGGAATCCATCAGCAATTTGAAATATCTTTACTCAGACAGGCTGAGCATTATTTTCCCAGAAGGCAGCAAGGCAGTAGTTGATTGTAATGAATGTAAATAAATACAATAAATTTGTACAAATTAACATATCCAAATCACCTAATTTAGGTACAGCAACACTTAACGACAAGCCCCTTTAGCTCCAGGAAGAAGACCTGGTGCATCTAAATGAGTCAGATAGGCCAAATGTACTGTTAATAAGTGGAGGTAGGAGTCTCTGAATGGCAATCCAGAAAGCTGGTGTGTTGTGGGGGAACTGTGAAGAGTCAAATTACAAAACATGCTAGATGCATGGCAGCAAAGTATCTGGAAATTCTTCCGGCTTCAGATGCTTTATTCACCTGGCAATTAGAATGCTTTGCTAAGATTATGGGTGAAGAGGGATGTGAGCATTAAAAAAAAAAAAAATTCATTAAATCCTTACACTGGGGCATATGCATAGAAAACAAAATATCCCTAGGATATTACCAAATTGAAGAGTCATGACTCTACACCCCAGAATCTACCTCCAGTCTATCAGGCATTCATACCAATGCCACATTCCTCTCTTTTTCTTCTGAGATGTCAGCTTGCTGCATGGCTGGGGATGCAAAGACAGATGCCAAGAAGGATGGCAAAAGCAAGGACAGTCCTGCACTAAAGTCAGAATGCTCAGTTGGGAGGGCAGAACCCCAGCTTGTCCTTCACTCCTGCCTGTCCCTTTCTTTCTTGCCCCTTTTTCTGCTCCGTTAGCATATACAGAGCCTGACAGGGTGCTTTGATGCACAGCATACAGGTGCCCTGAGGGTCTGGTGGTGCTGAAAACCAGACAACTTGGACCTTCTTCTGGGACTTAAATGCATCCCTGAGCTAGATAGTCAAGGTCAAGTACAAAGAATCTAGATTTACATTTTTTTAAGTAGTCAGAGTAACAGAAGTATTTATACTGCGGTAGGATTTATCTGTCCTGCCTTGGGTTTTCTGAACTCTCTTTCAGCACCATATGACTGTCCATAGTGTTGTCATCTGGTTCCTTCTTTTTGGATTTAGGCTGCTTGAGTTAAAAAGCTCTACTTATTTCTAAGTCAAACACTTCACTAATTAATGCATGATGCAATACAGGGATCAGCTCTAAAGAGACATCCTCCAGGCTATTATGAAGATACAAAAATGTTGACCACAAGATGGAATAAAAAAAGGTTGAGTACTGAAAGGGAGAGAGCAAATAGTTACTTCAGTCTGTATCTCTGTTCAAGCTTTGACAGCATGAAGGACAAAACATGTCTTAGAGACATTAATTATATGTGAAAATATGGTCTGTATTTTGCCTTTGTTGCAAGAGAAGTCCAAGACTTTGCAATCTACCATCCTGGCTCTGCATCAGCTGAGACTGCAACAGTTTTAATTTTCACATTGTGACACTTTGTCTTACCTGGTCTTATCTAAATCTAGTAAAAACTATGAATGTTCAGCTCTTCTGCTACCGGATGTTTGCATACTCAACCTTCCTGAAGCATGTCTTGACTAAGGGAAAGTATTTTCTGGGGTTGTTTTTGTAAGTGAGGGTGTTTGGTAACCTGGGATCTACTAAATTGTTGACATTTAGTCTAACTTCTGTGCATCTACTAATAAGGTGTCCAAGACCTCTTAAATATTTTTGATCACCTGTCATTCTTCTGTTAAGGATGCTAAGACAAACTTTGAGCACAAAAAGGAAATCTGTTCCTGCTGCTATTGCACATCAGGGTATTTGGGGCCATTTGCTGAGAGCGACTGTATTGGTATATATTTAAGGAATGTTGTGTGGTTACATGACCACTCTTTCCTCTGGACTGGGGTGAGCTCAGAGTGCACAGAGTGAGGAAGGCAGGTAATGCCAGCTCGAGAGGTGAGAAAGGACAACAGATCCTCCATGCTGGACCCAACTCTCATCTCATAAGATCTATGCAAAACTTGTGTGAGCTTTGTTGATGAAAGGTTGTTTTTCTAAAAAGAGTTGGGGAGAAAGACTGCTGAGGAGAAATCCCATAGGACTCTGAAAATTTGAGCTTTAGAAAAGAAACTATGAACCAAAAAATTAGATACTATGATTAACCTTTTATAGGAAATGACACTGATCTTGAGAAAAGTAAACCCTTACAGTTCCTATGGCTCAACACCACAGATACTGTATTTTGATGCATCTATTTTTAATGAATGAAGTGTTGTGCTAGACACTCGTGACCTCTGAGACTCTGGACCTAAGATCCTAAGACCTCTGGATAGCTGGACTCTAGGGCAGTCAGCTCTATTCAAATTGCCTGTAAGAGCAAATCACAGTAGCTGGCTTTGTGCCATTGTACCTGTCCCAGTGGAGGCTAAATACTGTGTTGTATGACTGACCTACATATCATTATAGAAGAGAAATGTTCCCTGCTGCAGTTTCTGCCAAGTGCTATAGAGCTCTGATTGGACAGATGAATGATGGCAAATGCGCTCCTAATAAAGCCAATGCCATTAAGTTAGAAAATGAGGCTGCTGTCATGTATGAGTGGTGGCAGAAGCATTTCTAGCTTAACAAGGTCTGACAAGACCTCCTCAACATGCTCAAATGAAATCAATGTCAACACCTAATCAGTTAAGCAGGTAATGGATTATTTAAAAAAATTTAAACTGTAGCTGCATTAGCTCAATCAGAAAGAAGGAACACATGACTCCTACAGATAATGTAACATATTTTAACAGTTGTCACATTTACCAGGTTCAAGGAGAAGCTGCTTTATCCTGAAGAGCTGTGTACGGCAGCATGGCGGCAAAATGTAGGGCACGTCACGAATCTATGGACAAAGGAATTTACAGGCTTTATCAGTCACTGCCTGGGTTTGCATAACAGGTCGGCTCAATGAAATATACATGAACAGCATCTGTTTCTGCTTTTAAGATCACAGCATGCAATGTGAACCACCACCCACTGGACAGAAACTGGGTGATAGGAAGAGAATCCAGCACTTTAATGAGCAACAGATAAGGTATTTGCTGTCATTGCCAGGAAGCTAGGGACATAGCCTGAAAGGAGTGTGGACAAATGGCCTGAACCTGAGTGTCCTTAGACTCTCATGAGTTAACTAAAGAAGTTAGAATCATAGTTAACGATCTCAGATAGGGACTGGAGAGCGCTCCTGGACTTGCATACTTACTACGCTGGTTTAGAATAAATCCCCTGCCTTGGGGTCTAGTCATTGCTCAGCCCACAGAACTGAGGCAGGTATTTGCAAGGCGCTGGCACACAAAGGTTCTTACACCTCTCTCTGCAAGACCTGCAACGTGTCAGTGTCCAGGAGAGGCCAATGGACTGGGTGCCGCTTCCTATGTTCCTAAGAAAAAGTGGTTTAGAAAACAGCCCTGAGGATCACCACCTGGAGCTTCTGATGCTTCTCACCTGAGAAAACTGGCAACATTTTGCACTGAACTGCATTTGGTTCCTGATCCCTACTTCATTCCCTGTTCCAAGTCTGCCCCAGTCTTCCCTCTCCAGTCCCCATCTCTGCAGTGCTAGCAACAGGTTTTTTTCCCCAGTACTCCCCACTGTCTCTATTACAACCATCTCAAGTCTCATCTCTGGACCAGAAAACCCATGGTTTTGCTCTCACCCTGGTTTAAATGAGGAGCAACTCCGAGCTGATTCAGTAGACATCCACAGGACTTGAGGAGGTGAAATGAAAACAGCTGTGGTAGTTTCATCTTCAACTCTCACCAACTACCTGAAGGGAGGTTGTAGCCAGGTGGGGATTGGTCTCTTCTCCCAGGCAACCAGCAATAGGACTAGGGGACATGGGCTCAAGCTCTGCCACAGGAGGTTTAGGTTAGATGTTGGGAAGAAATTCTTTACAGAGAGGGTGATCAGGCATTGGAATGGCCTGTCCGGAGAGGTGGTGGATTCACCATCCCTGGAGGTTTTTAAACAGAGATTGGACGTGGCCCTTAGTGCCA
>JAWMRA010000113.1:26469115-26505575 GCA_035584735.1 Pseudotriccus pelzelni
CGCCGCGGGCTCAGCCTGGCCCGGCGGCCGCGCCCCCGCCCGCCGGCACCGCCCGGAGCGGGGCGGGGCGGCCTGAGGGGAGCGCGCCGGCCGCGGAGGGGAACGGGAGGCAGGGGGTGTCGCCTTGGAGGCAGCAGGCTGGAGGAAAGGGGGCAAAATCTGGCGTTAGGTGGCACAGGCCCCCATCTCCGTGCCCCCCCGACAGCGCGGTGTGGAAGCCAGACCGGCCGCACAAGAGGCAATCAGAAGGGGCGCGTAAGAGGGGATATTGACCAGCCTGACCTGTAACCGCGGCAAGCCGGCTGTTATATCTTGTGGAAGATGAAGAAATTAAATGTCTTTTGGGCAGGTGACAGAGAGTGAAGGAAGTGCCACCAATCAGGTGCTAGAGGAGAAGGCATTAGTTCTCAGCACAGGGAAGACCATTTTGTTGAAATATGAAGTTCAGTATTGGTGTCTCCGCTGTGACGTGCAGTTGAACCAAATTAAAGATTTGGTTTACTTTGCTTTTGATGCCTCAGCTTTCATAGCCCTAGAGGTCCATCCAAATCCTCTGCAGGTACCCTGCTTATCATCAGTAGTTCTCCCTTCTTTCTGATCTGAGGTTCCCTGTTACCTCAGATGGAGTAGGTCTTCAAAGTGAGGTGCTCATCATACCTCAGAGTGCACCCATTATTTTGTGGGCTGCCCAAACTATCACGCTGACCACCTAGATGGTGCTGCCTGTATCTTTAAAGCTAGTGCTTGCAGCTGGAACAGGTGAGCCCTGCTCTGTCTGCTGTCTTTGCCTTCACGTCGTGTGGTTGAATGGGGAACACTCCACTCATTACCAATCCAGACACTATGCTATTCTAGAGTTTTTTGAGCTCCCCTCTTTCTCAAGAAGGTTGTCTCCTTCCCTTTTGTGGGATGGTGACTGGGGGGCTTCTTACAGCCTACTCTAAATGGGATGTTAAGAGCCACTTCGTTTTGAAATCAGTACATTAAGAGATAAACCAACAATGTTGGGAGGAACAGGGTGAGAAACTCACAAAACAAAATAAAAATATTTAATACAGATCTCATGAATAATTAGTTTCCCTTCTTTCCCCAGGAAGTTGGCTTTTCTTAATTAGATAATTCTGTATTTTCAGATGGAAAAATATTTTCATTGTGAATTTCTCTTAGTTTTGGCCAGAACAGAAGTTTTCCACTTCTAATTTGCCTTTCTGATTGTATACAACCTTCCATCCTGGACATTCCTCATACCCAGGGCTAAAAATTAGTCTTTATTTAATACTGTATTTGCAATAAACTCATCACTTCAGGGAAACATTAGACCTATTTTACATGTGCAAACTGATCATGACTGTCAAGAAAGAATCCTGATGAGGTAAATTAATCATTCATTTTCCTATGTAACCACAAAACTGGATGTTGAAAGACGTACTTTAACTATATATGCATTTTATTAGATTGTTTCATAATGAAATCTTACCTGGAAATTAATTTGAAATTCCTAAGACCATGCATGAAGTTGGAAAGGTGCCTGAATGGCTCTGAAAAAGAAATTAAGGTTAATGGTAGTGTATCAGATCAAGAAAGAAATATTTAGTGAGAGCAGTATTTGACACCATCTTTGACATCTTCATTACCCATCAGAAGAAATACAATACATAGGAGGGACACTTTCAAGTCACACTGGGTTAAGAAATGTTGCTGAATTGAGAATGAAGCAAAGAAATCCAGAGGCATTAAAATATGGGTAGAAAATATGTTTAAGAATATTTTTTCAAACATGAATTTCTTTGGAGAAACAAATGCAACATAAAGATGTATATGAATGTCAGGGTGGATATGGTCCTTCACTATAATGCTGTGTTAGTCCAAGGTAGGGTAACTGATCTACATGTTTGTTTATGTCATAGAGCTGCAACAGCTCTCATGTGATCCCACTCCATTGCTATGTTATGTTAAACTCAGGACAGTATTATTTGAACAGTAGGGACAAACTGGTGAAACTTTGGGAAAGATCAACAGAAGCAATCTGTGATTTAACAGAAAAGAGATAGGTGTGTATATGTAAAACACTGCATAAATGTAAGATGTATTTAAGTGGATTTATCCTTAGGCTGGGACAAATAGGATGTGTGTCTTTTCTCTAATAAAGGCAGAGAATTGTAAAATATCATCCTGTATGCACACAACAGACACCTAGACTTTCCCCGAGACAGTACCAATAAGATCCATGCACTGGACACTGTTCGTTCTAAAGCTCATTACGGATGCCTCCTGTCTAATTTTGGAGGTAGATTGTTCTGTCACTGATGACACTGAAAGGTAAAGTATAAGCTTACAAATTTAATCTGTAATTCCATCCCATAAAACAGTATTTCCTCTAAAGCCCATGTTTATGTCCAGGAGTAAGAAGCCTTCTCAGTAGACAAAAGGAAATTAGCACCTTTTAGAGACCACGTACATTACCTGGAAGATTTTGTCAGCATGGAATCAGTAATGGCTTACTGACAGTATTTTACCAGTGAAACTCTGCCACAGTCATCCTTTCCTTGGTGATGTGATTGGGAATTCTGGGAGAACAGTCTCTGATGAAATGCTTACTGTACACTACATTATGTCCCATGAGATCACAAAACCTGCACTATTACTGAACTGTGATAGAGAATGCTGATGGCAGCGAAAGGTAAAATACAGGTTTATGGCTTTGCAGTGTGAGAAAGCAAAGCTGTGTAATCAATAGCAGCATTCTTCAGAGGTCACAGCAATGCCAGTCTCGATGGAGGAAGCTCCACATCACAGGTAAAGGAGGCTAGAATTTGTGCAGGACATGATAAAATGTGTTAATAATAGTTCCAACGGTGCTTCTCAGATGCTCAGGAAATTTATAAGGCTCTTTTGATTGAGAGTTAAAAGGTGTTTAACATTGGGCTGTCAGTAGTTTGGGTTACCAGGCTTGTTAGCCAGTTTCCTGTCACAAATTGCTCACCTGTAGATGCTCATGCTGCTTTTGCTTGCAGGTGCTTGTAGCTGTACGAGTATCCTGAGGCACACAGGTCACACTGGATGTTTCTCATGCTGATGTTCACTCTGTAATGGACAGTCAAATTAGCCCACTCAACTGTTTTGAGGAGTTGGGTGTGGGTTCCAAGTAACATATTGTCCTTTTCTATTTTTCTAAGCCTTGTCATTTAGATCCCTGGATCTGGTTAAAAAACCCAAACAAATGGCAAGTCCACCATTTCAGCACAACCACAGATGAAAAGCAGCATTGCCTTCCACCCCCTATTTAAATTGGATAAAACTTATTTGTTCGCAAATTACAGAACAAAATAGGTGAAATACCAATGTCACTAATCTGCTTGTAGGCAAAGCAGTGATTTTATTTCTGGTTTCACGTAACCAGAGACTAGATACAGTTGCCACAAAGTTAAAAGGCAAGATTAATTGCTATTATGCCATAAATAAATGCCAGGTTTTATCAGCTCTATCTGGCTTCTGTCCTCACTGCCTCCCCCCTAGCTTTCCCCAGCCAGTGCTGCTGCACCAGCTGGACATGGCAATGCTGGTGGTTTACACCTGAGTGGGAAACACTGGAACCAGCAATCACAGGTTTCCAAATCTGTATTTAGGAAATACACACAAATGTTGTACTAACTCTTCTGACCTACCCAGCTTTATTCACTCCTTGGACAGTAGGGATTTGCAAGAAATGAAGAAACATTAATTATGCCAATATGGCCTCTTGACACATGTAACAAAGATTTTGCAGATGAAATGTCAGTGAGTGCTGGTGGCAGTGGGTCCATGGGCTGGCTCTGGGTGGATAAAACCCAGCCACCCATTTTTACCTCCATGTTGCCTCATTTCAGCTCCTCACTGGGATCTGCTTGCACGTTCAGTCTGCTCTGCTGATTGCTGGGTCACTAACTGTGCTGCAGCACTGACTCACTGACACCATTTCATTTCTGCATGACATAACAGAACAGGCCTTGGAGATTCCTTCATAATGCCACAGATAGACATAAACAGATGCTCCAAACAGATGTAATCAAACACAGATGTGATCTGAAGATTCCCAGGCAGGCTCTGGGGTCCAGCCAAACTACACGTAGCGCAGACTGACAGTGAGCTGGAAATGCGGCAAAGGGCTCACCTTTGCCTCCTGCTGATGCTGGCTGAGAAGCGAGAGATAGGTATGGCAGATACAAACGTGCACCAGCTGCTGGGGGGCACCCAGGGGTGGCCAAGCTGCAGGAGGGGCTCCGTCATTCTCCATGAAGTGCCTGCCCCTGCCTGGTGCTGGGCGCTAGGCTGCAGGCATTGTTGTGCTTGGAGGATCTTGTAGTACATGATTCGGTCAGAGTCAGCTGTTTTTGTTACCAGAATCTACCCAAACAGCCTGCTCTTCCAAAGAGACTGTGTCCAAAGAGACCCTGGTCCTTTTCTTTTAGTGGGTAGTGAGCAGCAAGGGGTGAGTTTCCTGTAACTAGTGGAGGGCATTAAATCCATTTCTATTCATATAAAACTACTTCTCCTGAGGCACATTCATTGAAGGGAGGTCGAGTAGACTGCAGAGCGAGGAAAGGGGAGTTAGTGCCAGAAGTGAAGAATGGGGACAGTGGATTTTTCTTTTCAGGTCGTGCCTGTGTCTGATGCTGCTGTTTGGGTTCCACTGATTCCCTGTGTTTCCTTCTCCAGAACTGCCTGGTTCTCTTCTCACAAAAAAGATACATTTTCTGGAGATTTATGGAGGAGACGGATCACAAGGTGAACAGTGACAAAAATAATGGTTTTGCATAAGATGTGCCAACTAGAGCAAGTCCCAAACTGGAGGTGAGTACTTGGTGGGGGCAGGGAACTGTTGGACCCATTTCAAGGAAATTTTTACGAAATAATTTCTTCATGTAGGGTCCTAGAATATAGGGGTGGAAAAAGTCCTCGAGACCTAGTTATCTAAGCAAATGCAATGTGCGTTTCTATGAGAGAGAATTAATCACTTCTTAAATTGACTCATGCTATGGGCTTGATCCAAAGTCCATGGAAAAACTCTGACTGACTTCACAGCTCCTTGGGGTGTAGGTGGGAACTTTGCCACTGTCTTCAAAAAGAACAAGGCCAGGCTTTAGCTCTTGGCTGAAAAACAGATCAAGGAAAAGACAGAAATCCTTTTCAAAAGCTTTAGAAAGAATTTATTGTTTGAATTTCTGTAGCCATACTGTTATTGATAACATTAAATGCCCATGAATTTATGTGTTAAAGTGTATTGTACCTAAATAGAAATTGTACACATATCTGCTTACATTTTTGTTGAACATAAATCACTTAACAGGAAATGTAATCATAAAGATGGTATAGATTGAAAGTAACATATTAGATAACATCTTTGAGTCTTTCAGAATTATAATCAAGTGTTTTTCTAGTTAGTGCAGATGACCACTTTTCAAAATAGCTGTTTTATTTTGCTTTTCTCTACAGAAATGAGCTGGGTATCAGTAATTATGATTTCAATAGACCAGGCAGGTGGAGATTTTTTCTAAAACTTATACTGATAAATTTGAAGACAATACAAAAAGTTTTAATAGAAAACATAAAATATCAATTTGTCAAAGTCCATATTGCCTGCAGAAAAAGAAATTAGAGTTTTAACAATATTTCTGTTAAAAACCTCTTAAGACATCGAAATGGTTGAAAAGTTTTGGAGAGGTCTTTTGAAATAGAGTAGTCGCTTAAATTTAGATTTAGATTAATATACAGTGTATACATACAGCAGTATTTTTAGAAAGAGGCTGAGATTGTGTTCACAACTATGTGAACAAAGGAAAAAGTAGATTGAGATTTGCAACACTTTCTGAGACTCTTTTCTATATCCCATTTCTTCAGCTTTTTTTAGATTTTCCATCTCTATATAGGTGGCACCAAACTAAACTTTTTTTGACCTGAGCTGCCCTGTCACCAAAACTGTCCTCGGGAAGTACTGACTCTCACCGGCTCCACATTCATCTAGGGTTGACTTGAACATGTGTTTTGCGTTCAAGAATGCCCTGTAAATATAAACAACTATTACGACTCGAGTACATTTAATGACAAAAATGTGCTAACGCCGTGCTGACGACATTCGCCCTTGAATTACATTCCTTATAAGGGCGATGCTGCTCGACCCGGCCGGGCGGGATGCGGGGCGGCCCTGCCGAGAGGCATCCGCTCTCGCACTGTCCCAGCCACCCTCTCATCTTTGTCCCGAGTAAAATAACCTAGGGCAAAGGTGTGTGCCACCACCCCACGAGATGTACCCGTCACAGCCCACTGCAGGGAAGCTCGCCTACCGACCTCACGGTCGGTAACACGAAACACCGGGAAACGGGAAAGCAAACCCACCTCTCCCTCTAAAATTCTTGCTCCTCCAAGCTACGGAAAGGATGGGGTTTTTTAAACAACAAACAAAATAATAATAATAATAATAATAATAATAATAATAATAATAATAATAATAAACAATAAACAACAAGAGCGTCCAGTCCCACGCCGCCGCGGAACCAAGAAGGACAGCTCCACCGGGACCCCAGCACTCGACAGGCAGGGATGGGAGACGGGAAGACGCGGGGATAGCTCCCACGGGTGTGCGAGGAGCGGACTCGTCCCTTTCTTCCCCTCGCCCAGCTTGCAGGGCAGATCGAGGTGCGGGGTTGTGCTCCCTGGGCGGTTTTTGGTGTCAACGACAGTGGCCTCGCTTGGCAGCTGGTCCCCGCCCCGAGGCCCGAGTGGGGGTTCGGAGGGCTGGTGAGGGCCCTCCTGCCCAGCTCCCGGGGCTGCTGCAAGGGAGGCACCTGCCCCCCCGAGGGACTGTTTTTAATTAGGAGCGGTAATGACCTTCTCCTCGGCCGGAGGAGGCGAGTCAAGTGCTTTTGCACTCTCGGCCGTGATCCTGCCTTCATTGACGGCTTTGCCGGAGATGCTGGACCTATGTTAAAGCTGCGGCACCAGGAGGGTTAAAAAAGCCCCAGGAGCCCTGGCCGCCAGAGGGGCCCCCGCCGCGTCAGCGATCCCCGCGGGTCTCACCGGCAGCGGGCTGCGGCAGCGTGGGGCGAAGAGCGGCCCCAGCGCCCCATATCTTCCCCCATCACCCCGGTACTGCTTCTGTCTCCCACACATCTCGAAATGACAGAGAGACGCAACGATTTTGTTCTCCTGTTTTCACATTTCGAGGGAAAATGCCAATTTCCCCGGCGTTAACAGTTCCTTCCCCCGCCTCTGCGTCTTGCCTGCTGGAAAAAGAAAAATCCCAACGAGGCCCCAGGCAGACGGGTGGGTTACGGCACGGCCGCCGCCGTGGCTCTGGGCTGACGATGCCCCCTCGAGGGGAGCCCCCCTTTGCCACTGCTGATGTCCCCCACCTCAGACCCGCCTCTGGCCCAGGCACGTCGGCGTTCGCCCGGCCGCGGAGCGCGGAGATAGAGCTTGTCTCTGCTGCTTGCATAGCAGACAAGCCCTTTCAGAAGGTGCCCAGGGCTTCAGGAGTGAGGGAAGAACCTGCACCAAGGCGGGTTAAGCGGGGGCACAGCATCTGCCGGGACCTGCTCCCGCCAACATCAAAATGGCACGTGGGGCTCTGTTGGGTCGATTGGCCTCTCTGAGGCGGCATCTTTCGAGAACTGCAAAGAAAATACTGTCTTGCAGTCACTGTAATCCACGGTTTTCATTTACTATTATTCAATCAGGATTTATCTCTGTTTTTTTAGGAGGCTACTTTTCCAGGACTGTTATTCGATACTGATCCATTAAATCATTCCAGCTGAGAGATTAAATGTATGATTTGCAACCAGCTGGATTTCTTAAATGGTGTCTTCGCCTCCCTTCAGAATATGAGCAGACCCGACGAGAAAACACTTTGCTTTGGCATGGAAACTCGCACATTTGCCCGAAAATTACCGCACGGAGTTCATTCAATGCCAACAGTATTCTCTTCCTTTCTCTCCACCGGATTAGATTTCCCCCAGCCATAAAATGCCTCCAAAAGGGAGATACCATCGAAATGGCAACGCATGCCAAGCGAGAGGGTAGGCAGCAGACTTAAGCCTTCCCTCGGACTAACACCGCAGCCCCTCTCTGCGTCTCTCAAGGCCATACAAGCAGCGCCGACCCCGGGGAGGGGGAGCTGGGGCGCTGCTGGGCGCTTACTGGGGGCCGGGATTCCCCCCGAAAGCAACCCTCGGGCCAATCGCGGGGGCATTCCGTGGCCTCGAAGTGTGACAGGGGTGAAAGGCAGGCTGGGGAGCTTGAGCCTCCGGACACATCTCCCCGTTTTACCCCAGTGGGGGCAATGCAGAGAAGGGACTGGTCTCCGCGGCCCCTTCACAGCCAGCACTATTCGAGGTAATAAGCATACCCGATTTAGAGTAATTATGGGAGAGCCACTGGCCGCCTTCCACTTCCAGACATCCCCGGCGGGGACAGCATCTGGGAGACTGGCAGTAATAACCTTCAGATCTCAAAGTAATACCGTATAGGTGGGAAGCACCGTCGCTTTGGCTGTGCCGGCCTTGACGAAAGAAAAAAAAAAAAGAAAAGACTTTTCTAAGCTAAAAGGGATCTGGGGCTTTTCTCCCACCGAAACCTCCGCAGAACCGCCTCACCGGGGGGGATTTGCCGCACCTATGAGGGAGAAAGCGTATTCTGGGCACGCTCGGGGAGATAGAGCCCAGACCCGCACACATCCGCAGTAGCGGAGTCCGGTGTCAGTCAGCGTCGCCTCTTGCTTCTGACCGCCTTGGTTTCTGCTAAAAGCGATAGTGAGGCGGGATCGTGCACCTCTGGCCCTCCTAATCTGGGAAACCAGCGAGGTGAGCTGCTCGGGGACGAAGCCCAGTCCTACATCGTTCTCTCCAAAACCACCCGTGGGACGTCCGGCTCCGCGCCCCGCGCAGCTGTGCCAATGCCTGGTTTCGTTTGGTTTCAGGAGGTTTCTAAACCATCCTGATTGCCATCGTTGATGTTTTTGTTGGGTTTGCGCTCGGCATTCTCTTAAAGAACGATGTCCTAAGGTGTCTCATATTTTTTCCATGTCCATTCCCACCCCCAGCTCCAGCCGTGGCCTCTCTCTCTGCACGGAGCATTGAGCTGCGGATCCCTGCCCCGAGCAGCTCCTGGTCTCATGGGCAACCGAATATCTCAGGGTACGAAAGAAACCCACCAGTCCCTGGCCCCACAGCAGCTTGGGAGCCCCGTCCCCCCGCTTCAGCAGCCCCTTTTCCCCAGGGGAGACCGTGCGCTTGCTCCACTTCCCTGACTTTGGTGGTGGGCGGCGGATCGGAGCGGGCTGGGAGCAGAGCGCGGCAAGGCACAGATACCCCACCTGCCGTGCGTTTCCCGACGGTGGGAAACAGCCGGTTCCCTACGACGGGGCAGCTCTGGCTGCCGCGGCACAGACAGCCCCCGACGGCCGCTTGGTTCCACGGAGCCGGGGTAAATGGACGAGGGGTCCCCGCTCGGCCCTGCTCGGGACGGGCCTCCCCCGGGCATGTCACTAGCTCAGTCTTTGGTAATGCTTTCCCCCATCACGCAGCATTCCGGTGACAACAGGGGGACAACAGCCTCTTCCAGTTAAGCGCATCCTACTGAACCAGCGGTGTTCAGTCACCTGCCACCCTCGCGGCAGCACAGCCAGGTGTTCAGGGAGAGATTTCTCACCGTCGGGGGAGGGATTGGCCGTTCACCCTCGCCACCTCCTTGCGAAGGACTGCGTGTCCCCGCGCGGCGTGGGTCCGCCCGCTGCCGAGGTGGCCACTTCGCCGCGGACACCTGCCGCAGGGGTTTCCGAAGCACCGGGCAAAAGCCGGCGCCGCAGCGGGGACAGCAGATGCCCACCTTTCGGAGGAGGTGGGAAGGAAAGGGAAATAAAGCGCGGAGCGGTACCAGATGTCCCCTCGGAGCCTTGTTGTGCTGTGTTTGGCTCTGTGGACAGGGTGGTCCGGGGGTGTGTGGGACGACCGATGTAACCTTTGCTGCTAAGTGTTCTCTAATCAACTTCTCTGCTCTCTCCCCAGCCTCCAGTACAACTGCACCTAAACCCGCGCTTTGGAACAGTGCGGTTGGCAGTACCTCTGCCCAGACCCAAACTCCGGCACGTCTAGAAATCGCTGTTCCAATACGATTCATTGGATTTTGTCCAACGTCTTTTAGCAAACTGTAGGCTTTATAAAGTCCCGCTTTCTAACTCTTCACACACCCCGATTTTTTTCCTCCCTGTTGCCAGCGAGGCTTGCCTGGGTTGACATCCAGACGAGCTCCTGACAGTCAGTTTTCAGACTCAAATGTCCGTCTCACACGCATTAGTTCTAACTGCTGCCTTGGTTTTCATGCTGCAGCTTATTTTTGGAGAGCAGGGCAGCGCAAATGAATATTCCTGATGAAGGTAGCTTTCACTGGATTCTTTACAAAATCTGTTCCCCCTTCCTCCCACCCCCTGGGTGCACACGCACCATACTGAGGTTTGCATTTTTCATGGCGGGACAGACAAGTCTATAAAAGGCATGTTTGTTTTTCCTGGCTGTTTCAAATATGTATTTCCTGGAGGACTTCGCATCTGATGGGGTCATCAGAAGCACATGTGCGATTTTCATCTTTCCAAGTGATTTCTCCTCTCCTACCCTCCTTTCCTTACCAGCAGTGTTTGCTGATATAACATTTTATCTGTTCGTCCACCTTAGCTCCCACTAAACAAGCCTGTCCATCCCAAAATCTCGTTGAAGTCCCAGTTTGGTTTTGTGTGTCTGACTGGGTTTTTTGCTTTTGTTTGGGCTTTGGGGATGGGGCTGTATTTTTTTAAGAAGTAATTTTTTTCTTTTTCTTCCTTTTGTTGCTGTTGTTGTTGTCTAGGTTTTTTGGTTTGTTTGTTTCCTATACTACGCGGCTTGGGCTAGAGGTGCCAGCAAGCCCGACCGCCCATTCGGCAGCCGCTGCTTCTTGGTACCCCGGGGTGCGAAGCGGGACGGGCTCTGCGGCACACCGGGACTACGAATAACGGACGATTTGGTGTTTAAAGCTGGAGACTGAGCGTTTTGCTCAAACTTGGCAAAACCTCCACAATCGCTAATAAACACCCACTTCCTCCTGTTTTTTTTATGGTAAGGAGATGGACCTTCTTCCCGAGCAAGAAGCCACCTCCCCGATACACGGAGTAGAAGCTTTGAGCACTGCCATCCGCAGCAAAATGGGAAGAAGCTGATCCCACATCCCAGCTCCCATGTTAATGTATTTTTTCTAAATCCCAGAGCTACTCTCCTTCAGACAAACCCCTCACCTTTTCCTTGTGTATTGAAGCACTGAAATTTCCCTTCAGTATATTTTCCTTGGCTGCCTGAGTCGCAGCATTTTGATTCACTAAGCAGAGGAAGTTAAAGAACTCTGCAGTAAGGGCCAGTGCCCAGTGTTTTCATCACCACTCCCCTACATTATTTGTCATGCTCAAGTGAGGGTTTGTTCAAGGCAAAAGCCTGCGCATACCGGGCTGCATTTGTTTCTTCTAAAGAAGGCAAGAGATTTTGTTTCCGGGTCTGGTAACAGGAGCCCCTGTGCCTTACACAAACATAGCTGGGCAGGCAGGGGCACTCCCAAGGCTTTTTGTTCCGGGGCTGCAGCAGCCCCCCTCAAACACATATTGAGGCTTTGGTTAGGCCCAAACTACTGCGCTGGGTCCTGGGAGAAGAGGCAAAGTAGCTTTCTCCAAAATAGCCCACAAAAAATATACCAAGTGGGTGGCTTCTTTCATGTCGAGTGTTAGCAAAATGGCTTATATTATCTAAAGAAAAAAGCAGTCACACAGCCTTATAGATGAGATGCGACTCTGTTTCCTAGAGAGAGTCCTGTTTACCCCTGAGAACCTGCAAGGGCTAGTGGATGGAAGGCATTTAACCAGCAAGCCCTGGCATACACTCCCCTACTCATAGGAAAGGCTCTTACTCCAATAAGCGTGCTTCCTGTCCCAACAAAAGCATTGGAAACTGGGCCACATCTGCAGTAGCCTGTCGGGATGCTCTCCCATGGTGTACATCAGTATTTCCCCATCAGGGTGACGAGTTGAGCCTTGACAGGACAGATAGAAATGTTTTCTGTCTCAAGCGAGCTATTTCTGTCATGACTCTCTTCAGCACAGCGTCAGGTTTGTGAACACTCATATAGTAAAATACAGCAGAAAAAAGTCTGCCTTAGTACATGAATATTCAGCTCTCTGCTATCTAAAGGAATTGCTACAGTTACAGGTCTGGGGGCCGTAAATGCTGAATACATGACGTAATTTGGAAAAATTTTAGTTCGAGGTCAAATACTGCTTATATATAGATACATACACACATACATATATGTGCATGTGTATGTATATACAGGCATATGTGCGTACACGCGAGAGACAGTGAGTGCAGTTCTTCCCCAGTTTGTCCGGCCGTGTGGTTTGCCTGCTGCATCCTGGCCTCCGTCCGAGGTTAGTCAGGGGGAGTTTCATGGATAAAGCCTGTCAAGACCGAACCACCTTTTTATTCATGCCCCAAAAACCTTGCGACTACCCCAGAAACAAGCAACCCTGATATGAGATATGCCCCATGTAACCCAATGCTAGTGAATCATAACTAATCTGTTTAAAACCAAGGATTAGTCACGTCAGTTTCGGCATATTCCTTTATCGGGAACTTTTGTTGTGCGTGGAAAATCGGAGGGATTTGGGGTAATTTACCAAACATTAGTACTAAGGCAAGTACGGTCCGATACAATGAGTCTGAACATGTACGGGTTTTCAGGTTGCATTACACATGTCCCATCATTGAAGCTTTGAGCTGTATGCACCCTTTATGACGGATTGACCTGCAGATTTTTTTTCTTACTGTATGATTTCTGTTTCTAGCCATCTTTAATTGGCTTCAACCACTTGCCCTATCTTGATTTCTAAGTATATAAGAGATCCTCACTGAATTTACATGAGTTTTCACAGATTCCACTCTTTCCAAGGGTCTTTTTCAACGTGTCAGCCCTTCATTTACTTTTCCCGATTGAATTATGCCTCCTCTGTGCAATATGACCTTTTATTAATCACATAAACTGCATCCTGTTTTCATACTGCCTCTTTAAATATTCCCCATCTTGGCTTTACTCTTTCTCATTTTTTTCTTTCTTCAGAGGGCAAAGCCTTAAGGCTTTATTTCGGTTTCGGGGCCATGTTTTATTAACCCAGACATTCTGTTATCCTTCCAAAACTCATTTCAATCTATAAAAATACAGAATAATTAACTAGCCAATTAATTAATTATTTCCAATATTGCACATCTGCATGTGTTATTTTACAGGGAGCAGGAATCTTCTGTAGCTCTAGGAAGCAGTGGTTCCTCTATTTGCAAAATGTTTATTTTCAAAGAATTAAAATTCACAGCTTAAATTATTAGATGCTTCTCAACGGAAATAATAGGATCTGCTACTTAGACCCTAATGTGCACAGGGCCACACTGGTACGGTCCCACAGCACAGACAATAGCCACATCATCTCTGCTGCTGAAAAAATGACCCCAAAGAGCAGAAACATAAACCTGAATATACCACATTGCCTCTGATATCAGACTGTACCCAGTTGCACCACAACATAACGAGAACACTGGATTTATAGCCGCGAGTGAGGGCAAACTCTTTTCCGGAGGCCGAACCTCCCCCTTACTGACATCCATACATTCCCTTCTATAGACTTTTAACGGGACCTCAGAGAAACGTGCTTTTAGTGGACACCCACAAACGCACAGAGGCGCTAATCCAGCCTCAGATTATATCAAATTAGGACATTGCCCGCACAATACTCCCACTGATTGAAACTTCAGCCAGCGTCTGAAACCTGGACACAATCTTTGCTGAACTACACATATTTCTATCCCGCTTGAAGCCATATCGCTTTCTCGGTTTTTTTTTTTACAAGAAAATAATTTTAAAGGAAAAAAAAAAGGAAAGCATAAAACTCTTTGCAAGCTCTGAGGAACATTTTAAGCAGATGATATAAGACATTTGGCTTCTAGCAGAGTTGGCAGAGAGAGTGGAAGATGCATTGAAATCACCCTGGGCTCTTATCTTTTAATGGGGCAAACTGGCAAGAAACTTGCCTGTCTCTTTTGCCACCCGGTGCTTACAGAAAAAGGAAATTAAAAATAAAGAAAGAAAAAGAAGAGGAATAGAGCAATCACTTTCCCAGCATCACTCCCGCAGGCTCTGGAAAGGCGTTTGCAGCCTAGCCGTGCTGAACCGCGGAGCAGGGGCTGGCCACGCTTTGTTTGCCCACCCGCCCTTGAAGAGAGGTGGGGAGAGGGTAGCGGAGGGGTCGGCTTTCTGCCGGGGCCAGCGGACACCGGACGGAAAAGCCCACAGCCTGCACCGCCGTGCCCTCGGTGGAGCAGGTGGCTGACCTCTACTTTTCCCTCAGGCCCCGCACCGCTCATCCTTCTCCGACCCCTTAGTTCCCCGCTCCCGCAGGGCGACTTCAACTCCCGCCGGCGCACGCCGCTTCCCCGGACCAACGTGCCCGGGCGTTGCTCCGCGGGTCACCCCAAATGAGGCAGGTTGCGGGGGTCTCAACACCGGACACCGCCTTCCCCGGCGTGCCCCACCAGGACACCCGCTCTGCTCCGCTCAGGACTGAGCCCGAAAACACCCCACGGGCGAGTGAAGCAACCGTACGCCAAGTTAGATTTCTAATTTTTATTATAAAATAAAAGCAGAAATATTTTCCAAAGAATGTATTCACATAATATAAACAAGAAACAAAACTAAGGTGAGTGACTTGCTGTTGATACTGTCGTTTAGGTCTAAACTTGAGCAGCAATTCCTCTTTTCTTTTTAAAGCTAGCTCCTGTCCACGTTGCACACAGAGGGGGGAATTCTGTCTCTGCCTTCCTCGGGGCCAGAGCCGGGCCATCACTTCCTTTTCCACACAGCAAATGGCTAAAGCACCACATGGACAAGGCCAAAGAAGCTGTCTCTGCATAGCGTCAGCTACAAGAAGGTTACAGAGTCTGCCTAGAGCGCGTGCTGCTGCTATAACTTGACTACAAATTTTGTATTCTTAGTTGAAATTGTACATCGTACACCTGCCACGGATACATAACTACAATAAAATAACGGGAGAGATGTGTAACTTCCAAACAGGCATGGCAACAGCAGCCTTGCATTCCACTTTCCTCCCCGCACGCCCCCCAAAAAAATATGACAATGTGTCTCTTACCACACAGACCGGCCCGATCGAGTGACACTACTGAAAGATTCGTGAAATTAAGGCTGGAAAGAGCTGCTAAATCGATCCCCCTTACAGCTTGCCGTGAAAATCACAGCTCCTGTCCAACAGTCCTTACACGCCTGAGACCACCTGTAAACAAGTCTTAAGGCTTTTCACAAAATCACTGCCCACAGTCGAGTCCACTACCTTGCAAACCTGCAGCCAGCCTTCTGCCAAAGGGCACAACACATCCACTAAGGTGTTTGTCATCGCTTTCAAAGTCTCTGGTAAGATTAAGGGGGAAGAACAAAAAGGAAAGAAAAAAAAAAGGGGGAAAAAAAAGAGTAGAGGAGGACTGGTGCGAAGGAGGGAGCGTGTACACTGTTTTAAGAGCCCAGATCGACCAGGTTAGATGACATGGGGTTGAGGATGGAGTCCTGCAAGCTGTGGTGGTGCATGGGGTCAGCGCTGGGCACGGGGATGGCGCTGGGGCCCTGGGGGTGGCCCAGGCCGTGCAGGGGCTGCAGCCCGGGATTGGAGCTAAGGAGCAACGCGGGGCTGGAGGAGGTGTGATCCGGGGTCCCTGACGGCGTCTTCTCGTCCTCCGAGCTCCCCAAAACTGTCTTATTCCCGTTCATTGACGCCGAGAGCGGATTGTGGCTGTTGGAGTTGGAATTCTCGTTGTTTTCCCTATAGGAAACACAAAAGAGGGAGGGAAATCACCGTGTGGCCGTCGCTCCAGGGCGCACACCGCGGGAGCGGGGGCGGCGGGGAGCTGGCTCCGGGGAGCAGGGAGCGGAGGAGAGTGCAAAAACAGTAGGTTTGAAAACTGCAAACCTCCAAGGTCTCTTCATCTGGCACTAAGGTCTAAGGTCCGCTGAGCTTGTAAACAGTCTCCCACTAGCCCAGTGGAAAGTGTCACTTTGCCAAAACGTAATTTTTGCGTCCGAAGTGTTTGCACAGCATGAGGAGGGGGGCAAAAGGGAAGGGAGGAAGACATTAAAAAAAAACAAAAACAAAACCAAAACTTTTAAACTTTAACCTGAAGAGAAATTTGGCCACGATTTCTCCTAGAAGGGCCAAAGTCCGGCGAGCTCCAGGCAGAATGGCTCCATGCAGCAGTACAGCCTCCCGGGCTCACATCAAGAAGAAAAATCTTTTGCTTAAGACGTGTTTTTTTCCCGCCTCACTCTGAGCCTAAAGCTCAAAATATAGCCCAATATGGAAGATAAGGCAAGCGAACAGAGTTAACTCGGCCCTCTCGGGAAATGCTCCGCACGGCCGCCGCTACCCCTCCATCCCCACTTGGGCTGCGGTGGGCGCAGCCAGGGTGGCCCTTCGCACGGCTCCGCGGCGGGGATAGTCGGCACCGCCGGTGCGCCTATCGACAAAGGCTCGGAAAGGCAGGACATAGTTTCGAAATTCATCACCGGGTAAATACCGAGGAATCGTTAGAGGCTGGCCAACCCCTTGCAGATGTATCTACATATTTATATATCTATATTTTTTTTTCCGAAATGAGAGGAGCAAGTTGGAGTCGGGGCGGCCTCCCCTTCAAGGTTTAAGAGGCATTTAGACATAGCCCTTGTAGAAATACTTTAGATACAGTCCTGCCCGAAATACTGAGGGCAATGCAAGTCTATTTAAAAGCTTCTGCGGAAGTTTGGAAACACGCTATCTGGCAGAGGGGCCCTATCCTGCAGAATCTGTCGAAAGAAGCCATTGCACTGACGGTTTTTCCTCACTGAAGGCTGCAGGATGTGGCTGGAGACACTTAGTGCCAAAAAAATAAAAATAGACAAGAAAGCTCTGTTCGAACAAGTTTACTTGAGTGAATGGCAATCCCATGAACGGTCTGTTTTCCAACGCCTGGAGTGTAATATTAGGTTGAGTGTATTTTTCAATGTCAAAAAATCTTATTTGTCTCTGGAGACCTTTAAAATTTGATTCCACGGGAAGAAGAAAAAAAAGGGAATGGAATAAGTGTAACCTTCATTTCCTTTAGATATTTGAAGGTAAGTCCCTGATATCAGCAATAAAAAGGATCTCTAACATCTCATAAAACCAACACTTGAGAGGATTTGAAGTAAAATTAAATCCCTAGCACCATTTCGTGAAATGAATAGAGCAAATCTGTGCCCGAACCTGCCGGGCTGCACAGCTGCGGTGCTGCCCGTTTCCAAAATACAGTAGGCAGAGAGTCTTGAAAGGTAGAAGTTACCTCAGAGGCAAGGATCTACAGGAGATTTCTGATCTGTTAACTGACCGAGCAGGTCATACGATCAGGTCCGTAACGGACTGGGCAATTCAGAGAACTAGTGAATGCAGTTAGAGGACCCTTTCTGCTTCTTCGAACCGTCTTCATAAGGCACAGGGACTGCTGATAACTTTTCAGTCATCCCGAATACTCAAGGATGTAGGCATTAATCTCTGCCCGGCGATTATTAGTCCCTTCATTCCATTTAACGTGAAAAGCACAGTAGCAGAATCATATTCGTCCTAAGAATATATACCTATTGACATGCGTTCATGGACACCTTAATGGGTAGGGAATATGTCACTAGCGAGGCAAGAAGTTGCTCTGCTTATGCCTTGTCCAGGTCTCCCACCACACGCCAGGAGCCAACGACACTGGACATATTTGCCATACGCGTTCAGACCCTACACCTTCCCCTTTGCCTCCCGGCTTTCTCTCTCTGCACCGGGATCGCCCTCCAGGACACGCTCTGAGCTGTGCGGGGCGCGGAGCCCTTGCCTTTGGGCCTCGCCGCCGTCGGCCTGTCCCGACGGGCCGAGGACCCCCACACGCACCTCCGGCCATCGGCGCCCGGCTAGGCTTCGCTCCGGGTTGCCCCGGAGAGGCGGCGGCCGCGCTGCTTAACCGGGAGTCGCCGCCGGCCGTGGGGAACGTCCCCAGCAGCAGTGGCTGCCCTGGGGCCGCCGCGCCGGCTGTGCGGGGAATGGGATGTCGGCAGTGAAGGGGTCTCTGCCGCCTCTCCTGGGGCTACTTTCTGCGGACAGAAGCCCTCACCGAGAGCCCAGCTCGTTCGCCGCTGGTTCTCTGGGAGCCCCCGCGGCGGACAGCCCGTCCCTTCCCGGCGCGCCTCCCCGCAGCCGGGGCCGGGGGAGAATGGGAGGCGCGGGGCCAGAGGTGGGGTGGGGCAGCCGCGGGAGCAGGGGAAGCCGTGGGGAGCCGTACCTTTCCTTGGCCTCGGCGGCGCGGTCCCGCTGCCGGCGGTTCTTGAACCAGTTGCTGACCTGGGTGGTGGTGAGGCCGGTGGCCTCGGCCAGCTCCCGCTTCTCGCGGGGGGACGGATAGGGGTTGTGGGCGTACCACTCGCGGAGGACGCTGCGGCTCTTCTCCTTGAAGCAGTAGCTTGTCTCCTCGCCGTCCCAGATGGAGCGGGGCAGCGGGAACTTGCGGCGCACCCGGTACTTGCCCACCGCCCCTAGGGGTCGCCCCCGCAGCTTCTCCGCCTCGATGTAGTGCGCCTTCAGCCAGAGCTGCTGCAGCTTGGGGTGGTTGTGCGCCGAGAACTGGTGGCTCTCCAGGATCTTGTAGAGCTCGCGGAAGTTGCCCCGGTGGAAAGCCACCACCGCCTTGGCCTTCAGGACGCTCTCGTTCTTGTGGAGGTGCTCGCAGGCAGGGAGGGACCAGAGGAACCGCCCCAGCCGCTCGATGTTGCCGCCTTGCTGGAGCACCTCGCAGACGCAGGCCACTTGCTCTTGGGTGAAGCCAAAAGTCGGGAGCATCGACATGGTGAGCCCTGCCCCGCCGCGCGCCCTATGGCCGCATAGAGGGGAGCGGCGCGGGGCGGCTGGCAGCGCCCGGCATGCGGGGCCGGCCCCGGGGCGGCTGCGCCCGGAGGGGCCCGCTCGGGCGTCACGGCCGGGCGCGGGGGGCCGCGGCCATCGGCGGCGCCCGGCCCCGGGGCGGTCGCGGGAGCCGGGGAAAAAAGGCGAAGAGCGACGAAAAAAAGTCTCGAGAGCCGGAGCGCGGGCGGCTTTTCCCCCGGCCGCCGCCTCCTTTTTGTAAGTCCAAGTTGCGAGAGTAACTTCTTGCCTCTTTTGTCTCCTATCTGCAGCGCTCGCAGCGGCCGCGGCTCTCACACCCCCACCCCCCTCGGCCGACGGTTTGGGATCTCCCTGTTTCCCCCCCACCCCCCACCGCCAGATCCCACATAATATAGTGGTAAAGCCCTGCTCCCTCGCTCCTCTCCCTCTCGGAGTTTTCCCCCCTTTCTTTCTCTCTCTCTCTCCCCCTTTTTTTTTTTTTTTTTTAATAATATTATTCTAAGCTGGCATGAAAAGTGATTATCCGCGCTGTGATTGGTCCGGTTATCTGACCCGGGGACTGCCAGCAGAAGACAATAGTTTTAGTCAAATTATTTGCCATGGTGACGCTGTCAATCAGGGGTAACCCGATCTGTTTTGAGGTGGCTCCCCGGCTGGGTTGACAGATTGCTCAGATCCACTCAGAGGCGGCCCTGCGAGCTGAGATATTAGCTAGCGAGAGAGAAATTTCCGCCGTGATTGACGCTGCAGGCGCCCGTCGGGGGAGAGGGGGAGCGCCGGAGCGCGGAGCCCGGGCCCCTGCTTCTCGCCGCAGGGCGCTGCGGCACGGCGGGACGGAGCCGCCGTCCCATCTGGATCCCGCAGTCCCGTCCCGACCCCGTCGCCCCGTCTGGATCCCGCAGCCCCATGCCGGTCCCGCCGCTCCGGACCTCGGGCTCTGCCGTCCTCGGCACCCGCGGCTGCGGTGGGGAGAAAAACCCGTCTCCGGCCCTTGCAGAAAAAATTCTTCCTAAATGCGTTCGTTTAGCCCCCCTCCCCAGAGCCCAGTAACCACTGTTGGAGAGTTTTATAGGGAAGGGGCCTCTCATGTACAATGGAGACCCTGTTCGTGACCTGGGATCCCATTACACGCTGGTCGTACCTGCCCGGGAGCGAGGAGAAGGCACGATGATACGGGGCCGGAGAAGGATTGCCTCTCCATGAATCGCCGGCCGTGCCCCACCATGCTCTGGCGTACAGGGCGCTGGCATTTGTGATCACTGGACGCCGGACATTTATTTATACTCGATTTTCAGGAGCGTGTCGGCGTGTTTCATCCAGGAGAGGAACACATGTAAAAGTGTAAAAGTCAGAGGCACTTCGCTTGATTAGACGGACCCTTTATCACCCACGCGTGCCCATTACACACCGAGTTTTAAGTTTACTGATTCTGCGGGCCAGGGATCCATACGCTTTCCCATTCCTTTCGGTCTACACAAAGTGAAAGGCGAGGGAGAAAGTTGCGCAAGCTGGAAGGTCGAGGGAGCGGGTGCGAAGAGCGGGTGAAGGGAGGCTCGGTGCTTCCTCGGGAGCGGCTTTCGGGCTGCTCGGCCGGACGGGGCCGCCGGGGCAGAGGCTGGCGTCGGGGCTCGCCCAGGTGAGGGCACTCGGGAAGAGCCTCCCGACCACAAACTTAGGGCAGTTTCCATGGCCTGTAATGTACCCCTTTTGCGGAGAAATAATAATTAATCCCACAAGCTCTTTCTACGCTATTTGCAGCCCTGACAGGAGGGGTCTCTGCAATTGTGGGTTCCTGCCACGGTACCTTTTTAGCCGCCCCGGCGCGTCAGGGATTTAGCGAAGTCACAAGAGACCGGGCTGCGGCTTCCCGCCTCCCAGCCTCAGCCTGCGCGGCCGATGGACGGAGCCTCCGTGCCGGCCCGGGCGGGCGCAGCGGCCGTCCCGGGGGAAGGCGAGGCAAGGGCGGCCGGCGCGCAGCCCAGCGGCTCCCGGCGGCGGCGGCTCCCGGCGAGGAGCCGCGCCAGGGCTGCGGCCAGGGGAAATGCGGCGGGGGAGGGAGGCAGAAGGAGGAGGAGGAAGAGGGCGGGGTAGGGGGGCAACGGATCAGCCCGCGTCCAGCTCCCACCATGTCCGGATGCCTGTGCGTATCAGCGGCGTATGTCTGTACTTTCTCCAATGCATTCCACAGTGGAAGCTACGTGTCCTCCTACCTGTCTGTCTGGGCTTTTCCCGGGTGCTGCCATAAGGAAACAGTGTCAAGCGGGCAGTTCCCGCTCTGGATCCCCCAGGGACGCAAAATAGAGGCTTCTTTTTCAGGGAGAGAAAGAAACAAGCCAAACTCGTTTAAAACAAAACCGGGGATGTTGGTGATGGCTCGGTAAAGTCCCCTTGCATGATTTCCCCTTCATCCCTTTACAAAATGAGCTCTCGACTGCTTAGTGGCTCTATTCGGCCGATCTCTGCAGGATTCAAGCTGTGCTTGTTTGTAAACGAAAGCATCCCGATCCCAGCGCTTCCTAGACAACCTAAACAGCTGGATGGTTCGCAGCCGTAGCGCACAGTGACGGGACGGGACAACCGATCCTCTTCAAATATTATTATAAGCAGAAACGTGGGAGAAACACAAATCTCTTCTCCCATCCCCGACCTCCGCGCACATACACCGTGTGCCTTCTGCAGCCTCCCGTAATGGGGACCGTGGAAATAGAGAAAAGTTCTAGAGAGGTCTGATTTGTGTCTCCCGCCTCCCCGCTACCATGCTCGTTCGCCCCACGCTTATTAGGGATATACCTGCCTGTTCTTCCTCTCCTTCCATCTCACAACCACAGTGGTTGAATCTGAACGGGAGCAGCTGTTCGCCCTAGCCGGAAAGGAGATGTCAAAACCTGTTGCGTGGATTTAGATCTAAGAGTCTTCTTAGCACCCTAAAATGTGAGTACAGAATCTATACGCCAGCTTCTCCGTAGGCGCTTTCACTTTACGCTGCAGCTTGCATGTAGCGTTAGTTGACTTCCCAGAGAGCTGGGCAGAGGCAGGGCTACCCCCTTCCCGGGCACCCTGTATCAGTTTGCGTCCTAGAGCAATTGCAAATTAGTGACATCTGGATCCAAATTCTGTATAACTGCTTTTAACTTTCTGAAAAAAAAATTAAATTCCCGTATATGCAAGTAGACAGAGCAGATACTGGCTGCAAAGCCGCGGCACGGGGCGAATAACATTGCAGTGCCTGGCGAGGGAAACAGGAGATCGGGCGAGGAGCTTTTTTTGGTATTTGCTAAGGAGTTAGTTCACTGCCATTATATTTCAGAGCAGAAGGCGCGAATCGCCTGTTCACGTATGCTCCCAGTCTGACGGGATCGTTTCACCTGGCTGCTGCCGACTGTCTCCCGTTCAGCTGCTGTGGAAGGTTTTATTTGAGGCGACCCAAAAGGCGAGTTTCATGCCGGCCCCTGTCCCGGCTCTCACTTTGCCGAGGGCCCACTGGGCAAGCACCTCACCCCTCCGAGCAGTCGTTGCCGCACACGCAGCAGCGTGCGATACCGTCAGTGTCAACATCACTGTGAAATAAAAAGGTCGTTTTTGTCGCAATGCTCCTTTCATTAACCGGGACACAGACTGCCTGAGGAACGGGGTGAAGACGGCCGTGTCTCTTCAGAGGAGCCTTTCTTTGCACGTAACTGCTTAGTGCCCACGAGTGAGTGCAAAGGTAGCACTGCAGTTATCTGGAAATCGACTGTGCCTTCACCGTCTCCTCGTAGATAGCAGCCTGGGCGGAAGGCTGCAGGCCCGCATCGTTCCCGTTAAAGACACCACTAAAGACAGGAGCTGATTCACCCAAACTCCTGCCCTGCACCTTTCCGCCAGCCCCCACAACCGCTGCCTTTGCGGAGCCCCTTACCCTTTTTACCGAGCTGCTCAGCCCCTCGTGGGGCAGGCAACAAGCCTGTCACCCACTCTCCCAGGGCTGTGGACACGCGCGCTCCTGCCGGCCGGCCTCGGCTCCCGGCGTGGGCAGGGCAGGGACATGGGGCCTCTCCGAGGGCGCTTTTATCGGCAGGGGTAGCTAACAAATGATAAACCCCGCAACCTTCACATGCCAGAAAGAATCACATCTTCCTCGCAGATGGCGAGGACGATAGCGAGAGCTACAAAATGACAGATAACATCTCCAAGATTTTTTGTTTGTTTGTTTTAATGTTTTTCTTTACTTTTGGCGGGGCTGCAGTATGCTTTCCCCTTAAAACCGGTGGGGTTTACCGAGACCGAAGGCCTGCCGCAATTAAATTGCTCGCCTGAGATTCTCGGAGGCAGTTTTGCAACCCGGATCCGAGGGTTGTTCCCCCGCCCTCCCGTTATTTATTCACAGTTTTATTTATTTTTGCTTTTTGTTTAAAACCCGAGTCTATCCCATCAGAGATGGCAGTAAGATCCTGTCCCGAATGAAAAAAAGAAATCACGGCGGAGGATCACTGTACAACTATGTGAAGACAAACAACAATTGCTTGTTGTTCCTTGATTTGGGGCGAAAGAAATAATTCAAAGCTTTTGCTACGCGCGATGCGCTTTCCTCAAGGGGACTGGTCAAGGATTTCAGATATGTAGCGGGTAACTCGATTATGCTAACAAAATCCGCTTGAAAGAGGACGTTGTTGGGCTGCGGGGCGGGGAGCGGGGTGCTGTGGACAGGGGACACCCGGCTGGGCGCCGGCGGGAGGGGAACCTCTGGGCCGGGGAGCGGCCTCGTTCCCCGCGCCCGCATCCCTGCCTCTCCTCTCTATCACGAAGAGGTTTCCCCTCCGGCTGGACCTGAGATGCTCGAACAACATCTTCGAAAGAAATGTATTAATTAGGAGATAGGGGCCTGATGCGACGTGACTGAGTTGGCCTCGGTGAACCTTCCCGCCCCCTCCTCCCGGCCGCCCCTCAGTGAAATGGGACTCCGGGGGAGGCACTGTCCCCAGCTCAAGGCGCTGTAACCTCCCGCGCTCCCCACGAAACACGATAGCCCCCCGGCCGACTAATGCGGCCGGTCCTGATTACTTTTATATTATCCCTTCTCGATCTCGGTCTAGGGGCTGAGAGTTTTCACTCACTTCTGCTATCAGCACTTCCCCGGCCGTTACTCTCAGCGTTGGTATTTATTTGGGGTATCCCCTCTCCACGGCCCACAGCCAAACTCAGATCCTGCGGAAGGCAGAGTCGGCTGGGGGGCTGACCGGGGAGGGTGACAACGGGGACCCGGGCCGGTGCCACCGCTCCTGGCTGCCGGGACCGCCTCAGATGCTCTGCGGCAGAAGGGGACTCTCTCAGCAGACAGTGTACAGCTTACAGACAAGACAACAACAACAACAAAAGGCACATATGGTTAAAATAAGGAAAGAGAGAGAGCTTTCTGCCTTAGGGGATTTGCAATAACTAGCCAGAAATGCAGGGTATTGAATCTAAACTTCTGGTGGGCTTCTGCGGGATTGACAACTTAAATCACACTACAAGCATCAATTTGACAATATTTGTAAACTTCTTGTTTCCAGGGATCTTCTTGATCAGAGATAGACCAGGTTGGTATGAGCTTCAGCCACGAAGGTCTTTTTTTTTCCCCCTCCTCCTTTCCTCCTTCCGAGTTGATGAATAGCGATCAGGTTTCTTTTAATGGCTGCCCCCTATTCTCACAGCCTCCCACAACTAACCCAAGAGCCTGTTTCCTCGACCTCAGTTAATTCCGCTGATTATTCCAAGATGATGAGGAAAGCACGAAGATTGTTCACTGTTCCTACCGATTCAGGGCATTTCTGTTACCATCTCCATCCCTGGCTCACGGGGATTTGACCGGGGAGTATTTTTAGGAACACTCTGCCCTCCCTTCCCTCCTGCCTTCCCTCTCCAGGCAGCTGACAGCTCCGGGGCTCGGCCATAGCGCTACCGCTCCGTGGGTGCGGGATGCTCGGCGTGGAGTGGGGGCCGCGCACAGGTCCCCTTCGCTCAGCGGCAGCGGCTGGGGGGTCTCGGAGCAGGGGCACCGCTCAGAAGGCGGCATCGCAGGTGAGCCCGTGTTCCTGCCGGCCGCTTTTCCTAAGAGGGGAGCAAACCGCCAGCCGGCCCCTGCAGCGCGAGAGGGAATTTCGATTCCCCCCTAAGAAGGAAAGCCACTCCTTCGGCTCCACGGGCTGCAGGCGGGGATCTGCTCCGAGAAACCTCACTAGAGGGCTCTAATAGTCAGCTCCCATCGTTGCTGAGAGAAAACAAGGCTCGTCCTTAACGTCCTTTAGTCTTCCAGACAGATTCAGCCTGGTAAGCTCTCTCCCAGTCCGTCAGAGGTGATCCACATAGGTTATCACCATGTCTTAATAACAGCCACCAACCAACCTGCCTACCTGCAAGTGTGCAGAACTTATGTCCCCTTCCTGGTGCATAATGGTGCACGACGACTTTGGGGGTCCCTTTGGGGGTCTGTATACATGGCAAGAGAAGAAAGTGCAGTCCCTAAGACAATCAAGGGCCCCAGGAACGGGTATCCTTGTCAACATTTAGAGAGCAAGTACTGCATATGGATACGTAGATTCCTGCCCCCCCCAATGTAATGTAGTATTAGCAAGCAACACACACAGATTAATATCAAACAGTAATGAACTTAACTGGAATTCATTCTGGTTTGGGGACCTTTTTCCCCCTTTTAAAATATTTGCTATGTTTTGCCATTGGGAATAAATAAAACCAGAAAAATCAGTATCAATGAATATTAAAGCAATTATTTGTTATAAGGGAAAATTCATAACATTTCAGAATGCATTCAGTTTAAGTCCCAGTAGTTTCTGTAAAATAAGTAAGTTGCCTTATTTGCAAAAATTAGGAAGTGCAATTTAGTTGCTTGTCATGTCTTGCAATTCTCTGAGAAGCTTTGTGTACAGATCAAAACTACAGGAAAAGCTTTGTGGAAACCTAAATAGTTTAGATAATTTAACATCAGTTCAAAGCTGATCGACTTCCCCGTGGAAAATTTGCTAATTCTGAACTTGTGACAACATTCTGTACTTTCCTCTGTGGATTGTTTCAACCTCCTTTTTTCCTGGCTTAATTCTGTCTCTGTACTTTGATGTCGTCCTTATTTTACAGGTTCTTGAATCAGCTCGAATATGCTGGAGACCATTTACTTCCCAGAGAAAAACCTGGTATCCCTTTTCATTCCTTTTTTTTTTTTCCCCCTCACCAGTTTTATTCTCCTTATAAACAAAGACTGCAGTACTAGACTAGGGTTGACTTCATTACTTATGTAAAATGTAGAAAAGGCCAATCCAGCAAACACTGAATTGGTTTCAGTCAGTTAAGTCCCTTCAGCAGGCATGACTCTGTACTGTACTGGTTAAGAAACAGTCTACCGCTGGGGTACCATACCCACATCACATTTCCTCCAACAGCCTCCTCACATGTGCATGGTAAGGTGCGTAAGGGCACATCATCTATGCTGGAAGTAGATGCTAATGATAGCAACCACTGCTGCTGAGTAGTGCAAGGAGGGGACATGAGCTCAAGCATCCCATTTGGCTGCTATCAGGTGCCCAGACACAACTTTGGCTGTACTAGATGACACCTGGTTTGACTCTCTCTGTCCTGCACTGTTCTAGTCCTCCAACACTCTTTCAGAAGTTTTTGCAGTCCCAGAAACCCTTCCATGCTCTCTGTCCACTCCCTCCACTGGCTCCATGTTATGAAAATATCACTTGAACAATTTATGTTGCATTCCTTATATTATCTCCGATATTCAGAACAAGAAATTGTAATGTTTTGAACTACAGAGACACCAAAAGACCCAAAGACCTAGTGAAAAATGCCACTTAGCCCCAGGAACAGAGAAGGGTTTCCAGCTGTCATTTGCAAGATGGGACTTAGCTTCCCACCTTCTTGAGACTCAGTAATTTTTCCTTCTTCTAACAGAGTTTAATCAGTGCTGAAGTAATTTTTAGTTCTTTCATTCCCACCGTAAGTTGCAGGGGAAGCCAATACTAGGCATAGGGCTGAAGACTTCATTGAGTGACAGGGAGCTGCACAATGGGGTTCTTGTGTGACTACTTCTCAATTTTTCTATATGTGCTACCTGATAGAGGCAGAAAACACTCAAGATATTAATCGTTGAAGTGTGTGAATACACACACACACACATGCATGAATCTATGTGTATTTATATATGTCTAGCTGGTTTAATTAATGGAAAAACGGATTGTAATTTCTTTAAATCCAAACCTTTCCTTAAACAGCAAGATAACCACATCAAAGCGATATAACATGGTAAACACTACCTTAATTGTGAGGTCTTTCTCACTTCAGTAACATAAGAGAGTTGATGGAAGAAAGGAACGGAACATGAGGTAAGCTGAACAAAGTCCAGGAAGAATTTTACAGAACAAAAGGAATTTTTTCCCTTTTTTTTTTTTTCCTGATCATCATTCTGAAACAAATACAGTTGTGTGTGAGGGTGTTCATGTTTATTTTTAAGTGAAAAGATGTTAGCAGCAGCACTGGGCATGTGCTGAAGAAGTGTGAGAACTGGGCCTTATAGTCATCATAAAGTGAACTTCAGCTTCCAAGAAGAGAAGAAGGTAAAGAAGTATAATTGGGTGAGTAATGTGAGTTATGCTGTGGAAGTTGCAATGTAATGAGTGTGTTTAGTGCACATAAGAGAAGGAAATGTACTCAGTGCCAAATTGGATAGCAGATTTGAGGCTGGAAGACGTGAATGAGTGGTATGAGTACATGAAAGAGAAGGATGTGCCTGAAGATGATTCTCTTAATCCATCAAACTGTTCTTTGAGACATTTGAATACAGAGGACAGAGGTGGGGCCATTAGTTTAAAGGATCACAGCAGAAGAATGAAGACTGCAAAACAAAAGGTCCCAGCAACATCCCAGAGGAGTGTGTAGATATAACGAATGATCCAGGGATTGCTGGAGATTTAGCTCAGAGTGACTGCAATCATCTCTGGTCTCAAATAAGATGAAGGCTTCATCTACGTGAGAGACTACTGGAGAGTTGGAACAGTATGAATTTTGCTGATAAGACATCTTTCTTCCCCACAGCTGCAGAACGAACGAGGATGCTATGACATGTGGGAAGTTTCAGCTAGGAAGAGTTCAAGGAGACAGTGTGCTTGTGGTCACCACAAAACCCCTGTGGCCTGGGGCCACAAACAGTGGAGTAAGGAGGTTGGAGTTCTTATTTTCACATGCTCCTTTTCAAAGGCAATACCTGCATTCTTTTTCTCTAGCATCAGAAGGTTCGGAAAATCCCTACTGGATGAATAAACTGTGGCTAGCTCCAAGGTAGAAGGGCTCAGTATAAATCTAAAGCACATTGACTGTGTTCAGGTAATTATATGGCTTATAGTTTGCCTGACATTAGTGACTGATTTGGTCTCGTTTTTCAACTTCACATGACAAAAATCTTTATGTAGATGAGTGATGCACCTCTGACAGAATTTTGAGAATATCTATGGACCTTGCTCCTATTCTGTTTAAGATACTTTGTATTTACCATCATTAATTGTGCAATATATTTAACCTTGTAACATGTGTCCAGAGACCAGGAAAGACTTTTTTTAGTCTCCTACCTTAGCTGGATAGTGGGGGAAATACCCTGAACACACAGAGGTTAATGAAGTGAATCCCAATAGGTCTGTGAGCTCTGGATCAGGGTTCTGAAGCAGTTGAAAGAGTAGTGGGGAAAGAGGATTTACCATGAAATAAGAAGTAGAAGGAGGCTTATGAAAGTAAAAGTTTGAAATGGTGTTGATGAACTTTCCTCAGGCCTCTTCCAGCTAGGCACCGGGCACACAGAGCGGCAGATAATCTAGGATGGCACAGATCTTGGCAGTATTATGAAACTAGTATTTTCACAAGGAGGAACTGTTCCTGAACAATGCATAAACCTTTTTTTCTTCAGTGTCAGGTAGGCATATTAGGAAGACAAGTCACATTATTATTAATTAAGACTCACTTAAATTGATTCTATTCCTTGGGGACAACAAGATGAACAGTTATGTCTCTGGTTACATCTCTTAGAGTACACTGAAAACAGAAAAGAGGTGCAAGATCTTGCTCCTGGTGTGTGTTTCCTTTGGGATAGTCTTTCAAAACCCCAAAGGTGTTGAGATATTGTTGATATTATGTAAACTTCAACACTTAAGCATATGCACATCTTCTTCTGAGAAGTCTTATTTGGTCTCTGGAGACCCATAATGTGATCCTTATTCAATCATAGAGGGAACTTTTCTGAGTACTACAGAAGCAGCAAAGTTTAAATGATCATTATATGTAGAATTTGATGAAGCAGATGTTTCCTTCCATATTTTAAATAAACAGCTACTTACTATGTACTATGTGGTGATGCAGGTTGATAATCTGCCACTGAATAATATGATGTCGTGTGAAGACTTGAACTATTTCCTTATATGGTCCTCAAGAAATAATATTTTCTTTGCCCACATCTGAAAATAAATTCACAGGCAAATATGTAACCAATCAAATCTTGCACAAATGTTAACACCCAGATGTGTGTGTTTCTGCATGGAATTAATGTAGCTAGCAGAACTCTTGGATGGAGAAATCCTGTAAAAATACAGATTAGGCCCACATAAGTGAAATATTTCTAACCAGTTTGCCAAGAATGTATAGTTTTATGAAATCTGTATTAGGTACAGAACTCTCAGTATTTTCTTCTAAAAACTTTTCATTAGTATACAGAGAGAGAATGTAGATTTCTGTAAAAATCAGCAGAATCTTCCTGTTTAATGTACAATAAACCAAAGGAAGCACATGACCTTGCCTCCAAGGGTCAACCATTGCCCTCCAAACTCCCATTAGAAGCTAGAGCTTGAATAATCCTATCTTTTAATGAGAAATTCTACAATAAACCCGTGCGATTTAGCAATAATAATTGATAGTAAGTTCGCATATTGGACAGAACTTCTTGAGTAAGACTGTCTATCATTTACAATGCTAAATTCCAGCAGTACTTGATTTGACTATTTAGATTGTCAGCTTATATTCATAACAGAGATGGGAAAGAGTAAAAATAGGGGGAGAATACCTATATCTGAGGAGACCTGCGTCTTGTTCAGCTTCATACATTGTATATCCTCAGTAAATTAGGAGGGCCTATTTTAAAGTTAGGGAGCCACAGGAGGTCAAAATCAGATAAACCTCTGAACAGAAACCCAGGGTATGGTTACCTGGACTGATGGTTTTTTTTTTGAGAAAGGCTGAACAACCTTGCCCATGGAATCCCCTTTCCTGGCCTCTCTCCAACACTGTGTACTTTTCATGGACAGATGGTTATTGACCGATCACAGTACTTTCTGGGTATCTTCTGATGGTTGCTCAACCCCAGAAACAAAAAGGAAAAGTTGCCAAGTCCATTTGCTATATGTGACTCCTCACTTCAGTCACACAAGAAAAGGCCTTGACTCTTTAACCTGGGCGGTTGAGTCTGGGTTTTCTCTTCATATGTATCCTCTAAAACTGAACTGTGGACTTGAGAGGAAACAAGCTTGATATGCCATGTGCTTCCTATTTGTTGAAGGTATTAGTGCTGAAGCTCTGTTGGCATGCTAAAATGTGAACATTTTTACAGTATAGCAGGTTATGGAAGCTGCTCTTGATAAATTCCAGTAACGGCATTTTACACTCCACGTGCTCGTTTCTGTGAATGACAGATTGCACTGCTAAGGCTCTAAAGAAGCTCCCGACAAGGGTGATTCAGTGCACAAAGAAAGTGGAACATGTGTCTAATTCAGTTTCCACATTCCCTAGCACATTTACACAGGACTGTGATCTTGTTCTCTCTGATATACCAGAACAAGAAAAAAAAAAGCATGGACATATTCACCTCTCCTTCACTCTCAAATGATTTTAAAGCTACACGAGGAAGTTGACAGGAATTTTTTCCTCTTAGATGGACAGTAGGAAAAGCAACTATATCAGACAGACTAGGGGCAGATGATGTGGCTTGTTGGATAGTAGGGATTAGAGATGAACCAGCCTGCCTTAGTAACTACCAGATGTCTTTGTGTTGATAATAGAATTACCAGGTAATAATAATTGACACACATACTGTATTCTGAAAGTACTTCTTGCAAGAAGATAGTTTGAAACCTTTCCTTATAGTACCCTTCTAGGCACAGAAATGACTACTAGTTTTTTTCATTTGGTGGAACCAATAGAAACAAATTTCAAAGATAGGTAATTGTTTATGATTGACTAAATACCTAAAACATGTATCATTAACCACTAAGTGCTCTCTAAAAACAGCACATAAATCCAGTTGTAAATACTAGAAACAGTGTGCCTGATTTAGAAACCTTCAGAATAATCCAAACATTTCTCAAATGCACAGTTTTAACTTTGCTCTGGTCTGTTTTGTGGTTTGTTCTTCAGCCTTCAAGGTGGATGCACGAGTTTCCATTTCAAGTTTTAGTTTAATGACTTCACTTAAGAAGCAGGAGAAAACGAAAGCTATATGAATGAAACATTACATAGGATTTGGCAAAGCACTTTCAGGAATTCCATAAGGGACAGTAAAAAACCCCCAAACCCTACACAGTTGAAGAGTAAACAGCGACAACGAATAATGCTGTTACCATCTGAAAGTACACACTTCTCAGTCAGTCTTGACTCGTGAAATGCAGAAGCTTAATGTGGATTACACTTTTTAAAATCTCTCAACTTCAAAAAATAGAGGAGCTGTAGTGTGTTTTTATTTCAGAGTACTTTGCATGCAATCTCAAGATAAATGGGAGATACTGATTGTGTTTGTACCTGTGCCAGCCGTTGTCGTCAGATATTGCTGTTTTGTTTCATCAGCCAGATGAATTTATCCAGGGACATCAATCAACTATCTACATTTAAAAGAACACACTGTCAAATTAGTGGGTAGAAAGAGCACATTATGAGAAAGAAATTATCTGGTGAAAGATTTAAAGACTGACTCACTTGTGTTTCGTTTCACTAAATGTGGAGTATTCCCCTTTCATTTTCCATTTAACATGAACATTCTTGTACTCCATTACGTTTTCAGTCTTATAAGAAATTAACTGGCTTGTGATACACATGAGCCTCCTTGGAAAAAAATACAGCTTCCCATCCTGCAGATTCCAGATTACCTTAAGATGTGGTGCCTGGGATAGGCGATCCCACTGGCCTTCCTGGAGATATTCCCACGTACTCCAGTAGGGCTCATGGCTGCAAGGTTGCCTGGCACACTGCAGGAGTCTTCCCAGGTGGCTAGGCTGGTGGCTGTTTCTCCACAGGGAAGGGCTTGGAACAGCAAGGGAGTGCATCCACCCCTCTAAAGGACACACAATATAGTCTGAAGGAGAAAACCCAAAAATCCCTAGGAAAGCATTGTCTTTGATCTACTGCCTTTTAGGTCCTCTTGGAAGATAATCTTGCTTTTTGCACTGAGGGTCAAGAGAGCAGCTCATGGTGGTAAGCACTGAGGATGAGGCTGGAGAGTGAGCACACATGAGTTAGGGGAGATCTAGGTGAGCAGAAAAAAAAAGAAGAAAATGGATTATAAAAAGCTCCAGAAGTTACAACTGAGAATACTTCATCTTTGTTTTAGTAACATTGGGTAATGTTATCCAGGTTGGCTAAAAAATCTTGCTCTTCAAAACAGCTTGTCAAAGATTTATTTTATAAAAAATATAAACAAAGCACATTCTAAAGACCTTGTGTTTTCTTTCTTTTAAGTCTTTGTCTAAGTGGTAATTCCTTGCTGTCTTATTTATTATAAACTAAGAATTTTTAGACAAGAAATAATTTTGTTTTCTGATTGATATCAATATGATACCTATTTCTCTCTGTGTTTGTTTCTGTATATATGTGTAGAACCCATAGGATGCTGGAGGCCACTCCCATCCTGCACAACAAAAGCAGGCTGTTGCTGGCCCAGACAAGAACGCAGACACCTCTATTCATTTTTGTCTCTGCGGCAGAGGCTGAAAGGCACTCGCCTGATGTTCCAAGGAAGATCCAAGGTGTGTTCATTGGCAGATGCATATGGCTGTACCTAAAGTCTTTCCCTGCATATGCTTGCCTGCTTGCTGCCCTCTAAATGACAAAATGGTACTACTTTGGTGCAATGTCATGGTCACTAAGTGCTTTGTTTGCGTGTTGATGCTGTTCTGACTTTCAAGCCCCACCCACACCTTAGTTATCTTGGAGCCTAGCAAGCAGGCATGGAAAGGGTTCACAGCAGTCTTTCACATGGCAGAAACCCAGTGTTACTAGTCTTATACTTAGCTTTATTAGCCCTCATGGTCATTTGTATGTTGGAGCGCTACTGTGGGCTCCTTGTTGTGAGGGATCCTGGCAAATGGGCCACTCCTTGTAGTGAGGAGGAGCATACCTTGGTAGTACCCTGATAGTTGCCATTCCAAAGCCAGACTTCATGGCTGAAATTCACACTTCATGGGGAAAGTTCCCTATATACATTGACAGCTTTGAAACCAAACTCTTCCACACCTAGTCTGCACTGTAAATCAAGCTTTGGTGCTGCTTTCCGTCCAGCTCCATTACACAAGTAGTCTGATTTAGTTTTATGGCAGAGATGTATTTTGGCTAAAATGGTACTTTTCACAGACTGGGGGATAAACATGACTATTCTGTTTGTAAAGCAAAAGGCTAGAAGATGGTAACAGACAGGCATAGGGAGTGCAGGTGCTGTTCTTGCCTGGCTGTCTCAGTACCTGGACTTTGTGCCTGAATTCTCCCATGCTCAGATCTACAGAAGCATCACAACATATCACAACCTCAAATGAAAGCATTTACTCCTCATATGAAAAAATTCATTTCCATTAATGCATGTGAAATTTTGCCTTTCTCTTGGAAGTGAAAGGAGACAGCTCACAAAACTACTGTACCATCCTTGTTCCCCAGAAAAGTTAATTCATCATTAAAATTATTAAACAGTAAATGGCTGAGATGTGTTTTTACAAGCTTGAAGTATTTCCTTTGATTGTTTAAAAATATCTGTTTTAATTCAAGTCATCTATTTTTTTGCCTTTTACAGTTTTGAGTGCTCTATCTTACCACATGGGAAACATTTCTCAAAGGTGTCAAAGTGACTTGTCATGGGTTTGGAATGAGAACTAAATTAAATGTCCATACTGTAGCGTACTTATATAAATAATGAGATATTCCAGTGTAAACCACTCATTTGGCAGTCATTTCGACATCATCAAGTACTAAGGGCTATAGAGTTCCTGCCTAACTTTGACACATGCAGAGAAAATCAGGCGGGAAAATGTGTGCATTTTTTAGAATTTTATAGAAAAAGACAGACCCTTCTAATCTGTTGCCATGAAGGTATTTCTAACTTTTTTGGAAATAGTGCAAGAGGTTTAACAAAGTACTCTGGATTCACAGCAGAGTGAATGCAGCATTCATCTGCCTCTCACTGAACTCCAAAACTTGTTCCCATAATTTAGAAACAGAAATGGATAAAAAAAATTCAGTGAGAATTGAGAATGATTTATTATGAATTATATGATTTCACTACTTCTAAGAAAAAATGCATTAAATAAATATTCTTCATAAAATAAAAATTGTTTCCCCTGGAATGTTGCTCAGAATTTGCTTATTAGTGTATTATACCACCATGTTGCCATTTCTAATCCAAATAATGTTTTAAAGTGCTGGCAAGGCTTGAAGGCTGCAATGCGAACCGTGTTAGGAGTAACGCATGTACAGAAACACAATAGAAGCAAAGCCTCCTTTGCTGGGATTCTAGAAATAGTTGGCACTGGAGGGCCCTTTTGTCTTACATCAACCTTGCAAGCTTGCATGGAACCAGGCTAACAATAATAAAAAATTGATAATAGATACTTAGTTTCAAACTGTCTTTCCAACTGCCTAGCTACTTTAAGCCAGTTTTTAGGGAAGAAATCTTTCTCACTCAAAGATCCATGCGCAGATTCTTTGACAGCATGAATGGCAAACAAATCATGTATTCTAGGTGGATTTTATCTTCAGGCAAAAGGCATCCATTACCTGCTAAAACAGCATCCTGGTTTGTTGGCAGCAGATCCCGCACCTACTGGAGACCATGCCCCAAACTCCCACACTGACAGAGACAGGCAGTCTGGCCCAAAGCGTGCCTTTACTTTCTCATCAGTAAAGACACCTTTCAGGTTATAGTCTGGGACTTGCTGGTTGGGTCATAGAGGGATTTTTTTCTGGCACCAGGCATGGTATATCTGTCTGTCTTCATGTTTGCGCATGATTCATCACCAAAAACTGCAACTAATATTTTGAATGATCTCTGGAATCTCTCCGGATTAAGAAATAAAAAAAGCACCTATTCCTCTATTTGTCTATAACTCAGTGACTTAAAAGATTGAAATAATTTTTCACTTGGAATCAAAGTTCATAAATATTGCTATTAACTTATAGCTTTTCAGAGATTGATTCATGTAAATGTAGAAGTGTTTCTAAGCAGTTTACAAGTGCATTACAACTTGCTTCAAAACCATGGTTAGTTACATGAAATCACAAGCTTCCAGCAAATAATTTGATCTACAGTCAATCTTCATCTAACGATGTAAAAAAAGATAATTTTATGTCTTTATTACAACTAATAGCTGGCCAGGAAGCACAGGCCTTCTGCTGCACTCTTCGCAACTGTGTCCTCAGCTTGTCATGAAGAGAACAGAATCTTTCTCTGATGGAATTCGGGGAGCAGCAGGCTTCTAGCAATATTAGTGGTGTGCCGAAGCCACCCACCCATGGTCTGGGTTGCACCTATAGCATATAGTGAATGATGGCACCAGGCACCACAGATGACTCAAGAGCAAATAAATAAGAATTTCTCCAGTTGTTAAGTTGTACTCATGAGGTGTATGGGGACAGAAAATATTAGCTTATTTCATTCTCCTTGACAATCTTAACACACCCTTGTAACAAAATTTCAGGACCTATTTTTTCTATCCATCTGCTAGGGGTAATTTACTGACAGTTCATTGCTTACTTGGCCATGGGTTTTCCAGATTTATTAATTAAATGCCTAACTGTGTAAAGATTATAGACCTATATAAAGCAACAAAATTGCTGTGAGATTTCTGCTTAAAATCTTCTCTGACAGGCAATCTCACTGAGTATTCGCTGATCTCAGCTCTGTTCCTACGGCTTAAGAATATGTATCAATAACTCAAGGGTACAAATGTGTCAAGGGGTTGCAATTATCCTCAAAACAAACATTGGAAAAAAAAGAAAGCACAAACTAAGTGCTAGAAAAACAGATTGAAGGCACTCCAATTTACTTTGTCTAGTAGTGACTCCATTGAATAATGATGTCTTTATGATGAGTGCATAGAAGAGTTTCTTTCTTTCTTTCTTTCTTTCTTTCTTTCTTTCTTTCTTTCTTTCTTTCTTTCTTTCTTTCTTTCTTTCTTT
>JAWMRA010000113.1:26505737-26559042 GCA_035584735.1 Pseudotriccus pelzelni
TCTTTCTTTCTTTCTTTCTTTCTTTCTTTCTTTCTTTCTTTCTTTCTTTCTTTCTTTCTTTCTTTCTTTCTTTCTTTGTTTGTTTCTTTCTTTCTTTCTTTCTTTCTTTCCCTCCTTCCCTCCTTCCCTCCTTCCTTCCTCCCTCCCTCCCTTCCTCCCTCCTTCTTAGCACTGCAGAGAGGTAAAAGTCAAATAAAATTCATTATTTCATTACATTCTCATAGTCTTTTTAATATATTGCACTCTGGAGATTTTGAAAGTTCCAGAGCCATATGTTAATTTAAAAAAAAAAAAAAAGAAGCACTGTAGGAGAGTTCATATAGAGCTAATATTTTCTTGTGTTAGTGTTTCTATTTTTACACTGCCCTGCTTTCCCCCAACATTTTATTTCTCCATTAATTTAATTAGGTTCTTGCTGGATTTCAAATATGGTAAATGGACAGAAATGGGAAAGGTTTCTTGCCAAGACTGACCAAGATGTCACAGAGATACGCAGTCCCACGTTCTCCCACTCGTCCTGTCTAAGGGTTTATATTTTCAGTCTAACACACATCGCTCCCCCACCCATGCCAGATTCAAATACTGATGGAATCTGCAGTGTGTTGACAAGTTCTTGTATTAGTAAAGTAGTTATTTATCAAACAGCAACATAGAGACCCAAATTTCTCCTTGTCTCTTAATATATTGCACCATGCCATTTAAGAAATATTGGTGGTGTCAGATTCTCAGTGCCAGCAGAACGACAGAAAGCAGCACTAATTCGGCCTCATCAGCACCTGGAAAAGGCCGGTGGAGGGAGCAGTGCCCCAGTAAGTGCAGCCTCTAAGCCAAAGTGTCTTCCTGGGGCCATGGGCAAACCTGTCAGTCGGGGAAACTCTCAGGAGGCTCTTCTAGCACTGAGGTCGGATTGGCTTCCAGTTGGTCACAGCGTTTGGGAAGAGTGAAGGTGGTATCATATTACCTGTGCTCCAAGGACTTGGCTTTGAACAAAGCAGGGTCATGCTGATCAGTGTGCCCAAGCCCTTCATGCATTTGGTGTTCTCATCATAGCTAGGAGAAACCATCAGCCACTTCCAAATGGAAAATGCATGAGATATTTGTAAGAGAGATACAGTTTATATCACAGATGTGAGATAAGAGCGGATCCTTAAAATTACATATTTGTTGTAATTAGTAACAATGCCTTATTCTGCATGGAGTGTTGTAAGAAGATATTATTCGCTGTAGCTCAAATGAAAACCACGTTTGATGGTCATTTTAAAGGGACAAGGGAAGGCTTTTCTAACTGAAGCTGTGGGCAACTGGAACAATGCCTCTTTCACAGGGTTGAACAGAACAGTCTCTGGGCTGTCCAAGGTAGCATTTTAAACGGCTTTTCAGTGTAACCATGAGTGGTATGTGTTTGGAGAGGGTTACAGGGCGGGGATTCTTTCTGGCTGGTACCTATCTCTTACTTGCCTCCTGTGGGATAGGTGCCTTCCCGTCCCCTCAGATATCCTACAACATGCCTGCTGCAATGGAAATCTCACCACCTGGATGAGAAAGAAGGGAAAGCAGTTGCAGCTCTGCTCCTTTTCAACATCCCTCCCCAGCCAAGTCTAGAGCAAAAGCTTGGAGGAACTCAAAATGTGGTTGGGGCTGCAGAGCTGACATGGGCAGTGGGACAAAACTTCTTGTGGGTACAGAATGCTATATGGGAATGACAGCTCCTTTGGGTGAAGCTGTTTTGGTTTTAATGCTATAGAAATACTGTATGGCCTTGACTTAGATGCTGAGAACTTTCCAAATTCCCTCAGGATCACCTCCGAATTATTAGGCAGACCTTAGAGAGGAAGTTTACCATATAGAAGTGCAAATTTACAAAATTTCCCACTATTCAGAAGTCCTTGAACAGGATCCAGATGATGTGGGCTCATGAGAAAAAGAGACCGAGCCATGTCAGGGTGTACTCCAAGATCACTTCTACTCACACAAATATTTACTTCCAAGAGACACAGGGATATACATTCTGTAAGGCACTGCATTACCTTCCAGTATTTGTAACCACCTGATCAATGTTTGGTTGATCTGATAGTTGCCTGAAGTACAGGTCACAATGAGTTATCACACTTCTCTGACAGCACGGAGTGGAAGGAAAAAGCTGCAAGAGAAATGATCTACAGTCCTCAGTTTCATGAACTTGCAATGGCAGATAAGAAGCAAATCCATTATTTCCATCTGCAGAAGGCAGCCATCTTATATCTCTATGATCTGTAGTGTAGATAAAGGTGAAATAAACCTCTTGCCTCACAGAAAACTTTCTGTCCCCTTAGTTCTGAGCATAAGCTCTCCTGGCAGTGTAACAGGCATAGGAGTGAAAAAGTAGACTTTTATTACTGCCTCACAAAGAGAATATGTGTTTAATCATATACTTTCAGCTTGTGCTTGAGCTTCTATCACTTTTTAATTTTGACTGTTAATAAAAATGCTTTGTGAGATCAAGCCAGTAATTCATAACCGCATTTATAGCTATTATTTCCCAATTCACTCCATTTCTAACCAATTCTTTTTGGCAAAGAGAGGCACAGGGTTTTCTGTCACTACTAGGTTTCCACAACAATGAAAATCTCCTTTCAGTCTCTTTCCAACAAGATTGGATTGATTAACTACGCTACTGTTTATTTTGCTGTACCTGCCAAGTATATGGCAATGCAGATATAGGAAAAATCAGTGTAACGTGAATATGTGGACAACAGAGAATGCCAGCAAAAATATCATCCCTGAACATGAAACAATTCCCATTTAATTTCATTTCAGGATGTCAGTGTTTAAGATGCACCTCTCAGGCAAAGGAAACATGAGTTTCTAATTCAAGTCGGTCATTTTGTAACAAAATAAGTTGAAAACATTTATGAAAAAGTAGTTTTATTGAAAAGTAAATTATACCCTTTTTTTTCCTTTTCGTTTTTCCTTTCTTTCCCCCATTCCCCCAGCAGAGCCAGATTTATCCAACAAGAACCCTGATGGGAAATGGAAAAGCGTAGGTTTAGAAAGGTAAGTAAGAAAAGCTGGAGACACAGTATACTTTTGGAACCTTAGGATCTTGGTTTAGGATTAGGACCCCAAAATAATGTTCAGCTAGTACTTGTGTGAAGAATGTAACAGAGTTAGGGAAGACAGGCAACTGCAAGACAAGGCAAATAAATGTTTCCTTCTTCTCCTTCTTTTCAAACTGATGTTGCATGTGGAGAAATACTGAAGAGTGCCAATGACGGAGGGGAAGAAGGTGATCTTCCAAGCTGGGAAGCCAAGCCTTTTCTCACTTTTCTCTTTCTCCCTTCCCTCACTGTAATAATCTAGATAGATGTCTTGACGCTTTGCCCATGAGCCTGTCTGTCATCATATATGGATGCCCTTCAATTTCAATTTCAATGAAGCATTCCTATGGATGCACACAAGGAACTGAGGCAAGAGATAGCAGGAAACAGAAATTTGTGCAGCCATTTCCTTTCAGATGGAACAGTGATCATTTAGATAAAAATTAAATCTGTTTTTCTGCTGATTGTGTCAGTAGCATCCCCAGAAAGCGGGACTGAGATCAGAGCTGAGATTCAGAATGTGTACAGCATAGAGAACACAATTACTTATTTGCTATATATCCCAACCTCACACACACACAAACATCTGAACTCAGCTATTACTGACAAAATCATAGTAAGAATTCAAATCAAATTCTAAGTGCAATCCCTAGACTTTGAATCGTTTGGAGCAGAACTGGGAGCAGTATTTCATACTTGGTTCTTATAGCCACGGTGGATCAAAAAAGCCTGTTTCACATTTTCTTTGAGTTATGAGTTCAAATTCCAGATCTTAGCTTTGCTGTTCTGTGGATATATATTCATTGGCGTTAGTATTTCTGAATGGATTAACTCAGCCACTGTGGAATACAGATCCTGTAGTTTACTTCAAGATAAGCATGAGCAACATTAGAGCAAACATTCTGGATATTTTCCAAGAGAAAAGACTTGCTCATGGAAACTAAGTGTTCTTAGAGAAGTTGTGAATTTGATGAGTCTTTTGAAACTAGTCCAGCAGGCATCTGATCAAAACCTGACTATTTTTTGGTCAGTTCATCTAGCTTCTTTTTCCTGCCCAGGCTTTACCAGCCTCCCTGAGCTCACACAGAAGGACTGGGAAAAAGCAAAGGCAGCTTTGGGTTTCTTGACATGTAATTTTGTGTTGTCATGACAATCCATCACAGCTCTGCCTCAGAAATCACTCAGGGATGTAGAAGCTGTTTCGAGGTCACTGTGACTGTGCCACCAGGATCAAACTCACTGGAGAAAGCAAGCTCAGCTTGTGCTCAAGCTTTCCACAATACACTGGTGGGAATGGAGCTGTTCAGGTGCTTGAGCTGGGACCAGCTCCTCTCCTGATTTATCCTAGAACCAAAGAGGCTTTGAATGCAGCATCGTGGGGTGTTTTGTGTACCAGAAAGAACTGCTCAGCAGAGGCTACTGACTGTCACAGACCTCCAAACAGCCAGTAGGTGGAAATAAACACTGGTAGTTACTGAGACATACTAAATACGAACTCATTACTTAGAAATGGAAGGCTTTCTATATAAACCATTTACTCAAGTAAAACTATGCCACAAAAAGGAATATGCTTACTTTGCACCATCTCTATTTATTAAAAACATTGCTAACATGTTCCTTGATAACTTGATTTATGAAGTTTGTGACAAATTGCTTGCTTAATTGAAATATGTCAGGTTTCTAAACACTAAAGTTAATTATCCCTCCTTTTCTAGTGGAAGGCTGACCTTTAATTGTACAATATTAATCCACATATTGTATGAATTATGTGAAATATCCATTTTGGATGTAGAGGGAGACATGCATGTGTTATTGTAGTGGAGTACAGTTACATAATTATTTTTAATTTAGGATATCAGTTTAATTAAATACTTGCAGAAAGCAAGCTTTTTCAGGAAATTTGCAATTACAATCAATTTGAATGTACAGCTACATTAATATGGTGACAAGCCCAATAATAAAAATGAACTAAGTAATTATGGGCAGGTGCTGAACAGATGTGTAAATAGAAGGTCTCTGCATGGAACATTGTTATATATCATTTTGAAAAGGGAAAGAAACCTGTTATCCATAGCCATTCATATATGCAGTTATAATCAGTCACAAAAAGTTAGTTCTTTCAATTTAGATAAATCATTTAAAAATGTGTATGGCACTTAGGCTTTCATTTTCTGTTTCTGGAAAGAAAGTCTAGTTGATTGAAGACTGCTGCTCTACTGTACTCAAAGAGTCTGCCGCGCTATTGAAATATATTCTTCTTTCAACACATTTATGATAAGTGGGTTTTGAGTTTGGAATGGTTTAACAGTCAAAACAATTCACATTCCATATTACAAGCTGAGCTTTATTTAAAGAATGGGGGAGGCTAAAACTAGTTTAAAGTTGTTTGCTCAAGTTATCAGTTTGCCAAAAGCCCAATTTAACCTCCAAATAGTTAGAAAACAATGACATTGCATTACTACTGTGAATTGCTTTTAGATAGATTTACAGTGGGTTTTTTCCTGTGTGTAGTTTTTTTTGCTGATGGTTTTTGTGTGTGTATTATGTGTGTAGTTTTCTTTTTTTCCAAACCAATATATTAAAACATACTTTTTCAAGTCTTCTATTTTTGTGTGGTGTGTTAGAAACAATCATATCTGTGATGTAAGCAATTAAGCTAAACTAGAATAGTTTACATAGCAATCATAGAAAATCTGAGGAAAAACTGGCATCTAACAAATGATGAATGTGAGCCATCCCCTTGTATGGAATGGGATCCCCTAAGCTGTCCATGGAATCATAGAATCATAGAATCATAGAATCATAGGACCAGCTGGGTTGGAAACGACCTCTGAGATCATCAAATCCAACCCTTGATCCAACACCACCACAGTTACTGGACTATGGCACTAAGTGCCACATCCAGTCTCTTCTTAAACACCTCCAGGGACTGAGAATCCACCACCTCCCTGGGCAGCCCATTCCAATGCCTGATTACCCTTCTCTGTAAAGAATTTCTTCCTAATATCTAACCGAAAGCTCCCCTGGCAGAGCTTGAGACCATGCCGTCTTGTCTTATTCATAGCTGCCTGGGAGAAAAGACCAATTCCCGCCTGGCTACAACCTCCTCTCAGAGAGTGATGGGGTCCCCTGAGCCTTCTCTTCTCCAGGTGGAAGATGACAATGTCTAAAGTAGCCATGTCTAAACAATGGGCATGTCTAAACTTGACTCTTTCAGAAACTTAGATGCTTTATTCTAGAGTGCAGAGATCTGCCTTCTTCTGTCCAGGCTTTACAGCCCTGAAATGTATCCCAGTGGCTAAACCAGATACTTCTCAAGCAATACTGGAAGGGCAGTAAAGTACTTTTTATCATTCTCAGGAACAGTCACTCCAGATGTTCTTGGCACTATGGAAAGCTGTGAGAGGCAGCTGGAGTTGTGTTCTCTTCCTTATTCCATCACATGCAGGACCATCAACTTATCTGGAAAGGGAACAACAATTACCATGTCTACAGAGAGATTAATAATGAAGCACTGCTAGTGCTGTTACAATAAAAACTGTCTGGACAGATTCCACTCATTGTAACAGGTTGAACTTCAAAAGCACAAACTTGTATTCCAAATGTGCTATAAAATATTTCAGGTGGAGAGGGTGAAGTGGGGACCGCACGCAGTCCTGCATCCTGCAGACCTTTGCAGCTCAACAGTCCCCATGGATCACGTAAATGACAGTGATTTCTACACTGTGTGTTAGTATAGAACTCTTCCATACTATCACAAGGCAATACTCAGCCTGTAAACAGTATTAGAGCACAAAGATGATGCTATCGTGTATAACAACCTTTCCCTCAACTCCAAACTCAAAGACACGCCAAGCATTTTCTGTAGAAAGTGAAAAATGAAACAGTAATTATTTCCTAGGAAGAATGAACAAATCCAAAGCAGTGTAGAGGACAAAAGAGTCTCAGTTTCACAGTAGAAATCCTCAGGTTGCTTACTGACGCGTGCCTTCCTTGCTACAGGAGCATGGCTTAAATGATGGGCAGGCTTTTCATACTCATCATGCCCCAGCTACTGGAGGTGGAGGTTTATTTTAATGGAATACTTGGTGTTTCCAATTAGAAAGTTTGGAATACAGATTTTGTCTTGGTCAGGGAAGCATCTAATAGTCAGACTTTGAATAGGAGTTATTAATGAACCATTGTAAGGCAGGATATAAAACAAACCTCATACATTTTGGTATGGAAAGATTTTGCTAGCCATTTCAAAAACAAAGTGGTTTGGATTCCCTGCATTGCCATACTTAGCCATGCCTCCTCCTACCTCTCCTTGCATTCCTTTTCCAGCTCTCGGTTCCATAATCGCTCAGTTCATCCATGTTTGGTGCCTGAAGAGGCAAAGAGAGAGATTTCAGAGGAATTTAGGGAAGATTCACACCATGGGTGTCACACAAGGCAGTCACATCTAAGTGCAGTGCTTATGACCCACATGAGTTAGCACCAGCACCAAAAGCAAGATTCCTGGTTCAGTGCCATACTGAGCCAACCTGGCAATATTCCTCTCCAACTGCACCAGCAACTGTGCATGACTTCACAGCATTAGTGTTACGGCAAGAATCTTTACAACACAGCTCTTACCACAGAGACAGGCATACCTGTGTCAGTAGGTGTTTAGGTTGCTTTTGTCCCTCTGAGAATCCTCAAGTCATCAGGGTACTTGTGGCTTCAGTCCTCTCCTCAGGGAACCCAGTGCCTTCAGCTGTGTTTTAGTTGTGTGGGAACTACTCAAGCTCACTACTGTTGCCACAGCTGCTAAAGGAAAACATTTAGTTAAAGGTGAGGGTAAGCACACACTATAGATGTAAGCATATGTCTGTCAAGCTGCTGCTCAACAGCTTCCATAGATATGTGGCACCTTATGTTATCCAAAGTACTTGGAATTTTTCAGATAACAAAAGCTAACGAAGGTGGCTATTACAGCTTTATGCTGCACTTGCTTCCTGATAGAGTTGCCAATCCAGTGCTTTGAATTTTGTGCCAACAGCTTTGACAGAAGTGAAAGAGCAAGCTGTGCTTTTAACAGATGCGAATGCTTTGGTTGCAGTGATGGCTGCTTTTTCAAAACCATTATCACATGTGAAGGCTTGCAGATGCGTACTTCTTCCGATGTGACAACTCTCAGACAATTGGAATAGCTTTTCATAGCACTGGCAAGCTTTTAAGGGGCAAAATCAACTGGCATCATCTAGCAACTCTTTTACTGTCTTGCAAGTGCTTATATTGAACAGATGCACAACATGTGGTTGGCACTGTTGAAAATGTCGGGCACTGCAGCCAAAGTGTTATACCAGCAATAAGCCATGCTGCTGAATTTCAGAGAATTTGCAGTCATTTCACTGATGACTGCAGAACACAACAGCATCATACATTAAATTACTGATTAAATATTCTTAATTTGGGAACATTTCATCATATAGTTTTAGCTTTTCTCATTCTATTTTCCATGCCTTAACCAAGGGCACAGCTACTGAAATAATGTGAAATTCCTTGCTTCATTTGAGCAAGGTTGTCACAATAGCCTAAGAACTGGCTATTATCTATTTGCTTCTTTTAACTGTAATTTTATAATGGAAAATTCCTTGTGTCTGTAATGAATATAAGCTAGAGATACTGAAATATGTAAGACTATCTTCCACCAGAAGACCTTATCAGCTTTTTTTTTGTCATTAAATAAGTACATTGTTAATTCTAAAGCTTTGCTTCACACGGACAAGATCTAGCAAATCTTGGCACTGTATGCTATTTGTCAAAGAAAGAAATAGTCCAGAGTTCATAAAGCCTTGACCCTACAAGTATGTCCATTGGGCTTTAAATGGCACATGGTGTATAGTCCAATGCAAGTGAAGGTTGGTCCGAGGAACCAATGAAGTTCTGCTTTGAGTCATCTGCTGAACAGAAGCACAATTCCTTACTTAAACAAATTCATCATTAAAGAAAAGCATGATCTGATTTAGAAAATCTAAGCCAAAAATTCTGGTTTTTTGGTTGGATGGGAAAAATAATTTTCAAAAGGTGACTGTCATGGGTTTGAAACTTTGTTACAAATGAAAAAAACCCCATATTTTGCGAAATGAAACCTTGTTTTGGGTAAAACACTCCAGGTTGTTATATTTTCAATTTCTTTATTTTCCTTTTTCCCATGAGCTTTTTCATCTTTTGTGCAGTAAAAGCAATGTAATGAAGTTAGCACAGATTCTCCAGAACATACTTTTTAGTAGGAAAACAAAAACAGGACCAAGAAAATTTTACTTTACGGACATAAAAAGCCACATCATAGAGTAAAAAGACTGCATTTTAAGGTAGAGACATTCAGTCTGTTTGCTCTTTGCAGAGTAACTAACTAAGGAATTGTGGTCTCATCAGCTCCTGCTCCCCTAATCTTTCTTCTTTCCTTCTTCTTTTTCTCTTTTCATTAATGGATTTCTTCACATTTCAACTGTCATTTCTGAATGTGTGATTTGCAGATTAATGCAAAAATAAATAAAATGTTCCCCATGATCAAATTCTCTGTGATCAGGACAGTACCAGTTTCTTAGTGACTGTTTTGGTGCAAGTCACAAGAAAAGTGCAGAAATAGTTCCCACTCTTTTTTGTTAAAACAAATTTACAACTGTTGGTGTGCATATACAAGATGTAAAGTAACTCTGACAGAGATGGAGGCTTTGTCCCAAGAAAAAAAGACACCCTTTTTGGGCATGGGTTCTCTTGGACCCTTGCGCTTTTAGGCTGTCCATTTAATAGAAGCAGAACCTCTGCAAGGTTATCCTATTCAATCAAATCCCCAGCTAATTTAATGAATTTATTCAAAGTAATGACGCAATTTTCTCACATCTGTCATTTTTCTTACTCAGAAGGCCAGTGACTAATCTGCTATCATAATCTAAAACAGTATCATATGGGCAGCTGCTATAATGCACTCTGTCACTGTGAACCAGAGCATCATTCCTCCCTAGCTGTACCTTATGTCACTTCTGTATCAGGTGGGACACCTCTGAAGAGGTGACAGCATGTTGAACGTAGGTGGCAGGAAGGAGATTGGCTCAGGAGCCACCATGCTCATCTTCTGTCAGCAGAGATTACCTGTAAGTTCACAGTAGCCAGGACAGCCTCACATTTTAAGCCATGCAGAACCTAATGTGAGCTTGTAATCAAGGAATTTGCATTTAACTAAAAAGTGCCCTATCATATCTCAGCTGATGAAAAAGACTTTATCTTACAGTTCTATTTTCAGTGGACATGATGTCTTTTCTCTGACAAATGTATGGATATGCAGGAAATTCTGATTACAGAATTACTTACTCTAGATTTCCACATATACATCCATTTGTCCTGATTGCAGAGATACTTATCACTTTTTATGTCCATAAATGACATCACCTAGTCAAATAGATCACTTTAGACTTTAATATAAGGTAAGATTCAGAGTGCTTAAGACACGTGGGTACCTAAAATATTCAGATCATCCCTCCTAAGATATCCTGTACTAAGGCTCTCACTTCCAGGGCTCCAGAAGAGCTTGCTCCCTAACTTTCTCTTAGGGCATTCAGCTATAAGCCAAGGCAAGCCACTAAACCAATGTGTGAACCTCTAAAATGTTCAATATGTGTCATAACACGGAGATATCTGGCTAACAAAAGACTTTAGGCAAGGCTTTCAAGCTCTAGAGGATAAACGAAGTCCATTATTAGATCAGTTCCATCAGTAGCCCAACATCTGGCTCTCAGCTTCTTTCATGATGGTGCTGTGGTTGGGATGCTACCTCAACTTGCATTTTCATAAGCTACACTGTTCAATGATTTATACCAGTCTGCTTTTAATCACATTGTGCCAAAATTAACCAACTATAATTACCACCCAGGGCAGGCCATCTTCTGGAAAAGCCATAAATGAAATTAGCTATGAGGGCAGGATGCAGCTGCATGGCTGTGAAGTGGAAAAGAGATCTGTGCACTAGCTCAACCTCTTCCCTATTATGTAAGTGAAAGAGCATGGCACTAATGGGGAGAAAGGGAGACTGAAGTATCTGTGACTTCATCCTTTCCCCCCTTTCTTCCCTCAGTTTTAATTGTGTACATTTTTCAGCTGCAAAGAAATGAAAACATCTTTATTTTTGTTTAATTTCTCAGTTTATTTACAAGATCAATTAAAAAATTTAACTTCAAATCACAAAGTACTTCCCCTCTCTTCCTTCCATAATTTCAGTTTGTCAGCAAAAATGCATCCATAAACCCATCATGTTCATATATGTGCATACAGCATCCAAACCACACTGCACTCTGGAACGTGGTGAGAGCTTTAGCATAGCTGGAGGGAGCAGAGGAATGGGATCAGAAAGGTGGAAAACCTCCAGAGCATACCATTTCCCTTTTTGTGCTTCAGATCCAGCACTGGCTGAAGTCAGAAAGTGATTTCCTAGCAGCTTCAGTAGGCTTTGGAACAGGCTTTAACAATGGAGCTAGCAGAAGATACTTGGTTATGATGTCAGCTTCATAGTAGTTGCCAATATTTTTTGAACTAGGAAATATTAGCAAATGCGATAACACAGTGAAATGTGGTGACAATAGGAATAGTGTTCATTATCTTGTTCATTCAAGTTATTACATAAAGTAGAGAATACAATTAAAACCATGTGGTGATCTTCAAAGTGTCTGGCTTTGTTTAAAACTACCATTTTTTGCAAGATTAAATGTAAAACAAAGTCTTTACAAATAATTTTGTTTATCAGACAATGGTGGTACAAAGACCACTGTAAGCACAGAGGGGAGAAGGAGTCTGACTTTCATTCTGCTCCTGCAGAGATGTAGGAAAAAAGGATTGGGACGGGCAGAAGGACAGAAGGAGAGCCTTCCTCCCTCTCTTCAGCACTCTCTCTGCATAAACCACTCATAGCAATGGACTCTTGGAGGTCTTCCGTGGAGGGAAAGAAAAAGGTTATCACACAGTTAGTTGACTTCAGAGCTAAAAAGAAAACTGCCACATGAGCCCAGCCTTGAAATACAACCAACGTAGCCAGTAATCAGTAACAGCTTTTCCCTCCAGTGGAAGATGCAAGAAACCCACAGCACGTTCTCAGTAATAGTTTTGATGCATGCCTTGCTATAAAGCTGTTCAAAGAGAAACTTAGGGCCCAAAACTGTTACAGCTATACTCTATACCCTACAGAGTTAGATCCTATAATCCTATTGATGTATCTTCTTTTTTTTTTCTTATGGTCAAAGGTTTGCCAGATAAAGACTGATTTATTGTTTATACTTCTATAATTACCTCATGGAATATAAGCCCTTAGATCTAGCAAACACCTCCTCTTGTAACATCACACCTATTCTTTCCTCTTTCTCTTTTCCTGTCTGCTCACATCTTTGCTTCTTGCATCTCCATCCTTTGATGTTCAAGCCACTGTCATAATTAACATGTGCCAACTGGTCCCAATCCCCATCCTGCTCCCCCGTGAGCAGGAAGGCAAGGAAGCATCGCTCACTCATTGTGCTAACCCCTCTTGTGCCTGTTTTCCTTGATGCGCAGAAAAGGAGTGGGAACTAGCTGAGGGTTCTGCTTGTACATGTTCATGGATGAATGGGAATAATCAGTAAGGGTCAGATGGAATTAAGAGCCCCAGACAAACCAAATGTATACTGAGAGCGTGTCTACTAACAATAGATAACAAAAGCCACCAGCAGAAAAGTTGTGCCTACAATCTTTCCTGAGCCATTGATGGTTCTTCAATATACAACAACAGCATAAGGAATTGGTGAAGTTCATGCTATAATATGTCTGTTATCTCAGACATGTCCTTTAAGGCAGCTTTAGATGTTGCTTTATAAGACCAACAAATGAAACTTTGAAGGAGCTTCCTCTTTCAGGTAGGTGGATTGACTCAGTGACTTCTGCAGATAAATGTGTACACTGAAGCTCTGCAGAAGTGGAATTGAAAACTAATCTCCAGAACAAAAAGAAAATTTCATTTAGGCCTAAACCAGCTATGAGGAAACTGCAGATAGTGTGACTTAATAATTGCCAAAAATGTGATCCATAATTCTGAACGCATGATATTGGACCTGGTTTAGAAAAGTATTCTATAAGCAAAGACTTCATATTCAGACGTGGGAAAAAGGTCCATCACTGAAGCTCTCAGCACAATCATGCACTATCGCTAATGGGCCTAGAGGGCAAATTTTCAAGGACACTCAGCACCACGTTATCTCTGGTTCCTTGGGGCAATTGCTTCTGACTGACTTTGGCAGTAGTAGAAATAGACCAATTGCACGGCAATGCTTAGAAGACTTCTCACACCCTCAAAGAGTCATTCTTGCTTCACCCAGTGGGAACTGTCAAAGAGACAAATGCTTCATGGGAGCCAAGCATAGCTATTCCAGGCAAGAATGAGCTGTCAGATAAAAATTAGGAGGTGGACTTTTAAGCCTGAAGCAATTGAGATGTCCTTATGTAGTGGTGGCTCAGGAGATACCCAACCCCAGGGCTCAGCCATGTGGCTGAATTTTTTCAGACTAACAAGTTGCTGAAACTTAATAAATGAGCCTGTATTTCAAGCCATGGCAAAACTTTGGCTTAATTTAGTCAATAAAGATGGCACAAACAGAGACAATCACTGAAGCTTTTGTGAAGTGTTTTGTCTTAATCTGGTCCATAGTGAAATATGGTGCACACGTAATTACTGAAACTTCCCTGGCCCAGAAAGCAGTATATATTTGACACACTTTTGCCACATATCTTGTATGATCTCATCAATTACCTTTTGTAATAGATCTTCATTCCAAGGGCATGGAATGCAGTCCTTACACCACATGAAAAGCGCATTTTGCCACATGGCAATCATGACTTTGCTCAGCCAGTATTGCATTTTGACAAAATTTCATGCATTTATCATAGAACCAAAGAAAAGTTAAGGTTGGAAGAGGCCACTGGAGGTTATCTAGTCCAACCTCTCTGCTCAAGCAGGGTCCCTCAGAGCATGTTACTCAGGATTTCGAATATCTTCAGTGAGGGAGACTCCACGACTTCCCTGGGAAGCCTATTCCAGTGCTTAGTCACTTGCACAGTAAAGAAGTTCTCCCGTATGTTCAGGTGGAACTTCCTGTGCATCAGCCATTGCCTGTTGTCCTATTGCTTGGCACCATCAGAAAAGCCTGGATCCATCCTGCTGGTATCATCCCCTTTCAGATACTTATAGAGATGGATGAGATCCCTTCTCAGTCATTTCTTCTCCAGGCTAAACAGGTCCAGTTCCTTCAGCCTTTCCTCATAAGTAAGTAGAAATATGTGCCAGGGAAAGCATATCACAATTTAGTCAATTTCTTCCAACAAGACTATCTTTCATGGATAACCCCTTTATACTGAGAAGTCCTTATTTCTTGACTCTATTATAGTATTTTTCAGCTAGAGTGTTTTAAATATTTACATGAAGTCCTCATCTTTATTATTATAGACTCTGTCAATTGAGCTATCAATTGAGAAGGCTCCTTTTGCATAGGAAATTTCTGCTAATTATGGCACACTGGACATCTACCATAGAGTTTAGCTGAGAGACTCAAGAATTGGTACAAGTCAATATGAAGTAACTGGATGTAAATCAACTACAAGTCCTCCAAGTTCTGGCACAACTTTTCGTTTAGACTGATTTTCTCAGCTGAGAATTGCTCTTGGATCAAAAATATAGGCTTTGGAGCAAGCACAGCAAAAATATTACTAGCAGAGAGATAATATCTAAATCAATGATGAATGCCTAGCATATATGACCACCTTATAGTTAAAATATGAAAGAAGGACTTTTATTAGTTTTATAGTTCTGAGTAATATTTTCAAGTAATGCCAAATGTTTTACAGATGTTGATAGGAACAACTTCTGACTATAGCGTGCTACAACACAGAGCTGAACCAAACACTTTGGAGAAATCCAGATCGGAACTTTGCAGCCAGCCTCCCTGTAAACTTAATCACAAACAGCAAAACACTGTAAATAATACCAAGCCAGTCAAAAAATCCTACATCCAATTCAAGGTTTTGAGGAATTTGCTAATTTTGCTGACGGCTTCTTGTGAAGGGCTGAAGAAATGTTCTACATCTTAAGGCAGCACAACTTGGTGAAAGTCCTGTCTTGGATCTGCATACAGGGAATCTTGTTAAAGTGCTGGCAGAGTAATCAATGTGACGTAATAGGTGTTATGTCCTGCATTGAAGGAAAGTCCTGCTTATCAAACCTGATTTCCTTTTATGACAAGTTAACCCACCTAGCTGATCAAGGGTGGTGTAATTTTTTTGTATTTCAGTAAAGCTGTTGATATTGTCTCTCACAGAATCCTTCTGGACAAAATGTCCAGCACACAGCTGGATAAATACACCATGTGGTGGGTGAGCAATTGGCTCATGGGTCGAGCAAAGAGGGTAATAGTGAATGGGGTGACATCAGACTGGTGACCTGTCACTAGTGGGGTTCCACAGGGCTCCATCGTGAGCCCTATGCTCTTCATAAATGACTTGGACACAGGACTGGAAGGGATACTGAGAAAGTTTGCAGATGATAAAAGCTGGGAGGAGTTGTTGACTCCCGCAAAGGCAGGGAGGCCCTGCAGAGACACCTCGACAAATTAGAGGACTGGCAGTGACCAACCACATGAAGTTCAAGAAGGGAAAGTGCTGGAGTCTGCATCTGGAATGGGGCAACCCCAGGTGTTCGTACAGACTGGGGAATGAAATGCTGGAAAGCAGTGCCATGGAAAGCAGGACCTGGGGGTCGTGGTTGAGGGCAAGCTGAACATGAGTCATTGTGCCCTGGCAGCCAGGAGGGACAACTTTGTTTGGGGGGCATCAGGCAAAGCATCGCCAGCCGGTCGAGGGAAGTGATTGTCCTGCTCTGCTCTGCACTGGGGTGGCCTCACCTTGAATATTGTGTCCAATAGAAAGAAGGATATTAAATGCAAAGAAATATATTAAGCTATTAGAGAGTGTCCAAAGGAGGGCAACAAAGACGGTGAAGGGGAAGCTGTATGGGGAGTGACTGAGGTCACTTGATCTGTTCATCCTGGAGAAGAGGAAACTGAGGGAAGACCTCATTGCAGTCTACAACTTCCTCATAAAGGGCAGAGGAGGGGCACACACTGATCTCTTCTCTGTGGTAACCAGTGACAGGACCTGAGGGAATAGCCTCAAGTTGTGTCGGGGGAGGTTTAGGTTGGATATCAGGAAAAGGTTCTTCACCAGGGTAGTGGTCGTGCATGGGAACAGAGCATTCCCCCAAAGGGAAGTGGTCACAGCACAAAGCCTGATAAAATTCAAGATGCATTTGGATGTTACTCTCAGGCACATGGCATTACTCTTGGGGATGGTCCTGTGCAGGCCAAAGGGCTGGACTCAATGATCCTTGTGGGTCCCTTCCAACTCACCATGTTCTGTGATTCTGCTATTTTGTACATCAAACATCAACGCTATGGAAAAGAAGACACTTTACGTTCCAGTGCCTGAAGAACATGATGCCTCAAATGCAAGGAAACAAAGGGTGAACACCACTATAAAATTCACCATGTCTTCTTGAGCTAAACTGAGAGACCAACTGGTACTGCTTCAAGAAAGAACATTTTGCCAACCAGGAACAATACAAGGGACAATTACGATGGAAGGCAGACCGTCCCTCAGTGTCTATAAAAAAAGACATACACAGGAGATATTTTCAAATGTTTTGAGAAGTTTTACTCTGACCATCCAGTCTCACTTGGGACAAGACTCCAGAGACCAACAGAGCTTATCACAAGGAAATTATTTTAAATACGAAGTCCAAACTTTCCATCTTTCTATCTTCAAAACCAGCCTCTTAAGGTTTGTTGTAATATTATGTCACATGCATAAATTTTTAAACAATCAGTTGAGACAATACACTTCTGATTATTGAAGTAACTCGTGAACTGTGTAAAACAAACATGAGAGAACTGCAAAGTGACCCATCTTCCATGTTGCACTCTATAAATGCTATTTAGATGTCTGCTTTCACACCTCTGTAGTTCCATTCTGATTTTCAACTTATATGAAAACCTGGAAATATTTTGCTTCAGAATGGCAAAATTGTAATGCACAGTGGAATTTCTTGCTTAAAATGGCACACACACATCTCTGATACAGATTTTGGGATGTGGAAAGTTTTTTCATAATGACTATTTTCAACTCTCAGCAATACATTCTACACTATGATTTCTAGGCCTCTTGACCTTGCCACTAATAATATTTATGACAGTTTTCATGTGAGCCAGCTCTAATGTCAGACGTGTTCATGTTTGCCATTACACAAGGGAAATATTTGGTGATAATTGGAAAAGCCTAGATAAATGTCTTGCTAGTAAGTCAAACTGTGACAATTACCGATTTTCCAGGCGAGTTCAAGAATGATCAAGAGCATAGCAGGATTCAAAAAGGATTAGAAATGTATAAGGATAATAACACAATTATGGCAGATAAGAGTTAGAAATAAATAGAAGAGCACTCATGTATAAATCCATGAACAGTTTTGTCCTGCAGTCCTTCTTAGGCTCGGTGGCTTATTGGATCACTGGGTGGTTCAGGCCATGCAGGACACACTACATGGCTGAGATTTTGGTCCAGGAAGAAACTCCTGCCTGGAATGGTTTTCAGATTGCGATCTACTGTGTGTGTTTCTTGGGCTTATGACATTTTGTGACTCCCAAAAACAAGGTAGTAGAATCAGCACCATAGCAAGTCATGAACAAAAATTAGCCATGCTGAAGACATCAGCCTGTAACAAGAAGCAGCAAACCACCTACTAGTTTTCCAGTTAACTCTGCATTTCTGGGGAAAGGACAAGATTTCAAGGACAAGAGAAGAGAGACAGGGCTGTGAGAGCCAGCCCCTTCAGACTTGCACTCAGCAAAGTGATCTTACATTACAAAACCCACTATGTTCTACACAGAATTTCTCTGTAGGAGTGGCAAAATTCTGCTTTACTAACAGGGCTGAGAAACTGTAAGCTGGGTCTTCTGGGACAAACCAAAATTCTAGATTTGACCCTAAACTTCTGTGCTGCATGCATCTTAGCAAACTAGAGATGGCATCTGCACTTTTTAACCTGGAAGATGGGTTTCTCTCTCAGAGAAACTGTGGGACTCACTTATGCGATGTATATATACATTTACCATACAAAAGAAATACTATAGTCATTTTCAATGAAGAGGGAGTCCCCTGTTCCTAGTTCTCTTACAGTTCTAGGATGAGAAATCCAAGACTCCTTTCAAAAAAAAAAAAAGAATGTTTTTGTTGTTGTTGTTGCTTTTTATAGGAAGTCTGAGTGATTCAGTGAAGTTCTGCTGCTGGATAAAAGCAGAGTAAAAGGATGAAATGTGAACTCCTAGATTGCACCGGTTCTGAATTTACTTTTTATGTAATGTTTTTCTCTAAACTCCTATTTATGACTATGAAAAGCAGCTGGGTAAAAGGGTATTTTATCCCATAGTCACATCATTAGTATCTGTATACATTAAACAGAATAAGGCGGGCTAATGACATGGGAGGAAACATGGAACTACATAACAATTTGGAACTCTATAACATTCTATCTTACTATGCTCTAAATAATATGTGGAGTTTGTTGATGACAGGCCTTATTTATCTTAGGAAAAGTACAGTACATCCTGGTAGCATCTACTGGGTCATCTTTCTGCTACTCCATTAATATAGCCTCATCCTTTTTGGGGAGATACATGAGACAGGAAGAGGCATTTAAGACTCTGTGCTCTGATTCTAGTTTTTGAAGGTTTCTGGCTGTGATAGCAGGACCTGTCTTCTAGAGCAAGGAATGAGAATAGCTCTTCATGTGCATACACTTGAGTGCACACCCACACATTTAATTTATCAAAAGCACATCCTACTGCCGTGTTCTCAGCTAAATATTACAGGCAAATTCAAATCATTCTGCTGAATAGCCAAACCACTATGCTGCCAGTGATCTGTTTGGTGTGGGGGGGTGTATGCATATGTACACGTATATGTGTTATATATACATATGTCTATATATATATGTGTCTATATAAATGTGTGTGTATATACATATATATATATACACACACATATATATGTATCAGAGAGAAGAGAACCCTGAAAGTAGGACTCTGCCATATAAGAGGAGCCATAAGGAGGTTGCTCTGTGAACTCTCTAATAGCAAGATACTTAGCAGACAGATAAACAACTTGGATTTTCTTGAAAAGAGAGCAGTAAGAATGGTTTCCTGAGCATGGAAATCTGCTCCTTGGTTTGCTCTGGGTCCCTGTTGGTGAACCTGTCACATCTGTTAATTTCAATGATATTTTCCTGACTGTCGATAGGGAAAACATAAGGAGATAGATGGGGTTCCGGTAGAAAAAGTGGCAGAGATGCATTTACATAATTTGATTTCCTTCAGGAAATATTTATTTCTAAGCAAAATGCAAAAAGCCTCACTGGGATTATCATGCAACCATTTCCAATAGTACTATACACCACACATGCACTGTTTTTCCAAACAAACGAGAAGATGCAATATTGCGGCTTTATAGTTATTCTTATTTTACTGCTTAGTCAAAATTTTAAATGTGTTTTTTTCCCACTTTCAATCTCGCTGTAGCTTTACACAGCTACAAATATCTGTTAATACCACTGAATAAGTACAAACAAGTAATAGGCCTGAGAGTCTCAGGAAGATTCACTTACTATGAAGTCTTGAACATCAGCAGACAGTAGTCCATATGAAGTTATCTCGTCTTGAACTCAGAAAGCATAGTTCTGTCCCTCTCTCCTTTGGGCTCCATGGTATTATCTCCAAAGCATATTCACCTGTGCTGCTCTTTCCCCACACTTTTGGTTGGTGCTCTGTCCCCACCTACATTTATACTTCTCTTAATCTCCTTCAGGCAAGTACCAGATAAGGGAGCTGCTTTTGTCATTGTCTTTGCATGAATGATTGCCTGCAACTTCATTTGCAGCCCCGCGGTTTATTTCTTTCTTTTGCAGACAGCTTTGGCCTCTTTCACCTCAGACCCTATGTAGAAATAACTGCAATTTAACAGTCCTGTGCTGTTTAGGAAATTTTAAAAACTGATAACTGACTTCATCTACTCCCCAAATACCACTGCCTCTGATGTGAAAGGCTTTGAGAGGACCAGAAGAGAGCCTGCTGCATGCAGCAAGTCCTTGCAGAAAGCAGAGAAAGTATGGCAGAGCTTTAGGTAAGTGGGATATAATTAGCCGTGTTGGAATTTGACCAGGATATCAGGGTTAACACCCCTGCTCCTGTGAGAAGTGCCTTGGGAGTTCCTCAGCAGCAGGCAGCCGGGACCTCTTGTTTTCATCACATTCCAGGCACTACATGACAGCTACCCAAATACACTTTGCCTTAATGAAACAGAAATGCACATATGATACCCACAATTTGAAACCAAGGCATGGACTTTATCCCAGAATGGATTAATTCAGATTTGTGAATTATTCAGAGTGAAAAAAGACTTCTGTATTTTGGTTGTGGACCTTATCTATTGGGAAATAGTAACAACAAAATCAGTCACTGTTAAAACTGTGGAGCCCACAGATTTTCTGAGCATCTCAATCTCCATGTGGTTGACTGATAAGTGTAGAAGTGGGCATTTTTTGCATTGTGCTTTTGTGCATCACCCACATAACTCTCTTTGGAAAGAGCTCTGGTCATGGGCATTACACAGAGGTCCAGACTGCTCATGGAGATTTTTGTGCCAGCAGGAGTCCCAGTACTTGCAGCATCCAGTATTTACAGCATCCAGTACTTACTGCATCCAAGATGACTCACCCAGCTGCTTCCTCTGCATGTGTCTTTCGACTGCTTATGTTTCTATATTACATGAGCTGCTCCAGCTCTTGCTCTATCAGCTAGTCGCCTTCCTGAGGTCTTTTCTAGACCCAGGTTTTTATTACTTTCCTATGAGTCATGCATACTTTAGGTTGATGCAGCTCTGCCCTGCCCAGGAAGACTGCAGGGCCAAACAGCTGCTGGTGGTGGTAGGTATTAATCTTCTCTAATTTCTTCAGTAAATCACTGCTTGCTACCAGCAACTACCAGAGGGTATGGAAAAGTGGCCAAGAATTTTGCACTGATTGGTGTATGGATAGAGAGATTTGCTGTATACCCATGTTTTCCATAACCAAAAAGTATTAAATTAAGTGAACTGTAGTCACGTAAATTCAAATTAGTACATTTGTCACCAGAAATTTCCAAGCAATTCCATTATTCCTCCACTGACAAGGGGTTGTGAGCATTGGTAGAGTTTAGACTTTCCTGTTTTATACATGTTTCCATATGTTGGGCATTGAAGACAAACGTATCATTTCTCTCCCAAACATACTCCCTCCTGTGTAATGTGAATGTATTACGTGTAATGATATTCCAAAGCAATAAGATTAGACAAATTACTGTACTCTAAAAAGTGACATTAAGAATTGCCTCTCCATCTTTATTAGCTCACTTTTTCTCAGTCAAATATGTTTGGCTTACAAGAAAAACGATGTTTTTCATTCTGACCTCAGGCTTCCCAAATTCAAACAGAGCTATGGGTCAATAGCAGAATGAGAAAAAGATTGTCAGAATGATTCAGATTCTTTTTGACACCTCAGCATCTTCAAATTATTGCTTATGTCAGGCATTGGTTATGTCTGACAATGAAGGGAACAAGCACACAGTTCAGATGGTGACCTGTGTGCAGGAATTCAGATAATCTTGTGGTAGTTCTGCTCCACTCCAGTGCAACGAAAAAAACCTCACCTTTTTTTTATCACTATAGTTAAAGCAGGAAAATAAAACAAAAGTCAGCCAATGTAATCAGTTAGAAATGTTTTATATTATCTTTACATAGAAGAGTGATTGTATATATTTTTTTTTCGTGTTTTGTGCTAAAAAAGTATTTTGGAGACTAACCATAGGTAATACATGCCAGGGCAGTTGATTTTGCTACATAGTTATTAAAAAACGATACTGCCACAACTGCTTGGTTAGAAAGGGCTATACAGAAGCTGTCTTCTCTCTGATGGGGAGAAGTCAGGGACCCCATACGGGCTTTTGTGTCACTGCAAACCTGACATGTCTCGCTTCAGCTGGCAGGACCCCATGAGTAAAATCAAGGCTTCCCAGGTCTGTCTGAACCCTTCAGGAGGATGTGTGTCTGGCAGAAAAATGAAATTATCTCCTTTTCAGCTCCACGGCACTTATAATAAAGTATCTATAGAGCTGAGTAGGTGGGTTTTGGCCTTAAAATCATCATTGAACACAAGATGAAAAGCAAAAGGTGGCATATCCAAGACATGACTCATCACAACCCACAGCAGCAGGTCCCCTTAGAGACAGACAGCCCCCGATGTGCCTGAGCTACCTCCCCATTTCTGGGCACAGAGGGGTATGTGTGGTTGCTGCAGCTTTGCTGCAGGGCTGGGGCCCTTCATGAAAGTTGCAGGAAGAGGACCTCCTGTTCCATCCTCTAACTGGGGGTCACTGGAAGCAGTGACTACAGGGAAAGATGCTTGCTCTCAAGTTAGGAAAAGAGCAATTAAGAAGAAATAATATTGAATCAAAGGAAATAAACAAGTAGCCAAATAGAGTAGCGTCTGGTGAGGTGGAGCAGGCGCTGGACAGCCCCACACCACTGGCTCTGCATTGCTTTACTTTGTGGACAGGCTGCTTGTGCTTCTTCAGACTCTGGGCTTTTGCTGTGGCTGAAGGAAGATGTCCAGGCTGGTTGAAGATAACCTGGTGGATCCAGAGCAGTGGAGTGGTGACATGTGGGTCAACGGAGGGTCTGCTAGTGCTCAGCAAATGCGCAGTCTGGTCACCATCACCACTGTTGGCAGGCGGGGGTGCCACAGCTACCCCTCCTAGCGCTGGCAAATTCAGCTGTCACACAGGCAACCAGGGGATGGCAAAGCTCTCCAGCCTGGCTGGAAATGGCTGCATGGCAGCACTTGAAATGGATCATAGAAATGTCAACCAAGGGGCCATGTTTTCTTTTCTGTTTGCATAGCAACCAGCACATTGCTGGCACTCAATAAATACAAGTTAACATGAGCATTTTGTGCCTTCCATCAGGACTCTCTGTATATGCTTTGGTTCCTGCATTTTCCATCTTCCAGGCATTTGACAGAAACCTGTAAGTAGGAGGACCTGGGCTGAGCACCACGCAGAAAAGCAGCAACTCCCCAATGGTGGTCCGTGCTCTCTGTCCTGACCTGAGGCAACTCGCCCAGCATGACTCCGTATCAACTTCCATTTGTGTGAAGTGGGGATAATATTCACTTTCCCCTTCCCATAATCAGTCTGTTTGCACTGTGCTAGGAAATTCCACAAATGCTTCTTGATCACAGTGACATTTTTTGACTGGAAACCCCCAGAATGTCAGTACATCAGCAAAACAGTACTGATATGGTCTGCATGCCCCCAGATGTGCTGTGCCAGGAGGCTTCACTGTTGATGATACAATCACAGCCCAGGCCACTGGTACAGCAAGAGCAAATGAGTAAAATACACAGGGTGGAGTTTTTTTTAGTTATTGAGTAAATTAAACAAACTCAGCCCGCAGAGTCACTTTTCACTCCGGGAGGAATATTGTGACATGGGCTCCCTGATTTTCCTGTGTAAAACATTTGTTGAAAATTAAAACAACTAATTTACAAACCTCATAGACTAGCCGGGCAAGTAAGGGGACTGTATTTTAACAAAGTGTAATTACATCAACTCACAGATGGTATTCTGAATTTTGGAAAGCTCGTCCTGCTTTAAGGTTTAGCACTTGTGATTAAAGACAGTACTGTATAATTTAAAAGATTTAAGAATTATACTCTAGGAAGTCATGCTATAATAAGCTTTAGATCAACAGTTCATATAGCATCATGGGATTCTCAGACCCCCAAGAGAAAGAGTCCTAATATACTGTAACCTACAACTTTCCCCTTGAAATATCTTAGTTCTACAAAGCAATAAACCAGTCTGGACTAAGTTACTGAAGGTCTTTGAAGTATGGGAAGACCCATAAATAAGGTGAGTACTTTGGAGCGGGGGGCTCATTTTGTGGTGTACATATACAACTATTTCATAGTCAAGTTGATTTGTAGCTGCCCATACATCAGTTTCCTGGGAGCAATAAATCTTCTTTCAAGCAAAACTAAAATGTCACCAGTATTTATTTCATGCATTTTTTACCCCATCAGGAGAAGAAAAAGTCAGCATTCACATAAACTTCTATGCCCAACTTGCAGCTCTGTGCTAAAATTATGCATTATAGTATGATATTTTTGTAAATCTAAATTGTAAACACTGGGTAACAGATGTACCATTGCATGGTCAAAAAAGAGTGGTAACTGTCACTGGAGAAATAAAACTGAGTTATTGTTTCCAGTTTCAAAAGAACAGCAACAAGTCTAAAAAACTATATGTGATCTTTGTCCTTTTTTCCCCTCAGACACCTGCACTCATCTAATGTTTCACTGAGCCCTGAAAAATAAATGCATAGCTTCAGTCTCCTAATCCATGTGGCTCCAGAGACCACTGTTACATGAGAACTTAAACTGATGATGCTGAGCGTCCTAGGGGCAGCTTAATCTTTTTTAATTCAAATCAACTGAGTCCCATGTGGCGCTAGGATGATACTCTATATGCTGCAATCAGACTGACCTAGACTTCTTGTGCTCTAAATGATTAATGAAACTGCCTCCTAGTTTGTTTCTATGGTGATCTGAAACTTGACACGATGTAGGAATCTGCCATTCACGCTGAATGAAACAAGGAGGAGATAGCCCAGGAACAAAACTCCATCAGTACAGAGAAGACTGAATTTTAAGTCATTAGTCCCCTTGTACTTGGATTGTTGACTCTTGAAAATAAGAGTCAGATAAAATATCCTAGTTAATATAGCTTTAATTGGGTAGTTTACTAGTAAATTGTTTCAATATTAGCAAAATGAGTTACTCTGAATACAGCTTTCTATGTTTTCTTTTGATGAGCAAATGTGGGATAATGCTAGAGCAGGAGTTACAGAGGGTTTGCAGCTCCCCATAAAGAAACTGATTCAACTGTGAAAACTCTGCAATGCCTTTGAATACTGTAAATAATTCTCTAAGAAAAAAGAAAAACAAAACTTGGGAAAAAAAATCTGTTCAGATTTTATTGAGTGTACAAAGAAGATTTCTTGTATCTTTGCAGTTTGATGCTGCCATTTCAAATAAGGAATGATTTAATTTACTACAGTGTTTTGAGGCTTTCAGAGAAAATAAATACCTTTCATTTTCAGAGGGAACGTATTACCAAACTTTTAAATATTATGGATAGTCCCGGAACCACTGATGAGTATCAGCAGTCACCCTCTGGTCTATCTATAGTGCTAAGGTAAAAAACATTTGAGAGAACATCAGTAAGTTAGCTCAGCTGCCTCACCAGCCACACCACCATCAAACTCAGCTAAAACCATCTGCCTCATCTTTGCTCCTTCCTGTTCCCAGGCAAACAGATTTCACAGAATCACAGGTTACGCTGAGTTGGAAGGGACCATCAGAATCATCGAGTCCAACTCCTAGCCCTGCATAGGACCATTTCCAAGCCTCAGTGGCCATTTAAAGATGGACAAGAACAAGGTTTTCTGAAGACGGCGAGAGCAGTGGAGCCCTACAACCTCTAAGACATTTTGTTGATGTTCTTTCTGCTTCTATCACTCAACATTGCTTTTACTGTCTCCATTCCAAATGCCCGACCACTGAACACAGCACTGTTTTTTGTCTTTTTACCAAGTTCTGTCTCTTCACCAACACAGGGAGAGATGCTGCTGCTCTTTTCCTTTCCGTATATGTTTAAAGAGAACACTGCTGTGCTGTATATTTGCCTCTGATGAGGCTACCCCAGTACTGATCTCACTCCATCTCTCAACAGCTTTTCAGGAGGGCACAGCACACCCGAATCATCTCATCACTTCATCTGGAATCAATCACCGCAGGTCCACTGATGTCAAGAAAACTATGCTCATTTGCATCAGCACGTGACCTGGTCCTATCTCTTTGTGATCTTTAGATCAACAGTGCTCCCATTGGGATTTATGATCTCAGAGGAATCTAAACCCACTTTCTAATATATTTAACCACTGCCTGCCTTTTTTTTTCCTGTCGTAAAACACATTGTGGGTCCTAACCCAAATTCATAACAACTCAAATTATTTTGGTATGAATCTGGAACTTTTTTCTTAGTATTGCACCCTGCATTCAGAGAACCCAGAGAACCCAGACTTAGCAGATGGTTTAATTGATACGATATTTCTCAGTAATCAGTTACCTTTGCAGATATAAAATGCATCCAGGATGTTGAATAGAATCTGAAGCACTTAGTATTTTCAAACCTGCCTTGATGGACATTGCCCCTGTATTTTTTCAGTTGTCTCAAAATCCTTGTTTATGTTACTGTCAGATGAAGACATTATGGTGCAATGGTTTGCATTTTCCCCAAGTTTTATTTCCTGGGATTGCACAATACCGTAAGTACTTAAATTATAATTTTTAGAAGAAAAGGCAGAGAGAAACAGAAATTCTTTAAGATTTCCTGGACAACATACTCTACTATGCTACACACAGATTCCATCTTTAAGATAATTCCTTATTTGAGGGAAAAGTTTGAACTAGTTTTGAATATCTTTGATTATCAATAACAACTCTATAAGCACATGTCTTAATGAGGTTCTTAGAAGAATTATTGGAAAAATAAGTAATTTTCCTTTTGAGAAAGGAAGGTTTTGATTATTTTTGCGTAAGAAACGTGGAGGAGTTCAAACAGAAAAAAAATGTCTTGATGGCATACATGTCTCTTTGGAAGTGTGTGAGACTATGTTCCTGTGATGCCTGTTTGGGAGAAGGCTCCCTTCCTGGATTTCCACATCCTAGGCCTTTGGGTTTGGTTTATTCTGTTGAAGTTGCTTCACTTCTATAGAAATCATTATGCATTTATAAGACCAATGGGAGAGGGACAATAACAGCCTCTTTATCAGGGTGCTCACCTGGGCCGCAAGGAGATCCAAGTTCAAGTAATTACTACAAACAGTATGGGCCAAATTCCTGCAATCCACGTCTGCAGAAGAGCCCTTGTCAGGTGAGGATACAGTGACCAGAACGATTACAGACCCTGTCTCTTTTATGGATAAAACCACCCAGGAAGGAGGTGAAAAACTAGACAACACAGAGATAATTATTTTGGCTCATGTAATCTTTTGAAGGTAAGTCTGCATGACAAACCTTAGCATCCCTCTACCACCACCACTTCCAGAGAAACAGCACACTTCCTGGGAGGGTGAGCTAAGTACAACCCTAATTTCTCTGTGTATATATCTTTTCCAAGCAATTAAACCTGAGCCTCTAGGGCAAAAATTGAGAACATGTTTACATGGATGAGCAACAAAGTTGCCTTGCCTAGGATTGTGCCAGGGCAACCACGTGGATTTGATGCCACTTGTCAAAAGCCGTGCAGACACAAAATTTTCCTTCTCTGAACTGAAGGCCTAGGCTCATTTTGGAATAAAATCATGCACTAGTCAATGTATCAGTGGGACTATGCTTCTCACATGTGGTGCATTTTTGGGAAGCAAAGGCTTTTCAGTCTCTCAGGCAGGAGAATGTTCACTCTCCCGGCAAATGCTTCTCAACACAGTGACAGCCACAAGCTCTTCTAGGAGACTTTTAGCAGACTTCTGTGCCAGTGGTTGAAGAAAATTGTGTCCTGTGACCCACATAGGAACAGAAAATACCTGTTTCCAATTCAGGGAGACTGCCAGAATGCAGGCATGAAGAACAAAGTCCAAATAGAACTATAATAATAATGCCAATGATCCTTTGAATCTGTCTTGAGATATCTCTCAAATATCAAACATTACCACAGTCTTTGCATTCCTTTTTTTTTTTTTTTTTTTTTTAACTGGCACAGCTCACAGCCTTGATTAGAGTTCTGGGATACTACTGGGACAACAACAGAAATGAATATTTTCTAATTATTATTGTTACAATGACTGCAGTAATACTTGCCTTGGGACAAGGACAGTTTCTATTATTCTAGTGCTTCTTTCTACATCTTCTGGAGACATCTTCATTTTCGGAAGTGAGACTTGACAATTGATAAGATATCAGTTTGAAATCACCCACAGCTGGGATATACTTAAAATACTGTAAATCTTCTGAGAAACCAGTAATCATATATGAGCACAGAAGCTGGCAGCCTGGGTCAGGAGGAGGCATTGCGTACCTTTTTGTTTTTTGTACAGTGCTTGGTACCACTATTGCGGCTCCTGCCTGCTCCTGTTGGCAGCTGAGGGATAGCCTGTGCTAGCACATGGACTTTTAGAGCAGCGTGTGGATTTGCAGTGACTAATTATTTGAATATGAATCAACAATGCAACACTGCGGCAAAACGAGGCAAATGCTCGGCATTGAGTCACATTAATAAGAATGTCACGCATAAAAGAAATGAGGTAATTATTCTGCTCTACTTCACTTGATAAGCCTCGGTTGGAACGCTGCGTGCTGTTGTGAGCACTGCATTAAAAAAGAAATACACACTAATTGGAGAACTCAGAAGAGAACAACAAAAATGAGGAATCATTTGGAAAATAACACTTATGTGTATGATTGTTCATAAACACATGAAGTGTTATTAAAAAAAGAGGAGCAATTATTCTTATTATCTTAATTCTAGACTAATACAGTCATTAAGTACTGAAGAAATCAAAATGGGCAATGCCAGGGTTACAAGCTGAAATGCAATATAGAAACAATACTTTTAGAGCAAGGGGTCAGAGAACCTCTTGGCATCACCAGCTGTGGAAACAGTCCGGACTAACCTGGACAGTAAAACTGGCTGGAGGACAATTGATTTCATTCCCCAAATGTTTCTGAAGTTTCCAAATTTAGCTTCACATCAAATCAAAAAATGTCTACATTCTCTGCAATGGAAAATTCTACAAAAATGGCACGTTAACTAAAAGTTTTCTATTTGACAAAATGTATTTAAAATGTAATTATTTTCTATTTCATAATTCATATAATTTCAATAATTTCATAATTAAAACAAAAAGTGATGCAAAAAGAAAAAAATCAAAGCATTTATCCTAAAGGTGACAAAATGAAATACATCAACAATATCCTCAAACATGTAAAGGAGATTTTAAAAGAAATCAAAAGCATGATACCATAAAATAATTTTGACTTTCAGTAGAACATTATTTTTAAATTAAGTGTATGATTTATTTTATTTTATTGTATTGTATTTTATTTTATGTCTTTTCTAAGCCAACTTTGTGAGTTACATGCTCAGAAGGGAAGATACAGTAAATGTACCTCCTGTTTTGAGACTTGTAAAGTTATAGTACAGCAAGGGAAAAAAAGGAAGGTCTCTGAGGGTTGCTCTTGAAATTAGAAGGTACTTTTAGGGATGGTACTCTTCTTTCAGTTTTTAACCACTAATTTCCAGTACATGTAAAATACCTGAGAAAGCACACAGATTTAAAATGTGTGCAGTGCTATTGATAAAACAAGTAATTTAATGTACTCACTGCTAGTTTCCAACTTAAAATCTCATTACAGCTTTTCACATTTGTGTAGGAAAAAGCTGATTTTTAGAACTACTCACTCCAAGCCACTAGAACAAATAGTGAGAGGGACAGTATAGATGTACAATACACATACTGGGTGTTGCTTTTTGGCCCTCACGGTTATGCTGCCTCTTCTTGCTTTCAGATTGCTACATTAGCAAATTGCCCGTCAGTTCTCCAGGCATGGCACTCGGCCTTTGCAGCCCTGGGGATATCAGTAACACAAAGATTGCCCCTTGCAAGCTGCAATGACCTGCGCCCTACAGCTCTATCTATCACATAAAAATGTACCGCTCCGCTACTGTCACTTTTCACAGCTCCATCTCAATATCTCTTTTCAGGTTTCCTGCTGACTGACAATGTCAGTTACAACATTTCACACAATTTTTCTTCCCTATGTGTGAAATTACATATCCAAGAACTGTGAAAAGAGAATCAGCAGGTTCCTGGTGCTGTTTCTCCAAGAGGAAGGAGAGTTAACCACCGTCTAAGAAATCAGAACAGGGCAATTGCTCCAGGAAAAAAAATCTACGAATATTTGTTCACATTTTGAAACACATCTGCTATGATTCTCTTCAAACTATTGTCAGAAAAGAAGGCTCACAGACACTACTTATGTCAAGCAATTTTAAAAGATATTACCAGAAATTAATTTCTGAATTCTTAATTTTAAGCATGTTGATTGGAAAGATGATTTGATGAACAGTGTTTATCCAGTCAATTTCAAGATTTGACTACTGAAACCTACGGACTACTCTTTGCCTGATAATTTCGCTTAGGAAAATATGGCAGATTTATATACAACTCACAAAACAAAAAGAAGAAATGTATTTACAGACAACTCTTTTCTTATTTCTTCTGCTCAGCAAGAGTAAAGTGGGCTGGCTATATGTTATAGCTTCAGATCTATGGCTTTTTGTTTCTCACTGACAGGAAAAAACCCCAATTTGTTCACCAAAATACAACCAACTAATTTTCAGTAAGTTCAGTGAACACCTTGCACTGTTACGTGTGGAAGAGCTCAGAGGGCACTGAGCACAGTGAACTTATGTGGAATCTCTACAACTCTTTTGTTTGTTTCCTTTTTTTTTTTCTTTGCTCTCAAACTCAAAAGTGATCAGGGAAACTGGGAGTCAACTGGTGCTGGTCTGAATAGGCAAAAATGGAGTCCATGAAGTTATGCCCTTTGTGTCACAGCACCAGCACAGCACACAGAGATGGAACTACGCAGACATTTGAAGGTTGAGACATGCAGGCCATGTGTACATTTTCTCATATATTTCCCCTTTACAAAAAATACCCCCAGCCAAACCAGCAAAGAAAAGGGAAATCAACATAAGCAAATCCAATTTGCAGTTAGTTGGAGAGATGGAGCAAAAGTCACTCCAAAAACTTCCTTTCTGCTTGTAAAGTATCAACCGAATGTCCACTTAGATATTCACGGCGTCTACCTCAAATGCTTACACAGAGCACATTTTGCGTATTTCTTTTGCTCCCTTTAATGCGATGGAGCATTTGGGAAACAAGGATAAGAGGCAACTTCCTACTGTTGGTAAGCACTTGGTCTGGGGGTGTTTGTCTGAAATCTAGAGTAAGCAATCATTTGCCCATGAAGGAGTACAGTGGAAATGGAAATGCCTGTGCCCAACTGAAACTAGCTGTACTGCATCAAGTGAAGTCACTGATGAAAATTAATGCCACATGATGACTTCTCCTCCATGCTTTAAATAATCTTACAATAATTAATTCTTATTAATGTAAATTTGATTCTGTAAAAGTTTTAAAGTTATAATTTTTTGTGAGTGTTTTTTCTGTTCTTTGTCCATTTCCTTAGCAGTCCCTCTCACTAAAACAATGTTTTAATGTCTAAATTATGTTGCTCTTGGCATCAAATTTCAGGCAGTTTTTAATTATTAAAAATTAGACATGTAACTTAGAGCTTCCCTAGGATACTCATTGCATATGTTATCAGGACTTACACACCGGATCAAAATAGAACTTACTGTCCTTGCAAGGGATCTGCAGGCTGTATTTTTAGTTGGATAAACTGTTCTTGTACACTTTCTCCAGTCCACTCACATGAACAGTCTCTTCTTTAATGTTAGATGTAAAAGTCCTCTCTGATTCTGTCTGATTGTCATGGTGATGGATTTAGCATATTGTGTGCTTTGTAACTGTTTATGTCCATGTCCTAGAAAGTAGTTAAAAGGGTTTTATTTAATTAGCAAAAATTTTCCCCATGCACATAACTGAAGAGTAAAGCAGAACTGCAGGATGATCAATTCCCTTCTTAAATGTACATAGGGTGAACAAGAATTGTGTAAGTTATTGCTCTGGAGACTTTAAGTGCCACAGGCAGCACTAGAATATCTCTGGAAACAAAGAGATATTTATTTTAAACCACAGTGGCTCATTCAGGTTACAGACAACCTGACACACTGTAGTTGTAGATTTTCGTGATGGGTGCCAAGATTTGGGCTTTCAAACACAGTTTAGTCAGGGCTTGTATCTAAAAGTTAGTCCAGCAAGGAAAGCTGTGTGTCAGCCTTATTTTCCACACACATTCCACTTAAGTATTTTTCTTTCACCTTTTGAAAACAATGAGACAATTAAAAGTTTTAATTTTGTATCTATTCACCTTTATACATGGTTGTTAAGCATTGAAAGGCCTTTCTGTTTAACCACTAATGTTTCGTCCTTTAAATGTGAGCTTTTACTTACAGACTACCCTGCTTCTGTGCTGTGTAGGATCAAACTACTTGGCAGGGCAGCAAATTTGATTTGCATTAGGAAAGGGATATTGCGCATATAGGATTTCACAGTTCATTTTATATCCTAATCATCAGAAGCCCTTATTTGGGGTCTGAACCAGAGGGATTTTCTGCTTGCAAAATCAGTGTATCCAATATCAAAATATTTCAAAAAGTTAATTTCATTTCATCTCTCCAAAGTCAGTTAATGAAAGGTGCAATTCTAGTGAACAGCCTTTGGTCACAAAACTCTCTGAGTCCTCTTTAGTTTCATTAAGAGTGAATTAATGTAATGTTAGATGCTGACATTTAAGGGTCACTGCACTCCTATACATTGCAATAGAATGGATACCCATTAAAAATATTATAAGACTAATCCTGCAAATGGTGAATCAGGGGCAGAGGATGCTCAGCTCTCCTTAGGGGCTACAGATTTCTAGACAGATCTCCAGTGACCCAGTTCTGCTCTTCTGACGCTCATGTTGTCCACGTCATTGTGACTGCTCCTTGTTCCTTATTCACTGTGAGCTTCACAGAGATCAATACCCTGCCTGCAGGGAGATGCCTGAATCCATATTCATTTCCACAGAAGTAATGAAGATTATTGTCAGAAAAAACCCTGGGAGGTGAGGTGAGGAATGCCCACTTTTTCCCTTGTTGAGGGAGTTCAGGAGGGAGGTGGTTTTCAAAATCTGTGAGACAGACCTGTCAAATATTTTAGCTCATGCTTACTAAAAGCCAGGAAAAAAAGAGCAGAGTTACTTGATGAGATTAGTTTGTCATAGTAACAGTATTTATTTTACTGACCTTGGTTCTCCTACCTCTTCTCTCTACAGCTGTGGACCATTATAACATCTTCATTAATAACATTCAGAAGTAAGGTAGTTTTAATCTTGCTAATTTTTACAAGTGAGTGTGTCTAAGTCAGAGATGCTGTGCCACTGGCAGACCACAGTTTGGTCTTCTGGTGCAACCCACAACACAACCCTTGACTAAACAAAGACTTTAACTGCTGCACCCTGGCACTGGGCTAGGGGTGCCACAGATCTGAAGCTGATGGAGAGGATGACAATTAAATGGCCTCAGGCCTGTTCTTCTGCCCATATTAATGGGTGTATTTGCTGTGACTGCTGAGCTCATCCAGCCATCAGGGTCCTTCAATGTCCCATTCAGGGATGCGTAGAAGTTGCTGGAAAATATGCTCTATTTTTACAAAGAAAATGCAAAAGCCTCGATCATATGTCTGTGTTGGTGCTCTGCTCAGGTGTTACTCACCCAGCATGGACTCAGAAATTCAGGGTGCTCAGGCTGACTTCTGACTGGCTTCCTGAGAAACAAACCCCCTCTGTTGTTCAGACCTTCCCACCCAGATCCACGAAACTGAACCTCTGGGTTCAATGATTATGTAGTGTCCTCTTAAACCAGGCACAAAAGCAGCAAGGAGAAGCTGAGAGTTCGGTGCTGACCTGAGAGTCAGCATGGACCTGCAGTAAAGTCACAGGCAAATCACTTCACTATTCAGTTTTTCTATCTGTGCTGATTTTCTTCTGAACTCTGAAGACCATGACTGAGAAATGAACATAGGTGTCAAACCTAAGTACTATTCTTAATAAAATCCTGACTGAGAAGAAAACCATTAAGGCTTTGAGACATATCTATGGAAAAATATTAGCCTTTTAATTATAATAAGCTAATTTTGTGTTTTAAAATGGCAAAATATTAAAATTTGATTGTTACGACTCATTCAGTTTAATCACAATCCAGTTCTAATTGATTTCAACCGTGTGGTTCTTGATATTGCCATTTAACATGACAGGTTAAATACCAAATACATTTAAAACTGCAAGCCACAATTTGTGATGTTTTATCATCACAGCTAGTTCCAAAGGACATGGTGTTGTAGAAAAATATACTTACTCTATGTGAAGTTCTGATAGTTTTCAGATAGTTCTCTACACCTTTGGCACAATTTAAGTCTCTAAACTTTCCTAGACATTGTGATGCACAAGTATGGGCTCATAAGTGAAGTGAGTCCATAAATCCAAAATGAGTCCCCTTAGCAGTTTCCAAATGATGCCTGTGCTGGAACATACACTCCTTTAGGGCCTCTTGGTATTCACAGTACTATTGATAAGCTCTAATTTTTGAAAGAAATACTTGTACATCCTGCTTCAAGACAGGATAAAAATTTCGGTGCAAGAACGAGAAGTTACTACTAATAATCTGGTCTCCAACCATGAGTTCACAGTTCTAAACCACTGGTTATACAGGGAAGCAGTAAAGGATGTCAGACTCCTGGTCTTCATCAGAACCTCTCCCTTTCACTTCCAATTCAATCCCTTCCTCACACAAAGATTCAAGTTGAAGTAAAATAATGTTCGGGTAGTCACTCCTTACAGCTATTTCTGCCCCTGAGATTGCACCAGCAGAGTCAACTTAGGAGAACAGATACTTTATGTTAATTTAGTTAGAAAGTCAAGAAATCAGCCTGGAAGAGTCTGTCTACACCAAGCCTGAATCAGGCTTCGTGTTCTGCTGTATCACATTTTATCTCTGAAAGTTGTCAGAGCTTGGACATCATAGTTAACAAAGTGAAAAATAATAGCCCCATGACTATCTACAGGACAGTACTAGAGTACTGTGTGAAATAAAAGTAATCAAGAGGCATAAATCAGCTTCAATATTTAATTATCACAGCTTGTGTCCAGCTAATTTTCCCAGGCTTCAGCCACCACTTGTAACGAGTCAGTAACAACTAGCAGAGGAAGGGCACATTGGCTACAGGCCTACCAAGGATGTTAAGTATGAGCTCACTTTTCAAGAGTTCCTGAGATTTTGGGACAAGTATTCACACACTGGGGGTTCCATTCAAGACTCCTTGCTCTTCTGGTTGAGAGAAGGGAAATGACATTTTTCTGCTACTGCAATTGCATAGAGGTTGCAGCACCACCTTTCAGAGGAACTGCCCTTTCCCTCCTTTTTTCTCATCCCTTTTCCTCAAGCGTTCTTATGTTACAAGGAATATTTTCATGGGACTCTGTGGGGTTTATAAATTGAAAGATCAAAGCCTAGTATGGAGAGCTATCGAATCAACCAGGCTGAATTTTTACAGTCTCTGGGCACCAAACTTCAAGACTCATTTTCTGACCCCTTTTGCAAATAGGACACAGGAGAGTTTGCATAGAGCTGGTATCCTCATGGTTCAACCACATATCTGAACAGAGAAAACATTCATCCTTTTTGTTGCAGACAGCCAATTGGATATGCCATGTTCTTTCAACTGCTTGATTGCTATTTGGCAGTAGTTTCTGAACAATTTCAAATTTAATAGTTTTGTGTATCAAATAAAATGCCTGCAGTACAGCAGACTCCAAGAATATGTGTATTGTATGCTTACATTGAAAATTAATAACTGCTGTTAGGACAAATAAGTAAAGGGAGTAATATGTCATCACTGGGCTTTTGTTTAGACTAATTTGTGTGATGTTTGCTGTACATCATGCAATACAAATATTCTTCCCTCTGGCTCCAATATTACAGTCATACATTTGGGATGAAAATGGTATAAGAGGAAAAACAACCTGCTATTCTTTTGATTTTGACTAAAATGTTTTATTTTGTTTTCGGGAAAAAAGAATTTATTTAAGGTAGTAGAGAAACACTGCTCTTTACCTCAGGGACTTCCGAGTTTCTCCTCTGAAGTCATGGAGATTTGAGAAGAGTGTGGGTTAATCCATAGGTAGGATTCAATGGAGTGGAGGAACTACTCATGGTGAAACATATCACGTGTTGTCCATTCATCCATCCATCCATCCATACATCCATACATCCATCCAAGCTGAAAGCCACAATGAAGGACTAGAGAGTTACTCAACATTAACCAGATGACTTGAAACCAAAGTGCTGGGGCTTTCCTCTGCTTTCAGAGCCTCACAAAATTTCGTATTGTTAATTCAGCCATTGCTGATTCTAGTGAAATTAAGTGAGAGAGGAGATGACAACCCATACCGTGGGGAAGGGATATTTTTCACTACAGCAGTCTTGTGAACAAGTGGGAAATGCACAAAGGAAAGCTTTATATGTCATGCAGGACTCGCCCTGTAGCTTCACAGAGCCTTACTGTGCACCACTTCCTCAGAAAGCCCTTCAGAAATACTTCAGGCACCCTTATATGATAAATATTCAGCTAGGTCCTTGGCAGAAGACTAAGGTTTTAGTTACCATAAATGACATGCTTTCTGAAGCAACTAGCAGGCTAATTCACAGATGGAGAAGCAATTTTTTATTTAGTCCTAAGCGATACCTGGGGCCTCCTTCAAAATGAAGGATCACTCTTTCAGACTGACCATAAAGCACTTGAAATCAACATTCCCATAGCTGTGAACAGCCAAAACTGTATTTTAAGGAGGGGGAAGTACATAAAAATGAGAAATCTTATTAAAATGGAATTTAAAAGGAGCAACCAAAACAATAAAAATTTGCAGATCCCATGTTTATACACACTATTAAAGTTTCAGAGTAATTGTACATTATGTATCAAGAAAACCCCTCAGAAACCAAACCTTAGAGGACCACACAAAAAAGGCAGCATGGCTGTATAATATACTAAGGACAGATAATTAAGGTAAGAAGAAATCCTTCGAATAGTGGAGCTCATGGGGAGCAATGAAGAAAATAGAAAATAACATAAAGTCAAATGTTAACTCGCAATAACAAAAAGATTGTTAGGAACAGCACACTAAAGGCATAAAAAAGTAGTAATAAAATATTTTTTTCAAACACGTCAGCAGAAATTCTGACAGAGACTTTGTAGGGTTAATAGACGATTGTGCTGTAATAGCAGTGCTTATGAAGGACAAAGAAATATGCATGGGGCAAGGAACCCTAATTGCACACAGTCAGTTGTGAGCTCTAGATTAGTTATTACCACTCAAAAAGAGATCTGGTAGTTCTTGTAGGCAGCTCAATGAAAATGCCTGATCAGTGCTTAGTAGCTGTAGAGTAACAAGTAGAATGTTAAAAATCATCAAGAAAGAAACAGAAAACAAAGTAGAAAATGCTGTGTACAAATCTGCAAAAAAAAAAGCCTAAACTTTGAGTGCTGGACACTACGTGTTGGGGTGGGTGAGCTGCCTGTGTGAGCACTTCATTCAAGGTCCTTCTTCCCATCCCAGAAAGACAATAACTTGGAAGTGCATCTCAGTGATATAAGCTAGTTTTTGCTTCTTTATAAACAGCTTCCACAGTTTGTGCAATTAAGTGTCTTAAATAATGCTGTCACTGGGAAAAGACAATTGCTTATAACCTTTTTCCCAGCTTGATATGACCATATATTTAGACATCTTGCTGTCTAGGAAAAGACATGTTCAGTCATTAAGTGGCAAAATTACTCAACAACACCAGGTTTCACAAAAGCTACACTCTTAAGAGGGGAACAGCCTGGTGGCCAGCTGAAATCCCTGCCAAGGATGCCTGTGCCATGAAGGCTGTCCTGTCAGGTGAGGATATTCAGCCCTGAACCTCCCGTGGTGGGAGGTGTCTGTAGTGACTTTCATTCCCTGAGTGTGTCTGGGTGAAGGGATAGCAACAAGCCTTTCCCTCCCAAAAGTAAGTTTAAGCATTTTCCCAAAGTACAGGAGGTACAGATTATTATGTCTCTGCTTAATATGATCCCCACTCCCAGTGGATGCCTTTGGTATGATCTCTAAGATATCTGTAGGTGGGATACTTTAATTTTTCTGGAGCAGGCTGCTCCAATCGGTTTAAAATATTAAATATCAATGACTGAGAAAGAAAGAGGACACGATTCTATAGGCTGCTGTCTGAGTCACTTGGGGAAAGTGAGGAGAACCAGATCAGAGCTGCTGCTCTGGTGAAGATACTCTTCCCATATTGAAAAGCATCCTATCTAATAAGTGACGAGTGCTTTTTCACTGTCTTCATGTGTGGATTAACTAATGTTTATGGTAGCAACGTGAAAAAGTCATTGGAAGGAGACCTTGAATCTGAGAATGTCTTCTTGCCTGGTATTTATTTGAGAACCCCTCTGCAACTCATAGTTCAAAGCACTTGAGAATGGAATGAATTCTCAGTGTACTATTTGATGGGTGAATTGAGTATATAGTTCAGCCTGAATCTCTTCAGATACCTACTTGAAAGCATCCTTCAGGTGAGAATTGCAACCTATTGTAAATACTGATGAGGTTTAATGGTCAGACTGCCTAGTGACAAGATGATTTGTGTCATTCTGGGTTAACCTTTCTGTGTTAGAGGAGGTTTCATTCCAGAAAAATAGCTACTTGCAGATTCATGGATGTGGAGGACTTATGTACCAATGGTGGCAAAAAGGCCCACAAGTTGTTTTGTGGATTTATTATCTACCTAACTGCTGTCACCAGTTTCAGTGAAGATAAGCCCTATGGGACTACCACCTTTCTGCAGATGAAACTGGCAGGATCCAGCTTTTGAGGGTGCTCATTGTAAAGCTGAACATTTTTCTGATGACTTCTCAGCTTGTGCACCTTGAATAGCTAAGTCCATATTCGGATCTTCATCTTTTTTTAGGTTTTTGACAGTATCAAAAAGAAGCTACAGAAGAATTAACCTACTGTTGGTAGACATATCTTCTGGAAGCCAGTCTAGGACTGGAAGGAATGCTTTTTACACCAGAAAATCCCATGTACCTCTTTAATTTCTCTTCCAAGTGCAAAAGAAACTCTTCCAACCTCACTTCTCTACTAAACACATAATAAAACATCAAAAAAGGGTTTTTTTACACAAATGTGTGCACAGCTTCTTCCTAGGGAAAGAAAGCAAGAACCACACAGTACCACATTACTTTAATGAGCTATTGGATAGTCATCTGATCCTGCTAATGAAGGGTGTGGCACAAGAGACAGAGCAAATCAGAAAATGAGACATCAGCTTTTATACTAACTGCTTTTTTTCCAAAAACAAGTAAGAAAGTTCAGATGAACAGATCCCTTTTATGGCCCCTGCCTTTGATGTCCTTTTGAAAACAAGTTTACTTTGTATCCAAGAACTGACCTTTGGTGATTTTTTCTTGCATGTTGCAGTTTCTCTTTCTCATTTTTCTTGTTCATAGATAGGCCAACGATATTACAACCTCTGGAATACTGAAATTTTTGGCACAAGGAGGTGGTTATTGTATAAATCTACTATAATAGGTCAGAATCTCAGATGGTGTGAATTGCTATAGCTCTGAGTGTTGCTGATTTGCACTAGTAAATAATATGGGTCTGTTGCTCTGACTGCCAGAATTCATACTTGCTTCAGTAGAAATACCAGGTCCCATTAAAATCCTTCAGTTGGTTTCTGCTGGACGAGCAGAAGCCCTGTTACTCTGTTCCAACACTTAATTGCCATCTGGAACCAGTAGCAACCACACGAGAATTTTAAACTGGGATATTGAGAAACCTTCCTCTGCTTGGGTTTGATTCACTGCTGCTACCCTACATCTGTGTAACTTCAAAGAGTTCAGTAGAGTCCTCCATGCTGAATTCAGTGCCCTGTTCTTGCCTAATCACTTTCTTTACAACCATAATTTTTTCTTCCTCTCCTAAGCAGTTTCTTCCTGTGTTTTGAGGGAAGAATGGGCTGTAAAGGAAAAAGGAACATTCTGTCTCCTCTGTGAGACTAACATTTTCATCCTCCATTTACAAACCAAATATAAAATCTGTCTGCATCATATTTCCTACACACATCTTGCTGATTTCTGTTTTGCCATAGTCACCCTCACTCCAAATTTTTTTCATTTTTTTTCTGTGAGCTACCACTTTTATGAATTCATCTTTAAATGCTTCCACTTCTGACTGATTCCACATACTGTTTTGTGATAAATACAAGCACATTAGCAAACTTTAAGGCAGAAAGGAGCATTGGTATGACTAAGCTTTGGCTACTGAACAGGACAGGCCAAAATATTTGCCCCAGTGATCGTTTTGTCAGTTCAATCAAAAGTTGTTGTCTGTATGCATATGTGAGGAAGATATCTAGACTTTAAAGATGTTAAATGTAGAATTCACTCTAGACAAACAATTCAAGTTTGCCTCTGTGTTTTTGTGTTTGTTTGTTTCATAAAAAGAATAACACATAATATTGTCTTCAAAAATGAAAATGTTAAACTTTATCCAGTGCGAGTGACATGGGTCCTGATGCAAACACCTTCTCTAAGTCTGGCCACTCATGCTTATCCTATGAACAACCATTGTTGTAGCGTGAAGTGTTCATGTCCCAAACACAAGAGCCACAGTATTTGCAATGTCTTCACAAAAGCTTAGCATGCCCTATAAGCAAGTGTGGTTATTGCCTCAGACAGTAGACAAGATCCTAAATTCTCTTGAATCTGTGAGACAGAACTTCTCATACTGGTGCATAAAAGTAGATGCAACAAATGGATATTAGTGTGAAATGTCTGTACACTCAGGCCCCCAGGTACCATGTGGTGCTGAGTGTTTTTAAACATTGCAGACGAAGATAAGAAAAAGATTCTGGAAGCAATAAAGCAAAACATGGTTCCGCTAAAGATGTCCTCACAGACAGCAGAAAACAGACAATGATTTAAGGACTCTATGCATGAGATTTCAGCACCCTCCACAAAATCTGGCAAAGCTGAGGAGAACTGTTGCCCTGACTGAGAAGGGGAACTAGCCTTTGAACGAACTACAGTAGTTTTCTAAGAAGGACATAGCATATGTACAGGGCTATTTCTACAATGGCTAGAGTACCATAAACCCAATACCATTATGGATGCTAATGAGTCTAGGTTCTCTTTATTAGTCAACCGAGTAGTACATTTCATAAGGTATCATTCATCCACAGCTTGCCTCTGTGGTCATGTCAGTATTTGACACTTCGAATGGCTCAGATGCAATGTGTATCCTTTTTTATCATTCACAGGGAGGATAACATCTTTGCTTTGCTGAAGAATGAGGATAAAACTGGAGACTGACAATGTTGTGCTGCTGTGGACATGAGATTATATATATGGAAGCAGTATTATACAGCTAGTTACCTCAGGGAGGATTCCCATCCCTGCTTTCTATGCTTGTTGTGCAGTGGCAGCAAGTTAATGTTGTTCATAGAATCATAGAATAATATAATATACTGAATTGTAAGGGATCCACAAGGATCATCTAAGTCCAGCCTCTGGCCCTGCACAGGATAGCCCCATGTGCCTGAGAGTGTCATCCAAATGCTTCTTGAACTCTGTCAGGCTTGGTGTCATCACTGCTTCCCTGGGGAAGCAGGCTGAGTCCAACCACCCTCTGGGCAAAGAACGTTTATCTAATATCCAACCTAAACCTCCCCTAACACAACTTCAGGACATTTCCTCGAGTCCTGTCACTGGTCATCAGAGGAAAGAAATCAGTGTCAGCCCATCCTCTGCCCCACATGAGGAAGCTGTAGGCCCCAATGAGGTCTCCCCTCCGTCTCCTCTTCTCCAGGCTGAACAGACCAAGTGACCTCAGTCACTCCTCATACAGTTTCACCTCAAGGCCCTTCACTATCCCCGTTACTCTCCTTCGGATGATAATAGTTTTTTATCTTTATCTTTGTATATGTTCATGCTATACCTGAGACTTGCATCACTTGGACATCACTGGAGCCACTGTGTGTCACAGACAGAAATTGCTGTTAAGATCACGGATGTGGACTTCCACAGCACAAGAGATACTAAAACCAAAGCAGAACCAGTACAGAGAGTGCTCCACTAGGTCTATTCTCACCCATCTGTGGGAGTGCCAGAAGCAGGAGGGATGTGAGAAAGGAGAATCAAAAATGAAACCTCGTCCATTCCAATATTTCTTGAGTTCAACCCCATTACTACAATAGTCTACTGCAGAAAAACTTAATAAATGGGTTTAATGCCATCTCCAAAACAATTGTAAGTGAAATTGATAGATTTTTCAATGCACTGGTGTTTCTCTTTCAAATAATGTATATTTCTGACTTGTTTAAAAAAAGAGTCAGTAATTTTGGCCAAGCCTCCTACTCAGCAAAGTGAATCAAAGAGTTGTAACAGTCTAACTTTGATTGCACATCTTTTTTTCTTCCATTGTTATTTTGTGTATTTTAAGAAAATACTTTACTTCTTTATATGTTGTTTACTTCCAAGTATTACTCAGAGAAGTATAAAAGAAATACCCTTTCTACATGGGTGTTATATTCAGGTTTTATTTGCACATATTCAGTATAGTTATAGTTTAAGTGGGCAATTTTCCATACCCACATAGGCAGTATTTTCCACATAAAGGTTCGTATTGGCTTTAGACCCACCCACAAACTATTTACTTGCATGATATACATATAATGATCAAGGTCATAGCTACATCAGCCAAACCTAAATATTTTAGCCTGTGCTTCTTTTGCAAGCCATTTTGTCCTGAATAAGTTGCTTCCAGTTTATAGAATTGCCTTTACGAAATTTCCTGTGCAACGTGTTTGCTCTTTCACACAGATATGGACTGCAGTCTCAAATTCAAACACAGATTTTGAGCACTAGAAATGTTAGGAAAGTTTTCAGAAAAGTTTTATTTTAGCTGTTTTCCAAAGTATGGGCTATTTGCAGAAACTGGGTTTCACTTTAAATTCAATTTTGTAATCTCCTAAAAGTTCAGCAGAACTAAGTCATGCAAATTTTTATTTATTTTACTTTGTTCTACTATTAGACATCAACTTGGTTCCAATTGCCAGACATAGTTTGAAGCAGTTCTGCAAACACAAGAACAGGCAAAATACTAAGCAGCAGCACAAGCCATAGAAACCCATTTCCCACTCACTTTCAGATCTCTCCCACTGAACACTTTCTCAAGCTATTACTAATAGAACTATTGTAAACATGCTCTTCTCCCTGGATTTTCAGATGGAAAATGTGATGACACTGTAAACTGCAAAGCAGCATGGAGTAAGTGAGGACATCTCTGCAACAGGCAGCTTCCCATAGAAATATCATCTGCATATATGGCCCTCAATCTCAGGGAAATGTGCTTGCAAGCCTGAGAAAACTTCCAGTTCAGAGCAACCCCCTGATGTTATCACTGTCTTCAAAGTGGACTATCAGTGTAAAAAGAGCATTTTCTCAAAGGATCACCTCCTAAGCATAGGAAGTTTTTCTAGGTAGGGATATTTCCAAACAATATGAAAATCCTTAGAGGGGAAACACCAGGTGATGTGAAATCTTGAGGAGAAAGGAGGCAACAAACATACACATACATGCATACAATGTGAAATCTTTCAGGGAAAGCATGCTGTCTGAAGTAATATGTGAAGGGTTTTGTTTTGAAGAAGCCACCCCCTGCTGTGGCAGTAAGTATGCATCTATGATTACTGAGATGTCTAATTAAATTATCCTTATCTGAATGCCAGCTGAACTTAACAAAGCAGCTAATAAGTTCCAGAAACAGATACCCATGTGGGGGGCAAATTATTTTACTTCCAAAAACTGGAGCTTGAAATTAGAGATGTGTAAGTAATAGAGAACATGATTTCCCTCCACCCCCACTGTCTGCACCTGAACTGGTATTTCCATCAGACAGATCATGGAGCTGAAGTGGAGCAAAATATCTGGAAGATCTACTTTCCCAATTCTGCTTCTGTGAAGACACTGTACTTTGCCTTCTGACTCCACTTTAAGAAGTGGGTTTCCTGCAGATTTATGCATGGAAAAGTGGGAGTGATACGTTTTTATGTTCTTGCACCAATTAAACATCAGTTACAAAGAATCAGAGTATTATCAACTCTTGATTATTTTTCAGAGATTTATCTTGGCTGCAGATTAACTTCATTGTGCATGGAGAGGCTCCAGAGATAGTTCTATATAGAGCTAACTTCTCTGGGGGAAAGCTGTCTGTCAGGTCACAGCCCTGCTCAGATGTCCCAGCCTCTTTCCCACAGACTGAAGATTGAACTGTTAAAGTCTAGAGCCTCAAGGCAACTTTGTACAGAAGCCATCAAGTCTTCCACACAACACTCCTGGATCTCCAAGTCCTGGAGACCACGGTGCTTTCTACATTTCCAAATATGTTCAGTGTGAGCCCATGTTAATTTAACCCATCACTGGCCCTGCTGGATCAAAAATAGACCCTGAAAATCCATTAACTCAGACATTTCCAAGATCTTCATATCCTGAATGGACTTCTTGAAAAGCTGATATAGGTCTGATGCAGACCTTGAGAGAACCAGGCTCCTTGAGCCTAGAGACTCAAGGAGCACAGTGCAGAAACCAGATTATCTTTAGTATCAACACTAGCCAAATATGGCCAACAGTGAGACAGGGCTAATTACCTTGTTAGATTTTACAGCTCATCTATTAGATTTAGAACTTAACCACTTCCCCAAAATGTTTGATGAGATTCATTATTGGCATGCTCTATAGCACAGGAGTGGCCCAGGCTTTTTGGGCCAGTGCCCAGTCAATGCCTAGCCTTGGCACACTGGGATGCTTTGCTGAGAGATGTTTCCTGGAGCCAAAGCCCCTACGGAGAAACATGGTTTACGTGGCAGAGAAGAGAGGAGTTCAGTGGCATGAGTTACAGCCAGCCCAGATCTTTTTCTACTAAGGACTGCAGGCAAGCAGATCATAGCCACTTCCCTTCATTTAGCCTGTAGGAGTCCCACGAAGTGCCAGGGTACCTCAGCATCGGGGGCTGTAGCGGTTTATGGCAACTCTGGGTTAGTAGTTAGCAATGGGTGACTCATCTCCGTGGAGCCTGCTTTGAACTGCTGTTTTACCTGTGCAACCAGAGACAGGACCTGTTGAAGAGATTAGTAATTTGGGACTCAGCTGGCATTACTTGGCAGCTCTCTCAGCAATATACTCTGTGTACTCACAATGAGTCAAGTTATCTGGGCAATTTTTCCTTTTTCTGCTACACAAGTCGAACATTAGTACTTCATCTCAGGCTAGTTAATGTATCTGTGGGGTCAATAAAACAATGCAAAGAAATGTATTTTTCAGTGCGCTGTGATAGGGTAAATCAATAGTAGACACATTATGCTATGTAAGGTGTAAACACGCTCATATAGAAATTATCTACTACTGATTCAACATGAAATTCGCTGATCCAGGGAGCTTTCTGTTGGCTTGTTTAATAGCAGAATGTAAAAATGAAGATCAGATGTCAGCCCATTTATTAACCTGAAATGTTAGAACTTGAGCTGAGGTTCAGGAGGACCTTTCCTGGGGGCAAGTCCAGCTCAGGAAAGTATGAGGCCTTAAGGAGGAGTTCAGACAGTGCAGATAAGCAGCTGCTTGTCCCTGACAGTCGACCCTGGTGAAACACCCTCACACTTCTATACTGCAGCAGCCTGCCCCACATAAGCTAAACACTACTGATCTCATACCACTACTGTCTACCAGGACCTGAACAGCTCTGCCTAGAGACAGCAGAAGCTTCTACCCTTGCCTGAGCTACCTGGCCAACTCCTGGTCAGGAAAATTTCTTCATGCTTCAGGCACACTATGGACAGCAACATCAGTATGTCCTTTGAGGAGCCAGTAAATCTAGTATATTATACGTTAGATGTGTGTAATACATATATTCTCTATATTTGCATGTTTATTATCATAAGACATGCATTATGTTACATTTATAATATATAATATTATGTTGATAGTCTATGTATTGTGATATAAATAAAAAATAAGTTGGAGCATTTAATTTCTGAACAAAATTTTCCCTTTTTAAATTTTTTTTTGTTGCTAATTAGTATGTCACAATAGTAAACATAAGGGAACAATATTTTAATACTAGACTAACACCTCTGGAGTTTGAGAAATGTGAGTGTGTTATGCTGATAGCATAAAACAATATGCCTAAGGAAACTAATTTTCTATGAAACATATTTTTTTCCTGTGAAGTCTAGTATAACAAATCACATAAAACCAACTTTTGCCTTGTAATTCTAGTGATGCTGTGGAAGCTAATAAAGAACAGATTTGGCTGCAAGAAATGTCTATGGTGAAGGTAAAACTCCTACGGGACAAAGCTTTTCTTCCTCGTGCTGCAGGCACAACCACAGTGCAAAGTCTTGGTCAAGAACTGCTCATCATTCCTTATAGATTTCCTTTGTGACACTGCCAAAGGCAGCTTCAAAGATTTCATAGAAATTATAGTCGAAAGGGACTTTGAGATCACTCAGTCAAACTTCCTGGTACACCACTAGCCAGGAAGCACTAACCAAATTCCTTATAACCACCTAAGGAACTTGGATGCCACAAGTATTTCAGAAGTCCAGAAGACTGGAAATATTCAATCTTAGAACAAGTTAAATATTAGAGTGACTACAGACAGATGCTTTTAAGTCTGAGGAATTTTAGATGAATTATCATTACTGAAAGAGTGGAATTGTGGTTCAATAAAGAATTAAGGACAAAAATAAGAATAACATAACTTATTATGGTCACATGGAAATTTGGCATGGTTAGACGAAATTACTTCTTTTTCCTTTCCTCGTAAAGTTGCTTCTCCTTACAAAGGACAACTGCACTGCTGTATTATACTTTGACTTCTCTGAGACGTTACATTTAGTGTCATATGATATTAGAATGGAAAAGCACAGGTTAGGTTAGCTAAAAACAGTATTGCAGATATCTCTGAAGTGTGGCTGATAATAAGGAAATATCAAACAATGTTCCCAGTGAGATTCCAGTGGGACCAGCTCTTGGTACAGCAGTATTTTTCATTTATATGAAAGATCTGAATAGTGTTGTAGAGTCCTTGCTGGAAAAATCTGCACAGGATTTAGAGATCTGTTAGGCAAAAAATACTGAAAAGGAGAAATTACTGTTGCAGGGTGACAATTTGATTAAATGGTCATGATCTGACAGCACGCATTTTCATACACCTAAATTTCAGCTATTAAATGGGAGACTGTTTTTAGGGCATGAGAGGTTTTATCCTGCAAAGTAACAAGTCAAAGGAAAGATTATGGTGTCATTACGGATAATTGCCTCAACAGGTAGCCTCAGGACAAGCTGTGGCAAAAAGCTAACAAAAACCTTGGGCATATAAAAATGAAAAGTACCAGGGAAAAATAGGAAAGTCTTCTGTAGCCTGTGGACAGGCTCCTAGTGAGGTGTTAATCTCTAAATCTACTACAAGGTAAGAGAGGGGCTTTAAATTCTAGTGGTCATATTGACTTTGGGCTGCACACACATGTTGGTGGGAAGAAGGATACTGTAGCTTGCTTCAGAGCACCTTCCCAAAAAAGCTGGCCTTAAACCCAGGCTGTAGAGCAGGATTGCCCCCAGGGCTTGTGCAAGAAGTCATGGCAGTCACAGGTAAGACATAACACACCTACCTGCTCTGTTTTAGAACACTGTGTGTACCATCAGATCTTCCCATAAAGGCTGAGAAAGACCTCTGTTATTTAAGGATTTTCATTCCCCCCACAGTGAATAGCAGCTATAAATTACAAATGTGGAATGGATTTTGCTGTTATTTTTACCGACAGGATTTTTAGTTACATAAAATTTCAACTATTTTCCAAAACAAAAACTTGTGACTGACCTCATATTTTTTTCTCTGCACTAGAGCTAGTTATGCACTAATTTCTTGAGGGTTTTTTTTTTTTAATTTTTAATTTAATAGGAGTAAGAACTACTATACCTGCTAGGAATATCATAACAGATAGGCATCTGTTGGAAGAGAAAAATTGTAAATCATTAGGGACATGTGCAATCCAGGCCTCTTCTCTCTCAAGGCTTCATTGGAACAACATGTAGAAAGAAACAGCCAATATTTTAAAAGCAACAGGGAAAAAAAATCTGTATATTGTTTGATTTTTTTCTATAACAGTATCTTTACTTACATATGACCAGATTATTAATCAAAAAACTGGCAATACATAGCTATAAAACTGGCTTTTCAAAGATTCATCACTTTGTCATGTACACAAAGAGATGCGCATTTTACATGTTGGAAAAATGCCCTCAGCACAGCAAATAACATTTATACAAACTCTGAAAAGGCAGAATTCCATATCCAGTGCTAATGATGTTTAGTATCTAACAGAAAGCCTAAGAAGGAACTTTAACATGTATTGTTAGTACTGTGCATCTTAGGTAGATATTGAGCACCCAGCTTCGGTGTGATGAATGTACACATAAACTTCAAAATTAGTCTTAAAAGCATATAAACCACTTCAGTTGTTAAGATTTTCTAAAACCTGCGTGTGTGGGTAATATCACTAAAAGCAGGTATGTTGGATAAAAATGAATGATGTCCCTTTTCCAGTATAAACCCAGGAGTTCATCTTCCAGTGTTGTTTATAAATAGAAGAGAGTCAATTTGCTTAGGATCTGCAGGACGTTTGGGTACTCCATTTAGGTAATGACAACATTTTTAACACAGCTATCACTCATTAGGTCAAGAGGTTGTGATTAATCAAGAAGTGTTTTGGTTTCGTCTGATAGACATCTAGTCTCTTTAGTTTACAGTTGAATGAAGATGGCTTCAACAGTTTACAGAATAAGCTGCAATGATACATTAGACTGAAATTGAGATGGAAGAGAGATGTGTGATCTATTTTAACTGTTCCATTTGCATTACAATGTGCTGTGTGCGAATTCATCTAGGCACTGCAAGAGTAAATTAAAATCTGCTGGGAATGCCTGAATGCATTACACAACAGGGATGAACTGGCAGGTTACAGCTAGAAGTCTGCTGAATGTTACTAGGGTATATTGTTGGTGTTTGGACTAAAAGAGGAGAGTCTTTTAATAACAACTGGCTGGTTAATGGCTGATCACAAGATGAGAAAACTTGAGGCAGAATGGGTTATGACAAAAAACTGTCATGATGAAATCTGTTTCCCACGGTATTTTTTGGACAAATGTCCAACCGAGGCAGTATAGGTCTTGTCAGATAAACTGCAGAATGAGGAGTCACACTTCTGGGTGATTAACAAAAAAGAAATAAACCTGCAAACACTTGGAGATATAAAATATCTCAAGATACTGTAAAATGTCAAGTTCATATTCTAAGATTATCTATCAGCATTTTCCTATCACCAGCCTCTGATCCAGTTTTCTGGGGTATTGTAAGGATCTTTGCTCTAGCTGTCAAACAGCCAAAAGGAGTATGTCCCAGGGAAGCAGACTGCACTCAGTAGAAAATGAGAAGTACAATCAGCTACTCACATTATCTGTGAATACATGTCTTGTACCCACAGTCATCAATCACATTTGCAATCTGCAGTCAGCACTTCTTAAAACCTTTGTAACACCTTTGTAAAAATTGTATTGCCACAGCCTACATTGCATGGAGGGTTCTATTGTTCAGCTTTGCATAATCAAGTCAATTAACCCTTAATGCACGCACTTTGGAGGATGCAGCCCCATGAAGTAGTATCACCTTTTTGTTCCTTTTCTCCTGATCACATTTATACATACAATCACACACTCCTGCATGCTTATGCACTTTCTTTCAGATGATGCTGACAGGCTCAAGGCAAAGTAACACCAGATGAACAAATAGAAATCCCTCCAAAGTTTCTATAAAAACAAATCACATTAATTCTCCCTCAAAGGCAGGGAGGCCCTGCAGAGAGACCTTGACAAATTAGAGGACTGGACAATCATCAACCGTATGAAGTTCAACAAGAGGAAGTGCCAGATTTTGCACTTGGGATGGGGTAATCCCAGATGCGTGTACAGAATGAGGCATGAGATGCTGGAAAACAGTGCCATAGAAAGCAGGACCTGGGAGTTCTGGTTGATGGTAAGTTGAACATGAGTCAGCAGTGCCCTGGCAGCCAGGAGGGCCAACCATGTCCTGGGGGGCATCAGGCAAAGCATCACCAGCCAGTTGGAAGAGAGGATTGTCCTGCTCTGCTCTGCACTGGGGCAGCCTCATCTTGAATATTGCGTGAAGGTTTGGGCACTGCAATACAAGAAAGATATCAAGCTCTTAGAGAGTGTCCAAAGGAGGGCAATGAGGATGGTGAAGGGCCTTGCGGGGAAGCCGTATGAGGAGTGGCTGAGGTCACTTGGTCTGTTCAGTTTAGAAAAGAGGAGACTGAGGGGAGACCTCATTGCAGTTGCAACTTCCTTGTGAGGGGAAGAGGAGGAACAGACATTGATGTCTTGTCTGTGGTGACCAGTGACAGAACCCAAGGGAATGGCCAGAAGTTGTGTCAGGGGAGGTTCAGTGTGGATATTCGTTAGACATAAGATCAGTTATTATTGGGTCAGAACCAACTTGTGGGGAGAGTGTGTGTGTGTGTAGGGGGAAGGGATGGATCAAACCTCACAGAGGTGGGGTGGCATCATACCCCTCACGACAGGCCTCTGGAGCCCACATGGGAAAGCCCCGGAGTAGCTGTCAGTCACAAACAGCCTGGGAATACTATAACTCGCCCCACCTCCTGGAGCATCTACACCAGGCTCAGATTGGCAGGGAGGGTGAGAACACTGCCCCTCACTCCGACCTAGAACCCTCAGAGTGGCTGGTGGGTCAGAGAACCCACATGGAGGGGTTGGCCAGAGGGACCAAAGCAGATAAAACCAAGAACTTGTTGCAGCCCTGACACTTGGACTCGTGAGAGCTGGTCTTCTACAAGGCCTCAGTGGTAGCTATATGATTTTTCTCTCCCTTATTCTCCTTCTCTCTTCTTGATCCCTCTGCTTCTCTTTGCTTCTTTCTTGATTTTTAGGGTGGTTTTGAGCTGGAGGGATTGGACCTGAAGTGTTGTAGAATTGGTCGGATTTTGCTTTAAGTGTTCTTGGTTTATTGGGTCTAGACTGAAGTGTTGTTGGTTTAGTGGATTTTTACTTCAGTGTTGTGGATTAATAGTATATGCTGTGTCAGTTTTGTGGTAGAACATTTTGTCTAGCTTGTCCTTTTGAACTCTGGCCAAGTCCCCTTATTTACTGCCCTAAATTAATAAAGAAATTCCTTGGGAACAAGCCCGTGGTTTATTTTCTTGATGCTGTCTTGAGGTATTAAAGAACCCTATATCTATGTATTAATGTAAAATTCATAGCCAATCCCATGAGCCAGCAGCTCCCAGGGCTGGAGTTTTACAATATTAGAAAAACATTCTTCACCCAGAGGGTAGCTGGGTGCTGCAACAGGCTGTCCAGGGAAGTGGTCACACCAGCAAGCCTGACAGAGTTCAAGAAACAATTAGACAATGCTCCCAGGTGTAATGGTGTGATTCTTGGGGTGTCCTGTGCAGGGCTAAGAGTTGGACTCAATGATCCTTGTGGGCCCTTTCCAACTCAGAATATTCTGTGATTTTGTGAATTTCACTTTGCAACTTCCATATTTTAGTTCTATTAACAACTACAACACATTCTAAATTTCAGTCTTTCTTCTCTGGAAATCTCTTTAGACTAAATTTAATCTGCTCTCCTGGGCCAAATATCTCATTTATATTTGCAGCTCTGAGTTTGCTGAAGGAGGAAAATATATCACCCTGGAGGTTGCTTCAGCCCATACACTGCTCTGAAACTTAATGTGAAACACTCTTGCTTTAGCACATGTCTGGGCTCCCTCTGGAATGGGTCAGACTGGTTTACCAGGGAGAGAAGCCCTGCTGAATCCCTACATTAGATGAGATCACGAACAACCACCATAATATACCAGGAAAAAGTTTTCTTTGGTTGCAAATATGCTGGAATTTAGAGCTTGTAGGATAAAATCTAGCTAAAAATGAATGACATGGGACTAATTATGACTAATCAAAGCAGAACTTCCTGAGTGGGGATGCATGAAAACTCTGCCTACAGGTGAGTCATTGCCACTTTACTTCTTTTAAGAGAACTTTTGCATTTATTGTGAAGTTCCTACACTATGGCATTTTTGCTTTTGGAAATGGGAGAAATCCTAAGGGCCTGAGCTATGGATACTTCAGGCAGAGGAAATTCATATGGTGAAATAACTTTAAAAAATCACTGCCTTTCTCCGCACTCAAGCTTTCCTTCTACACCCTGCTCTGTCTAGTCTTTCATATCAAGCACAGGACTGCAATGAAGTTGAAAATATTGCACCACTGTGTGCCACAAAGTGTGCAGAGGAACACATCCATGCACAGTACAGGCACAAGGTGACCCAGAAGCACTCTTAACAAACCAGACTGAATCCTGCTGGCATCATTGTGGAAGGGGACTCAAGGAATGCTTATTAATAACTTCATTAATTAAGGATACTCCTTTTCGTGGAGATTATGTTTTTATTTTCAGAAATTTCTGCAGTCACTGTGCATATCTCACTTTGCCCATTTTCTGTGTCCTGCTTTTAAGGGGTTGGAGATGGCAAAACCTTGCCTTCACTTGAGACATAAGAAGTGTGTGATTGCAAAGAACTGAAAAAGTGATACAACTGAGGAATGGTCCCAGAGTGGACATCTTCCACTTTCAACAATGCAATCTTACACGAAATACAAGAAAAAATGCTCCTTAAGAAAAGAGGAAATGAAAGGTAGGAGAGACAGAGAACAGTGTAAGAAGAGAGAGTCAGCATACGGCGATGATAGACACTGTGGTAACTTTGACATCTGCATTTTCTAGTCCAGGCATTAATGATATATTATTTCAGTAGACTTTTTCCTACCCACCCTAATTACCTGCTTCTTCCCTCCTTACAAAGCTCACATATGCATTTCAGTACTGAAGTAGGACTCTTCCACAAGGACATGGAGATAACCAAATATATTTTGCTTTATATTTTAAACCCAGACTCAGCAAGATTACACTTATATCCAGGAATTACACCAATAAAGTTGGTCTGAACACTTTCAGACTCTCTTCAGTACCAGTCGTGTAGTTCAAGACTCAGCAATTCAATACATTTCGCAACA
>JAWMRA010000113.1:26559142-26656186 GCA_035584735.1 Pseudotriccus pelzelni
ACAGCACCAAGCCTGACAGAGTTCAAGAAGCATTTGGATGATACTCTCAGGCACATGGTGTGATTCTTGGGGATGGTCCTGTGCAGGGCCAGGAGATGGACTTGATGTTCCTTGTGGGTCCCTTCCAACTCGGCATGTTACATGATTCTATTGTATGTGAGTTCTGTGCTAAGCACTGCATGCATGCTTTCTTTAATACTGCAACAAACAAAAATTATGAATTATTGTAAAATACACACACTGGAATCTGTGTATTGACTGGAGATATCTGAAAAAGTGCAGTAATGATATGCTGCTGTAACTAGCATTACAAATTTCCCTGGTTTTAATTAGAGAACATGCACTGGAAAGTCCAGAAGCTGTATCTGAACTGCTCTGTGTTTATAAGATGATATAATGACTATTTCCACATTTACCAAAGACTAGCATTGATTAAGAAAATCCAGTATGCTCTGGCGATCTATACTACCCACAACTCGCTCCATATCAAAACACCTTCCTCAGGCAGGGAATTCCTCTATGCGACATTCTTCTGCTCACTCTTGCTTGCTCTCTCCCAGTGGACACACTTGTCCTGCTTTTGGCATGACTCAACTTCTTGTTGAGTTGACCTTTGCCCCCTTAAATGAAAGGGTTTCATGCCCTGGAAACTGGCTCTTTTAGCAACTTCCACTCAACTAGAACCTTATTCTCCTATAGTAACACCAAAGAAACACAGTAAAATACCTGCTTGGATTATTGAAAAAATAATATACTTGGGGAAAAGGAAATGCTGGACAGACCTAAATCTCCTAAGTAGGTTACATCAAAGGGTGCATTACACATAGCTGGAGGATTACTGTCCACTTATCTAATTAATGTTTTTATAATTTAGCATGATATTAAAGAGATTTCAGTGAGAACAATACTTTGAGATAAATCCACAAATTCTAATCATTAGGAAGCTGGCTCTCCTGATCCTATTAATAAAAAGCATACCCTAAGTAATCTCTGAAAAGTCACTGCTTTCAGAATATACCGGGAATGCAAAATATTATTTCCCCCCTGATTTTCAAAAGAAACCTCTGTAGACAGTAAAAACAGTCTATCAAGAACTGCAACATTTCCTGAACCAAAGTACAGGGAAAAAACAAATAAGTGAAATGCTTTAAACAACTCAAGGATTTGCACAGGAAAGAACTTCAGTATGAAAAGTGAATTTAAGGAAAACAGGCAAAGAAGGCAAAACAACCTAGGCAGCTCAATCACCCTTGACCTAAATTTTTTCTAGTGTTTGATAAAATCTGGTGATTGATCCTGCAACAATGCCCCTAATAATTTCATTATCCATCATCTAATATTGCCACCAAGATTTAGAAAAGAAGTCAGGTCCACGCTTAAGTTAAAACAACATGACTGCAAAATACTGAGGACCAAATATAGGTTTAAAAGCAACAGCAGCAAATTTGAAAATCCTTACATTCCGAAGTTGGCTGTGGAGATAGGCTGTCTTCTCACACAGTTTCCTCTGGCAAGCAGGTGTCTGATGCTGTAATTCACATTAAATAGCAGTCACGCATCAGGGCTCTCACAGGTTGCAGCAAATTCCCCTTCTGCTTACAGCTGGTGGGAAGGAAGGCTACAAACTCCTCTTTATTGTAAAATGTCCTGAAGTGTGGAAAAGGTTCAGAAGTACCAGTAAAGCATTTGAGGAGAGATCCTTAAAAATATGCAAGTATTTTATCCTTCAGTGAGCTAATGAGAGTCCAACTTCAAACCCCAACCCTTGGCCCCACTGCACAGAGTATCTGGCTTTTGCTCCTGGTCTTGCCTGACCATGTGTTTCTCACAAAGTCCTTTACTTCAGAGTCAATTTTCCAGTAATATACTCTAAATAAAAGTACAGGCTCATTTTTGTAAAGATGCTTGGAGTTGAGGTTAGTCCTTTGGTGCAGAAAAGACACTGAACTCGTGCCTGAAGCCAGGCTCCTCTCTAGAGCCCCCCAGAGGTGGGGGCACCATTCTCGTCTCTGGCAATGAGGGTGCTGAAGGGAGCTGGATGTGGAGGTGATGGGCCATTCACACTCCCACAGTGGTCCACATGACTTGTCCTTCAAGGACAACAAGGCATTTCTTGCAGTGACTTAACATCATCCATATATCAAAATAAAAATTATATATCTTAAGGAAATTAAAATCCCTGTTTTGCTAGTTTGGGCCTTGAAAGTCATGTCAACAGCTCAAAGCTCATGAGATTTTTAGTTTAGAAAATTTCATAGTTTTTTCCTTGACATACTATTTGTGTCTAGGATGATATCAGAAAGAAGAAAAAGTACTCTAGCTTACAAATACAGAGTTGAAGTAATATAAATTTGTAATCTCCAAAACTTTCTAAATAAGGCTGAGAAAGCCCCTTGAAAATATTTGGGAAACAACCCTTACAGCACCAAGAATATGGTGGATATCTTATTCCTATTTTATGGAGGGTGAAAACAAATTAGAAAGGTGCTGTCTTTAATTAATGTTATGTTTTTATCTGAATTAGAGAGAAGTTACTTTTCCCAACACTCATTTGGTGCATGATGATAGGTCACATTCAGCCCATTATGTGGCCTCCATTGTGGCAGTCTCTTGTCTTCCCTGCAACCAAATAAAGAAAAGAAAAATAACACTCATGATCCATTCCTTGCTCTCTGTCTTGAGACTGTTTGGTGAAGTAAGACCTTTTTTCGAGTGCAGCATCTCAATAAATTTGAAAGGGCCCAGGCAGAGAAGTTCACACAGGGTTATTTGCTGAAGATGGCATTGAGAGTATCGTGGGAATTAGTAGGAGACCCAGCAGTTAGGACAGTAGTTAAAACTAACTAGATTCAGAAACTAGGTATACATTTATGAAGCACTTTCTCCCTGTGGATCTTCTACAGGAGGAACAAGCTGTCCTGTTTCCCACATTAACCCCTGGAAATCTGTTGGAGCTCTGCCTGGGCTCTGGGCTAGACAGTGCCTCTGGCATTAATGTCTGGGATTAGTGTCAGGAGCCTACCCTGGCTGTCACAGACACCCACAGGGTGGGCAGCACCAGGCTGCCTTGGCCACTGAAGGTGGGCCACTGTACCTTGTCCCGGCATTCAGCTCCATGAAAAGCAATTCTGTAGATCCGGAGGGAGAAAAGAGTCCAGTTCTCATTCAGTGATATACCTCCCTGGTTAACAGGGCACACTTTGCCCAGAGGCCCCCAAAACTCAAAGCATAGGTCACTAATTCAAGCCAATCCAAACCTCAGCCCTCAAGAAAGAGCCTGAAAGACAGACAGACATCCCCATGCTGACCCACACTGGGGCAAGAGACATGGCTGGAGACCTGCCTGCACAGGGGACTGAGCCAAAAGGACTTAATGTACAGATCTAGGTCTTAGGCGAAAGGGAAAATAGAAAGAATTACCAGTAACACCATTTCTCGTAGCAGTGTTCATTTATGTCTTTGCACCATTTCTGGGGAGTAAAGAGCTTGTATTTACACAGTGCTTAAGAGACTAAGTGTCTGCAATCCCTTATTTCTTTCTGCTTCTCCATTGTCCTTCAGCTGCTCAAACTCAATGCAAAATATTACTTGGAGAGTTTCTGGACATTGCTTTCCACAACAGGCATTGCACAGCTGAGTTAGAACTCATTGCCTACACAGCAGAAAAATAAACCAGGGTGAGGTTTGTTCAGTTCTGCAGTAATGGAGTGGGATTTCATTTAATTTAGCTAAATTCTGTTGCTTGACAGAACGAAATGTGATCTCTAAGGTAGAGATTAAAACTGGTGGTCCTAGTGCAAATTATTTTGGGTTTTTAATTATTCTTCTGGTGAATTACCTTAATTAAATTTGTCAGACAATCATAGGATATACTACTTGTGTAGAAACTGATCATAGCTGGCCATTCATTTCCCATCTACTAGCTATTATATTCCCTAGATAAAAATCATATGTGTTGAAAAAAACAGCATTCAAAATATTGGAGTTGACGCACAATTACCTAATTAATTTTTTTTTTAAGTGCTTGGAGAAAAATGGAGTAAGTGGAGAAATAGCTGTAATTTACAGAGCTTTTGCCAAATGATGCTGTTGGTCACACCCAGCGTTGTACATGAGCGCATTTTGCTGGCACAAGACATTGTTTGGGAAGGGGATGGGAGGGAAGACAAGGCATGGCAAAGCAAAGAGTTTTCTAAATTTTTTTCAGTTTGCACTAACAGATAATTGGCCATCTACTGGAGAAAATGTTACTTTACCATCTTAATAACTTGGCTTCACATAAAAAAATCTTTCCATGTTGCAGCTTTGCTTAGAACTGTTAGCTTTTTTCTTAATAATAGCAAAAAATGAAAGTCAACCCACAATAATTCCTTTCACCAGACCTCAGTGACCTAAAATACGTAGTCTCCACTGGAATTCTATTAAACTCAGTAGTTTCTGATGGATATAATCTGTGCTTCCATGTATGCAAACATCATCAACTCATCTCTATGGAAATTTTTTGATAGACAGTATTAGAAATTTATATTGTATATGTCTAAACTTACATTTCAGACCTCTGTGGTCATATTGAAGGAAATGATTTTTGACCTTATAAACCATTATTTCCAATTCCATACACCAGCCTTAACTAGCAAATAGCTTTCTCAGTTGAGAAATTTAATTTTTTTTCTGCATAATAGCCTAATGTCTTTCTGTTGATAGAGATTCCAGAAAGTAAGAAGCAACACCAAATTAAAAATACTGAGTGGCTTTATTCTATTTAAATTCTCTGATGGAATGATTTTGAAAAACAGATATTTTAAAACTTCCAGGGACACAAAACTCCCACAGCTCTTTTCCGTGCAGGATGCCAAGAAGCATGGCCTGGCCCTTGGGACAGTACCCTGCTGCTTCCCCTGAGCTTTCAAGCCAGCTTTGTGGCTCCCAGGGAACATGTCCTGTCCCTCTCCCCAGCCGGGGCAGCCTTTCTGCAGGAAGGCAATGAGACATTCGCACTGCCAGGGCAATGTAGGAAGAGCAATTGCAGTTAGAAGGTCTCTCTGAACTCCTCTAGGAGACCAAAGCAGTGTCTTGAGAGACACAGAGTAAGGGAGACATAAAGGTAGTTCTCTGTGCATGCTTTCCCAGTGAATCTGCGTCATGGTTTAACTCCAGACAGCAACTAAGCCCCGCACAGCCACTCATGCCCTCATGGCAGGATAGGGGAGAGAAATGAAAGAGTAAAATTGAGGAAAATTGTGGGTGGAGAAACAGACATTTACTAACTAAAGCAAAAGCCACATATCCAAGCAAAGCAAAACAAAGAATTCGTTCACCACTTCCCATTGCAGGCAGGTGTTCAGCTATCTCCAGAAGAGCAGGGTTCTGTCATGTATGATTATTACTTGGGAAGACAAGTACCATCCCTCTGAATGTTTCCTCCCCTTCCCTCTTCTTCCTCCAGCTTTATATGCTGACTATTATGCCATACAATAAGGGATATCCCTTTGGTCAACTGGAGTCAGCTATCCTGGCTATGTCCCCTCCTCACTCCTTGTGCACCCCCGGCCTCCTCGCTGGTGGGGTGGTATGAGGAGCAGAAAAGGCCTTGATGCTGTGCAAGCCCTGCTCAGCAATAACAAAAGCATCTCTGTATTATCAATACTGTTTTCACCACAAATCCAAGACACAGCTATACTTCTCACTATTATGAAGAGGATTAACTCTATCCCAGCCAAACCCAGCACAACCTGCCTTTCACCATAGTCATTCAACAAGACCAGAAATGTTTGGCAACAGCTGCGAACTGATGAGTCATTTTAGATGCAGCTGTCCGAGAAGTACAGGTTTGCATGCTCACTCAAGAATTTAAACCTTTTTCACCCATTTATTCACAAAACAATTATTGGGGAAGCATGGAAGGGAACAGTGTTGAATTTTTGTTTCTGCTCCCCGTGATCACAATGTTTAACCAGCTTGTCAGTGTGAAATGCATTTCAGCCATGGCATAGGTGTTGGGAGCTGGGATACCTCCCTGGTTCCCAGGCTCAGCCTTTTGGCCTCCTGCTCACATGGTCCCTTCCTGGTCCTGGCTCCTGCTGGGGGCAATGCTGGTACAGAAATGGTGTGCACATGATCTCAGCCTGATGGTCCTGTGTGGTAGGAGACCTCACCTCCCTCTAAGCAAGCATGTGGTCTACAAGCTGCGATTTGCACTGTTGCTTCATTGGGTCCAGCTTCTGCAGGTCCCAGCCAAGCCTTCCTGTAGGATATGGGTCTGCAGGCTCTCAGCCAGTGTGAGTGGCTAGTTGAGGGCAATGAAACCCAAATCTGGTGACTTTCTATGTCCTGGGCAGCAAGACACCTTGCAGTTCACAGCAGGGCAGTTCTGGGCGCAGGAAGAGGGCGAACTGCCATCACCCCCAGCTGATTTAGATCCAATGCAAAGGTACTTACTTGGTGCCTGAAGCCTTAGGAACATGTGGAGCTGAGTTTTTATTGCATTTCTGCCCACAGACACTCTGTGTCAGTACACTTTCTCCTTCTTCCTTAACTCTCCCTTGTTTTCAATTCCTTCCCAATGACCAGAGACATAGCTCCTGGTACGGTCAGAGCCATGTCAGGAAGGAGAACGACCTTCACGTTCCCAGATACACCCCTCTCTGTAAAGCACAACTGCACTGGCTGGTCATGCTGTTAGATCATATTGCAAATTCATGTCTAATTTGACCCTGAGGTCTCCTTCAGCATTGCTGCTTTCTAGGATTCTCCCTCCCTTTGGATGTCTGTGTTTCAAATTACGTTTCCCTGGGTGTACTGGGTTACATTTTCCCATGAATGTCATTATTATTTTCCAGCTCTATATTTTTAATCACACTACTTTCACATTTATTACCTCATTGATGCTTCCAGCTCCTTCAGATATAAAATAATAAGGACTGTGAAAATAAGATTGCAGTGTTATCTGTGTCTTCTTTCTTTGCTATTACAGTTGTCCAACACCCTTTCTCTCTCTCTCTGTTTTATTGAAAGCATTGAGGAAATCCAAGGACACATCCTCTATGTGACAGAGACTGTTAGATTGTACCTTTCCCAGCCTCCATTAACATCTCTTCAGCACCTCTCACCTTTATAGTTTTTTAACAAATCCATCACGTCCATTTGGAAATACTTGAAGAAGGAGACCCCAGAAACACCGTCTGTCAATACTTCAGTGAATTTTACATTCTAAAAACTGCCTTCTTTTCTTAGACTGCTGATTTTGGGATATTTTGTAAAGGAAATTTCTTGTGTGATGAGTCATCTTGTTTCCACACATTCCCAGCTCAGAAGTAACATACCCTAAGGCCTGGAGCCTGATGCAGCAATCAGTTGCAGAGAGAAGAACCAGCTGAACCTGACCAGAACTGGACACAGGTTTTAGTGAAGTAAAAGTCTAGATTGCTGTTGGCTTTGTTGGCAATTGCTTTGTCTGCAGCTAACTTGGCATTCTCCCACAGTTTCCATTACAATTTTGATTTAATGTAATATTTATATTTCAGTAACACTCCATTGCCTAAGTTAAGAAAACTATATATTCTTTACTCTGACAAGATAATTCTGAAATATTTGTAAGCCTTCGTTTTTTTTCTGACTAATCAGAAGAGGATCTCAGGCTACATCTCCCTTGTCCTCTAAAGAATCAAAATGCTGTGCTACTGAAAGTCATGGGCATGATAGAGTTACTCCTAATAAAGAAATTCAGAATAGATGCAACATTTTATTCTTAAAACAGAACTATTAAGCACAAAACAGTAGGGTGGGGGGAAACCTGAAGTATATTTAGTACACCATTAACAAGTATTAGAAAATCCTATCAGTGTTATACAAGTAGTACTAAGGGAGGGATCAGAACGTTTTCTGCTGCATATCTTGTTGTCAGCAGCTCAAATGAGCCATTCTATAATTCTCAATATTTAGGAGGGTTTTGAATTTGCTGTTTGCGAACAGTCCCCAGACCAAACGTGTGCACCCAGGGGAAGTTTTGTTTGAGGTTTCCAGAACTCCTGAGAGAAATGAAAATAGATTCACATAATGCATTGATTTCACTGCTTCAAGGTGCTTTCAGATTTTATCTCAACTGTTCACAGAACTAGTTGAACTGCTCCTTGTTATGTTTTTAGTCAAATGTTTCCACCGAAAAGTCAGCATGACAGAAAGTAAATGAAAAGGAATTGGGGGGGGGGGGGGAGGAGAAAGCAAACAAAACATAATTTCTCAACACTGTATTTTGTGAAAACATCCATCATAAAAATATTTGATAAAACTATCCTTTCTTCAGGTGAATCTCAAAAAAACTACATTACCCCTTGCCCATGGTACACCTCAGTCTAGTCCCATTTTAAGGACTAAACCTTGTGACTGGTGGTGGGATGCTGTCGTACTCTTGCTGCTCTATCCTAGTTTTTCCAACACCCAGCAGAGAGAAATCATTTCAGTGTTCAAGCTTTTCTTGGTGTTCAACATGACCAGGAAGACAAGCAGTATAATTGGAGCACTGGTGGCAATATTTATCAATGAATTATCATCTGTAGTCAGGTCCAAATCTCACCATGCCAGGCATCAGAGGCCACTGGTTTTGTTTTTCCGAGTTTCTGGAGTCAAAAAAAAAAAAAAAAGAACACATTCCATGATCCCATTCCCAGAGGCCAGATTTTATTCTCATTTGCTCTAAAACCAGAAACATCAATAAAGTGGCACCAGTCCGACTGTGCTTAGAATCAAATTTCTAACCTTGTACTTTCAGATAGCTCCCAGCATTGAAATAATGCAGTGGTAACATCAGGTTAAATCCTGTCTCACTCAGTTTTGCCGGAGTATTTTCCATCACCTTCAGTGGGGCCAGGATTCCATCCAGAATACTTTACTTCCTTTGAGGGAAGAATTTGCATTCACTCATCTGAAGAAAAGTACATCAACTTGCTGAAAGTACTGCCTGTGCTGAGTGTGGAAACACCAACAGGAAACAATTGGCTGCATTAATCCCCATTGTTAGTTTTTGAAGTAAAATCGCAGATAGTTTTATCCTCTGACTTCTCATCTTTGCAACAACCTAGACACGCTTTAAACCTAATCCGTGTGCAGAACAGGGTTAAAATATAAAATATCATGCACCCAAATCCCCACATGGAGGGACCAAAGACTCAGAGAAAGAAACTGTTAAACTTTTCTTGTCAGTCTAGAAACTATGCCGCTGCTAAACCTCCTCATTTCAGAGATTTATTTTGCTAGAAAGGATTTTAATCTTCCCATTTCAGTTCCTCAGAGGAGGTAAAAATCTTCCAAGTGCACAGTCTGCAGCAGTGGTGAATCAGCTATTGTAATACGCTGCCTCTTAAAATACTTCAGGGTAGTCAGGCATTAGGAAGGCTCCTATTTTGTGTGAACTGATCAAATACAGATGTTGCCAAAGAGTTGACCTTATTGACCGTGACTTAACTAGAGATTGAATGGCAGACAGACGGTCAGTAGTAGGGTGAAACCATGTTTTGGCGGTAGGGTGTAAATGTATATACAGTTTACAGGATGTGAATGACACCGAGCAAACATCTGTTCTATTGATAAATACTTGTTTTAGTTACAAAAATTTTTATCCCAGGAAAACATTGCATACATATATATATATATATATATATATATAAAATACATACTATCCAATATTATTAGGTGTTTTGAGTGCATGTCGTGGTCCTGGAAAACTTGAAATAGGGAAATATTAAAAACGGTACTAACTTTTCTCTCTTCCTGTAATATCAGATGTCATATAAAACTCATCAGCTGAGCTGAGTATTAGTCTTGATCAATGGCAGGAAACCGGGGGATCAAATGTTAATAAATCAGAAACAGATACATCCACTTGAACAGAGATATATCACCGACCTGAAAAATAGGGCAAATTATTTGACAACTTTTATGTGCATATACCAAGGTAAAAAAATCTTTCATAAGTTTCCATGAAAGCTGAAACAAAGGACAAACATGGAGAAAAAGTAACTTAATGAGGCAATAAACATAGAACATGAAGTCAAAGAGACCCAGAAACACTTTTGTTTTCTTTTGGATTGACATAGTAAAAGAAGATTAAATCAAAAGGCTTCTGCTAATACAACACCAACCTATTTCTATTGCAAATTAGCTCTGTCCTACTGATATTTACTCCTTGGGTGAGGGTAATGAAGTAACAGACTAGACCTGTTTTAATGTGTATCTTTTCTCAAGAGCTATATATTAACATCACAATTCCAATAAAAAAATTACATCAAGTCTGAAATGCTCAGAGAGACGCAGTGTTCCCTATAGCTTGGAACCTTTTAAGGTCACAATCACCAGCTTTTTAAGGTATGATACTTAGCTATATTAGCTCAAAGTTCCTTACATTCGTTTCAGACAAGCACTCTTGGAGTGTGGTCTTCTCTTTAAATTGAAACTATTTGCTCCTGTGCATAGTCTACTAAATTTAATTAGAAAATCCTGGTAGACCAGCAGGACAAAATTTCCCTTCCTTCCTATTTTCCCATTCCACAATATATCACCTAGAGTAATTAGGACCAGCGAGGGATCATCTTCACTGGATTAACCTTAACTAAATTGTATGCATTCAACATGTGCTCTTTTGATTAACTTGAGCCTGGACTGCTGCCCGTGGTACACCCACCTTGTAATTCTACACACTTAATTAATTTCAGATGAACAGCAAAAAGGATGAGTTGAATTCTCTAATTAATAAACTGATATTAGTTAATGTATTTTAGCTTAACTTTTCATTTTCTTCCTGTGCAGGGATAATAAAAACAGAAAATAAGAGAGAGGTGGAAGTGAGCAAGCTTTGCCAACAAGCTTGTAATGACTTTTCAGGGCCTGATCCTGCGACAGTCTGAGCTGATAATTTTCCCCCTGACAAGAAGAGGAATTTTGGCAAAAGAATTAGTCCCTACATTTAAGGTATAAAATGCAACAGGCAGGAACAGAATTCTTTTTCTTTCAAAATGATAAATAAGCATTATTTAAAACCTACTCACCTTAACTGAGTTTTCCATATGGTTTCACTCATGCGTGGGTTTTCCTACTTATTAAAAAAAAATATTATAATGTCACTGGCTATGGGCCCAATCCTCCAGGCCTTAGTCCCACAGGCTAAGGCTATTTTTCTCTTCTCTGCTGTCATGGGGAGCTGCCTTGCAGCCCCGTCTTAGATGCATTTGCCCAGATAAGTAACTTTGCTTTTGAATCTAGCCCCAGTGAATTCAGTAATATTTATCAGAGGAATTGAATTACTCATGTAGAAAAATATTTGCAGCAATAAGTCCTAAAAATGTTACTGGAAACACAAAGAAACATCCAAAGAAAGACATGAGGAGAAGACTGCTGCGTAATTCTTTTTCAACAGAATTAATCCAGTTGCTAATTGTTGAGCAGGGTTCTTACTCTTTGAAGGAGAACAAATTGTGGTGAATACTGAGTTTCTCACTTGTAACGTGTAGCTCTGCTGAAGTTTCTCTCCAACATTCTTAAATGTGTGGTTTCAATAAAATTGATAAGATTAAGGTGAAATCTGCATTTAAGTATTTTGCTGAAATGGACATTGGTTGTTCAGTATCTTACAGGATTGAGTATTGAGTGAGAGCAAAATCAAGTTCACAGAGAATAATATATACTCAGTTGGATGTGTTTTTTAAATTAATTCTGTCTCTGTAAAATCATTCACTGTTTTTCCTCTCCAGAAACTGATATTCTAACATATGCTGCTAGAAACAAATATCAGCTACATAATTCTATTGAAGGTATTTCGAAGGTAGATATCAACAATCTCTTTGTGCATGATTTATATTGACTGCGAGCACTTGTTTTTTCTACTAATAAGAATAACAACAAATAGCTGTAGGCAATAAGATGGCCTAGTAAGATTATTTTTTCCTAATTACTATTTGATTACTTCATCAAATCATCAAGTGGTATTTTGTTATACATGTGTTTATTATAAATTAACATTTGTCTACTATTAAGAGATGGTAAATTACTTGCTGATGATTTGATTGATAGTCTTTCAAAAATCAGAAGAAATTCATTGGATAGGAGCATTAGATAGAACTTCTCAAATATCTCAGTAGTTAATGAGCCTTTATTTCTCTGCAAAATATTTTGACACCTTAATCAGTTTGGTAATCTCCCAATTCGTGTGAATACCTTTGATGATTTTAACTCCCACTTGTAATTCTTTAAAAAGAAATCAGACAAAGCAGTTTGAGTAGTAAAGTCTCTTATGAGAAGAGAGGAAGTAGTGATAGATAGTATTAAAGTAAAGTTGTCAGTATTTTGGGTCATTTTACAACCACAGAACATGAACATATGCAATTCCTGCCAAATTTCCATGGTATTTCCTTTTAAAGAAAAAAAAAAACCACCAAAAAACCCACAAACAAAAAACAATAAAAAAGCAACAAAACACCAGCAACAAAAAAACCCAAAACAACCCTCTACCCCTAAAAAAATCCAAACCAAACCAAACTAAAAAAAAAAATAAAATTAAAAAAACCACAAACCACCAAAAAAATCCCCCAAGCTTACATTTTTAAGTTTGCAAACACTTGGGAAAATGCAAAGAATATTTGTGGTACGGAAAAAAAGAAGAGTGTGCAGAAAATAAAGGGTTCCTTAATACTGACTTACCTTGTAGCCAGTCAGTATGCGAGATCTTCTGGCCGAATACATTGTTTTTATTAGTGTCAAGTACTTGATTTAAAGTGAGACCTTGTCACCTTACAGAGAGATATTTTTCCTGGAGTATATGCACGTATCTATTTATCTATTGAGTGTGAGTATGTATATACACACACCTAGCAGTAGGCCTGGTTAGTGTCAGCTTGACTAGGAGAGGATGTTAGTAATTACTATTTCTCTAAACACTACTTTAGCATAGTTTAGTGTATCAGCTGGCTTCTGCTGCCAGAGTATCCGTGCTGCCTACTGGAAGTGACTGCAAAGCCAAAAGCCACAATAAAGGCCATTTCCATCTCCACGGAACTTGGTGGCTTTCTGCTGTTGATTCATGAGGAAGAAATTTTTCTTGGCTTTTTTTCAGGGTGCCCGTGGGCAGCTGGGAGCACCTTTGGGCAGTGCTGGGTGAGAAATTCCAGGACTGGTGCAGGATACAGGCTGTGTCCGCTGCACTGGTGTGTACCAGATGGGACAGAAATAGGGAGGAAAGTCATACCTGCACCACTGATGCCCACTGAACCAGAGCAGTTGGCCACACAGGAGAAATTAAGTTTTGGTTGATGCTGAAAACAGTAGCAACTAGCACTTCTGTAGGAGCTGGAACTTTTCCCACACCTGCACGGGGATGCTTTTGCAACAGACTCTCTCTGGTTCCCCATTCCTTCCTTGTGGTTGTGTTTTCAAAGGGTCACGATGAAACAACAAATGCAGGCTGAGAGCTGTTAATCTAGCAACTGATGCTGTAAACTCCTGCACAATTATTTCTCTCTTTTGCAGGCAACATTTCTACTGCTTTACAAACAGATCAAGTGAAGTTCTCTTGCACTGACACTTAGACAAAAAACAGTCTGTATGCATTAGCAGTAGAATGAGTCCATATTAAGAATAGCTTCTGGCCTTATGTTTTACGAGCCCAGTAAATCAAGAGCATTAAGGAAAAATATGACATTGTTTTTTCATGTGGTTTCTGCAGCACAGAAATGTTCTTATGCAGCAATAACTGAGAAAAAAAAAACTAAACTGTATCTTCTCCTCACACTGTTTATTTGTTTACGATTAGGTTGGTTTTAATCTCTTTTACCTCTGAGATGTTCCTCGAAATAACAGGTCTGGGTTTTGGGGGGCGGTTTGGGGATTTTTTGGTTGGGTTTGAGTTTGGTGGAATTTTTTGGTTGTGTGGGGGTTTTTTGTGTGATTTTTTGTGTGTGTGTGTGGTTTTCTGTGTCTTTTTTTGCTTGTTTGTTTTGTTGTTGTTGTTGTGCTTTTTGGTTGTTGGTTTGGTTTGGGTTTTGTTTGTTTTATTTTTTTCTTTTTAATGTTTGTGTGGTCTCTATAGTACCTTTCCCATGAAAAGGAAATCCTTGCCTGGTGACATGTTTCACAACACACACCTTTCACATGCTCTATGTGTGTTGAGTTTCTAAAACAGTTCTTAAAACCCTTCTTAACATGCTGGAGAGGTTTCCATAGTATATCACCATCTGGAATGTTATTAATGTTTAATTTTTACCTTGAAGTATTCTTACATCAAATCATTAATCTCTATTGTTCAGTTTTGAATACAGTATTATTAAACAGTCTATTAAGTAAAAAAAAGATAGGGAATGTACAAAAAAGGCACAGTATTATTTTGATGACAGCTTCCTGGTGGTCCACCATACATAAAACTAGCTATTAGGAATATGTTTCAAACTGGCACCATAACACATATTTCATAGTTGTTAAATTCAATTGTATAAATAGTTACTGACTGCATTTGGACTATTTTAAAAAACTGAATGTGTAATAAATCACCCCACAAAAAAAATGCATGGAACATCCTCAGCTGCCACAAGTAGGAGACAACCTTCATTTTTTTTTCAGTAGTATCTACAGCAAATAGCTCTGATATTGAGCAAATTAGAATATGATCCTTCAAGCATTTACACACGAGTAGTCCCACAGGGACCAATCAATATCCTCTGTAGTCATGGAAATATTCGCATGCATATGGTCAATCATAAGTATATGTCTCCAGGAAAAGGGTGTATTTTTATAACAGTGAAGCATTTTTAGGGTTCAGTCCTGCTTTCCCTAAGTTTCGGTAAAACAACCCATGTTAGCGAGAGTAGGCTTTGGGGCAAATGCAAAATAAATTCTGAAAATAGCAAACATTTTTCCTTTTAGTGCAGTGACTGCTCTTAATGTTAAACGCTATACTTGACATGAATAACCACCCAGCAGGGTGATACAGAATACAGGATAACTCAGGCATTCAGTGATTTTTCTGCAGCCTACATTGTGCTTTCAATACTGACATGCACTCTGCATACTTCCAGTTGTTTTCTTGAAAGTGAATGTAATGTCTTGGTGGGGTACAGAGTATTCTCGTATTGGCAAGAGCTAGCGAAGTGCAATGCCTTTTACATCAGACCATTTCTAAGCAGTAATGCAGTTGGTACTATTTATTAAATGACTTCCACCAAAGGTAGAAGAAAGATAAAACTGCTGCTTTCAATTGTGCAATCAAGAATGTAAAAAAAGCAAAGCTGTAGATCTGGTATGGAAATCATTATATCTGATACACCATGTCAAACAACAATAGTGTTTGTGCTAATCACATTTTGGAAGGCTGCTATTGTAGTTGATTTTGTTACAAAATGGAAAACAATGAATCATAAAGTCCTCTGACCTGTCCCAAACTGTACCATTTAATCAACTCAGTTCTAAGTCCTTTTTAGCTGAGACAGCAATTCAGTATGCCAGTTCCACCAGATTCTCTGCCATCGCTATTTCAGAAATCAATACTGAAGGCTGAATCAGACTCCTACCAAGAACTCTGCAGTAATGACAACCTGATATCCACCCTGCTATCAAACATTGTGGCTTGCTTTAAATTCATCTGTTGCATTCACAGTTATATAGATCAAAACTACGGCTTTTGGGCCAAGGCCTTTTAAGAGACTCCTTCTTCATAGATGTTTCAGCTCTCAGTGGGAGGTTGAGGGGTGAGACTTTCCAGGTCTGGGCGCCGTTGAAGACTGACCACTCTGGAAATATGTCTCAGTCATATGAGAAATTCTGAGACCCCTTTCTCTGTAGCAAATGGAGAGGGCTGCATCTTCCCTGGTATACTGGAGAAACAATGGCAGCCCTTTTTCCAAACTACCCCATCAGCTGAGTTGCCTCCCCTCCCTCCTTACCCTGGGAGACTTTTCTCCCTGGCCCTGCCCTCCTCGGGAGGGGATCCACAGCCCTGTCTACCTTCCCTGAAGGGATCGCCGTCCTGCCGACCTGCCCCAGAGAGACCTCCTGCTTGCCCTGCTTGCCCTGTGCAGGTCAGCCTGTGCCATTGCCAGCACTGCCACCTCCCCTGCCCTCACAGGGACAGGCTATCTGTGCACTAGTACCATGAATAGTCAGTGTGATGGGGCTCCAAATCCCTTTCAAATGTCACCAATAATCTCCAAATCAGGGCAGCATAGAGATCAGCCAGTAAGGAACAAATGTGTTTAAATATCAGCAGGAAACATGCTGTATGGTTGCTCTGTGAAATTGACAGTTAGCCAATTAATCAACATGGATCTACTACTACTAAACAAGAAGTAGAAATCAGATGATCTTCATAAATTACTAGAAGAGGTTTATCTCTCTTATTGCTTCTCCTTGATTGACTTGCTGAGATAACATCAAACTATTTGTCTGTTATCCTAATTAGATCCTCCAGTCTTATAAAAGATACTACCTCTGAGAGAAAGCCATGTGTATAAAATAAAAACATGCATTTTGTTCCAGTACAGATAACCACTAAACTGATTATACCTTCGTACCTTGTAAAGCCATTAACAACATTCATACAACATTAAGTCTATAAGATCTTAATTATTCAAGATAGCAGAATATCTCACACTTTCTGTTAACTATTTTAGGAAAAAAAAAGAGAAAAAAAAGAAGAAGAAAAAAAGTACCCTTCAACACAATGACTTGGTTTCATATTCTTACTTTCCAGAATTTTTTTTTTGTTTTTTTGTTGGGTTGGGGTTTTTTTCCGTGACCATTTCCTATAAACAGATATATTATAAGTAACATACTTACACTTCAGGAATGTCTTCATTTTTATCCTGGCATTCACATCTGTCCCTGTTTAATGCTCTGCTGGTGGTCTGGCTCCATGGTATGCCCACTGCAATGTTCATCTTAAACAATATTTACATTGATTAGGGACCCCAGTGCACTGGAGGCACTTATTAGAAAATGAACACAATACCCTGGGATAACAGCGAACATCTAACTGTTTTATTTCTGAATCTCTATTAATGTGTTGTTTAAGTGGATAAACAATGGACTGTCAAAATGGAAAGGTGATGGAGAAGGACATCATGTGAATATATAATATAAAATTCTGTGTGCAAACTGTGCAGTTGAAAACCATGCAAGGAATGAATGCATTGATGCATTTTTATTCAAATTATAGTAGTATCTGTTGCAATTTGGAACACTTTCTTCTGTATGTGTGCACAGTAAACCCCTTTCCTGACACTAAAATCTTATAAGCTTAATAACATAAAATGAGAGTAGGAAAACATTTGTACAAAAAAACTACGGCAGGATTCAAGATTTTGCCTACATTACATAATATGTTTGTGGCAAAACCAGAATTGAAACCTACATTTGGCTCTGGATGTGAAGAGTTCCTTGGGAGTATAAAGGTCTTTCCTGCTTGTGAGGGCCTGAGCTGCTAAATTTGGAAATATTCCAGCTGAGCATTGCTATGAAAAGTCAAGATAAAGCCCTTGTGAAAGCAGGCAAAAAAAGTCAGCGGGTAGCATGGGCAAATTGCTTGAAGCAACTTTGGTATGGTTCCCAGACTTTCAGTTGGGATGATATTCATCAGGTCAGTAAAGAATAGAGAGTGCAGAGGTAGTAAGGAACAGCAGCATAGACTAAGAGGATGCTTGAATAACTGCTTTTTTTTTTGGTCTCCCAAAAATCTAGCATTTTCATATCTGCCAACAGAAAAATTTAAATGTTAAGGACATTTTGTGGGATAATTTGCGTGTTCAGGAGCACCTGGAGAACAAGCAGAGTAACAAGCTGCAAAGAGGGAAAAAGGGATGTCAAATAGGAGGGTGTTGTGAAGCTCAACATTGGTCAGTGGGTTTTCTCTACTCTACCATCAGCTTCTGTCTCCAGTTACATTCTGCAAGCAGAGAGGAAGTTGGAGGAGAGAACGACAAGAGTCGTGCATGTCTTGTTCATGTTCCATGATGCTGAGGGGCTTCATGCTCATTCTGAGCAGGGCACCCCCAAGAGCAGCCACCTCTCTGGGACTTCACAGGCAAGAATAGTGTGTGGCCTGAGAGGAAAGGCTGAAGCCATGAAGTCTGAGCCTCTCACTCCAAACCTAGCTCAAGGACTGCTTGTGTCCTCAGTGTGCCATGTCACAGAGGTCAGAGAGCTCCAATAACATTAAAATGGACATAAAGAGGAGTTATTCCATTAGTACAGTTTGTGAATCGTATGTGAGAGATGCCGTTGATATCTAAAAATGTTACCAAAGTCAGTCTTCTATGACATTCATCTGGCTTGGAATAGCAGTTTGTGTCTGTCTATGAAAAGCTGCTGGGGGAGTTGATATTCCACAGAATTTTACTCCCATTAAGAGAAAAATTCTCTTTCCAGCTTTCTCCTTGGTTCAGAAAGGGTTTGAGGTGCCCAGAAAAGGTGGTGTGGCAATTCTTAGAATCAAGAGAGTAGGAAATAAAAAGTCCTTTTTTATAACAGCTTACAAATATGCTTTTATGCATACAAACTATGTGGATATGTGCATATACCTGTCCAAATCTGCATACAAGCTAATCAATATATAACTATCTTAGCAAAACTGTTGTGCTGATTTATTAGCTGAAGAGTAACACACATTCTGCTGCTCTTCTTAAAAATATTGTTGATCATGATGGAATGGGAGACACTTAATTTTCAGAAAAAGAGGAAAAAAAACCCTGAAAAATGTCCTTTTGAATTAAATGGTGTCCTTGTATTTTTTAATCCCTGAATTCTGTACTTCACACATGAATGTTTCCAAAGACTTGGAAATGAGAAAGAGCAGTTATTAAAGGCTGGGAACCAAAAGAAAGTTTACATGTATAAAATGTCACTTTACTGCAGCATATGAGTAAGAAAACATCTGTCTGAAAAAGTGATTGATTCTGACATATGTGAAGTAGGTATAAGCAAATAAAAAGTGATCCCTCTAAGTCTTATTTTGCAACATGGGTAAAATAATGCGAGCTATATATTTAAGATGCAACCCAAATTAAATATGGTTGCGTTCAATCTGTCTGTGAAACATGAGATTTTCTGCTACTTTTTTTTTTTGTATCACAGAAATTCCCCAGGACTGTTTTATGAACTCCTACTAATTTATTTTTTAATATTAAAAAATGGAAAAAGGCCTCTCTCTGTTTTGCTGTTTTCAACCAGTGAATCACGGGTCCCTTGCCACTCCAAGAGAAAAGCTGTTTTAGTAATTCTGGAAATAAACCTACTGCTGAGTCAGCATCACAACAGAAAATGGCAAGTTTCATATTAAGAAACACATTAGAAATAAGAATATCTCTGAACATCCCCCATTAAAATGAGCTGGTATGTCAGGAGCTGATTTAGCAAGTGCCATATATACTGGCCATGAGAAATATATCTTGTATATTGTCAGTACAAAAAATCAGGTTCATTTAATAAGAAAGAGAATAAAAGAAATTAAGGTAAAATGCAGAGCTGGGATGGAAGCAGCCCCAAATATTTTACTCACAGTGGCATGATAACCCAAAATGCTCAAGTGCAACCCTAAGGCAGATAAATGAAGAGATTTTTGCTTTCAATTTTGTCTGCTAGGTGTTTTCAAATAAGCAATTTTAATAGCATTTCTCAATCATTGCATACTTACAGATAAACCAGTGGGATTTTGCTACTCTGTTTGTCTGGGATTATAGATTTTTCAGAGAAAATAATTGGAAACAAAACATTCCTCAGCAATCAGTCTTCTCTTTCTGATTTACTAAACATGTCCATATGTAGTTATTGCCTGTATTTGTAAGATTGGTAGCAGTTTTAGAGGAGGAATATGCTTCAACTGCAAATTAAGGGAGTCATTTGGCAGTCATAGGGGGAAGCCTTTGTATTTTTTTTTCTAGAGGGAGCTCAATAATTTACTCCTACTTCTATCTTAGTATCGAACAACATTTTTGATGGCATATTTTTTAGTCTGTTACAGAAATACAGTCAATTTTTCAAACAGTACACAATACCTTGCTGTGGAGAAGAAGGCTGCTATATCCTTTCCCTCTCCACCTCTGGGCCTGATTCTGCCCTGTCGATTGTCCACAGCTCACCTCTGCAGTTGCCACTGCGACAGCATCAACCCTTTGTGCTCTCTGAAAGAATTTTTGCCAGTGACTTGTTTTGACAAGATCCAAAGTCTAGTGAAACAAATATGAATCTTAAGACTGATTTCCACTTAATCTGAACTTACTTCAACTCATAAAGAAAAATCCAGTCTCTAACAGGCAGTATTTCTTAAAATATTGCAGTTCTCTGATTCAGATTTGGGGTCTAGCCCATATTTGCATGAAAGTCCCTTCTGACCGTACAGAAACTCTTCACTAGAGCCTTTTAATGTCTTTATTTGTTTCTCTTCTGCCTTTGCATACCTTGCTGAAAAGTGCATCTGGCTTACTGAAGCTTTCTAAAAGTACATAAATATTTCCCACCAGTAATAACGTGGTACTAAATATTATAATGACTCTACATAAAAAATGTCACTGTGTCACAACAGATTTTAAGCAATGAAATTTTTTCCGAGGAGGAGAAGTTTTTAGCACTAAAATCATACACTTGTTAAATAACTTTACACAAGAGTATCTGGAACAATAGCTTAAAAATACTTAATGTTAATATTCCCGGGACTTGTTACTAGTAAGTGTCACTACGAAAGTTAATGAAAAAACTTACTGCAAAACCACTGAGTCCTTTTTCTTTTCTTCCCTTCTCTCACTGTAGCATGAATATGTGGTGAAAAGTCAGAACTGTGCAGGAGAAAAATATTCCAAGACACTGTAAAAGCGCCTTTTCCTATCCCTCAGCCCAAGGGAACACTGACTATTTCAATAATCGGTGAGAACTTTTTGGTTATGATTTCTGTTTCCTTTCTCTGTTTCTCCCTCCCTCTCAATTTTTTTCCACTATCGTATGAGTGTTTTCTCAATAAAGGAAGTAGAAGAGCTGCGTGACAGCATTTATTTTATGAAAATACAAAATGTCTATTAAAACGAGAGAGAGTTTAAAAAGAAAATATCAAGCAGGAATTATAGCCTTAAGAGAGGGGCAGAAAGACGGCAAACACTACAGGAGAGCAAATTATAAATACTGAGGTTTTGCTCAGCATGAAAAGCAGCACCTATAGAGAACAAATTCCATGCATTTTACCTTCATCCCAGCTTCAGTGGGGATCAGTGCTCCGACTGGAATAACCTTGAATTATCGTCACTATAATGGAATCCTGCAATTTACCAAAAGGAGAGGAAAAATGAACTTTTGCTAGAACTTTCATACTTTTCAGTCAACCTTCACTAGTCAGACATATGGACTATGTTAGCACTTCAGGTTACTGGCCCAAAGTCAACCTCGAAAATTAATTTCCCAGAAATACAGAAATTGCCATTTTTCACACCTTAGGCAAGGAAGGCCAAAACAAGTAAAGCTAAAAGTATTCAAATGCTAGTTTTGAACCGGTTGATTTCCTCTGAAATAGCAGCTCTATCAGGATGACAGAAAATTTTGTATACAGAGGCATGTGACCCATTGCAAACCTGGTTATAATTATGGATTTCAAAACAGTATCTAATAAGCTGAGGCCCAGACAGCAGCGCACAGCAGTGGAACACATCCAGTATTCATTAAAGATGTACAATCTAGAAGTCCAGGGCTTAAAGAAAGTTTTCAGACACAATTTTCCCACTTGTCTCAAGAATAAGGTAGAATAGCAAAAACAGAGGTAATAAAACGTGGTCAACCTCAATGACTTGGCGTGCGTTCTTGGCAATAGCAAAACAGAGAGACCACAGCTTAGCTCTGAGAGTGAACTTGCAACACCCTGAATTTTGCATCCTTTTTTCTGTGGCTGTATTTGTTGGATCAAAGAAATAATCCATTCGCCCATATTTTCAAAGATGACACACCAAAACCTCATCTACCATAAAAATACACTTAAATACACCACTGTCTCTGGGAAATAGCACATTTCTCTTTGGAAATTCTTTTGATTCACCAATTATCACAAAAACTGGAAAGACATATTGGTATCCAGTAAAGATGGAAGAAGAATTATGATGTGGAAGGATAAAATTATGATCCTTTACTTGGCTTTTCTGTTACTGGTTTTGGGTCCATATGAGAACACCTCTGGCTAGGCTGCCTGCAGTGTCTGAACCTGGATTTAAACCCTGGATTTAAAATCAAGATCCTCAGCTCTTGGAGGTAAAAGGTAAAGCCCATTAGTGAAGAGACAGAGGAGACTTCTGAAATTCCATATCTGCTATTGCTACAAAGGGGAAACACATCGTAGTGCCAGGGTGGGAAACCTCCAGATTAACTCTCCAGCCTATGGATGCCAAAATAAGAACCAAAAGTGCAGTGTGTAAACAGATACATACATAATCATCCAGATGAACTTTTACCTTCAAGTTTCATATCTGCTATAACATATTTCAGAAAATTGTGCAAATGTCAGTTTAATTTACAGTAATAAAGCCATGTGCATTTGCTATTATATAGTATTTTAAAAAAAAGTGTCTTGGATGCATGATAATGGTAAATATTGCCTTCAAATGCTGCTTATACACTGGAAACACCACCCCCCCCTTGTTTTTACAGACAGACATTTTCTGATGAAAGGGCCTTTTGCAGATATAGCTCTCATTGAAAAATACCTCATTTGGTGCCTGTGAAAGAAACAAGGCTGATTGTTTAGGAGACTGATGTCCCTCTATTACAAATCCACGCTGCAAATAACACTAAGGAGATTGTGACTTTAAAAGAGCGGGTTTCATTGTTTGGCTTCAGCACAGTGTGAGAGGGATGCAGAGGGTGAAATCTCTGGATCATATACCAAAATAAACATTTCAAATCTAATATACGCACACAGAGAATTGCTAAAGTGTAACATTCCCCAATATAATATGAAATTCGGTACAACTTAATCTGTTAGAAAGAAAAAAATAATCACCACACTTATAGTACGTAATCTATTAAATTAACTAAAAATATTTCTCTGGAACAAGCCATTCTGGATTCTGAAGGTGCACAGGTACTACACATCATTCTGAAACATGCCCAGAACCAGGAGTGTGGATCAATATGTAACAGGACGGTCATATGATGATGTTACTCTTGTCCTCAAAGACCAGAGGCGTTATCCAGTCAAGCACAGCTCAGGGTTGAGCACAGAGGGCATGCTGATGTGTAGGTGCTGAGAGAACTGCTCAACTCATATTGCAATGCCCTCAACCAGCACAGAAGGGTACAAGGCAGTAAAAATTAGATTGACCCCCCTCAAAACAAAACAAAACACCGAAAGAAACCCATGCTAAATGTGACTGATGTTTAAACATGTATCAAGCAACTAAAGCCATTCGGGTCCTCATTAAACCAGTTTAAGCAATGAAAAATATTGCTACCACTGCAATATCTTGAAATTTTCCCCTAAAAAGCAGAATTTTAGCCAGTTTTCTGGAGTAAAGCATGAAATCCTCTAAAGTAAATAGCTTCCCATTTCATTTCTGTTCCACAACAGCTTCCTTCTTCTTGTGCTGGAGTCCTGGGGATCCAGGGACAACTGGGGCCGTCTGCCTCCTGCTGCGTGCCTGTCCAGCTCTGCCCTTGCATTGCAAAGGTACATGGGGATTTGCCAATTTGCTCGCTCTGACCAGATGAATATCTCAATTACTAATTCTCACCAAGAAGCTAGAGACATATGTATCCACAGCTGAAAATAGACTTTCTTTTTTTTTTTTTTTTTTTCCCCTTGGAACATGAGGAAGCTTAAGGAAAGAAAGGAGAGACAGAGAGAGAAGTGAAGGCAGCTCAGTGCTTGCACTTATCATGAGGTAGGAATTCATTGCTGAATAAGTCCAAATTTTAAAGCCCGTAGCTTGGTTTTTAACAGTCAGTGAGGTTTTCCTCAAACTGAAAGAAAAACTCTTGGATATCTTCCAGAAAATTTGGGTTTAGCTGTCCCTTACCCACAGTCTCCTGAGATGATTCTCATCAGAGGTAGCAGCAGCCTGTCCTTTCTATTCTTCCAGCTCCTCTGGCATCTGTTCCTCTCCCCCACTGCTGATATACAAGACTGAACTGATGCATGAGAAGGCAGACTGTTTGCTTTCAAACAGGAAGAAAAAAGGACAGAGTCCATCTGGGGTACGAATTTAACCGTGGGTTCCTTGTATGACTAAGTGTGACTATGTACCATCCTAATTTCCCCTTGAAAATATGACACAGACAGAGGCTGGTGAATACATTCATGCTTGAAATGAATTTAAGCAACACTGTGCTAAAGGGCGAGGAGCGCTTAATTTCAGAGGGAGGTCGGACTCTACTGCTATCCTGAGATGTCACAAGGAACATCTAAAAATAACTGCCAGGAATGGATTCCTCGTTTGCTGTGTACCAATTAAGTGGGACTCAGCATGGCTTAGGTCATGAATAGGTGGTGGTGAATGTAAACGCAGGCAGGCTCTTGCATCCCCCCCTGCTGAACTCACTGAGGAGATAGGCAGACCCCTCCAGCTGTTCTGTGCATATGCCTCCATTCACCCTTCCTGCTGCAGATTGATGTTTCCAGCGAGCACTGGTACAGGGATGGATGGCATCCAGAATGACTCATAACAAAGAGCATATGGCAGGAATACATGTAGCAAGCTAACATCTGTTGCACTCCTTATTATTAACATTTCTCACTTCTACTGGAGCTAGTAACCAAAATCAATAAATATTTTCTTCACAAATCTCACCTGAGGAAATCCCAAATCCTCTAGGATTTTTCACGGCTAATTGTGTTCTGTGCAAAGGATGAGAATTATTTTGTTGTATAGGCATTAAAATAATCTAAAATTCTCTCACTCAAAGGTGTTTGAATGAGCCATAATGAACAATAACTTGTCTTTAAGTTTATTCCTCTTCTAAAGGTTTAAATTACTCCTATTCCACCCCCAAAGAGCTGAAGTTTTGTTGTTGCTGCACTAAGGTGAAGGTTATGAGTTAAAAATAAACAGGATGAAAAAACATCTTCCAAAAAAATAAATACATAATCAGCTGATTGTATAGTCTGCCTTACAGTAGAGGTGACTGCAACTGTACCCAAAAAAAGTTAGAAAGAAGTAAGATGCATTACCTCTATTAAATTTTAATTTTTTTCCTCAGATAATTTTTCTTCAGAGAGAAGTGGGACTGCAAGTGCAGACATGTAAAACTGGAAAATCAGCTGATGAAGCAGAATGTCCACTTTGCAAAAGATTCACTGAGTGAGGACATGAAATATAGTGGGCAGCCCCTTGCAAGCAGAGATCAAGCCATGTATCAAAACTAACACTTCAACCCTCAAAAGATATCCAAAGAACAGCGTTGTGACTGGATGATCTAAGTTACTCCCTTTCAGCCGAGAGATGGAAATAGTTGCCAACAAAAATGTTAGGATTTGACAAGACTTGGCAAATTGCTGGGATATAAAATCATGTTTTGTGAGTTATAAGGCCTTCCAGGAGATGTGACAAATCCTGAAAAAGGGTGGAAAAGCATGCACAGCCCACAGAAACTTACTCCCTTTTCATGGACCTGCCAAAAGAAAGGAAACACGAAAAAAAAGTGCACAAGAGACTTGCCAGTGCCAGACTTACCATTTCATTTAATAAGCACACTTCATAAAATGTTGGAAAAAAATGATTGTAGTAAAGGATAGGCACATTATTATAAATAGTAACTAGTTCAGAAAGCAAAAGCGTTAAATTTTTGCCCTGGGGACAGAGAAGGTATTGATATTGGGATCAAATGTCCTAACCCAAAGAGTCACACCTAAAAGATAATAATAATCTTATTAATAGTTCTCTCTAGCACGTATAACTTTTCTTCTTCCCTATCCCTTAGAAACTGCTTATTGTTGACATTCCAGGTGGTAATGGTAATGGTAGGAGCTTTTGACTGCCATTGTCCCATCTCCTCTCAAAGCGAATGAAAGCTAGAGGTGTGTGGGGCAGACCTCGAGAAGGAGCAAGAAAATGACTCTCAGGGTGTGCGAGGTCCTGGATGCTGTCCTTCATCTGATCAGTCATGGTTCACAGCAGCCATGGGTGGGAAAGCAGGCATCAATCTGCTGCAGAGCATGTGCATGACCAAGGAGAGAAAGCAGCACTTCATGGAGCCTGCATGCCACCTGAAGCTTTAAAACACAACCAAGCATATAGTAGCCTCCCACCAACTCCCTGTGCAGGTCGCACACTCGTGGTGTTTAGTAGGATTTTATCCTCGGTGGTGGTATCAGCAAGGAAGTGGACCAGCAACTGGGGCTGCCGAAACACAGGCAGAAGAGAGGGATGATGTTAGTATTGCATAGACCCAGAAGTAGTGAGGAAGCTCTGAGAAAAGGCCGAATATGAGAAAAACTTTCTGTGGGTGAGATAGCTTAGTAGACTATGGAAAAGCCTCACAACAGAAATAGTACACAAGATATTCACTTTGGAAATTTAAATCTGAAAGCATGTTACTCAGAGCAATTCTGTCATAGCAAGGTATTTTAGTGGATGTGGTACTGGTTTAGTACCATTTCTAGCAGCTTCCACCATGCTAACCCAAATTTTCTTGGGACTCAAATGCAGAGGAATGTGTCTTAAATGATTAACAAATGCAATGGAACACTTCAAAACTGATCATGTACAGTATTTATTACCAGAGATTCTACATTTTAAAAGATCTTAAGTAAAATGGAACTAATTGCTCAAAACCTTTTCCTTCCTTTGCTTTTTTTAAAAACGTGTCTCCTTTAATTTCCTGAGATAAAATGTGATGTTTAGAATATAAGGTTGCTCATAATAAAGTATCCTAACATACAAAGTGATGGAATTTATTTTAAAATACTGCCCTCTGTGATTGCCTCATGGGATATCCATCTTGTTTTCCAGACAGTAACAGGATGCAATAGTTGTGCAGTTATGATTGGATTAGTGGATTTAATTATATGAATGCCTATACTAATTTTCCATTTTGATATGCATGGTCTCTCTAGTCTCTGATAATGGAGACCTTCAAAAATATAATCTCGAGCACAGTGGCATCAGAATGGGGCCTCAAGCACAGATTCAAATTGGACACCTCAAGACACAATCTTTCACACAGTTAAGCCTTCTTGCAGCACAGCCAAAATGTTCAGGACACCACCTTCACCAAATGCCATGCATCCTCACCCAGTTATATAATTTGCTAAAAAACTCTTACTTCTTCTTCCTATCCCTGGTGCACAGGTTAGCATCTCCCTTGCTCCTCACGCTACCTTCCCAAAGCTCTCCTTCACATCTCAGGATGACACATGAGAATGGTTTGGACCAAAATATGCAATCATCCTCAGATCTTTTCAGCCTCTTTTCATTTTACCACTCCAGAACTGAATCCAAATAATGACAAAACAGTCTATAAAACAAGTTTCAAAATCCTTAAAAAATATACCAGTTTCTCTTCTCTCTCTGCCAGGACTGTATTTCCTGCCTCAAATGCATTTGGTCCCCTTGTTGCACCCTAAAAACTAAATATACACCTCAGCTCTCAGCTCAGGTTGCCCAATTGTATTGAACAATTGTTCTACCCTGCCCTTCTCTTTTTCCCCCAAGTGGAATACATATTTAAATATATATATCTGTATGTATGTGTATGGGGGGGGTGTATATGGTAAATATACACTTACATACACACACAGAGATAGAGAGAGAAAAATCTTGAGAATTACCCAATTACTTACATAAGTGTGGATTTGGTGGCCTGGGTTTAGAATCGCCATTTGAGAATATTTCCCTTGTTTTATTATTAGTACAATCTGGTTTGCTGTAGTTTTACAGAACTCAAAAGAGCTGCTCAAAGTGTGATTATTTCTTCTAGAAAATAAACAGAAAAATACAGTCTCACTGCTTACTACTCCTTCATTTATATCTAACTGCATTGCACTTTTTGAGCAAGACACAATTTTTCTTGAAGAATGTGCTCTTGCATGCCCAAATATTCATCAACATTCACTTGTGCAGTCACATATACACAGTTCACAAGAATATTTGATCCAGGTATGAGCTCCAGAGTAATTGTCTTACAGCAATAATTTGATTTTTTAGTCAATAATAATAAGACACAAATTGTGACTGATGTCATCAGAGTCCAAAAGTTTTACCACTTCAAGTGGTGAATATGTCAAGTCTCTGAGAGAGTCATGCTTCAAGTTTGCTGCCAGTCACCTCATCATCAGTGAATTTCTCTACCCTTCTTTTGACATGTTTGACTTCCAGAACAAATTGTAGAATATAATAAGGTAATGAAAGTGTGGTGTCTAATAGGTTCTAATATATGAAGACTTAGCAATTTGAGAACTAGCACTTAGCCTTATTTGGGTTACTTCTGTTTCTTACTGTTCTCTCTAAAGGGTTTTAAATACTGTCCTCACAAACTGCAGAAGAATTTGACTTCTCTCTCTCTCTCCAAAATCATATCCTGTCTTAGAGCTGGCAGGAAACCTCCTGAAGGAAAAAAAATAAAGCACACAGTTTTAATCTTAGCCCAGTACAGTTCAGTACACAGCCACATGGTTCTTTTACTTTTCTTAAAATTGCAATTTTCTCATTATTTACAAAGCAAAAATGAAATGATCTACTAAGTCCTCAGAATCAGAGTTGAAATGAACATGTGCCATTATCCTCTCAAAGCATAAGATATTTTTATTGTTGAGATAGGCTAAAACTATAACATAAATTGTAAATCCTTGAGTTATTTGTACTCTCAACTTAGACAATTTAGATTCCAAGCAATAATCAAAGTCAGTAAGGACAATCTGATAATTTTGATTCAGACCTGAACTCCGTTACTGGATGTTTTGATGGGCCTCCCTTATCAAGAACACGTCAAATGTTCTAGTATTAGAATTGGTCTTTTCCTGAAAGCAGAAAGATATTTTTATTGTTAAAGCTCTTAAACTGATAGATATAAAGCAGCAGAAATATCCTGCTGTTAGGTGGAACGGGCAACACCAACAAGTACATGAAGTACAGGCTAGAAATTGTCTGTCATAGATTTTAGACAGATAATGGACTGTTGATAGGCACTGAAATGCTGAAGGAAGAACTTCAAAGGAAATTTATCATTTAATATTACGAATAAGAAGCTGTTTGAGTAAGATTCCTTGATGACCCACCTGGGCACTGGATTCCATCACCTCCTTTACTTTTTATTCCACCTATAGTGAAGAAGAGGAAAGGAAGAAACAGGAGAACAGGAGGAAAAAGACATCTCTTGTTAGTGCCATGTAAACTTCTCATTCTGACTGACAGAAAATACTTAAAACCATGCTTGTTTTTTACCCTCTATACCACTTGAGTATGAAGTTCAGTGAATCCAACAAATCACCTGCACAAGTTTTCTTTAACCTCTCCTGTGATAAATGTAACATTTCAGGTTCTTGCTCTCACCTTTTCTAAATAAATATGATGCTGCATATGTCTGGTTGGGGCATAGCTAGCTAAAACTAAAGAGATTTTAGGCTAGCCCTCATAGGCAGTACCCATCTTCTTTCAGCTTCAAAGAGTGTTAGGGGAGATCATCATGTTCTAACTGCAAACAGAAATAGTCTTGAGAGAAAGACCTATTTTATGGAGGGCTCTGCCTGCAAAAAACCCCATTTTACCATGATGTTTCCCAAAGTTCTGGTTTTACTGATCCAAAGTAAAGCTACTCTGCTGCACCATCTAGTGACAATGAGAACTGCACTTCAGACAACTGATTTAATTAAAATACTACCCCTTTCCTCCAGCTTTATCTTTCATTAGTTACAGAGTTAAATCCCAGTGCCTCTGAAGTCACAGGAGACCTGAGGATGCCATTAGTGCTCCTAAAACACTTCCAGTAACACTGAAGGAAAAAAAATTCTCCTAATTCCAGTGATTCTTTCTGGCCATAGTACTACCATTCTGTGTGGAAATGACGCTGAAGCACAAATTCCTGATGGAAATACAAACTTTCCTAAAATTGTGGTTGCTTGAATCTTAGGTTTTGCTTTGGTAGACTCCAGGGCTCATTAACCAGAGTTCACTTTACCCTGGCCATTATATTAGATGTGATACAAGTTTCGCACTAGGAAACCTGTTTCTTTTATTGAACTCTCTTTACCATCAAACTGAGACACACAAAATACTCTTGCTTGGATGGAGGTCTGCATAGGTCTAATGTTGAGACTGCAGCTTTCTCAGAACACCCAGTACCCCTAGTTGGAGATAATAGCTTTTCTAGTACTTAGTATTTGGCTTAGTTCAATGGAAAGTCCTTGAATTTCTATAGGGTTTTTTTATCTCTGAAAGCTATTCCACAGACAGCTGGATTCTCTAATGTTCTCTGGACATCACATCAGGACAGCTTTGAAGATGACAGGGCCACTTGGTAAACAGCTAATGCTGTACAGTTTATATGGCCAATATAAATACATTTAGTCAATATATTTCACTCTTACTTTTTTTCGCTTTATTGATTACAATAACCCTGTCATAAATACTTAATTTTAAAAATAATCGGTTCCACAAATTTCCACAAGTATGTAGAAGATGTCATTTGATAAATGGCTGTTTCATGGTTTGCCTAGTACTACAAGTGACATACACTGGCAACTGGCTAGGTGGCACTGGTGCATACTTATGGGGTACGACACAGATGAGATTGTTTATAATGGGATACTTGTTGGTTGAATTTCCTGGGATGTAATTGTTCATCTGGAGCTTGATGGTGCTATTGCTCTGTACTAATTATAGAACTGGTAAGGATGCTTATACTTAGTTCTCCTTTAGGCTTTCACCTTGAGTTCCCTTGTTCGTGAGCTCGATGTCTGCTACGGGAGGAAAGAAATCAACTACTTCAAATATTACAAGCCCATTGCTTCAGTGTTGATGAATTCTATGCCTTTGATACATTTCTAAACATCTAACACACTCTGCAAATTTTGGCTCTGTATCATTTTTCCACGCCTGAAGTACAATTAAGAGTAGACAGACTAGCACTCTTGACTCTGTGATGTTGTTTGCATATCAGAAGGTGACAGTGGCTACCCAAAAGTTTTCCCTTATTTTTAAAATTAGGAATAGCAGTGAACTTTATTATAGTGATATTTAAAAGATATTCATTCTCTCTACAACTCAAACTTCTCCCATAGCAGAAAGGAATGGATTTCCCCAATTCAGAGACAATAAATTTACTAGTTAAAGCTTTACTGTGCCACTGTAGGAGTTTTTTGTGATCTTTGGAGGAACCAATTAGAATAAATGGCACTAATTTCATGTATCTATCGTGGCTAGGAAAAAAATGAGCATGTGCATAACATCTCTGACACTACCTATACTGGGTATCTCCCACTTCCCCCTTCTCTGTTTTGTCTGTGACCCATAAAAAGGGATTGCCTCTGTATGCAATAGTATGACATTTGTTAGACTTTGTCCTGACTAGGACCCCTGGGAACTAGAGGAATGTACATGAATATATAATAACAATAAGTCATCATACGAATTCAGCAACTGAAGAAAATAGTTATAGCAAAGCCTACATGAGTGATTGTTCCTGAACGCAGATCTAACTTCACGGAAAACTGTATTCAGGAGGAATCCTTAGGCCTGCAGAATAATTCACTTTCTACTCCCCAAAATAGTACTTGTATTGTTCCCATGCACCAGAACTAAACTGAATTTTAAGGAGGTTCTGTGGGATATACCCTTCCAAAAATGGAGTGATTTTGCATTAGGAGTATGCCTGAGTGGGAGATGGAGGAGGAAACAGGCTCAGCTGCCAGCTTCCTGCTGCCAAAGGGAAGCACAGCTGCCTGGTCTATTGAGCCACAGTATTTGGGTAACAGCATTTTGGAAGTAAGACACTCACCGACATTGTAGCTGTTGCATATTCAGGTCCCTGTGGCACCACCCATGCAGTACCCTGGAGTCCCCTCTCGCTGCCTGACTTGGAGCTAGTTGCTGAGCTGTGCTCGGCGGACTCCTGGGAAGTGATGTGCCTGTTATGGCACATGACATGAGAGCAGGAGATTTCTCAGACTAAGTAACTTGACAACAGCACAAACTGATCTAAAAAAGAGTAGAGAAAATGCTATTAAAGTGTCAGCAAAGTAATTATTTGCATATTCTAATATCTGCATTGGTTTAATACTCTCTGGGATGCAGACTTATATGGTGCACCCACACAGTTATACACCTTCTGCATGCCCTCAGGTCCTGTATTTTGAACACTGCAAAATACTTTCCTCTAGTTTTGCCAAAGACAGGCTTACTTCATGAAGCTGTTTTAAAGATCTCACTAGCTGTATTGTTTCTGTCTTTGCATTCCTCTCTGTGTTTCTCTAGTGGTAATAATTTTTGAGGTTATTTACAATCTCCCTCCATAACTTCTTTCAATATCTAGAGGTCAATTTTTGCCTCCAGCCCATGATGCCAATTTCAATCTTCCATTCCTTAGGTTTTGAATAAGCACCTCTGTTTTTTCCCAGGCTGTCACTACTACTTGGAGGAGTCCTCCCATAAGGTTCCGCAGAGGTGCTTCTGCAAACCCACATCCTCTTGTCAGTGAGAGAGTCCATACAGGTAATAAAATACATGAGATAAAGTTCACACTCAAAAAATTATTTATGAAAGGGATATAGGAGAAAAATAATTTAAATTGTACAGTATATAAATGCACTGTAACAGAACTGAAATCTAATCAACAAAGCCATTATCTGGTACACTACTGTTACGATTCTGCTAGTCCATATAGTGCACCAAAAGCATAGGTCTATCCTACTTCTGGTAACTTACAGTGAGAAACCAAGGTGACTTTTACAAGATCTCCCAGGACTTTCCTGGATGTGAAAAAACCCTACAACTTAAATTTTTGATTGATTTTGTTGTTTGATTTACATCAGTGCATCGATCTGCCTCATCAGGTCACGTGAATGGAGGAAAACAAAACATGCGCAACAAGGAGTACTATTTCCTTCAACCAGGAGGGATCAAGATTTACCAAAGAATTAATTTCTAAAGGTAATAGTTATTTCCAAACAGTTGTACAAATACAGACTTGGAGGACACATTGCTTGTACGTATGTGGGTTTTCAAGAGCCTAATTACGAAAATATAACATTACATGCAGTGTAAAAGTATGACAAACATAACTATTCATAACCACAGATCCTTCAGATCCTGTGTAAAAATTTCCAGAGTGTTAAACTTCTCGCAATCAATGGGAACATATTTTTCATGTTATGAATTTCTGTTTTGTGGTAGAAGATGATGTCATAAATCTGGAAATTCAGTCTAAGATTTATTGATATTTGTAGCACCCATGGGAGAGACACCAACCCAGGATAAAGATTACTTAAGACATCTGCTGTGGTACATGGGCATGCCTGATACAAAAATAAATTTTGCCAAGGGATATACTAGATGGACAAAATTTTCTTGTGGAGGCCTGTGATCATTAAAGGGAAGCATAAACCCAACCCAGAGCATGCTGCAGCACTCACTCAGGCATGCAGATTGGCAGATGTGATCCCTTTATATTCTTTACTGGGACTTACCTCAAGAAGTGCCAAATTTGTCCTAAATTATGCAACAGTTGTGGAACCCCTGCAGGCATTATTACATGATAACTTCAGTTTTTGTGGACAACTGTTTCCAAGTCTTTTTTTCAACCAGTTCAAGGGCTAGACTGTTAGAAATTAGCACTTCTTTTGGACAATCCCCTTTGTAACTGTAGATGTTTTACACTGCGAATTAGATGCAGTGTTCAGATGCATGAAATGAGTTTGGAAAGAACAAACACTTCAGTATTAAGTAGAAAAAAAATAAAGTTTTGCTATTAAAAAAATCTAAGACACTACAGACATATTGTGTTTCAAAACTAATTGTCTCTTAATGACAATAACATTGTCAACAAATCTCAATATGCAGCACCTCAAAATACTGCTCTAGATCTCTTGTGCTTTCCCCCTAATTGATAATTCATAGAAAGAGTATATTGAAACAATTGGTTGTATGAAAACTTTAAACTGAGTATATAATGAGATTCAAAGTATCTATTAAGGTTGTTAAGGTTCTGCGTTGCCAAGAATATTCTCCTTCCTAATGTTGCCCGGGTGTGTTGTATTCTTTTGGTTTATATCCTAACCAACACATATGTCCTGTGTCATTTGGGATTAAAGTAAACCTGACACTTCAAAGTTACTAAATTTCTGTTGCCAAGATGGGTATGCCAAACTAGAATTATAGGAAAAGAGAGACCAAGGCTTCCTTTATCACAGCTTTAGGAACCATTCTGTCTGGAAATAGATTGCAGAAAATCTCTAATTCCCCTCACAATTCCCTGCCCACATAGAGGTAAATACCTCTTCTGGCCTTCACTGTCTCTACTCTCCCCTGGAGCAACCATTCAGTCCTGCTGACATTCTTATCCTTCACACCTCATATACCTTTTCAGATAAAAGCATCTGCTGCATTACTGCATGCTGATTTCTTCTGCCAGCTCCAGGGAAGGATGTCCATCCCCTTTGGTCTCACCTAACACTTCAGAGAGGTGTTTCTCTGGGGTTCTTGATCAGTCCATAATATCTTTTGTGCTCACTCCTGTCACTGCACACACAGTACAATGACTAAGGACATTGTCATGCTGTTGGGTAAGTGTTCCACATCCCTGCTGAAGTCTGTGTTTCAATTATTAAACTATTTCCGTCACCCTCTAAGCATCTCCTCCTGAAGTTTTTTCCACCTTAGAATGTTGCTACATTTAATCAGCATTAAATCCTTTCTGTAGCTGTGTATCAGTCAATCCTTCAGCAGATACTCATTTTGAATTACCTTAGAATTCGTCAGGTCACTAAGATGAAGCAGGAAAAGGTGATGTCTCAGTTTACTTCAGTGCCTATTTTGTGTAGCCCTGCATTTAAATTGCGCAGTCCAGTGCATGGACCTTTTCACTTCTGCTAAAAACTTCAGAGTGAAAGAGGTTTCTGACCATAATTTTGTCTAGTGCCTTGTGCAGAGAACCTGGCTGCAGTGATCTGTTTTCCATACCACTTCTCAATCCTACAGTTCAGATGCTGTGCTGAAGACACAGGAATGAAAAAAGAGACAACTACTCTGAACCTGTTTAAATATAACCACCCTTTAAATAGAAAAGATGCAGTAAGTTGTACGTTCTCTTGGCTTTAGGGCTTGACTAATGGGTTCTGACACAAACTACAACTCTCAACATAAAAACTTCTGTTTATTTAGCGTGGATGGAGCAGCCTCATGAGAATGACTATTACAAGCTCTAACATCACCAGTATTGGCTGATCCTTGTCATTTCATCACACACCTCTCATCACACAATACTTTGCTGGCGATGTTTCATCTCATAACGATCCATCCCCCAAGGTACAATTTCCTGCTGGATGGGAGAGGTCTGCACCAGGACAATATTTCATTCCCCGTTATTCTGTTTGAAAGAGAAACATTTTATTTTGTTATAGCTCTCTTACTCTAAGTCCCGCACACAGCAAAAAGGCTCAAATACTGAGCAATGATTTGTCTCAAATGAAGTAGTACAGGGTGAAGGAAAGAGTGTGATCCTCTTTAACAGTGTGATCTTGGATATCTACTGACTTAAAGTATTATTCTATTAAAGACCAACTGGTGGTTAATTTGTCCTGGGTTAGTTCTAGGACATTTGCCTCAGGGAGTGAGAATAACTGTGCCTGTGTCTCGTTATAACAATCTAAAAAATATACATTAAATATTTATGTATATGCTTGGATACTTTGGGCTTCTGGGTATTTTTTCTTTTAAGCTGGAATCCTATATGCCTATGTAAGGTGCTACAGCTTCAGTGTGCTTTTAGCTAAGCCTTTTCCCTGACAAAAGAGCGCTGGGATGCTGTAAAGCACAGCTGTTGGAAAGCCACCCCTCTAGTGGCCAGATCCTGCAGGGAGCTTACAGCAAGTTACATAAAAGCAAATCTCTGCAGGATTGGGTTTTTGCCTTTTTTTTTTGGTCTGGCAATAAAAACAATATTTTAAAAGTCACCTTCGTGTTTAAATGCAGTGCTACCTAAATTAAAATAATGGGGGAAATATAGTATTGTTTAGTTTCCCAGTCATGAAAGTATTGTAAACATTAGAGCTGGATTGATGCACTTCTTGATGACTTGAAGTGGTTTTCATAAATGAAGTCCAAATATGTAATAGCTGCTCTCAATTTTCTATGAGAAGATTTATTCAAAAATAAATTTAGCTAAGGGGAAAAAAGAGACAGATTTGAAAGCTGAGTTATTGCCAAGAACTCAAACATTGAAGCAGCCAGTCCCTTTTGAGACAGCTGCAACATTTCATGGTGTAAAGTCAGCGAATTTCCACAGGCCCTGCTGCCAGAGACCACAAAATGGTTTCAAACAACGGCTCACTTCATGATATTTTTGTTTTTTAAAAAAAAAGTGTCCTTATGCTGCTGAGTGGGCAGTGTGCGCTAAGTTAGCAGATTAATGAAAATGTTTCACTGGCACAAGATTTTGATTGCCCCAGTGCAAAATTGCTTGCAGATTGGAAAACAGCATGTTTCATTTCAAACTCATTCTCTTCCCATACATTAGCACTTGTCAATGTAGCCATTAAGCACAGTCAGTGCAGAAATTTAATTACAAAACCATTTATTTTATTGAAAGAAAAATAAACCCAAGCTACCTCAAATGCATTAGGTGGGTTCAAAACATGTTCGGCTGATAACACCCAAGGGTAGAGAGGCTGCTGTAAGAATAATGTTCCTTTCATGTGTGGTGGGGACTCAATATTAGAAACAGCTGCCTATAAGTCATTCTTTATTTAAGTTCTATTATGAATTAAAGAACAACTGATTTAATGAAGGAACTTTTTATATCTGAAGTTACTCAGCTGTGGTAGTCACTCTGTCTTCCTCTAAGAAAGAGGTTAAATTTTAAATCCTAAATAGATGAAGAGAATGATACTTTTTAGTTAATACTTTTCTTTTTTTTTCTTTTTGCTCGTGTTAGCCTTTTGTTCTCCTAATGCTCAAAGAATGTAAGGTCTGCGGTATTAAAGGAAGTAACAAAAATGTGCTAAACACATCAAAAGTAGAAAATCTGTATCTTATTTATGCCCCAGAGTTCTACACTCTGCATGTCTTATAGGCACTTGGAAAGGCCCAAGAATAAGGATCTCTAACAAAATGATAGATATGGGTCAAGCAGCACTCTGATGTCATGGTACATATTGCCTCTGTCTCACTGCTAATGAGCTGCCAATAACAGGTCTGTTTTACTGTTCTGCTTGAAGAAGAAAAAAAGGACTTATAGCCTTAGTGGTTTGGACTGATTTGTCAATTTAAGCACTCTTTTTTTTTCCTGTCTGAGATATCTACCCACAATTTCTTGCAGACATAGACTCATGCAGTCCACCCAGCTGAAGAGCCTGGATCAGGGAGATGTGCGTGGTCGGCAGCACCCTGGGATGCATGGCAGACAGAAAGACCGCTGCTGCTATGGGGAAAACCACAGTGCAGAGAGAAAGCTCACTGGCAGACTCGATGTTTGCTACAAGGAAAGTGGCTCTGTCTAACGATGATTCCTCCTCACCACAATCCTGTGCCCAAGCCACCAATGTGTGTGCGTGTGTGTGTGTGTGCAGAGTGGGAGGAGGAGGTGGAGTGCTCCCCACATCCCATACAGCCAGTGCCTTACACGTGAGTTTGATCACCTCCTGCCTTAAGCAAGTGTGGAAACAGATGCTATTAATGAATATAAAGGTATTTCATACAATCATGATACTTCATGTAATATCTTCCTATGCTAGTCAACTTTATCACATCAGGTTCAGTAGCTTTGCCTTTCATTAACAGAATTAAAAATTAAATGCACTCCTTTGTTTTAGATCATTCCTTAAAAACACCTGTTTTCACTTTTTACCAAGTTAAAGAGAAATACCCTGGATTTTTCTGTTGATTCTTAAAGTCTGTATTTAACTTTACCCATGCATCCCTTCTCTCCACCAGCAGAAGTGCCAACCAGAGGGACACATTCCCCAGCCACCAGAGGGACACATATAGCCTCCTCACCTGCACCCGGTACTGCAGCACCGCAGACCATCCCAGAGCAAACAGAATGGCAAGAACACTGTCAGGTTTGACCAGACAAAGACCGATCACCTGCACCAGGGAGATCTCCTCCAACAGTTTCCTATCCTGCCCTGCCTCGCAGCCTGGCAGAGGGAAGGTGCTGGAGTCACCGATGCTCAAGCGGAGGTATCTTATCACTTCTACATCTTCTACATCTACATTTAGGAAGGCTCTGTAATGAAGCAGGCACAGTGTCCATTCACATACAGGCACAGTGTCCATTCACATACAACTGGGCACAAAGTACTGAGCAGGTAAGAGCCCAGCTCACTCCAAGAGAGGTATTTTGTAGCTAAATTAGGGTGTAATTTGTACCTGGATTTAACATTTGTTAATCAGGTAAGTTTTATCTCTCTGGTTCTCCAAGAAAATTGGCACACAAAATAGTCTTAAAACTTAAGAAATCTTAGACTTGTTATCTACCCCATTATCATAAATGCATATATCAGAGTGGAAGAAAAAAAAAAAACACAAAAAATGTTTGCACCAACCCACCTCTGAGTTTAGTTTCTGAGTTGAAACCTATTTGCAAGGAAGCCAATGGGGAAAACAAATTCTGTCAAAAGATATGCAGAGGATGAGAGAAAGCCAGTGCTAGCTTACCACAGGGATCTTCCCTGGAGGTTAGGAAACATGCTGTGTGTTGGAGCTCTTCTGGAGCATCCCATCTCACCTCATAAAATCGCCTGCCAGCACCACCCTCCTCCTTCCCTTGGGTCCATCTCTAGGGAAAGGCTGGTGGGCTCAGCCTTCTCGTTTGGTAGCCCCTGAGTTGATCCTGCTGTGACAGTTGTCTTGGGGTTTGAGTTTGGGGGTTTTTTGTACTTTGGCATAAAAAGTTTCCAAGAGCTGTTTGAATATTAACTTGAAAGGCTGCTGAAAAGGAGACTAGCACAGGATACCACAAGGGAGAGCTGCAAAATGGAAACCCAGAATCAAAACAAATGCCTCTTCTGTGGGGAATCATCACCTGCAGAGGTTTCATCTTCGTGGACTATTTGAGGTTTTCCAAACTTACAAAATGGTCTCCTGGAAGTGTGAGATGAAACACAGTTGGAGAATAACTGGACCATGTATCATTAACACAAAATAATTTCTCTGGAATGGAGTAATTTAGTCCAGTCCCCAACTTCTTACTACCTCTCCATTTCAATTTTTTCTGAACCATTCCAATTAAAATCCTCTCTAGACAAACCTTTTGTTAGTTACCTCTATAACGAAAAGCAAAAAAAAAAGCTTTCTTTTTTAAAGTCCACATACATTTCTCTTCTAGTATTCCTAGGCACAAGCATCTGCCTGTTTTAAGGATTTACAAATTTTCTATTTCTAGTTTTTGAACTTCTCACAAAAACTTACAGTGCACCTCATAGGTAGCGAAATCTCATTTCCATTTTACAGATGAAGAGAAAAAGAAGGTAAAATGAGATTCCATGTTTTTCCCAGATCTGGAAATCTACAGAAAAGTCTGAGGCTGCACCAGGCTCCCTGGACTATCTTTTATCTCTGTCAGCTCAACGGATTTGGAATAGGAGTTATCCCAGATTTACAGGAGAAGCAGCCTCTGCTTACCTAAATTTGGATACTCCCCATGGTACTGCAGTCCCTGTGTTCAATCCTTATTCAAGACACATAATAGTAAAAGTAAGCCCCTTATGAGAGTCATTACAGTAACTCAGAGTAAACTGAAGTAGAGCACACCTTTTCATGTACGGACATTCCCTGTTCTAAAACTCTGCTTACCTATGCCATATGATGTTCTTTGGTTTGTTTTTTTTTTTTTTAGTGCAATACGTGAAGCAATATAGAATGAGAAAAGCCAGAGGAGAAAAGTTACAAAGACTTTTTCAGACCCTCAGAGGAAACATAGCATAATAAATGATACTGAGCACAAGCAAATATGCAATGTGCATGTGTCTAAAGTAATAGGACACCTTAGGACCTAATTCTTCAGTCTGAAGAAAAATAATCTGTTTTCTCTTAATTCATTAAGGAGTAAAACACAATAATCATAGCAATTCTTAACACAGAGTAGACAAATGTGAAGAATTACATGGTCAGAAAAGCATCTCCTCTGTCAGCACTCAGGGAAAATGCTACCAGGAAGGTAGAATATCAGGATTCTGATCCATTGCAGACACTACCCACAGTTGCCTGTGTCTTCATACAAACCCCACATGTACTTAAGAGCAGCTGCTTAACCTGCATAAGAGATGTGAGCATTGTCACAGCAGACCATCTCAGGGCACAGACCTCAACCAGAAACGGTGGATGCCGCAACAGCAGGGGATAGGAAAGACTTCTCAAACTGTGTTGAAGTATCTGCATCCTCAGCTTCAACTTGTGTGTGGTTAAAATGATGTCTCAAGATTAAGGTCGGAGATGTCAGCTCCATAATGTTTACCTCTCTAGTGACTGACAAAATAAACTTAATTCCTAAATCCACTGTGCCCTACAAAAAGTTTACCTTGGAGAAGAATTCCCCAAACAAAACAAGGAAGAGCTGCCCTCTGTGACAGTACAAACTTCAGCGTATCACCTTCTGCAGTGAGTGGAAAGCTGCATCTGTAAAACACTTCACCCAGCTGAAAAACAAAAAAAAGAGAAGGAAAAAAGACAGTGTGAGTGTAAACATATTCCCATAACACATGAAGTAGAGACAAGTGGACAAGTACTTGACTACATGAGTTTCACAGCTCACTGGGTGTCATTCCAAAAAGCATCTGTCACCGCCACTGGCAACGAATTTTGAAAACAACTGTATTTTGCATCTCAGAGTTTAACAGGATCACACAGCTGCCGACAAACTACCTAAGCCTAAAGACCTAGGAAATGCGTGCCTTACTTCTCTAGATCTTGTCCTTGGTTATATTATCAGTGACAGGAGTGACAATGTTGCTAGGATGGTGTTAGACAGCAAATTCACACATAGATCTGACTTATCAAATCAGCACTTTCTGTCTGAACTGTTCCACAATTTTATTAAGAGCAATTTCTTCTCTTTTTTTCACAGTAAACATGTTTCACTTGAGGTTTGTAAACTTTTACCCATTTCAGTAATTCCAGAAGAGCAAGTATAGGATTAGAAAATATATTGTGTCTTGCAAGAAGAATAGAAACAACTTGTCACCTCCATGCTGAGATATAGTTACAGAAGAGGTGTTTATAGCAGCTAAAAATCAGAGTGGATGGGGAGGAGGGCGAAGAAAGTGGCTCTTCGTACTGGCAATTTGGCTGTAATAGCACTGGGATTTACTCCTACCTGCATATAACTCTTAGATGTGAGAAGCTATTGCACTGGGGCCCATATTAATGCATAGTAAGACAGAATCCCATATCCTAAAGAATGTAAATTTTAAAAGAAAAAGCTTAGGGAAAGAATCAAGACACTGAGAGGTAAATTAATCAGCTTGAATTCAGCTGTAGAGTCAGAAAGAAACCCCACATTTCCCTTCCCCACTGTTCATTCTTCTGAAATATGTCATTCTCCCATATGGGACTTTTTGAGGGCTGTCACTGAACTGTGCACAGGAGCTGTCCCTTAGTCAGAGATAAGGGGAAAGGTCAGAATTTAACCATGGACAAAATTATTGCTTTAAAGTTGATTTGCTCTGCTATAAAAAAAACCAAAACAAAACAACCAACAACGAATTGGTAGCTTTTATATGAATTTAAATAGCATCTGAGTTTATCCTGTGTACCTGCAAAATTATTGCTGGGAAATAATCAAGATCAGTCACTGATTTTCATAAGAAAAGATTAAATCAAATTTGTACATATTTATCCCAAAGACATACTGCTTCCTGCAGAAATGTAAGAAGCGTTGTTGTTCTTACCTCCTGCCCCAGCTGAAAACAGACAGAGATGCTGGATGAGAACAGAGCATAAGCAATAACATCTCAGTGTAGGTTTGTCCGGAAGAGATGGAACAATCCAGGCATCCTGTAGTTCTGTGTATATCTTTCAGTGTCCACATACTCTAATCCACTTCTGCAGTGCTCAGACCTGGAATGTTTTGGCTCCAAATGTATAGAGACCCACGGCGATGCCTGTGAGTGAGAAGGAATAAGGTAATTGAAGAATCAGAGGAAGCAGCATGGTGGTTTGGGTTGATTCTTACTCGACAGTCCACACTTTCTTGTTGCAAACACTGGTTAAGGGTTGGGTTGTGGCAATCCAAGGGCTGTGAAACTGCACACACGTTTTCACACATCTCTGTCTAAAAGATTTATTTTCATTGCTAATGTTTCTTCTCTTACTTACAATGTGTTCTGTCTTGATCTTGATTTTGGGCCCAAGTGGGAACTACTAGAGCATATCTTCCTAAATACTTCTGTAGTAACATTGGCTTCTACCCTATGAACAGGAAAAATATAAAACCTGAATCATCTTTCTACCATATGAGTCAGAAACACATCCCTTCTTAATATAGAACAGAAAATATACTTGGTTTTGTCCAACAGTCTTCCTTTTAGGCTGTGAGGCATTATTGCCCATTTGAAATATGTGGATGTTAAGATCAAATCTCCTATTAGGAATCACAAAGTTTTTTCTTCCTAGCAGCTGTATAACAAGTTAACACTTCAGTTTTTCCGAGAGGCTGTTTGCATTTACTAGTGGTTTTTGGCTAAATTGTGACTGAAAATCTAGGTTAAAAAAGAACAACCTCTGAAGAAATGAAAATTATGTTTGCAATAATTGCATAATGATGTTATTTTCTGCTTCTGTGCTAGGAACTGTAGCTTGGATTATATGAATTCTTTACGGGGGGGTAGTAAATTATCATTCTCTCTATGGATTTACAATATCAATCTTGGTAATTTGTTAGTTACAGTGTATGTAATGTGATATTATTGCTCATGTTACACAAGAGGATTACACGGCTTACTAAATAAAGCAGTGGTCTTTACATCAGGGACCATACTTCCTTCCAGACTGATGCAGAGACAAGTGAAATTAGATTGGTGATCTCAGCCTTAGGACCGTCTTTGGTGAACATAGATTGAGATTCCCAAATGACTAAACACACAGAGCCACTCACTCACCTCTGTATGCTCGCTCCTAACACCTGGATTGCAGATTCTTACATTTTTTTATTCATCAGCTGTTGAAACAAATTGATGTGCGGTTTTTCAGTGCAAGATTTACCAAGTCCCACATTTGTACCTGTTCTTCTGTTATTTTACTAGAGACCTGTGAAATTCTATTCAGGCCGTATAAGGGCACATTCAACTAGTCTGTTTGACAGGCTTCAATATTTTGCAATTTGAAAATCCATTCCTATTTCATCTTTGACTTTCAAGAGAGGGAGATACTGTTATTACTGTGTTGGATGTTTGATGTAAATCAGAGAGAAGACAAAGAAAGAGCTACTAAAATTTACACTTTTGTTTGGGTCCTACTTTATTCTTTACAACATTTTTGCTCTTGGAAGTTGTTTCTGTGATATTCTGCTGGTCAGCCCAAAATCCTTTTTTTTTTTTTTTTTTAAATTTTTCTTCACACAGATTAAGTTCTTTTCCTCTGTCCATGAATTTTTTCCTTATTAATTGCAATTATCTGTCTACTGTTGTCTTACCTCTCCTCCCTGTGATTAATTGTAACACTGTTTTCTGAGCTCTGGCTAGCATTTCAATATATATCAGGTAAAGCGGGCCCTACAATTGAACTCAATATCCCAGATGTAGCTGACTGAAAGAAAATAACATCTCAACCACCTAGAATCAAATTGTTAATGTTTATCTTCCTTTGATTATTTTCTTCATTCTAAAACTTTCAAATAAATTTTGTATTGATTAAAAAAGTTACACTGACAACTTGAAGCCTGCCAGTGTCTGTTTATCTGCTGAAGGGTAAAGCACAGCATTGCTCTGTCAGTCTAGATCAGCCCTGATCACGAAAGACTATATCTGTGGCTGAAAGACTTGCATTTGGGTGAAGTCAGCCAAGCCATAGACTCCTTAGCACTGGTGATTTTTGGTAATGCTCAAGCATCTGCCAATCCTTTGCATGGCAAGCTCAGTAGAGGAAACTATTGATGCACGGATTTTTCAAAAATACTTAGGTACTCAAAAACATGGGGCACACTTAGAATAAGGGCTGACCTTACGGTCACGCTAAATCACGTACCCACGGCCCGTTTCTACAGCAAGCCTTTCAGAGTGACTCCCAGCATTAAGCTTGCATAAGCCTAAGACCCTGGCATGGTCCCCATGCTGAGGTCAAGCCCACCCCTGTTTCTTTGCTCCCTCTGCAGCAGGGTATGTTGAAATGCTACAAGTCCATCAGCACCAGTCCCACAAAATCCCTTGTCCCAATTTAGGACTCTAAATCCCTGCTTCACCTCCTGAAACCTTTTTGTTTTGTGGGTCAAACCTGGAAGGGCAGATAAACAGTCTACCCCTAGTGCCAAAAGCTCTCCCCATTTGGCAGCTGTGCCAGCCTCAGACTGCTTGAGGACACATCTTGGTGAAAACTAATAATAACTGGGCCCTAAAGACAAGCAGTAGAAATTTTGGATGTCATTTTTTTTTTACATTCAGTTGAAAACAAAACTGAACTCTGTTCCATGGGGTCTTTTTATGTTCATACACATTTCTGGGGAATTCTGCTCCATGGCACAATTGAAATAATAAACAAACAAACAAACAAATAATGCAGGGGCCCCAGTGTACTTTAAAGCTCTACTGGATGAGGCACAAGAGTACTACTTGCCTGAAAATTGAGCTTTTTAGATGAGACAGCTGAACCATTGGGAATGGATCTGTTACTGCCTGTTTGTTTTAAATCGACAATAATATCTGTTAATCGCTAACTTCTGGTTACAGCTGACCAAGACTACTTGAACAAATAACCTAGAGGTCCAAGTATCTGCATCCCATTACCAAGCTCCAAAAGCCACTTAATCACTTCACCACGATTAGTGCAGCTGCCGTGCAATGTGGCACAGACAGTTCTAACAAGCAGTTTCAACTGCCCTGGTTTGGCTTTGCAATTTGCAAAGACACAGGCATGATAATGGGCAAGGGATGGGCAATTTGAGAATGTTTTTTGCATTTTTTTGTTGCTGCTAAAATAGAACAAAAACGAGCTGCAGTTGAGATCAGCAGAAGCAATACCAGTCCACTGGGCAGAGAAGGAGTGTGACTGGGCTGGAGCTTAGGATCTGTGCTGGTTCACTGGGGCTGCTGTCACCAAATCATCTCTCCATACAGGCCAGTGCACAAGGGACAGAGGCTTGAATCTGGAAGGATGTTGAGGAGTAGACAGAGATCTGAGACTACAAAACATAAGTCCAAGCCAAAGGAGATGATGTGGTCCTGGTGTTCCTCTGCTTCCCTCCTGTCCCCACCTGCAGATTGTCTACACAAAGAGGCAGCCCAGACACAGAGCCAGCAACCATGAGTGGCTGCTCTGAGGGGCTCTTGGAGGGAGCACCAGCTGTGCCGTACGGAGTCGCACTGTGCCCATCACGCAGTGCTCAGGACTCAGAGGCAGCAGAGGTAGACCACTCTTAGACACCACCGAGTCTATTGGTGATCCTTAAATAAAACAAATGTCAGGGACAGATGGGGGAGGATGGAAACTCAGTTCCCAAAGAGGTCAGCTGAGGTCTGACAGGAGCAATTTCCCACTGCTTATTGCAGACAGAAACCCCACGTGTCTATGTCAGATAGCAAGCAGAGGAGGAGCAAGGTCATCCTCCTAAAATCAGTGCTGTGAAAGGATTATTGCTTTATGCAGAAGAGATGTGGGAGTGAGAGCGACAGAGCTCGGGAGTTCTGCTCTTTGAGATTTTTACAAGGGAGCAACGAGCCAGTGCAATTACTGGGCTGAAGCTTAAAACAGAACTTATAAATTCATTGTCAAGGCAGTTGCCTCCATTCCCAGACTCTTAACTCTAGTTCAGTCTTTCCTCTCCATTCACAGGTACAAATGCCTCCGGCTTTGTGAAAGTGACTAGAACAGAACTGACTTGCTAGTTTTTACCCTAAGAAACTGTTGGTAGCCTACAGGTAGAAATCAAAAGCATGTCAGTTGAGATTTGGGTAAAGTAAGACTTGCACAGCATTAAGGTGGTTTAAATGCTCAGATCTGCAAATTAGCCTGATCTTTGTACTTTTCTTGCTTTACAAAAAACTCTAGAGTGAAACTTGCCATTCTGGGTACTTTCACCATCAATCACATGCACAAATGAGGCTTTGGGTACACACCTTCTGGGTTTTTTTCCAAATGGTTTCAAAAATATGTGCAGAGAACAAGGAAGCAGCTACTGATCATTTAGAAATCTCTAATAACGAACAGTGTCACGGCAGTCAGTTCAAATTAGTTGATACATCACAAAAATATGCAAGATTTGTTTTCTGTACTGTATTGGTGATTAATAGTTTAGGAAGGGAAACATATGTTACAGCTTAGGCAGTATGATTTAAATAATATTATGTTATTATCTTGATAATTAATTGTTTGGGAAAGTTTACTTACTGTGAAATCATCAACAACTTCGGTTTTTTATAATTGCTTAGTGAAAACTTCTGCCTTATAAGGTTGGTTCAGTATTCTGACAATCTGCAGCTCATAATCAAACTCAACTTATAATACATGAATTGGCAGAAGTTCTTTATGAGGATATGAAGAAACTGATGTCTCCAAGATGGAAGAAAAGCTTCTAACAGAGACAACGAGACATGTTCAAAGGCGCTTTTTTTAAGCACTACAGAAAATCAAGTTACCAAGGTTAGGTAGGTGGGATGGGGAAATCTTTCCCTCCAACACACTTTCTCCTGAGGGCCTCAGGAATCATTTTAGTCCACGTGCCTCAGGAGACTGACACAAAGTCTGTTTAAGTCAAGGGGAGGATTTCCTTTAATATTAGCAGGCATTTGCTGGGGAGCTGAAAGCCTGTGTGAATTAAATCAGTGAATCTGAAATGGAAGATAGAGCCAGGCCCAGGCTGGACTTCAGGAAGCAATTGAATATGATTCAATCAAAGGAATGAAGGCCAGAGCCCCAGCTCCAGTATCACCCTCTTTTGTAATCCCTTTGTAGGCCGCTGCTCTTGGATCTGCTCAGGGACCCAGCTTTTAAGGGTGAAAATAGCAGTTTCCCCATTCTAACAATTACCAGTTACCACTGTCTCCCAAACCAGGAACTACATCAATGGCTCTGCAGGGTTTGCCATGCTTTATTGATTTAAGTAAAGTCAAAGGTATCTTGAGTCCCAACAGGGGCAATTTTCATGTCACAGGCAATACCTTACGCTCTATTTCCAGTTATAACACTCAAAAATACTGATTTCTTTCTAGTTTCCCAAAGGGAGCACAAGGAAACATGTCACAGCAATGTAATCCTTCATAAAATTAGGCCAACAATAATATTTTTTTGCAAAATTTCTTTCAATGGTTTGCTCGTACTCTCCTGCTGGGCAGAAAAAGACAGAGAATGACATGTCCCTCAGGTCAAAGTCCCCAACAGCAATAAAACCATCATGAAATACAGGGAGTTTTGAAGGGAATGTTTTATCAGCCTTCTCCCCTCTGCCTGTTTTCCCAAGAGACTGCAAAAAGCACACAAGGATATAAAACGAGTTGAGGAGAAAGAGGCAGATCTCCAAGGTATTGCCCATCCCAGCCCTCAGCTCAGCGACAGCTCCCACCTTGTCAGGTGAGGTGGTGGGTTCTCCATTGCCCCCCAGCCTTCCTGAAGCTCTTGTCAAAACATATACATCAAAGAACACGGTGAGACACATCCCACATTTGCATGGCATGGGCTGGACCGGGAAGTCACCACAAGGCTGAAAGTTGAACGTGACCTCCCTGAAGCATGGTGCCATCCACCTCCTGTGATAGGTAGGGTAAAAAACCCCTGGCAGTCTTCAAGCTCCAAAAGGCAAAGCCTCTCCAGAGTCAGAGACTTTTTTTATTGACACTATGGAGAAACCAGATGTAATGATGTCATCATGTGTAAATGCTATAATAGATGAATCTCAAAAGGTAAACATAGTTTGTACTGAACTGGTTGCAAGTGCTCTGCAAGGACTGTGGAGCTTTAATGTGCTTTCAAAAATTACTCCTGAATTTTTGAAGGGGAGTTATTTTCAGAAACATAACAGTCACACACATGACTATGTGGAGGTTGCAATGTAAAGTGCATTGTCATTTACATTAAAAAGGTGTTGTTTTCCATAGTGGAAAAATTAAGGAAGTAAAATGTGTTGTTTAAAACCATGCTTGATTAACTGAGACAGATTTTTACACATGCCAATTTTTATTCCTTACGTTTTACTCCCGAGATATCTATCTTTACTATCAACATATTTTATGGGTTTATTAAAAACATCACATTGTCTTTACCTACGTAACTGCAAATAATTCAAACAGAATGTTGGAAGTTTTCCCTTACAGCTTGTTAGAAAAAAATGTTATCTTTCCAGAATGGTTGCTTTAGAAAAAATCCTAGATATTTCAGAACCAATTCCAATAGTCAAACACACAGTGAAAATACAATTCCTTAATACTTGTGGACTTTCACAAGAAGTTCTTGCAAAAGAGCTTCCCCTTTTTCAGAGGGGCCCTTTGGAAATGCTCTAGCTAAAGAGTGCATTGAATGCCATCTGGCTGCAGAGCCTACCAACAGATACAACTCTCATGCCTACAGAATAGCAAAGAACTTCAATTCCAATCCAAATATTTTCCCTTTCAGGCAAGGCATTTTAGCTTTTTACTAACATAAATAAATAAAATACTATAAAAAGCAAATACTTTTGTAAAAGAAATCTCACATAATCAGAATCAGAGCTGTGTAAATGATTGGATTCTGTGCTGGAAAAGTCAAGTGAAAATATTAGTAGGAATAAAAATAATAATAATAATAATAATACATTTTCAGTCTTGCTAAGCTTACCTACTAATTTATTTGTTGCACTTATTTTTGGAAGATCAAACCACAAAACATTAGAATATCCTATTCATTGAAAACCTTCAGTATTGACATACTCTGTCCATGACACAGCTCCCAAGCCTGTGCTATTTTTAATAATGCTGGCGAAGCTCAGAAGAGGTGATGGCCAAACAAGGATAATTTTAAATACTGCTGTTGAAAACACCTTTCAGTTGAACTCTGAGACTCCTGAGATGTGACTGCTGCGGTTAACTTCAAGTTTACTGATTGGGAAGGAACTTCTTAAATCATGCCATTCATACGAAATAAAAATCTACCTGAAATGAGTCCAAGACAAATGTTTTTTATGTATAGGTTTGAATCTAGATTTTAAAATCATGCAAGACTGTTAAGTCCAATCAGTTATTCCTTCCCCACAAGCTCCATTTTCAAGCTTAAATCCATTTTATAAGCCTCCCAATGTTCAGTGACATTTCTCTCAAAATATATGCTTAGGTCATATGAAGACAAACATGGAATTTATAGCTTCATTCAAGATTACCTATACAGAATAATTAATGTAAAATGAACAAATTCAAACTCCAAAGCTAAAGGTCAGACCCTATTAAACATAACACTCTCTGTACTTACAGGAGCCCCAGTTAACATGTACAGGACATCTGAATTTTTTGTTATCTGTTCTTCAAAATAGGGCCTGGGGGTTTTGTTTGAGTTTTAAAAGTTAATAAGCCTATTGTGGCAGTAACTCAAAAGCAAAGTGTTACCTGGTGTGCCAGGAATGTCCTGTTTTCTTTTGAGAGGAGGCTGCCAAGGTACTGCATTACCATCATATGCCTTTCATAACCTTTCACTATTATCAGCTTCTCATTTTCATCTCTTGGATCAGCAGCAATTTCTTAAAAGTATTTATTTCCTTTGATAGCCCAGCAAAGGGCTGTCACAGCACACTGGATTACAGCAGCAAACAGCCCTACTGGAGCAGCAAGATGCTTGTCCCTCCCCAGTCTTCTGCACCCTCATGTTGCTGGGGGTACATGTCTGGATCACTCAGAGAAGAGTAGGGAAGATGGACTACAACTTTCTGTGGCATGTGTAGGTCTCATCTGCTGCCATGGACAGTGCCCACCCTGTAAAGATACTGCCCAAGGGCTCAGAAATTGCTACTGTACTGCACCAGGCTGCAGTAGACTGCAGGCAGGCTGGCAATATTTTTCCCACAGAATGATGCTTACATTGCCTTGTAAAAAAACCAAGGAGGACAGGAGCAGACCAAAAGGATCCTGCAAAGTCTGTACCAGGTTGGGGAAACCTTTGCTATCACAGCTGCAGCAGAGGACAGCTGAGAACCCACTTGCAAATTCCAGCAGAGACCTGGCCTTGCCTTGGGAGAGCAGGATGCAGTCTGGATTGCATCTACTGAGAGCTGGGGCAACCTCTGCAGTGCATTGGGTTGCCTGTGCCCACTGTTGCAGACAAGACTGCTGGCACTGGGGACCAACTGCCCCAACATCTTTGTTGGTTGTGCTTGCCTCCTTCACCTCCATATCTTTGCCATTCACTCCTGCCAGAAGTTGCTCTTCTCCCACCACTTTTATGCTGCCCACCCCTGGGACATAGGCTGAATTAATGAGAGCATAGTTCAGTTGCTCACTGGAAACCTCACTTATCAGCACCAGGTAAGACAAACGATGGTTTTGCACTTGCAGCCAACTGTTCTACTGGACAGATTTCTAAGTGAAATCAAAGCCATAGGTAGGGGCATCACAAGGTCATTGCATGGATTGCTCTAAAATTGAGAAAAATCTTAGGGTCAAGTGGCCTCACCACTTCCCACCCACCAAAGCAGTGAGTTTAGTGCTACACCCGAAGGTGGTCCCCCCAAGGTTCTTATCCCTCCATCTTTATCCTTTCCAACATGCATAGAACAAATCACCCTACGTGACCTGTGGCACAGAAGACCTCAGCAGGCAAAGAGAAACTTTTACATTTCCAAGAGCTCCTGCACACAGCACTTCAAAGAAGGTCTAAAACTCTTTGTCTCACGGTTTCAGACTGATGGCTGTCACCACTGCGTGCTCTCCATGTAGAATCAATTAGTAATAGCCAAAGTCTCTGGTGACTCTGCAGAGGCGGGTTTTCTTCCTCTTTTGAAATGCCGTCAAGGTTTTCTCATCAAAGGATTATGCTTATGACAAGAAAGCAAAGTAATTTAATATAAGCTGAAAGGGAAATGGAAAACTCCCCCACCTAAGGCTAACGCAGGGACTGTTGTACCTGGAAACACCACTAAAACCTCCAAAACGATTTCTCACCTCTGCCTCAAAAAATTCAACAAAACGAAAACAAAAAAATCCTTTCAAAACAGCCTTTCCAGAGCATACATATGTAAGGGAGTAAATTAGCCTGGGTCAACCCCATGCCTGTTACCATGGGGTAGTAATTCCATAGGTAATTCGCTATTTCAGATACAGTTTTGATATTTGTCCTGTATAGAAAGATGAAAAACATTGCAGACAGAAGCAAGGTTTTCAAACCCTGCTTAGACTCCTTCTAGACCCTGTTTTCAGTTGTTATAAAGCAGAAGTCAATGGATCTGTGCAGTTCAACAGCAGTGAGTTTCTGAGTCTAAACCAGGAAACAAGTATATGGCCACAAATTTTCTACTACTTGGTACATTTTTTTAGAATATGCATTCTTTGGGCGGCATACCACACTTATTATGGGTGCCCACATTTCTGTCACAAATATTTTAGTAAAGTAACTTTTAAAAAATATGATATAATTTGTGGATGGCCATGGACTTGTTGGTGTGTGTCCATTCCTTAAAGTAGTCTGACTGTTGGCTGCATCCCTTTTTACTTTATTCCCCCCGCCACCCCTCGCTTTTGCGGTCACATATTTTATTTACCAAACTAGTTTGTAAGAGTTGGAGGAATGGCACTGTCTGTGCTTTCCTCATACAGAACAGATTCCAGAGACATTTTAGTACTATAAAGAAAGAGAGCTTGGCAGGCCTTCTCTGTCATGGTAATTCACATAGGCTTAAGGCTACCGCTCAGGCAGAAAGAGAAAAACAAACATAAGCGACAGAACAATTTTCCTAATTGTTTACACTTTCTTGTGAGAACTTATTCATGAAACTTGTGGCACTCTACTTTTTTATATGCTCTAATAGAATAAAGCATTTCAGAGAAAAAAACAGACATAGTGGTTGTTTCCACTTGGGTGCTGTTTTCTCATCGTGCCTATAGTTTGCCTCTGTTTTCTTTGCTGCCCCTGCATGGCAGGCAAAACCTGTATTCACACGGGTTTTTGGAATGACAAAAAGAACAACTGAAACAAACAAACAAAAAAGAACTACAAAATAATCAGCATTAAAAATCTACCCATCCTCATCGTAGCCCTGCCAGGAGAATGAAGGAGAAACAAGGCAGAGTGAGGAAGAGCAGAACAGGTAAGAGGTTGTTTGTCTCTATCAGGAGGAACAACAGAGGAGCGTTCTCATCCCACGTGGCACCACTGCAGCCTCTGACCTCCCAGGACACAGTTTCATCTGCTAAAGTGCTGAATCAGATTTTAAATGCCTTGCTGTTCCGAGGCACTTTGCGCCAGCTCTTTTTTTTTTTTTTTTTTTTATGAGGAGAAAAGACTGCCAATAATTTGGATTTCAAAGAGAGAATTCAAATTCACCAAAGACTGAGTGTATTCAGATGTGGATTTCAAATTCATCCAAAACTTGTATAAACTCTGAATTGAACCTAACTGAGTCTTTGAAGAGTTGTCTTTTCCTCTATTACAAGTGACTCCAGGTAAAAGCACCAAGATGTCACTAAGGAATTTCTCTCACTATTATCTTCACCTTAAATATAAACAGAAAATACCAGAAAAAACCCCCAGATAGATAGCCTGAGAAAAGAAATATTTTGTTAATTTTTATTTCATTTTGTTCTTTTACTTTTTCTCTCATCCACATCAAAATAACACTGGAGAGTAGAGAGTGCTTTCCCAGTGTTTTCCCAGTAGAACAATTGAGTTGCCTATGGTAAGGGCAAACTTTCTTGGACAGGAGACACAATTTCCTTTGCAGCCTCTGCAGAACTACAAAAATGCTCTGCTGGATGCAGGAGCCACCAGTCTTATTGGCTTTCCAGTCCAGGAATAAGATGTATTCCTTCAATCACACATTTATGTAAAAAATAATAAAACAGCACAAAAATCACATAATGCAGCAGATATAAAAAAGTCCTGGGGAGAAGGATAGAAACTTGAGTACAGCAGACCTGACTTAACACCTGTGGGATTTGTAGAAGTAATCAGTCCTTAGGAAATGTATGACTGAAGGCCTGGTCTAAGGGATCATCCTACTTCAGGAATGGCACAGAAAGGAGGAAATGGAGGTGAGAAAAAAAAAAAGAAACAAAAGGAGTTACAAGACAGGCTCAATTTGAGGGCAATATGTTATTCCCATCAGACTGTTTCCACTCTGGGTTTTCATACTTGAGAGGTTGGATAAGCCTTGGACAAGCCTCTGATCTTTTAAATGCTTAACTGAATCTGGAATTCCAAACCTCTTGAAGCTGGCCCATGACAAACACCGTTAACATACAAACAGATTCCACATAAATATTAAACGCAAAAGACATAATTTAAGAAAATGTCAGTATGCCAAAGAATACTACTGAACCTGTACAAAGATGGTTTTTCACATGTGCCACATACAGAAAAGTAGCTAGGCTAGCTCAAGGCTGCTTTTAAAAGCGTTTCACTACAGCTGCCGTTGCTTCAGTGGGTCCCCAAAAATATTTGAGATGCAGTGTGCAAAACTCAGCTGTTTCACTTTGCATCAGATTCCACTGGTATCTTCTTCAAGCCTCAGATCCTGAGATGATAGCCTGAGCAAATCCACATAATTCTCCTGAACTCTGGCTATTAATATTTACTATATGTATTCAGAAGCTCAGCTATGCTGTCTTTGTGACAGACACATCACAAGAAAATAATTTGTCTTAGATAATATATATTGTTATATTCCAGTTCTGCTGAAAGGGCAACAAGAGTTCAAGGTTACTTGCTAGATCCATGTGCAAAATTCGTAAGGCTTACCATTTTTCATGATATCAGCATACATGTAAATTGCATCTCAGATGTTCTTCAAACCACTCAAAACTTCCATGTTCCCTGGAAGCACTAATCAATGCAATTTTACAGGTACACCTTAGTTCAAAAGCAACAATAATTACTGTAACCAACAGAAAGATGCAAGCCATGCTTTCCATATGCTTCTATTACAGCAATCTCACTAGAAAAAGCCAATATAATGGTGTTTTACCATTGCTTATTTTTGCAAGTCTTCAAGTTCAAGCACTTCACAGGGACTTTCTGCCACCAAGAATCAGACACACTGCTGACACCCATCCATCAGTTCAGCTACTCTACATTTGAAAAGATTCTTCAACAGCCACCAGTCAGCCACTTGGAAATGCAGTCCAAGAAACTACAGTGATTTGGGTAGCAGAAGTAATGTGGTTACTGGGAGAAAGTTTGTGGAAATGTATTGGCAAGATTAGTGGAAGAGCATTTCCTATAATTTACTGACCACCAAATTAAAAATATTGCTAAAGCTGACTTGTAGTCTGTTTGCAGTTCTTTGCACATGTAGTTAGGATAACTGGGCTTGAAAAAAACTGGGCACTCACACAGACAGTGTGTCTTTTTCCTAGAAAAGTATGGTTGAATGAGCAAGATTCATGAAGTTCAGATACATGCTTTCCAAAACAACTATAACTACCCCATCTGTGCCTCTGCAGTACTAAAAAAATATTTTTATGTTCTTGAAACTTTTGACAGTGTCTCTGAGCAAGAGTCATTTGTAGCAACCATAACACAGACATAAGTGACCTTTAAGTGTTTCAGCCATATGACATTCAAATCATGCAGGTTGTCTTCTGTTTCTTTGAAAGAAAAGAACTATAGCTGATTTCACCTTGAAACAAGTTATTAGGATTTTAGTTAGATAAACATGAGATGATTTCCAAGTATGCCTTTTTCTTAATTTTCAAAAAACCGAGGTTGACATGCTGGAATAATGCATGACAGAGTGCAAGTTTGGCCTTTTTATCTCTGATGTCATAACACACAAATGTGGCTTCTCATGGGGAACCAATACAAGTCCATATGACTTGTATTTCTTTCAAGAAAGCATCCATATATTAATTTGTCTGACCTGCTAGCCAGAATGTTACCTGTATTTTTTTCTCCAGCTTAACTCCTGCTTCAAGGGCACAAATGGCAACTTGGGTGCTGCTCTTATTTACTCCTTCCCAAACCAGACTTTAACCTTGGGCTCTTGTTCACCCAGAATCTAGAGCAAAGTCACAAGCGCTCAGTGGTAGCAAGACTAAGTCACAAGTGGAGAGGGACCCAAAAGAATATCTTTGTTAGGGCAGCCATTAAACAAAGCTCCTCTCAAGCATGTGTGTACTGCAAATGCATATGAGGCTCCAGACTTCAGTAAATGGTTGAACAAGTTTACTGACATGACTCATTCCGTTGCTATGTCTAAACCAAATCAATTTTGGCTATTCAGCTTTGATGAATGTTAAAGTCATAGCATAAAATAATAGGAAAGGCACCTGAGAACATTAACAACATCAGAAAAATATGGGGTTTAGCTGAAAATCAACAGAAGAAATTTCAAAACAAAGAGGAAGTTTATTTGTTCTTTCCCAGAAAGATAACCATCTCTCATAAAAAGGATCTTGTTATTAAAGTCCCTTTGCTTCCCCAGCAATGGTATCGTAGTTCTGTAACACTGTTAGTCTGGTCAGAGGCTATGTGGGCCACAGAAACCCAGGCAATGACAGTGTTTATGAGAGCTGGAAGCAAGAAGAGGGTGAGAAAGATGAGGAGAGACAATATTAGTCATCTACAAAATAAAGAGCTAGGCAAGAGGGCAAAATTGCTGAAGGGTAGATAGAGCTAGTAGTGCAGAAACACCGTCAATTTCTTTCTAATAAAAGGGAAGAGAAAATTGCACATGCTTAAAGAAAAGTCCTTGAAAGTACCTGACAGCCAACTCTGACTGAAGGGGAAATAGAAATTAATTTGGAGCAACTTAGATCCAGAAAAATCTCATTCTGTTAACCCCTTTTGTTTAGTAAATTCAGTACAAAGTGCTTTTGCTGATGAGGAATTTTAGGGCCCAGTCACATAGGAACTTCTAAGACTAGGATTTTATCTTCTTGGCTCTATTGCTGAGTTTTTAGCTGGCTGAAGCCATAATAGCTGAAACTGCTGAAGTACATCTATATCTACGCTTTATATTTTCTCCTGTTCTTAGTTTTAAGTCATTGCTGGAGTTCCACACAGGAGGTCACAATTTGGGCATCAAATATGATATTTTCCACCAGCTAGAACCTAACAAACATGGCCTTAAATAAATTTGTGCCCATGCCAAATTCAAAATTAACTTCCCAAGCCAAGCTAGGGTTGATGGGATAGGGCCAAGGGGCCCACAATTCTGCTGTTGAGCTAATGGAGCAGTCTCAAGCTGCCAATCCAACAAGGGAGACTTTTTTATTTAACATATACATTACACAACGTGTGCAATATTTTCCACATTCAATGAGAAGACTTTATTTATAAGCTGCCTGTGTTGAAATGGTCTTTTATTACAAGGAAGCAGAAAGCCAGGTTGAGCCTGGAAATGAACTCTCATTTTCTCTTTCACTGCAACATTCAGTGACATTTTGCTCATTCACTCAAAAAACATTTTGCAGATGTTTTTGGCCATTTACTGAACATACAAGCACTAGAATAATGAATTATGTTTCCAGATCTTTTCATCTTGTTCAGCCTTCATTACTCATTATAAAAGTTAGTGAGATACCAAGTTTAAGGAATTATATCTACCTCCAGGAGGAGTACCTATGGTGAAGACATACAGGTACATTTTCAGCCAGATATCTTCTGTCATCATAAACAGTTTCAAATGGATCAAAATTTTGCAGATAGGTTTCATATATAGTTTTGAATCTTTTCTATTAGGGCAAAATTGAGTTAGATACTTCAGAGTTGGAAAGAATAGGCCAAATCTTCACATCTATGCTGACTGCAATATCAATTGATCCTTAAACAAATAAAAAAGATGTCCATAGTTCTGTCTTCATTCATGGGCCTGGGATGCTTTCTCTGAAAATTCCTACTTCCAGATTCAACTATGATGACAGTCAAATTTCTTGTCTCATAGGATGCTAGTCAATTAAAAAGAAGTCAGCGCATGTAAGAAATTCTTGCAATGCTGTGTAATAATAATTTATTATGTAAGCCTTTGGGATATTCTGCAAATGTATATATAATTAAAATGACCACTGCATTTCTATATCCTTGATCTCATGTCAAGTGCTTTTGCTACACTGAAGACATTCAATAGATGGTCTTGGGTAACAAACCACATAGGAAATTTTCTGACTTGTGCCACAGAGCCACCATCTACCAGCTTTGAGTTAAGTTTATATTATATACTAAGAAACATATTTCCCAATCTCATTACCTTCTCTGTATTTCCTATTGTTGAATTTAAATTACTTCCTGCTTGGAGAGTACTCATAAAACCACTGGTGGCTGTGAAGCCCATTTTGGATATCTGCCTTTACTCATGTACTCTATGAGGAATTCATGGTGTGATTACATAAACCAGTGCATTGTCCTATGGAAATAACAGAGATATTTCTGAACAAACCAGTTGTGCTGCCAGCAACATGACTATCTCAGGCTGATAGCCCTAATTTGAGCTCTGGTACAACCTTTTCCACTCCAGGAGAGACCAGATTCCACTCCGCTGTTGCAACAGATGTCTGTTTAACAGAAGATGTGCATTAACCTAGACAACTAATACATAATTATTCAAATGCCCTATAAATCAGTACCTTGTTTAACTGCTCTCGCTCTCTGATCAGGGAAGAGGGACTAATTAGGAAAGAGGTTTAATTAGTAACCAAGGACACTTTTGGACTAGGCCTACAGAGGACAGGCAACATCTTGTCTCCATCAAAAAAAAATCACGTAGGCACTTAAAGTTAGAAAAGTGTCAGGGGCGTTTAAAAATGAAAGCCTGTGGAAAGAGCATGAAGATTCAAATGATTCATCCTCCCCTGGGAAAGGGGAAACTCTCTATCCTTTGGAAAAACATAATTTAGGACAGATATCAATAAAATTCTGATAGGAAGAAATGACTTTTCGGTAGCATCTCAGAAATGAAGTCCCATTTTTGCAGTGCACATCAAAATAGACAAGAGGACCACAAGTAAATACTTATTTCCACACAAATGCCAGAAGTCTAACACTGTGCAAAGCCCAACCTAGGATGTCTGGGTTTAAACAATGACAGGAAGGGGTTTAAAGTCTCTTGGTACTTGGGAAAAGACAGTTTGACAATGATACCAACCTGTCAGTGGAAACATGCTGAGTGAGATCAGAGCCACCGGAGGCACAGAAAATACAAAGGGATGAGGCAATTTGATAGTCTCAGCTATATGGACAACTGTTGTTTGCTGCAGTAACTGTGTTCTTGAAGCAACTGGTCAGAGAACTTACAAAAAAAGAAACTGCTGGTTGAATTATTTCTGAACCCAGCAGAGATTCAAAACGTTACCTTCAAAAATTTTGACCATGGTGTACTCCCAACCTATCTCCTTGGAGGACTTATATGTGAAATACAAAAACCTCACTCAGGAACAATTAATTAGTAGGTTAGATAAAAAGAAGTAAAAAAAACCCACAAAAAAACCCCAGAAGTTACTCATGAGTGGTAAAGAGCTGTTTGCAGACAACTTTGTAAAAATACATGGCTGGCTGGACATGTTGAAAAAAGTGGAATCAAATAATAGTAGAGCTAAACACCAAAGTAAAAAAAGGAATTATAGAAACAAGAAGGCATGCTTCAAAATGTGCAGTTTGTACACAATGAGGAAAACCACAAAACTGTTAAATTAAGGCATGTCAAAAGCAAAACCAGAGTAAGAAAAGACAACAGTGACTTTGAGCAAGGACTTTCTAAAGCATAAAAACTAACAATAAAAATCTATTTCTAAAACATCACAAGCAGAAAGCCTGCCAGAGAGCCTCTAGGGCTGATAGATGATCACAGTCTAATAGGAGCACTTGCAGAAGATACAATTAAGCAAAAAAGCTACTTCTCTGTGATTCATTATTGAGAAACTTACAGAGGATTCCTTCATCTCAGGAGAATGGGCTGGAAGGAATGTCTCAAATTGGAAAATCAGGAGAAAAGGTTTTAGAATAAATCACTAAAACAGTAACAAATTGGCCAGAGCAGGTGACATTTGCTCAGGAGACCTAAAGAAATTCAGATAGGAAATTCTCAAACAAGTACCTGGTACAACTTACAGCCTGAGTATCTGTCAGTACCATAGTGAGTAAAGATGGTAAACATGACACTGCTTTTCAGAGTAAGCATATGAGCAACCTAGAAATCTACAAATCAGGAAATCCAAATTGCTTATTGGGCAACTTGGCAGGAAAAAATTTGGGAACCTGTGAAGCAGTTGCATATACATAGGGTTAATCTGGAAGGTCAATCTAGGTCCCCTCAGCATAGGGATGCAATGCAGCACAGATTTGTTCAAATTCTTCAAAAAAATAAACCAGCTGAAAACTGTGGTGTCTGACTTACCTATAACAATGATGGTCACACTCAAAAAGCCGTGGTCAGTGACTGTGTCCAAGTCGAACGCAGTGATGAATGGTGTTGCTTTGGGGTTGGTGCTGGGACAGGCACCTTCCATCATCTTTGTTGGTGATATGTACAGATTGAGATTGAGTGCACCCTCAGCAAGTTTGCTGACAACACCTAGTTGTGTTGCGTGGTTGACATGCTGGAGGGAATGGATGACATCCAGAGGGTCCTTGACAGGCTTGAGAGATGGGCTGTGTGAACCTCATGAAGTTCAACAACATCAAAGGCAAGGTCCTGCACCTGGGTTAGGGCAATCCCAATCACAAGTACAGGCTGGGCAGAGAATGGATCTAAATTAGCCTTGGGGAGAAGGACGCGGGGGTGTTTGTGGATGAGAAGCTCAACATGACGGAGTGATGTGCACTTTCAGCCCAGAAAGCCAATCATGTCCTGGGCTGCTTCAGAAGAGGCTTGGCCAGCAGGTCAAGGGAGGTGATTCTGTCCCTCTACTCTGCTCTTTTGAGACCACACGTGAAGTACTGCACGCATCTCTGGGGCCCCTACCACAAGAAAAACATTGACTTGTTGGAATGAGTTCAGAAGAGGGTTATGAAGATGATCAGAGGGCTGGAGCACCTCTGGTGTGAAGACAGGCTGAGAGAATTGGCGTTGTTCAGTCTGGGGAAGACAAGGGGGAACGGCCATAAACTGAAGGAGGGTAGGTTTGAATTAGATATTAGGAAGAAATTCTTTATTGTGAGGGTGGTGAGGCACTGGAACAGGTTGCCCAGAGAAATTGTGTATGGCCTACCCCTGGAGGCATTCAAGGCCAGGCTGGATAGGGCTCCAAGTAACTGGTCTAGTGGAAGGTGTCCCTGCCCATGGAAAAGGGCCAGAACTAGGTGATTTCTAAGGTCCCTTCCAACCCAAACCATTCTATGATTCTTTGTTTCTATGATTTGCAAAAGGAAGAAAATAATGAAGTTATAAAGTTGGGTGATGGTACCAAAATTTTCAGGCAATAAAAACTGCCTGGTTGCAAAGAACTCCAAAAGAACTGGGAAATAAGATTAGAGCTAATATTCAATATTAATAAGTGCAAATAAATCCATGCAGAGGGGAAAGACTCCTACCTTTATGGGCTTATAAGTACTCACCACAACACAGAAAAGCGTTTCTGGTGGTTTTGTTGATAGGTCCATCAGACTGTGGTGTTAATAAATGCATGTGAAGAAAATAGAATTTTATGAGTTTTTAGGAAAGGAATAGAGCATAAAGCAGCAACACAGTGTTATGCAACGGGTCAGCACCTCAGCCCACCCATGTTTTGCACATCTTTAGCTCCTACATCTCAAAAATCATGTGACAGAGCAGAAGAAGGACAGAGAAAAGCAAGGATGATCAACAGTATGGAGTGACTTCTGGAAGAGAGGTAATGGACTGTGCTTCTTCAGTTTGGAAAGATACGCTAGAGTCTTCAAATGACTGGAATAGAAAGGTTAATACAGGCTCATTATTTGTTACTTCTTCTGACACAAGACCTAGGGGATGCCAAAGGAAACTCCTGGGCAGCAGCTGTAAAGCAAATAAAAGGAAGAATTTAGGCCTTGTAGGATTTATTGTAAATTAATTGCTATCCAGTGTTGTGGAAGGAAAAATCCCCCAACTATAAAATATGTACAAAAAGCAATTTTGCAAATTAATAAAAGAAAGTATCAGTTCACCAAGGGTTATTAAATCCTTCCAGACTTTAGTCAGGAAGTCCAAAACAGAACACTGAAGACTGCTGGGGTGTAGAAATCTGTAATTGAAGTGCTAAGGCTGTATAAATGGAAAAGCAAGAGATATGTCTGTGTCTGGACGCACCAGAAGAACAGAAAAAGATAAGAATTGCAGGCCCTGGTGGCACCCAGATCAGCAGATGCTCAAATTCCTAGCTCACCTACATGCAGCTTTCCAGGACAGCTGAGGTGGGAAGACACCTTGGGAAATCATCTAGTCTAGCCCCCTGCTCAAAACACGGTTGGCAGAGGACTACAGCCAGCTGAGTTTTGAATGCCTCTGAGGATGAAGACTCCACAACCCCTCTGTGTGACCCATTCCAGTGTTTGATTATCATCGCAGTGCAAGAGTGTTTTCTTATGTTTAAAGGGATTTTCTTGTGCTTCAACTTGTGCCCATTGCTTCTTGTCCTCACTGGGCACTGCTGAGAAGAGTCTGGTTCCACCTTCTTCACTTCCCTCTCCTCACATTGATAAGAGCCCCTGAGCCTTCTCCAGGCTGAACAGTTCCAGCTCCCTCAGCCTCTCAGCATATGTCAGGTGCTCCAATCAGCTTTGTGGCACTCAAGACTTCTCTTCTGACAAGGTTTCAGATTAAGCTTTGCTGCAATGTTCCTACAGCACTACAGTATATATCAGAGGTGGACTTGCTTTACTCAGAACACAAGACTTTGGTCAGATCCAGTACAGCTGGTTTTAAGTGCATTCACTGTCCTGTCTGTTTGGGTTCCTGACCTACTGCCATACAGACAGTCCCTCTCCCAGTCAAATGGGCATCTCCAGTGAAATGTACTCAGTGCGTTGGAGCTTCCCACTTCCCTAAGGGCGAATATTGTTGAATACAGTACAAACGCCATTACAAAGAAAAAGTTTACAGATCTTTTCCTGAAATGGCTCTGAAATGACACTGTGGTCTCCCAAAACACAATGTTACATTCCAGTAGTGGAAGCCAGGGGAGCTCAACTAACAAAAGCAGAAAGGTCTAGTTGTGTTATATTTATTGCTGCCCATAAGAGTAGCAAATAAAAGACCCAGCAAAGTAATGGGAAACTATAACAGAACTTCAGGTTCTAGTGACGTACCTGGGAAATTGGTTTCCTGCTTTTACACATGCCTCTCTTTATACAACCTTCATTTAGATACCAAAGGTTTCTCAAAATAGTTTACAATTTTATAAGAATCCATTAAGGTAAGAATACAGAATTATTACTTGCAACATCATGAAACAGACTTTTTTACACTTGGACAATAGGGAGTTTTAAATTCACACCACACTTCAAGCATGAGTTATTTAAACTGGGAAAATCTTTTCAAACTTCAGACAAAAAAGTGAGATTCATTATATATTGTGCAAAAGCTACCAACTCATATACATGACATCAAGTCATATATTACAGACATGATGCCTTTCACATTTTACTGAATGTCATAAGGTTTGCAGTTCCCACATTGTGTTTCAGTATTTCTGCCAAAATTGCCAACAAAGAATGTGTCTTTAACTTCTCTGACCCTATTGTGTCAAAAACATCTCTCATGCACCCCATACTGTATCTTTTAGACCTACTTAGGGTTCATTTCTGAAATTTCAGAAATGCTCAATAGGAAAACCTCAGAACATACAATACAGCTTCCTTACATCTGGAACCATACATCAAAAATCATGCCTAGAAAAAAGTTCTGCAATTTTTTTCTTACAAATTTAATGAAAGAACTACTAGTATTTCCATCAAAATAAGCTCGATATTGCAAACGTCTGAAGAAGAAGTAACGGAGTTGATAAAAATTAGATTACTTTTGCCATTTAATTCTTTGTCAGGCCTTAAATATCTACCAAGAAGAAAAGGCAGAGCTCATTAATTCTAATATAAAAATTGAAACTTCATATTGATTATTGTATCATTCACTACATAAAATTCTTTACTATTTGGATTATGATTTATAACTTCCCTTGAACATTTTTCTTCTTACTTATTAGGCATAATTAAAAATATATGATTATTTCAAGGTAAACACATAAAAGTCCCCTAATTCTTAACATCAGCTCAACAAAATCAAATATCGATCAAGTGTCTCCCTTACCTATTAATTAGTGTTGTGTATTCCTATTCCCATTTTCTTTCACCAACATTATGGATGTTTGAAAAGAACTCTCGTTCTGATACAGAAAAGATGCTGGATTTCCTTTAGGCAGAGTCTTCCACTGTGATCCTCCAAAAGTGTCATCTTTGCAATAGAAGTATTTATTAACCCAAAAACTCCTTTGAGAAGGTAAGTGCTTTCCTTTAACTCACAGGATATCTGTGAAAAAGGCATAGGATGAGGGGTATTAGCTGAAGCTTATACGGTGCTTTGAAGGTAAATGCACCAGCTGTTGTGGATACCACGCAGTTAAGCACTGAGTTTGTATACCCCTAAAGATTTTCCAAATACAACGTTTAGTCATGATACTACTTGATATGGTTTTTGTGAACATACCACTTGGGTAATTTTAAAAAATGCAAATTCTGTTCTCCTTGAGCCATCAGTGTCTTCTCCCGCATTAAAAAGTATTTAAGAAGTGTTCTATTTTCCTGGAGCTTGAACTTCAAATGCTTATTTCATTCACTTACAGTTCTTATGTTCAGCTACAGACAGGTTCCTCAATTGCTGATCTACTTGCAAACTATTTTTCTGAAGACCTCAGGTTGTCCCATCTTGAATTTTACTAAGTTATAACCATTCATAACAGTCTATAAATAAGAAGTCCAGTTCCATTCTCACACACAAACGACCTGCCTTAAAGACTACTCAACAAGCACCAAAGCTTTGCTCAGCTTATGAGAAAAAGCTAGTAAATCTCACCACTTTGCATACGAGAAATATAAAGAATGATAAATTCAATAAAAACCTACTCAGAAACTAAGGATTAACCAGACTGGACAAGAAAGGGAGGAGCTTAAGAAAAGGAACAACCCTCATCTCATGCAAGTCTGTCTCAATAAACTCCTCAGGCAATGAGGTGGGCTGAAACATGCTGAAAGAACTAAGGGTACCCAGACTTCTTGGTGCAGACATCATTAGTACTATGGCAGAACCTGGATATCTTGGCATAACTGAATACTCCCAAAGTATTGATGATACTGATGTGCAGGTTCTTCCAAAGTTAACTGAGCCACAGGGAGGACAGGAATTGAGCCACAGAGGCGGAGAAATCTCTTCCATGGTTAAATCAGAAAAGAGGATGCTAAAGATGCATTGCTTGCTAACGTAAACACGGTGGAAATAGTTCTCTTTTACTATTGAGAACAACCTCTCACTGACAAGAGGTGCACAGAAGAATAAAGGATCTGTCACAGAAGCTGACACTTCTGTTTCAAATGCAAAGAGGTTAACATTTGAGAAACTTTAACTAGTGACAGACAGCAATGGCTAGGATTTACACTTTGGCCAAAAATTGTCAATCCTAAGAGCAAATCTCTTAGCAGGGCTGCCACAAGTTAATTCCTAGGGTGTGCAAAGACTGTCAATGAGATGAAATCCACACAATTTGTGTTGTTCTTGGCCAGAACACCGGCCCACCATATCAGACTTACTCCTTTGCCTCTGTGGCACAGTACCCTGTTGTGGAGTGAGTCCCAGTTAGAGGCAGAGATAGTGTGACATGGGGTCATATTCCATCACCAGTACCTACTGCATTCTATCCTGTTTCAAAAAGAATATGTAAACAAATACCGAATTTTTACACTATCAAAATAATGTTATGCATTTTAACTTCTTATAGCTCAAGAGCAAACCCTTGGCTGGTTCTGTGCAATGAGGCCATTTCATCACGGACAATGAACCAAATTCACACAAATTTTTAAATGCATCATATTTATACAACCTGTGTTTTAATTCCTGTTTACATAACAGCAGCAGCACTTGAGCCCATTAACAGAAAGAATTCAAACAAGGCACAAAGACAAATTTCCAACAAAGCTTTTGATTTCCTTAATTGGGTCACAGGTACAGTTATACCAAGAAGGTAAATTTCCAAGAAGGAAATCTGTTCTAGAGTCTGTTTCTGTGATAAACATTTGGGCACCCAGGTTTTATTGACTTGACTGAATCCTAAACACTTCCAAGGACACCCTTTTTGTAGTTGTACATCAAAACAGTTGAAGACAACAACTTGGTAATGCATGGAAGACATCAGAAAAATGAGCTTAAAGTCTTTGAGAAAGATATTGGCTTCTGCACAAAGAATTCCTTAATTCCTCACTAATAAATAAACCTCCTGTATTAGATGGCTTTCTAGTATACAAATTAGCATACTCTCTTTACCAATCTGCTTCACACTGTCAAAGCTTAACCAACCATTTCTTGGTATTTAGGCCGTCTGGGATTCTTCCGTTATTTCCATGAGTTTGGATCAAGAGCATGCAAGTACAGTGAATGTACCAACACTCAAGCACCTTTTTTTAAAAAAAGTTTTATTATAAAATAATTATTGTCAATAAGCCTACAACAATTGTCTGAAGGAAGCAGATAGTCATGGATATCCACAAGTAGTATTGCATAACCTTACAAATTTAACTCAAGTTTCATACAAATTTCCTCCTGTATTGAGAGCCTTGCAGAAGATACTGCCCTTGGGGAGCTGGTGATCTTGGGAAAGCCATACCAGACATATTAAACCCAGTAACTCTGGTAGGAGGGACTGCTGTGAAAATATCAGTGGCAGTGTCATCTGATGGGATGTAAGATTTACTTGTTATCTATATTACTCTTCCTATTTCTATCTTATTATTATCAAAGCAATTTTATTATGGTATTCATAGATGTGTCTTTCTTACTGACATCCTGAAAGAACCGAGTGCCCCCTCCATTGCAGAGCACCTTCCAGGACGATAGACACAGCCAGAGAAACTGCTGATGCAGCTGAACTCTGTTGCTGGAAATCACCATACAACTATACTACATTAGCTTGTTTCCATAGTTCACTCTTTTGTTTAGAACATAGAACTCAGTTATCTCTCTCTCTCTCTCTCTCTTATATATGTATAAAAGGATAGTAACACCTAAGCCAGGAAATTCAGCCTTCCTATCAATTGTATTATAATGTTCTCACTAGCTTTGAAAAAAAAAGAATTATTAATATGTCCACAGATTATGCATCGTGGACACATGTTTATGATGACCACAGCCTTGAAGAAAGAAAACTGCAAGCCAAGCTTTATTTCCAAGTCTGCCACCAGCAGCCATGGTAGGCAAGACCAAAAGTCCATCCCAATACCTCCTCATAACCCTTAAATACGGCTAGTAGAGATGCTCAACAGGAGAGTTCAATACATAGTGAAGGTTTGCCCACTGTCTTACCAAATTCTGGTGGAGTTTAGTGATTGTCCAGTCTACTGTTGTACTTTTTTGCTGCAGTACAACCTAGTTTCTTACAGAGCCTTTGCCAAGACACACCTTGGAAAATGCTTTTTCTGAAATCTGAGTCCAAATTGTTTGACCTCTTTACCTCAGTCACCTAGATGGAAAGATAAGATTAAAATGTCTTTCTCTGTGAACCATCTTTGAGACATTCCAGGCAAAGTCTCCGTATAAATGTACAGTATTAGATTATTAGTATAATTTTTGATAGGGCTTCTGTCTTCCATTTTATTGTGAAGTAAGCACAGTACTTCTCACGTTCCACTGTGTGGTTTGCTTTGTCAGACAAAACCTGATATCTGCTTGCCTACTAATATCATTGCCCTGTCTGAACGTATTTTAAGAGCTTATGATACTTGGCAATGAGTGGGTTTGATTTTGTTATTGTTGGGTCAGAATGCAGTGCATTTAATTTAAACGTTAGCACAAGATGGGATTTATCTGATCGAGAAATCATGCAATAGTAGGAAGGAGTGTATTTCCTTTAAAAACAGGGACCCTTTGATATCTGTTTGATGCCAAAGGTTTTCATCTGTTTGAATGACAGCCACATACTCTCATTATACTGACTGTAAACCAATAATGAGACAAGGGAAGCTGGACAAGGATGCAAAAGCAAATTTTTTTTTGGCAGCTGTATGTAATGCATCTGAACTTGTGAATGAAAGATGGTGACACGCCTTCAGCTCAGCCTAAAAGCCCTTTCTCAGGAAAAAATATACTTAAAACATATTTGCAGAGCAGTGTTAAGAAAACAATTAAAAATTACTGATGCATTTTTACTGGAAAGTACAAATATGAATTTAAGCCTTTCCTGGTCAATGATACCCATTAATGGAGCACACCCACTGGGAGTCAGCTGCTGTGCTCAGTAGCCTTCAGAACCTCAGCCCGAAGCAACATTTCCAACCCGGCTCACCATCACCCACCACCAGCACGGCTTCCCATCCATCGCGCGTCACCGAGCCCAGGCCGGAGCAGATGGCGTGGGCTGGGTCTACAGCTACTTTGCTCCTGAATCAGCACTGCTTCTGTGCTTCCGAAACTGGGCCCCGCCTCTCTTTTTCATCTGATTAAATTTGACATTTCCGTTCAGTAAAAGAGAGAGCATACGCAGGACCTTCACCAAAAGTTTGAACAATGCAATAATTTTATTAGTGGTGACAGCAGCATCTGGGGTTTCTAGAACATACACCCCAATGCAGTCACGTATTTCTGTGAAAAGCCACCATCCTCAAATTAAAGCTTTTGTGTTTAATGCTCACCTTTACAATTGGACCATACCTTAAACAGTGCTTGGCCATGGCCTGTTCATTTGAAAGAAAAATTTTAAGTATGCATTTCTGTCTTCCATTTTTTTTCTTTCCTCCCCTTTGGGTAGTGGCATATGTTGACTCCTCTTAGCTTTAACAGAAATGTTATACATACGGAGATTCTATCTGGACAAGAAACGAACAGAAATATTATACACAGCTAAATAAGAAAACACAGATTATTGTGTGAGCCCCCGAAGGCCTACTTTGTCTGTGCAACAGTTTGTTTTACTTTTCATAAAATTTATTTTGGCTGTAGCCAGATTGATGGTGATTATATTTGAAATCCCTCCCACAAATCTGTCACATAAACACATCATTAATTTAAGATATTCAAAATTATTTGGATAATGAATATGTTTTTTTATTCATTAGCAGATACTGGTCACTGCTATAAGATCAGCAAACAACAAAATGTTCCCTGTACTAGCGGCCCTCAGATGCCAGGATTTGCTGCTGCTTTAAATGCATTCATTTAATAGTTAGAAACCTATACAGCTTTGAAAAAAAAAATTAGAAAAAAAGCACCTCAAGTAATATCATATGTCTCATTATCCTAGAAAGATTGAACTACACAGCTTGGGAGATGGCAAAATTTGCAGGTTCTCCTTTTGCCAAACAACAACAAAAGCCAACAAAAAACCCACCCTTAAACAGATCTTTGAAGTCTGATACAAAGTAAATCCTGAGCTTCATCAGCATTTCTGCTGATAATACCAGTAGTTTGAAATCTTCTAGCAAAATTAAATAAAAAAAAAGGCAGAAAGAAAAAGCAATCTTGAGCTGCTGCAGTGAAGGGGGCAGGAAGTGCCCACTGCAGGGTCTGTGGTCCACACAGCTTTTATTTCATGGAGACACACAGACAGCTTATTCCCTGGTGACAGCTCTCTGCGCTTTCCAATCCTGCACAGGATTTCCTTCTGTCTGAAAGTGTAAGAGTCGATCCAGTAAACACTCTGCATATGTGTTCCAGCTGCTGCGCTCATTCTGCCAGGGCAGCCCAGTGACAAGAAAAGTATTATTTCCTACTAAAACCTTCTAATCACCAGACCATGCCATTTTCATCTGGCTGTTTCAGGCATCGAGAGCTTGAATGCTTTTGGTAACTCAATCATGATTAAGAAATTAGGTTTTGCATCTCAGCACCTTAACCTCCATCTCAGGATTCTACAAGACAAACTTGTGAGCAGTTGGGGTTGTGCTGAGAGTTGTTTCCAGGAAAGCTTGCATTGATTAATATAGGCTCCAGAACATATATTCTTCAAATATTGATACAAATGCAAATTCACGTAAATATACAGATTCATATACATTATATATATATTCATATTATATACAACACATACACACGTGCATTAAAGAATTTACCCTCTGTACAATTTGTTGATGTCTCTATTTATTTTGGCAGGGTCTCACCTTTACAGAAAGAGGGGTTTTTTGTTGCAAAGCCTTGCACAGCTTTGCTATTCCTTTCCAGAACAACCGCGTGGAACGCGATGGAGAGAAAGTTTCTCAACCTGCAGTAAAGAAAATTACTTAAAAACAAGCTTAAGCCATATCCTATTACTAACATAACAATGATTTTTTTTTCAAAACTGGACTATCCTGTCCCGAGGGAAACTTTAGCGGATTTCTTTTTAACCCTTTCTTGAGAGGAATTGTGTTGACTTTTTAAAGTCTAATTCATCAAATATTGTTCAAAGAATATATTTTGTTTAATACTAATGGTTTTTTTCCTTTGAAGGGAACCAGTGACAACAGCTCTGCTATGCTGCATTTCCATAAATTTCTTGAAAGGCAAAACAAAACACAAGTTCATTTCTCATCAATTTTCATTTTCAGGTTTACATTTTTTATCCCTCTTCTTTCACAAAACAAAATCTCCACAACCCTCCATGCATTCACAACAGGAAGTTTCTAACTGTTCAGCCCATGTGTACTCAAACAGAGTCGACAGGAGAACCCTGATTGTTCAAATGGAAATTGGAGCATGGTAATTACACACTCGAAACTGACTTCAAATAAAGGGCAAAGTCTTTTCTATACAGCACAAAATATGCAAACCTAAGTTCAAACACGGGCCAATTCAGCATAATACTCTTTTCTATGCAGCAAAGAGCAATTATATTTTCAACTCTCATATTTACATTTTGATGATTATTTTAATGTTTTAATACACATAAAGGAGGCAATGGAAAAGCAAACATTTTCAGACCTGTAAATATGATGAACCAACATTTATGTTGGCACTGGATTTCTCCACTTAGCGGCATATTAACACAAAATTTTGCATTAAAAAAAATCACACAATTATGTTTTTTTTAAAAATGATGTCTTTCCATAACCCATTTCATATGAAAATATCCATATTTTATGCCCTTCCTTTAAAACCAATCAAAATATTTTACTAGGTTGATGAAGTAGCTTGGCAATTTGGCATCTACATCAGCATCACCGTTGAGGACTACAGTTCAATTCCCAGCTCTAGTTGCTGAAACAGGTGTGGAAACCACACCACTGATCTTCACATGATGTATGTAGGAACTCTCTCCTTCAGGAAAACTGCATTCCTGGAGAGCAGAGTGCCAGCCAAGGGTACCAAAATGAGCTAGGGTTGCGAAACACCCAATACTGGGTTTTACGGTAAGACTTTCCTGCTATGGACAGACACTGTACCATCACATGCCATCTGCATTTTTATCCATCTGTAATGTAGGGTTGAGCTTATCCACTTTAATGTCCATATAATCTCTGCTTAAAGTATATAAGACAAATATTTAAGGAGGAAAAAATGCAAACCCACCAAAGAAATCCTTGTAATATTTTGCTTCTTATTGAAAACCATTCCTTTGGAGTGTCTTTCATGATGAAAACTTGACATGAATAGACTTTTTAAAGTGTCTGTTAGTGATGTTATAACCACATTAATACTTATACCTAGTACATTCACCAGTTTGTTTGTTCTTCTTAGTATTCTTTATAAATTCATTTTTGGTAAGTCTCTCCAGGCAGTGGGCATCAATGGGATTATGGCACCAAATAGGTGATTAAAGCCACTCACCCTTCAGCCTCATGTGTGCAATGCCACCTTAGGCATACAATAATAACCCTAAAATGACTAGCTGTCATGTCTCATTGCTTAATTATATTGTCATGAAGGTGCCCTCCTCAGAAATCTTTTTTAGGAAATCCAAAAGAAACAAACTCCAGCAGTAGTTTTCTTCTCTTCAAAGGTTTTTACAGTCATTATTATTTTATTCCCTAAAACCTTAAGGCAAACACCAACAATCTTAAACAAGCAAATCTATATAGCCACGAGTCCAAAGAGTCCCAGATCTCAGGCTGATATGAAATATCTCCCAAGAGATGGAAATCCTATCCTGGCAGGAATCCACTATGGCAAAGAGGGGCTCAGTGGTTACTACAGCCTGTAATACCTGTTGTTTAGCAGTAATTTTCAAGGGAATTAATTTCAGCTCAAATGAAACATCCAGGGACTTTCCACACATCTTGAGTCGCTGGCTCCCAGCCCACCCCAGGAGGGACAGTGAGGGACTCTCAGGCACAGCCTACAAGTTTCTTGGTGGCCAGAGTTTTAAGTAATTTAATGACCATCTTATTTCACCTAGTTTTGTTCAAGTGCAAGATGACTTTTGTAATCCTGCATGGGCAGCCCCAGGCATTCCTAGAAAAGCAAAAGACCCACACCTTTTCCTCCACATGCAAACACTGTGAGAGAGACTTAGAAATAATTAAAATCTCTCATCTCCAAATTTGGCTATGTACAAATCAGCGATAACTCTTTTTGATTCTGGTTTTCTACAGGAATAGATGATGTGGAAGCCATTTCTTCAGAACACAGATGTTACCATGGGGAGAAAAGGAATTACACTTATGTAGCTTAACACAGATTTCTAACAGTGCTCACAGCGTTACTCCCTTGCCATCCAAGGGGCATGATGAAAGGCAAGACATATGAGGCAATCTCCTACCATGCATGGATCTAGATCTGAGAATAATTTCCTCCTTTCTGTGCTTTTTCACACATTTATAGACATGCACACACAGAATCATTGCTCACTTTGAGTAAATATGACCAAGACCACTTCCATTTAAAAAATTGCTATAGGCAACAGTGTGAGGAAATCACTCTGCATTTAAACATGAAATTATAAGAGTTTGACAGCTGTTCATGATAAAACATTGACGAGTTTAACAGAGCTGTGATTTGATAGCTTCGTATTACAACAAGCTAGTCCTGTCTGTTCGTGTTTCAGTAATTAACTCACATCACCCTGCCTAGCTTTGTGCACTAAGAGCAGTTTTAGCAGTGGAAACTTACTTTACCCTTCTGCCACTTAGTCTGAGCAGCTCTGATGTGTCTGAGTCTGTCATGTCAGCATCAGCAAGAGACAAATCTGGGAATACAGCTTAGGCTAGATAAGCCTCAGGAACACTGCAAAAGAACACATCCAGCAGTTTTACTTTTCTAACCATTTTTTGCTTGCGCATTGCTAGAAATGACATCATTGTGTGTCCTTGACCAAGTATTCCATAATGTCATGGAGCAACAGATGCTGTTTTTACATGATGCTACAGGTACCTCCAGGTGTGATGTCAAATCAACTACATTTATAGCAATTATTAAGCTGCTAATGCAAAGTACAGTACAATATAGCAATACAGTACAGTACAGCAATATTATGCTAAAAAAAGACCTATCAGAGTTTAAAATAATTTCTGGCAGTCCAGCATTTTGAAGGGCATAGCTGACTTTCAGAATAATTGAAATTTTCATCTGTAAAAAAATGATCCTGTTCTTTGCAATTTCCGTATGTGGAGTCAATCCAGTCCATTACAATTCAATTCACTGACTTCAACAGTAAAGAAAACAATCATTAGCTAGCAACCTATAAAGATTTCCTCTCTTTACATGGTCCTGAGCCTTTAATCTGTTAGCAAGCACAAGTGGCTGCTGAAGTGCATTTGTTCAGGGCTCGGTTTAAAATATGAATTAATGGAGTTGCAATACAGTTGTAAATGAAGATGTTTAACATAATCCCTAAACATTACAGCTAGTCCATAGTAGATTAAATTCATTGAAAACACAGCTACAGAGATTTATGTGAGTTGGGTGTCCAGTTAGGTGCCTTTATTAGAACAATAGTCCAAAGAAAATTTAGCTGTAACTGTTACACAGTAGCTATTGTAATTAGAAAACCTCCTATAATAATACAGAGCAGCAACAGTTAATGGAGTTATTAAAAAAAAAAAAAAAGTCAAGCATTACCTCCAGAGGGAATATAGTTCTTTTAGAAAAATTACTTTTAAATAACATCCTAAAAGGCTAACAGGCCATTAGTCATTTTCACTAATGACAACAGGTAATTTATTGTCAGGCACATGCCACACAGTTAACAAAGGGGTCAGCTCTAGGTGTGTTAGCAGCAGGAGTTCTCAAAATAGATGTGCAAGGAACAGTCACGCTAATCTAAAAATTAGGTAAGATTTTCTATACTTTGTTTTGAATCAAATTATTCCTTGATAGAAATACTAAAACTTACAATGGAAAATACCCAAAGAACCGGGTTACATTCTGAAAAGCTGCTAATAATTTTGAGCATTCAATTGGCATTGCATTAGCATAGTCAGATTATGAAAATTTGGGCTCAGCATTCTCCAAAGAACGGGCCATTTCCACAAATGCCCCATAAAAGTGATTGTTTCAGAAAATGGACGTTAGGTCACGTGCTACTATGTTGTAAGTCCACAAAGAGGTATGTAAGTGGTGACATCCATGCAGCCATCAACCCTCAGCAGGTTCCAGCACCACTACAGGTTCTGCATCTGAATATTTTTACATCTCAAGTGTCTGCAGATCTCCTGGATGCTGTGAAAGAAGTATCTCTTAACTACACTATTGCACAAAATAATCCGTAAAGTGGTCATTCTTTTGTTTTAAAGAACAACTATTAAATGAGGCCCTGTTTCCACCAACACTGAATCACCTTTTAATTCAGACTAGCACATAAATATCTGAAATACTGTCAATTGGAAGAGTTTTCATTATCATCAAGAACACCACCCAGGGAACAAATCTGGATGGTACATGGTGGAAGTCTGGTGCCAGGGTTCCCCCAAGCTCTCCCTTACCCTGCAAACACCACCTGGGATGCGTAAGAAGCTTAGACTTGCTGCCTTCATAACTTCACTGGCTTGGTGACATGTTATGAATAGGAGAAATATTAGGAATGATTTTAAGCATTCCTTCTCTGACGCTCCAAATCCCTTGTTTACTTTATTGCCTGAGAGCTGTCAGATTGACCCCTGAGTTGACAAGTCCTGAAGTTGAGTGAAGCTGTCAAACAATGATTTGCAGTAGGCAGTCATCTCCGAAGGGTTTCACTACACAGGAATTCAAAGAGAAACAGCGATAACCTTTCAAACTCTCCTAGCTTTCTGCTGTTTGACATGCACAGAGTTTGAAGCAATGCCATTTAACACAAAGACATCAAACTTAAAGTAATTACTCAGCTGCATGGGAAGAGGTAGGAAAATACTTTGCTTTTTTTAAACAAGATTCCAGGTGGTGCTGATCTTGAACCTTATCAAAAATTATCAGCCTGGAAAAATACACTCTTAAGAAAGCCGCAATTGCAAAACCAGTATGGCTACAGAAATCAGTCCAAATTATTAAATGCAAATCCAAGTATGAACTAATCCAAAAGTTTGAATTTCTTTTGGTCTGGAATTTTGATAAGTTTAAGCTTTCTCTCTTTCAGTGTATAAACCTAGGGAACAGTGACGAGTTTGACAATTGTTATTTACCCGGAGAGAAAGTTCACAACTTGATTTGGAAATTTTCTGTAATTTGTCATCCAGGAAGGATCCTTTGGGTTCCTCCCTGGAGATTGCATGGACTATTTCAATATTGAACTCTGTTCTTTAAACAGAGACTTTCAGAAGAGTCTGAAGTTCAATGAGTATTCAGCAAAGTGCATACACTTTTCAATAATAAATCCATCATTAAACTTCTTGGCCTCGTGGCCTGCATCTCTTAACACCTTGTGCCATTTGTACGTGTTCTGAAAGGCTACAGAAGGACGCTGTTGGCTGATGGGGCTGCTGCAGCAACTCCAGATTTAAGGAAGAACAGAAATCTTTTTTCAGTAAGATGATCAACCTGATACATAAGGGCTGAATGAATATGAAAAGAAACAAAAATATATTTAGCAATGAAGCACACATTTTTTATTTAGAACATAAGAAGGCAAAATATACTTGATTATTTATATATAGGCTTATATAAAATTGTGTCATATAAATATGGCATGAGGACTTCCTCATACTTTGGAAAGATGGAATTGTTTTCTAGGTATTTTTTTTAGTTTGCTGTATCTTTGTTTCCTAATTTAATGTTTAATAGACTATATTCATGATTTATAGTTTCTACAGAAATTTCACAAAACCAACTTTGTAGATAATTCCTCCTTTATTAAATTAATTAAATCATCAGTCAAACTTTTTCCTAACTTCCTCCCTCAAGTCATAACAGAAAGAGCAGAATTCCCTGTTTCAATATTCTCTTTTAAATCAGTCCAGTAGAAGGAAATGAAGTTTTCAAAGTGATCGCACAGAGGTTACAGAGTCGGGACTAGTGGGGCCTGTTCACTCTCCAGCACCGATATCCTTTGTGGCCTTTGGCAAGACACTGAGCCAGGTTCTAGTTCAGTTTCCCTGTAGGGAAAAATGGGATTTATGTTGCATTAGACACATCAGCAACGTCAGTCTTGTTCTTTTATTTCCTACAGTATTTATACTAGTCCCACTCTCTTTGGAAGAGGTTTCTGGCAATACTTGGTACTACACAGTCACCAATACTAAGCCCTAACCCTTTACAGGAGGAAATTGGTCCTCTGATTAAACCTGATCCAAACAGCAAGCACTGTGTGAGAGCTGAGTGCTGTCCTACAAAGGAGAAAGTGACAAATGTTAGACATAGTCAGGTCAGCTAGCAAGCAACTGCAAACTGCTCCAGGATCACACTGACACAAGAACGCAGAGCACACGCTATTCTCCTGTCACCGCAAAAAGCAAAAAAACCAAAATTAGCAAAAGGCAGTCAAACAACGTGAAGCACCTACAGCATGAATTTCTGGGCTTTGGCATGAGAATTAGATCATGTTGCTTACAGGACAGCAATTAGGAAGGCAGTTTCTAGCCTCATAATTAAAGAGTTAAGGGCTTACCAAGCCCTGAGTTGCAGATGTATTACATGCCATAAAAGGTGTCAAGAAAAGTTCAGGAGAGTTGTGAAGAAATCCTGCCAAAATTCGTGCCCAAACACATTTAATAACAAAATATGTGTATATGACAAGCATGTCTGACAGTTCAATTTTCTAGACACTACATAGTGTTTTGAAGAAACATTAGATGTTAGTAGATGTGCTTTTTACATTTAATGGTGCAAACTAAAAGAAAAAAAGGGATAAGCATTGTATAACCAAAATAATGCATTCGTGTAGCTTCTTCCTCATAAACTTTGGCAGCAATGCTTTTATTTTTGACAAACAGCTATTTTGATCCTGTTGCAAGGGGTCCTGCTCACTTGGTGATAACATTCGTTTCAGTTCTGGATACCTTCCTGCCCTCACCTCCAGCTTCATATTTGCTACGTGTTGATACACTTTCAGTCCACTAGCAATAGCTGGGTTTGCTAAAAATATCGCATGGTTTATGAGCTGGTTAGTGGTGATGATAAAGCAGAGGTAACCAACACCTGCCAGGGCTTTGCACCCACTCAGGAACTCTGTGGGGTGTGTGCATCTGGAGTGAGAACACTGAGATCTTCCATTTTTGTGGTGGCTGAAGGGAGGATAAGGGTCTAGCCAAGCAAGGCAGGCAGATCCTACACTGGCAGATAGGAGTTCTGCTTTGCATCTTCCCAGGGGTATATTGCGATAAAAGCTTCTCCTTCTTGCTGTAGGATTTAACACTTTAAGAACTGATTCTGAGACTTCAGGCACGTGCTGAACTTTTTCTTCCTGTCTGCAATCCCAGGGAGGATTTCTCGAAATATGTACAGCATGTGCATCTTCACAGGATCAGGGCACAACGCAAACAAGCCAGTGACATTTAGTCTTGTGCTATATGCAAGCCCAAAGCTTAGCACTATAGGACACAGACCATATAAAGAATACAATTTTGTATTCCCAACTGCAGCAATTAATTTGAAGTCAGTAAAACTATACACATGATTTAGGAATGGTGAATGCAGCCTTGAGAAAAGGTTAACATCAAGAGCACTCTAAGGAGGCTAACAGGGTGGAGTTGCAAGCATATTTTCTCAAGAAAAGCAATTAAAAATGACATGATGTTAGAATAAGTCAGTCCAGAAAGAATAACAGAACATTCACCTGCAAGCAATCTCACGAGACTGGTCAACGCTTGGAGAAAAAAAGCTGTCTCACAAATTGCCCAGAGTTTAACTTGAAGTCCATTTGGTAATTTTGTAAACACTGCTGCTTCCGTTTTGCACTGACATGCTATTGACAGTGGAACTCGAATCCTGCCAGGAAGGAAATATCAGGTTTCAGGCAGCTTTGGGACGCTTCTCCAGTCAATCTTCACCTGAAGGGCTTTGGCAATAGTTACTGACAGAATGGTGCAATTCAGGCTCCATGTGAATGAAAAGCACCTAACATTTCAGGTAAGTGTTTGGGAAGGTGGTACCGTCGATGCCCACAGCCAGTTCAGGTGAGGTCACACTCCCTTTTACCAGCCTCCACCCAAGGGATTTCATTTGTCCTGCACCAGCCATTCTGCAGCAGCAGCTGACAGCAGATTTCTGCTTCCCAGTCAACACTGTCCCTGGTGTGTATTGAGGCAGATGAGCTGAGAGCCCTTCATGTGGAACTAGGGCTGGCGTCTTCAGCCCAGCCATCCTGTGTTGCCCTACCCTGCTGCCAACCATCCCCATCATTTTCCCAGTATCATTTCAGTCACTGCTTCTCCCACTGGACATAATTATGTCCTTAATAATGCACTAGACCGCTTATCACATATTCGTTGTTTTGAGCTAAATGGTTTCAAACAGAAGGCCCAGGGCCATGACTTTTGAACTTCTTTCCTGTTGGAGGATTAGATGCAGATTGCTCAGGATTTGAGAAAAAAATACCATATATGTGATACTGGAAACCATAGGACTATACCATATTAATAATGCAGGCAGGAAGGCACTTTAGGCAACTGGTGCTGAATGCTGGATATATCCTATATAAACAAGAAGCTGCTTCTAGCCAGTTTCTGGGGCACTGAGCACTGGGAATCCTGGTCAGATCACTTCAGATTACACATAGAAACTATTGCATATGATTATATTAAATACAGGCTTTTGCTGGCTTTGGTCTACTAGGTCCATATGCTAACTTTGAAGGTTAAAGGAAGTATTTTCCTTTAAAAGACCATAGACAGTAATTTGACAAGTGATTTGAAGCTCATCAGCCCATCAGCATCTAGCAGGTCTTGGTGAGCACAACAAAGCATGATGTAGCTCCTGAAGGTACCTCATCACTGTGAACGGGGTTGTCCTTAACTGGGGTGCCTCAGGAGGTGTGCAGCTTGTTGTGGGTGAAAACGGGCACCCAAGGAGCACAGGCAGGTCTGGGACATGGCCGGAGCTGTACTAAAGCCAACAGAGTCCCATCAGTGGTCTACAACCACAATCAAGTCAAGGCACTACCACACTGGCTGCTCAAGGCAAACCTTGAGTCACAGCCACCCACTGCATTTGTCACCTCCACACAGAGCAAGTAGGACACACTCTTTGAGGACCATCACTTGAGGCTTCTCTATGGGTTCAGCTCAAGAAGGGGAGACTGTTCACTGCTGAGTGGTGCATGAGAATGCATCTGTGCCGTGAAAACTGTTCAAGCCATCCACTGACTTGCAGTCCATGTCTAAATGTAACTCAAGGGACTGCATTTTCATTTCAATTCCCATCTTTAAGATAGACACCTTTTTTTCCTTTTTTTTTAAATTTCTTTTTTTAAGCCTTCCTGCTTTCTTTATTTATACCTCAGGTACATGTGGTATGAAGGACTAATCTTAAACATTTACAGCCTGAGGTTGGTTTGCGGTATTTATTTCAACTTATTATATATTATAGTATGTTTTTGATTATATATGACAATCAATTTGCTGGAATTTATAGCTCTCTGACTAATATGCTTTCATGATGTACTTGCCCTTAATTTGTGGATTTTATGGAGAGTTTACTGAGGTTGGATTTCCCGCTTCTCTTTCCACTTGCTCTTTCCTTTTAAATTTCAATATGTGTAAATGCATGACAGAGAGAGAAACAGAGATTATGAAAGCTTAACAGTCACAAAAAATGATAGATCATTTGTTTCACAGATTAAAGTTCCCAGAGCAGTCCCACAGCAATCTTTCCTGGGCTCAGAGGTCACTTGGTGGAGATGCCCTTTACCTTAGAGTTTGGTCCCCCAGGGCAGACAAAATTCCAAGTTGGGAATTGTACCCCAGCATCAGCAGGGGAGAAGAGATCAAGAATGAGGTGGCCCCAGCTTGGTACAGACTGGGAGTACATAGCTGGATTTAACCCTTTCTGGTAGAACACACTCAGGATCCTCCTCTCCCCATGGTTTCTCACTACTGCTCAGCTCCCCACCTATTTGCAACCATCTTTTCTGCCTTTGGCATATATGCTGAGATCAGTGAGAGGCATACAGCAACAAAAGAAGAACCTGGACTTGCAGTCTAGGCCCGCATTTTTAAGTTCTTCCTACACTAAACACTTTCTAATTTAAACCCTTTGGTTATGGGATTTAGGTAGATCGCAAGCAGTGTTTGTTTGATTTTTCAGACCAGAGAGAAAACATTTAAAGTTCTCAGCAAACAGGATTTGACACAGTGCTGAAAGGTAAGAAGGCAGGAAAAAGGGGGGTTCAGCTCAGCATCCTTTCTCAGATAACGAACATGCAAAGCACAGTAAATAGGCCACAAGTAGAGGCAGACTGTGGCAAGCAGGAGGTAAGAAACTTACTGTGAAAAAATAGGGACCTTTATCAGTTCCTCCCCAGGCAGTGATTGCAGCAGCAATGACTGAAAAGCGTGTAACAGCCGTGGCATCTGAGTCTGCCTGGAGTACCTTCCTGTGCAGGTACCTTTGCAGGGACTGTCTGGTATGAGATTAAGCTGGACACATCAAAGAACCATTAAGGCAGGTGATGTTGTGAGCTGTAGGGAGAGGATGACAGAAGATGACACCCGATACATGAGGAGGTGAGACCTACTGGAGCCTGAGGCTGAGCTCTGATGCACTGCCAAAGAGTCAAGGAGATGGAGAGAAGCCAGAACAGAGTGGACAAAAGGTATTGCCTACTCACCAGTGCAGGGGGTGTTGCATCAAGCCAGGTATGGAGAACAGGCCTTAAGTCTTCCTTCTGATCTTCCTCCCAAGGTTGTTGCTTCATGTGACCTCAGACAACTGGGGAGCTGTAACCAAACTGGTGAAAACAGGAAAAAAAAGCAGGAGGAATCCCCAGAAAGGGGAAGAAGCCTAAGTTTCATTAAAACTTAATGGGACTGAAGCTTCTTTGTGACCAAAATGCTTATTACAACTTTACAATAGATACCTTCCGACCTTAGAAAAGCATGCAAAATCCAAAGCAACCTAAAATTTAGAAAGAAAACCAGACTTGCTAAAGAACTAGTAGAAGGAGTCTCTAAGGTATAAAAATACCTTAATAGAAAAGATACTCAATCTTTTTTTAAAACTGTACATGGATTTTCAAATTGATTTCTACTCAAACCCATTCTATCTCTGCAGTGTTTTTCAATGGCACCATCACTGCTAAATATGAACGGGCTTTTCCCGTAGCCTTGTCGCTGGACACCCTCCTCACCCACACTCCCTCTCTTTCAGGGTAACTCTGGTTTGAGATGCTGGTCTTCCCATTAAAACAACAGGAGACATCTGAGGAATTCAGAATTGTTATTAGCCTAATTCAAGGTTCATCACCTACTGCCTTTTGAGAGGGAGGAGTAGGCAGCATCCATATGGGGGAATTTCCAGGGGTGTCCGCATATTGTTAAATGCCTTTTCAGCATGCAGTGTGACAGAGAAGGGGGAAGTTATGCAGTCATTGCCTTATCTCATGAACCTTGCTTTTCCTTTGCTGATATCCTCACTGAAAAGATTATTTGAAATTACTAGACTCCACAAAGACTGTAAAATCCTTTACTTCACTCAGAAGAGGGATTATGTGTATTTTACCTTACGACACTACAGATCTCATGACACCACAAACTGGGTGAATATTTTGGGACATCTGCACTTCTGAGCTCCTGCCTCAAGCTATTCCTCATTATTTACTGCTAACTAATGAGCAGTCAGGTGGCTGATTCTTTTAACAGAGGGCACCGTTTAGACTGCTGTATACCCTCGAGCACCATTTACCATCTCACACTTTGGTCTGGGCTTTTCATTTAAGCAAATATCTCCCTTCCTTGAAACACTGCTGGATATAACAGATAGAGAGGCAGCCATGTTCCAAAATAGACGTATTTCTAAACATTTCCAGCTGCCTTTAGGGCCCATATAGTATATGAGGTGAGATACTGTGAGGTTTCACCACACAGTAAAGAGCAGCCAAAGGGCATTTTCTAAACTTTTTTTCCCTACTGTCTTCCATTTGATGAAAGACTTGTGGTTAAACCTTTATCTTCTATAAACATTTAAAAGTAGGTTACCTTTTATTTTCACGTCTCACTTTTGTTTCATTAAAAGACAGGTTTTACTACAGTAATTCAGGTGATTGATACTTTGGATCACCTTCAGAAAATAGTTGTTAATGATCTGTATCTACGTCTGCATTCCAGCACAGATGTGCGCACAGATGTATTTGTGTGCAAGATGCCCACAAAGCAGTGTTTCTTTCTGCTGGCATTTTTTCTTTGCTTTTACATAAGGCAGCTCTTATGCACATGGTATGGAAGCCTCTAAGAGCAGTATTCTTGTCAGATTGCTCTCAGTCTCTTCTCCTCCTCCCACACCCCAGCAAGGACTTCCATACCATGTGGCAAGGATATGGATGTGGTTCATAACCACGAGGGTCCCCACATTAGTCCATGAAAAAAGATAAAAGCCTTTTGCTCTGCTTTCTTTGAGGGACTTTACCGCCACAGTTGGTATTCCTAAATTCTCTCTGAAAATTCCTAAAACAGCCTCACAATTGAGGAGAAGAGGGACAACACAGAGCCTGCAGGTAGGCAGGCATTTTCTGTCATTTTAAATGGTTATTGCAACTAACGTTGCTTCAAGCCCACGCTGCATAACAGCTCACGCACTGGCTGGTGGTTTGCATTAGCCATGCCATCACAAACCGTGGCTGAACTACACATCTAACAGGGAACAATGGAGAATTTAAAATGCATGTGGCTGATATGAAGTATTTACTAATAATAACACCCACCCCGTCCCCCAGCAAAGAAACTGTGCAGCAGTTGCTGTCACTGTACTGTGAATATACAGATTGAACAGGAAGGTGATACTAACATTTAAGTAATACTTAAAATGTTTAAAAAAATTAACACCAAATAAAGCTGCAAATCTAAATGAATATTAATTACTCAATGGAGTGATAGATTTCAATTTAATAAGTAAACTGTTAATAAAACAGAAGCTCACACGCTGGAATTAGTAAAAAAGCTCAGAAAGCTACAAATATTAAATCTCCCTTGTCTTTAAGGTTTGGGCGTCTTTTTTTTCCTTGGCAACAAGACCTAAAATTCAAGAGATGCCAGAAAACTATGAACTTATTTTAAATGAGCTGTGGAAATCTCCTGCTGTCCTGTGTCTCTCTGTCTGAAGCTATGACCTTCCTGTCCTAGTGTCATGTGTCTGATCATATAAAGAAATAATTCACAGTGCACTTCTTACATTTTACATATTAATTGATTAAAAATACCTCATATTCCACTTCACTTCTTATTTAATTTGAGCCTAAACATATACAGTGTTAGCAAAGTAGTTGTGTTTTTTTAAGCTCAAGAGTTTTTGCACATTCACAAAACAGTGAGAAGTTGATCTGGAGGAAACAGTTACTGATGCAGACAAGAAAAATTACATTGTTCATCTGTTAGAGAGATTCCTACCAAAAAGCATGAATCATACAGAAATGCAGGTAAAGCAAAACTTCTGAAATACCCTTTAAATTAGAACAAATCTGCTAGGAGAGTATAAAAAAATTGAAACAAACAAACGAAACCCAACAAAACAAAAAAGTCCTAAACGCCCAAATCTTCTTGAAACAGATCTGCGAACCGAATAGTTGCTTCTTTTTACTGAACTCAAATAGTTCTCTTAAAATTAAAAAAAATAAAAATCAGGTGAGTCATTTCCTAAAAGAGGTAACTTACTCTATCAGACTGTTAATTTAAAAGGAGATTCTGTTTCGAATATGTGTCCTTAAAACTGTGAAGGGCAGATCAGCATTTTCTTCTCAGTAAACCTCATCTCCCTTTCAAATATTCCCTTCAGTGAATACTAATGCCAGAATAATAACTCTAACAATGGGTGAACCATGATCAGAGAACACAGGAAAAAGTAAAAAAGACAAAATTTAACCCCAAGACACAGCAGACAGTTGCTTCTGCAAACGGGGCCTGGGATTTCAAACATCGGTCCCAGAAGCAGCAGCATGCCTTATGCTGGGAATTTCGATTTTGATTACTTAATGGCACTTCAGTCTCCTAAACTTTATTTTAAGGGTCTTTAAAAACCCTCTTGAGGGAGATACAGATTTCTCTTCTGAAAGAAAAGGAAGCTGCAGATTCTCTTCCTCACTACTGATTAACTTCATCAGTTCAAAATCTGTAGTTACTTGATGTTTCAATTCATCACCAGACTCAGCCAGGAGGGGCTACAGCCCATTCAGTTTACAGAAATGTGGGCTGTGGGATCTATAGAATCAGCAAGGACTGGCTTTGTCTTGGGCCTTGGAATTTTACTGTAGTTTATAAACTGACTTGGCAGAAAAGACTCCAGAAGAAAACTGTCAAGACCTTCCTCATAATGAAGGAGAAACCTTGCTAGTTCAGGGAGAAAAACACCCATGAAGAATAATGTGGATTTTGGTGAGACATACAAAACAAAACCAAATGAGCCCGGCTATTTTGATTTCCTCAGTCTGGCAGTTCCTTTTTATCTGAGATGACAGAGTTTGAAAAAAATAAAACAAAAGGAGAAAAAAGGAAAAAAGCTATCCAGTGATCCATATCCTTCAGTAACAACAGAAACAGAAGTGCTGCTAGTCAAATTTATGAGCCTTGAGAGATCTTGGCTGAAGTCAGTAGAGAAATACCTCCATTAAACACCCTCCACTCCCCAATTAATCCCTAACTCCTTTCCTCCCATATTTAAAGAATGAGCTCAAAATATCCGTGTTTTACTGTGAGCACAAAGTTTCTCTCTCCCTCTTTCTCTCTTTTTCTGGTGCTGATAAGTGATTTCATCCTCAGACAGTGCAGCTGAATACAAAAATATAAGTACTGGCAGCTTTCAGACTCACCTTTTCATCAAAAATTTGATGGGAAGACGGAAGTGAGCTGCTGAGTTATTCCTAATCTACCTGGAGGAGATTTTTCATGAGAGCCTGACTCTCTGGAGAGCAGCTCACAGCAGCTCTAATCGCAACAAGGCCCGGACATCCATTACATGATTTTAACACACACACATGTCATGCAGGTGCCAAGGTAGAGGAATGCTTGAGAGAAGATTAGAGCAAAATGTGGGTAAAGAGTAAAATGGTTGCAAACAGGGATGCCCTCTGACAGTGGATTTCTTGTCTGAACCAGCCAGGAGAAAGAAAGTGCAGCAGCTACCACTGACTAAAGCCATACTCCTCTCTTCATGCAATGCAAACCCAAAATGCCTTTTTACGCATGCTTAGCTGTGCATAGGTTTATAACATTTACCACTGTCTTCCTCTTCTGCATTCAGATCTAAGGTTATAAAACAAGAAATACTGTTCATTGCATTTACTTTCTGTTGCCATCAACTACTTTCCAAAAAAATCTCCTACCTAGTGCAGAACATGTTTCCTATTGAAATACGTGATCACAGATGGAAACGATACATTTCTGCTCATGTCTAGATTTGATCTCATGCTGGAACTTTTGCATCTAAGCACAAAAGCCACTGACCAAGCAGCTGTCAGATAAACATCGCTGATTCCTTACACACAGACATAGAACTACAAAATAAGCTAAAATAGTTGGCTTGTCTGGTCATTTCTCTAAACCTTTAGTTTTGTATCAGTGATTCCCTGTGATCTTCATTTCCACAGTGGATCCAGTGCTGTCAAATGTCCGATTTCTGGTGCCAAGTCATTAATCAAAACTAAAAAGCAGTTAGTTTTTAAAAAAATTGGCTTCTACCTAGGGTCATGTTAGGTTTTCTTGAATGGATAGTCTTTCAGCTTTCTGGTTGTCATCAATCTCCTTTAGAAACATCTCTTCAAAGAAGCATTTTACTAAGATAGTGCAGTCTTCATCTCTCATGGTTGCTGATCTTTACTGGCTTTATAATATCACTAGGAATTAATTCTTTCATTTCCATGTTTAAGAAAGGGAGAGATTCCGCATTTTTTGTTCACAGAGAAGGGAGGTTGTAATCCATGAGCTAGAAAAGCTGTTGGCAGTGCCAAGGCCAAATGAAGGGTCCATGTTGCCAGCAGGAAAAGAAAAGTGTTAACATTAGTTCTGTCATAAGGTATTAAACTAATTCCTTTTTTCAGACCACTGCTATCCTGCTGAAAGGCCAAATCAGCTCAATTATCAGGCATGACAAAACTCTGCATAGCATTGAATGTGTTGCAGTGAAGAAAAGCCCTGCCATACCTTGCTGCCCTCCTGGAGCAACCTATTGGCTTGCTGTGAGAAAAGGCAGATGTGGCTGCTGAGGAGATGACCCAAGTCCAGAAAGGCAACTGTATTCCCACATTGGAGCCAAGTCTGATGAAAAAAAATTTCCTAAAATATGCCAGCCCTCCCCTTTAGCAACAACCCTGAACTACACCCTACATTATTACACATTTTGGATCATCTCCACAGCAAGCTGCAGCACAAAAATCCCAATGTTAAATACATGCAGAATCAGTCCTTTTCTTGTCACTGTCATCAAAGGTGGCAGAGGTGCCCCAAAAAAATTTTCCTGTGGTTCTGGTGTACATGGTAGGTGTGGACAGTACTCACACTCACTTTGGCCAGCAGAAAATATGGACAACCAAGAACAAACCTGTGTCTCTGCCAAGAAAAACCTTCTTTGTAACAGGTCAACTGAGCATGGACTTCTGCCAGAGCCTAAACAGTTGCCTGACAAGGCGAAGTCATGATTGCAGGCAGTGGCTGCAAGGAAATGTTGGTGAGACTCCAGCCTCAGCACAACACGAATATCCCATCACTCTGGGGCTGGTCTACAGCCTGCTGAAGTCAAGGGGTACTGAAATTGCAAGTTAAATGCAAACTGTTTTCTGATTTTCTAACCAAGATAGCTTAAAGTCATGAATGGTTTACTAAAAATTCCAGCACAAATTTCCCAATTAATTATTGATTATTGCACATAAAACTTTATACAGTAATGCATGGTGGTCGCACAAAGTGATACTTATGTTTTAAGACAGACTTAAACACATTTGGACTAGGAAAATGTTGTCTCATTTTGAGTCACATTTTTGAAGACTTATACATCAGTTTTCTCCCTGGAAAAAAAAACACATACAGAAGTGGAGTCATTAGTTACATTCTTTGCAAGTGCATGATTTCCACTTCTCTCTACCTGCCGAGACAAGCACACAAGTTTTCACGTTGTTGAATGAAACCACTTGACATAAGCCTTTCTGGCAGAACTCCATCCATATACAAATAAAAAGCTCAGTCTCACTATAAAGGGGAAAAAAATAACACTGGTTTTTAAGTGATTAGTAGCATACACTCCATTAAAAAGCATGAGTTCAGATTACATTTGTAAGACACTGCATCTGCAGGGTAATAAGGGACACCAGACTGCACTTGTATTTTAAAGCCTAATGACACCTTTGAAAACTTTGAGGGCTCCTCTTGTCGATCCCTCTTCTGGGGCAGCATCAGAGACCAACAGGGCTCTGACACTTCCACATGGACTATCTTGAGGAAAACAACTTTCAGTCCTGCCTATCTGCTCTATTCTGCAGCAGCTTATCTTCAGAAGGGACTGTTTAATCAGCATTTGCCAAGCTCTGACGTCCTGCAACAGGGGCCCACTAGCACAGGTACAATCAAAATAATGCATTAGTACATCTAGACAAATGGGTTCCTCCTTTTCCTTCAGTAGTGTCATCTTGGCTTGTGCACTCCCTTAAGAGATGCTAACAACTGGCAGCTCTGCTCAGGGAGATCATTGATCTAATTCATTTTTCCTTCCCCCTTTAGGGAATGCTATCACAATGCTCTAAGATCATTGCCTTGTACATCTCACTCCCCTCCCCTGATGAAATGGCTCTGAAATGTCACCACCTGATCTGCAGGAGAAGTTGCACCCTCACAAGCCTTTCCATTAACTATTCCTGTTGACAGCTCCTTGTTTCTTCAACGAGCTGTCTCTCCTTACCCAAGGGGATGCTTCTACAGGACCTTCGCAGCTGGCTTTTAGCAGCCTGGTAATCACAGCTCACAACATACTGGTTGACAACCTCCTGTTTTGATATTTTACCTTTAACACTAGCTTTTCAATGATGCTGCTCAGCTTTAACTCAGGGACACTATTTCCATGCCATCTCTTGATATGTCTAGGGCTTAGCAGGAACAGATGTGTTTGGAAACCTAAATAACCCCACTTCTGAGGCCTCAAAGTGTGCTATTTCGTCTCATTTTTGAGCCATTTGAAATGCTTTCACAAGATCAAGAGGAACTTTACAGGTTTGTGCTTGTTTTCAGTGTGTATTTGTTCAGCAACAGATCCTTGTAAATGGCTGATTTGGGGCTGTATTTAAATAGGAAAGCATCTCAGAACAGTTGGATGGGAAATATCTTATCAGCAAATGCAAAAAGTCACCTGGAGCAGCTGCTTTCTGAGGTCACCAGCCTCTCCTAGCAGGGTAATGTCAATGCTGTCTGGAAAGCCACAATACATAAGAAAATAAAAGGAAGCTTGTGTTTGCTGTTGTTGCTACAAAGGGTGGCAATTTTCTGTGGCATGCAATATTTCCCACCCTCATGTTTGTGCGTTGTTCCACACTGCCCCCTCTCTTTGGGATGACTTGTCTGGTCCAGCTAAGAGAAGCACCATTTAAAAAACCTAAATATTGTATTTCTCATCCTTCCCAAGATGGCAGTTGCAGTGAGACTTTTGGCCTTTAGACATGCTATGTGCATGGTATCCCACAGCAGAACCTTTTAGAGCCACCTATTACCTGCTGGGCATCAACTGCTTTGACGGAACAGAGGACTGGTGGCTCTACAGATCTCCTCCTGATGAAGTACAGCTTTTCTATTTCTCACACTAGGACTAGAAAACTGGTAGCTTGTATGCCAGTGGAAAAAGTATCCCTTCCAAGATAACCTATTCTCCATCTTCAGGCAGAATATTCCTTTTAAAGATCAATTCACCAAACCAAATTTTCTCCGTCTATGAGATATTCACCAAAGCTTACACCCACCTAGGATTTATCATGCCTAATTTTGCATTTTCCCATCCTTACCTACAATTTTACCACGGCAAATGCACACTAAAATATTTACACATATTAATACAGTAGTCTTTTATGTTCCAGGACAAAAATAATTACCTTATTTGGGAGTATGCATTTGTTTGCCATTGTCTAACATTTTCTCTTATCCCTATAAATATATAGTCAGATTCTGCATCATGGAAACGAAAGTTCTGCCCCCCTAATTAAAAAAAAACAAACAAAAAAGGAATTTAAAATTCTTTAAAATTATGCCTAAAAGGACCCATGAATTCACATACACTACAGAGCAATGTAGGCACATGTTCATTAATCTCTTGCTGCTCATTAAAACGCATCATGAGTTTTAAAAAATCTGTCATTGAAAACCATGAATTTATATAAGTTCACAGTATAAAATGACTGAAAGTAGTGACATTAAAGATATTTGTTGATTCATTGGTATTATTTCATGACAGTATTCATGTGTATATATATGCATGTATATATATATATATATAGATGCATGTATGCATGTATAAAAGATAAGCACAGTGTAATGAAGACTACATCTAAAAAAAAAACTTGGCAACTGTAGCAGGCAGGTGTTTTCCATGGCTCTCTGTGAAAGAGCACAGTGCAGTTAATGATGCTGTGAAAGGCTGCCTGTAGACCAGAAACATATGCATCAACAGAAGATTACAGCCATGACAGACCTGCGAGTATATGGGTAAAAACTCAAGGCAAAACATCAGTGCACTCAATATACTCAATCCTACATCTAAAAGCATCTTTAAACAAAGAAGTGGCTGTCTAGAATGATATACACACCGGTAACATGGGAGCTGCAAACATTGCTACTTCCGCTCTGGAATAAAATCAAAGGCCAAGGGCCAGATTCCTAAAAGGCAACGTTCAGTCTCCCACTTTTCCTCTTAGGTTACATCCAAGAGAAAGTAAAGCATAGGATCACATTCTGGTCTTCCAGACATATGAAAGACTCCATTGAAGTCAATGTGTAAAACTCAGCAGTTCCCTACCATGTAATATTCTATATAACATTCGTGCCATTTCCCACTGGAACTAACAGTAGCCCTGAAAATCTCCCAAATCTGAGGCTTGCACTGTAGAGAGGATGCACAGCTGCACAGGGAGCAGGATGACTGGGAAGTCTTGTCATACCCAGTGCTCCCCTGGCACAGAGACCTGCCTTATGCCCCCTCTGCTACAGCACTTTCTGATCTAGGAGAAGGGTTTGCCACTTTTTATTTTTTAATACAGATAGATAGATAGATAGATAGATAGATAGATAGATAGATAGATAGATAGATAGATAGATAGATAGATAGATAGAGCCAGGACAGGGTTAAGTTTTTTACAGTATCCAGGAAGGGGTAATGGCTAGATCCTAATGTTATTGGATACCATCTCACATCACTTGTGGGGGTGGGGGTAAGGGACTCACTTCACCATTTCACGGTGGGTGAAACAGTCTGGAATTGGTTTGGTTTTTTAAAACATTTAAATTGCTTCTTTGTCTTACATGATCTGTTATTAATATTATTGCTATTACTGTTGGTTTTCTTATCTCTTTGCTGTTTCCAGTAAGTTATTCTTACCTCAACCCATGATTTTCACCCTTTTGTGCCTCCAACTCTCAACTCCATCCCTGGAATGGGAAGGGAGAGAGGAAGCAAGGGGAGTGAGCAAGCAGAGTCTGGTTTGGGAGGGTCTCAGTGGAGGTACTGAAGTGGGGAGTACTATTCCTAAACCATGACAAAATTATACATTAAATAAGGCATTTGAGAACCTGGTTTTCTATGTTATATCCTCTGAATACATATCAGAAGGACTCAAGAGGATTTCAATAACCAAATCTATAGTGGCCTGAAAACCTACAGGACAGTAGACTCCATTACTTTTTTCTAGAAAGTGATAGATATACATCAATACAACAAGTTCTGAGTAATCTGTAGAAACATTCCGAGTCATGTTGAATTCTATGTTTAACCACTTTTCTAATGTTTTGATTTGTAGTCCTTTATAAAGTAATCATTCATACAAGATGCAGTGTTACAGTTCAGAAATGCTACAATAGTTCTGTTGAACTACTCAGTTTTCATGATTTGGCCTATATGGGCATGCAAGGGATTACCTAAATGTATATAAACATATATAATATATATATACACACACATACAAAATGCTATTGGGATAATGAGAACTATAAAAATGTATGAACATGTATGCATACAAAGATTTTTGTATCCCTGATCTCATCAGGAGACTGTTCATTTTCTCCCAGTTCTGAACTTTATCCCAGTAAGCACTGATCCTGAAACAGCCTCTGGGGAAGACTGCCTTCATGTTTTATGTAGTTCTGTCACTGGCTTTTGGCTTGTCTTTCACTTTTTTCGTTTCTTCAGAAGCCACACAAACCTTTACAAAATTAAAATTATATCTTTGTCTACATTTTGGGTACCTTAGGTTTCACTCACAGATGTTCCAGTTGGTATGCCTTTATAACTATACTCTTCCCATTCCATTAAGCATGTGAGTACTATCCTAGCTCATGTCTTACACCTGAGGTTTCAACCGTTTTAAAATTTGTTAATACAGTTTAATATGTAGTAAAAACCACAATGGACAGAGAACACAATTTGTGGTATTTCAGAAATCTTTTCTTCCAGAAATTGTTTTAAATTGATACCAGTAGCTGCTTGTACGGTGCCTTTGCTCTTCAAATATAAGGAACTCATTGAAACTGAGAGCCAAAACCGACTCATTCCACACTTGTATTTTTAGTCCTAAAGTTCACTGTATTTGCCAAATCTGGATTTTCCAGCAGTAATGCAAATGGAAAGAGTTTCTCCATATTGAAGTATCCATAGAAACTGCAGGGTTTATGTATTATATAGGACATTTTGCCCAGCCTCTTACATTACTCAAGAATGAAGGAACAGCCAATTCTCTAAATATATAGACTCAGTTACAATAAATTTTCCCAAAACAAATTGACATAAAAGACGAATTTTGAGCTTTATAAAACTGTATGATATATTGATTATTGTCCCTACATGATGATGCACACAGATACAGTATTCACACTACTTACCAAATTAATATCTCTGCTCTAAGAATATAAAGCAGTTTACCATTTGTACCAGTGTTTTAATTAATATTCAGTAAATAAGGAGGCACTGTAGTAGTACTAGTGTATTCATGACCTAAAAATGTTTATATCTTTATCTCAGTTTTAAGGTAACAGTCCATATGATACAAAAATTTTTTTCAAGTCCCAGTGTGCACTTTGGCACCAAGTTTTGATTCAACCTAAATGAGAGCCTAGGTCCATTTCACATGGAGTCTTCCATCAGCAGCTAGGGACAGGGACAAAATACACTATAACTAAAGTCTTGAGAAGCACCAACATGTCTCTGACTAACAGAAGCTTTCTCAAGTCCATCTCCTCATGTAACATACCCCCACCGATGACAGCACACTCTTTATGCTGCAAATCACAATCAGGCTTATGTTGCAGCTGCACCAAAAGACCTTATGTAATGAATACTCCTTGGTAGCACTGGTTTTGATGGAACTTTCCATAATCTTAAAGAATCTGACCAGTTCAACTGATGCAAAATAAATAACATTAACATGAACAACAAGAATCACTCTCTGTCAAATTCATATGGGAAAAAATTAATAAATAAAAAGATAAAATTAATAAACAATAGAAACTGGTTCCCCAAGGGAACCAGTACTTGTTTTCCTGATGCCACAGGGAAATGTGCTCATTTCAGTAATTCAAAATAGATCTAATTCCTTTTCTTTTTTCCAGCCTGGCTAGGTGGTTTTTTTTTCCTTCCTTTCTTTTTAATTGTGAGACGTTGATCTGAAATAAACAAAATTTTTTCTACCAGGGGAATATCTTGATGATTCCCAAGAATGTCAGTTGTGTGAAGCATCCTGTCAGAAGTGCACTGGACCTGAGTCAGACAACTGCATCAGCTGCCTACTTACAAGGTAATTGTCTCCTAGCACAGCGCAGTACAAAGATCTCACATCATCATTTGGAGAAGCGGCTGTATTTTATTTACCACTAGCTTGCAGAGTCGACTAAAGAACCAAGCAATGAGTAGGGCAAACAAAATAGGGGCAAATGAGAAAACAATTTTTATGTGAACATGAACTACATAAGCAGTTAATGTTTAGCAGCATGATTCCCACAGATAAAGAAAAAATTCCTTTTAATATGTAAAATAACCTTTCTTTCATTGTCATCCTTTTGCAATCATAATTGCAGGAATGACAGCAGTGAAAAAATTAACAAGAATCTAGCATTTGCATAGCTATGGAGCTCAGCACATGGCATGAATATGCTTTGTGAATGCTGAGACCAGCAATAGGCTAATTTGGTAGATAATCATAGCACCTAAACGTCATCCTGAGGTGTTACACATGAATTAGGCTGATATTTCTAAACTGCCATGGGGAGTGAACAGAACCAGAAAGAAGGTTCTCCATAGGACGCTGCAGATCAGAGGTTTGTGCTGAGGTCATCTCACACCTAATCCAGGAGGCTGCTGGTTTTAAACTCATGTCGTACTCGTAACTGTATTCTCACATCTGTAGCTGGTTCTGTTGCATTGGATTGCATTGTATCCAGCTGATATTTGCACTGGTATGAAATCAGGATCAGGCAAGAAAAAAAACTAACCAAGCAATCCTGTGATTGGCCCTGAAATTATCTATGATGTGACTATGCCAATGAAAGGCACATCAGGACCAACGGAGTCCAAACAAATTAATAATTGAGGAAACATTAATTAATTAGTTAATAATTAGGGAGTTATGCATCGGCAATGACAGTGGAAGAGATCTAGGCAGAATTTTGGAGGGTGGACTGGATTTCTTCCATTCACAGTGGCATTTAAATTAGATTGTCTGTGCTTCCTTGCAACCTATATTGTGTCCTTTGCAAAGCAAAGAAGGAGCTGAACATCATTGTGGTAAAACACTCAGATCTCTGCAGTAATGACATCTTTGTGATCTTTTGGAAGGGAGCTGCTGTAGCCCCTGTAATAAGTTCCCTAACAATTTTAAATTTTGGTATCTAAGGTTTCAGAAAATTTTCTGTGGTCTTTCTGCACATTATGAAATCTGTTAGAAAAAAAACTTATTAAATGTGAAAGCTTGCAGTAAAAAAAAAAGTAATAAAGAAAAATCTTGCCCAGAGGCTAAAGAGTTCCTTATGAAAATTCAGGATGGATGTCATCTTATTTTGCAATAAAATCAATTAGATAATTTCACAAATTAAATTGCTGTTACTGGTTAAAAAAAGAAAAGAAATTAAAAAAAAAAGAAGAAGAAAAAGGGTAGACTTTTCAAATCATGGTAAAATTTAAATGGTTTCAAGACATTCAACAAAACTGGTTTTAAGCTTTGCAGATATTTTTCTCCTCTTCTTCCAGAATAAATCCAACAGTGATCATAGCAACTCAAATTTATGAAGGCATATTCCAGACATTCTTTAATGCCATTGTCTGGCTCCAAAAAAGCATGCATTGTCTTAATATTACAGAAAGCCTACTGTTGCCTAAGTGTACAGAAAAGCTCAGAGCCTGTACTGACATTCAGAATGGTGCTCAGCTTCTCTAGAAACTGAGTCCCAAGTCCTCAGATACCAAAGTAGTCCAAGCAGTTAAGTGTGGAGGATTGCAGCCTCTCTTTTCTTTTTATTAACATATATATATAACAGTGTTGCATGAACACTGTCAAAATTTAGCCAACTTTATTTTATATTCTTTTAATACTCAAATATGAACTGATGCTTTTCTATTTTTCTCCAAGCAAATTAAAACAGTAGACATTAAGTAGCAGTGGAAAACGGACCATAAATGTCTTCATATAAAAGAATTCTGTAGCAAATGTTTAATTATCCAGTGAAAGGAGAGCATTCAGCAGCATAACACCTAAGTGTTTGTAGATATGTGTCCTGGTTCCGGACAGGACAGAGTTAATTTTTGCAGTAGCCATTAGAGGCATGGCTAGGACCTGGAGGTTATTCTATACTACCTCACATTGTTTCTGGGGGCAGGCGAAAAAGGGTCCCTTTCTGGCTCACGTAGCATGGCGCAGTCAGGTATCATTTGGAGTTCCACGATGTTATGGTGAGGAGCACTTGCATGTGAGTCCTTTGCCTTTATAACTTTGTTATTAATATTGTTCTGTTCCCATTTGTTTTCTTATTTTGTTGTTATTTCCAGTAAATTGTTTTTATCTTAATCCATGATCTTTGCCTTTTGTGCCTCCAATTCTCTTCTCCAGCCGGCTGCAGGGGATGGAGTTGGGGGAGTGTGCAAGCAGCACATGGTTTGGAGTGTTTTGGTGAGAGCACAAAACTGGGGGAATACCATTGCTAAACCAAGACAACCTTATTTGGCGCCCAATTTGAGGCACAAAGGGTTGAGACAGAAACAGATCTGCCCAGAGTGAATTGGAAACAAATTTGATCTAAGAATTTCTTGTATTAGGTCCAGAGGCACTGGTCACAATGTTGCTTGGTCTGCTCACATGGTTGTGGTATCTAATCATGTATGTGTTTCCCTATATCCACTGTATGCTCCTCGCAATGTTCTTTTTCAGAGAATGGAGAAGGATCAGGATTACTTTGTGGCTGTACTGAGTGATATCAGCTTATGACACGATAACATCAAGGGCAATGAGGGTCATTTAGTATGTATATTCAGTGTTACTCTCCTACCCTTATCTCTGGCACTAGGTTTGGGAGGCCATTAATAATCATACCTGGCTGGTGAGGAAAACAGGGGTAATTGACTTTCCCCAGCTTTTCCTTCTTCAGATCTATTACAATAGCTTTTGAGAATTTTGAATTTCCTGTGGGTATTAAGGAAAGTATGCTTTTGTTGCTATGTCTCCTCAGTACAGTCTATATCATGTTTAGATGGTATGGTAAACACCATATGGTAACTCAGTATGGTAAACACCATGTTTAGAGTCAGGACAGAGATTTCAAAGAAGACCAGTCAGAGATTGGCCTTGAGGGTGGGCAGTCATGAGTGGCATGGAATGTGGGAGAAAATGGGCCAGTTTTGGGGGAAGTTCTCTGCTCCAATCATTTGGAAGTTAATCCATGAACAACTATAGGACCCTAATAAAGTGACAGAATATTTGCAAGGAGAATGCTGTGGCAACTCCACAGAGGAGTAACTTGTTGAAGTGTGCTAAGCCCTGACTACTGTTTTTTGGACACTACTTGTCACTAGACCACACTCAGCAGGAGAAGAAGGAAAGCAGACCAACAGGCACTGTGGCCACTCCAAGACCGAATCAGTTTGCTTAGTGAAGTATGACGAGGTAGCAAGACCCTCAGAGTAAGCTGAAGAGGCAGGGACAGAGATAACCACCTGACCCCTATCCCTGAGTGTGCTGTGAGACATGTGAAAAGATTTCAGCCTCGAGACCGGTGAGCCCCTGGTGACCCGGACTGCTGCGATATTGCCGCCCAGGACGTGAAACTAGGTGGTAGTGAAGCCAAGTAACTGTAACCCCTGTCCCAGGATGTGGCCATTGACAAGGAAATTGGGACGAGGACAGAGACTCTTTGCCTCTGGAGGTGACTCTGTCAAGTGTGAGACAAAAGTATTCTCACAAGGATGATCTAGTAGTGTCCCCAAGCAGGTGAAATGCCATGGAGAAAGGTATCCAGTACCTGTGAGAATTAGCTATACTGGAAGTAATCCATAAGGACTCAAATAATGTTCCCTGTAGATCCAGATGAGATCCAGTGTATACAATCTATGTGGTGGAAGTTTGTACGGAGCATGCCATCACTGTACACCAACTCATTGGCATTGATATAAATGAAAAAAAGAGAACAAAGAGTGCTTTAGGTGGCTACTTGACTCCAGAAATATGAACATTAGTGTCCCCAGGTGACCAAGAAGGCCAATGGCATCCTGGCCTGGATCAGGAACAGTGTGGCCAGCAGGAGCAGGGCAGTGATCCTTCCCCTG
>JAWMRA010000113.1:26656286-26704028 GCA_035584735.1 Pseudotriccus pelzelni
AGATAGATAGATAGATAGATAGATAGATAGATAGATAGATAGATAGATAGATAGATAGATAGATAGATAGATAAAAAATTGTGAAGACATTCACCTTGGTTAAGTAGCCTGATTAGCTGAGGTATTTTGCACATTTGACCCACAGCAGAGAATCAGGCAGTAACCTTTATCAGTGAAACACAACCATGGAAAAGCAGTCCAGCCTCACAGTCCAGGCTGCCCTGTCTCCCCAGATCCTCCAAAGCCAGCTACTGCTCCTACCTAGGCTTAGCCCTGCCTTTTTATAGTCAAGGATAACATACTGCACATCAGAAGTGATGTACCATATGCCTGGCTTTCCAAATCTGGAAGCCAGAAATAGCATGTTTCTACCAGTAACTGTTGCTCTTCCTGAAAAATGATAATATTTTCTTTAAGCTATTTTTAAAAATAAATAATCTGGCTCCTTCTACCAAAGCTATAAGCACCTCCCTCAGGAAACTATTTTCACTCCAGGAAAACAGCAAATGCAAGATATTTTCAGGTGGGTGGATTTTATTTAGGGTTCTAGCAATTTAACCAAAGACTAGAAACTACAGCCATATCATAACCCACATAGTTTCCTTCTGTTTACCTGTGTAGGGTCTAATCACCTATGCAACATCTGTTGGTACTCTGGCATTATTGGCAAGACACCAAAATAACCATGTTCTGTATAACAAACAGTTGCAGTCTGCATCTCTCTCCTGGTCTCTTTGCTTCAGCTTACAAAGCCACAGCAAACCCTTCCTGCTTGCCAGGGTGGGAGTGAGTTCAAAAAATGTCCCTTCAAAGGTGTGATAGAAACCAGAATTGCATGATTATGGTGTGCCTTGAAAAACATGCCTTTGGGTAATCTCAATTCCTGTCTGAAAAGAGCAGGATTAGATGATAAAAACTAAACCACAATCAGAGCAGCAGAGTCAAATAGTGAGCCATTTTGGACATAAACTCGGAAGCACTCGGAGAGACCACTGGCTACACCCTTCACATTTCTAAAAATACATCAACCGAAGCACTTCTTTTAAGAACAGATTTGTTTCCAGGTTTAGCAGGAACCAGAACCACCTTGCAATGTGTGCTAGGTATGCAGGGAGCAACTGCACCACTCCCATGGGGTCTGCAGACAGAGCAAAGGCAGCAGAAGAGGACAGCAGCTGAGGTTTGGAAGTAAAGTGACTTCCTTAAGATTGCACACCAGGCCAGAGCTCAAAGAAAGTCATGTCACCAGAGTGGGGTTTTTTACTTCTAGATTTTCCAGAGTTCATGGCCAAAAGCACTGTCAGTGCTGTTCAGATTTTGTCTCCCTTTTCTTTCATCTTTTCCATCCCCTTGCCTTCTCCCCGTTCTGTCCAGCAGACATTTCACAGCACGTGAAGGATGACCCTGTGCAACGAAAGGTGCTCCCATCCCTCGGAAAGTATCTAAGATCCCTGCAGCCCCACCTGAGCTTGGCCCTGTTGTCCAGCCCTGCCATCCTCTCCTCCTCTCTGGATGTGGAGATCAGAGAGAGACCTCCAATGGCAGCAAATCCAGCATGAGACCTTACCACAATGACAGATGCCTGTGTGCACAGTAAACCTGCACTGCCATATGCCCTGTGACTAATCATCTCACAGGTCCCGAGGAACAGGCAAAATAATGATAAAGTGTTACATATACCCTGAGGGAATACAGGGGTCTGTAACGTGGACATACTTAATTTGTTGATTAAGGTCAGCAGAGTTAACTGAAGAGCAAAGACGAAGAATGGTGTCATACGCATGCATTTTCAATTTATAACTTACTCTCTCCAGTTCTGGGGAGGGGGGCTTCCCTTCTCAAATGTTTCAAGACAAAAAAGGAAGAAAAAAAAATCAAAGCAGCTTCCCCAGAAGAGCAGCACACTGTGCAGTGTACATGAATGAGAAAAATAATGTGCTTTCCTGTTGCTGAAAAAATATCTAACACATTTGGATTACTTCAGTTTTTCCTCAAAATTTATGCAGATGCTGCTGACCATTTCCCTTTTATACTGATTAGCTTCTTCCAGGAAGCATTTTTTTCCCCCCAAACACTCCTTTCCTTCCTGAAGAAGCTTGGTTCACACTAGAGGATGCTTCTCCCAGAAAGAAGTCAGAGAGTTATTTTTAAGAGAAAAACCTTGTGTAGTAAGCGATTTTGCAAGACTAATGAAGAAAGTAGTTTGGGAAGAAATCCCAAACCTATAAAAATATTTTTTCCTCATTAATTTTTTAATACAGATTTCATTAAGGACAGGGGTAATAAATGTAATTGCATATGCACATCTCACTCAGAAAGTATTCCTACCAAATATTGTGAAAGTATTTCAATAAGACAGCAGTAAATATGAGCAGAAAGTAACTCCCATCAGCATCAAGAACTTTGTCTTATGCACTGAGTGCATTGCTTTCTGCTTCAGACTGAGGTTACCCACATATGTGTTTAGTAGACCTGGACTGAGAACATAAATCAGTCTGTGCAGGATTGACAGAACTTTTTGGGATTATTTCCATCTCTTTCACAATGTCATTATCAAAATCACTGAAACGGTATTGAAAGAAAATCACATATATAAAATAAACACATCTTAAAAGAAATCAAACTCAGCCAAAGACATGGTGTAGTGGGCAATATGAGGAATAGTATTCAATAAGGAAAACATAGTAGAAAATCTGAAAATTGAGATCTGTATAGCTTGTGATGATGTAAGATCAAAGAAGATGTCTTCTGGGACCTCTCTGGACTTAAGCTCAGACACCTGCTTTACACAGATGGATTAAAAGGGTAATACAAATCCTGGGAACAGATTTTGTATCCTGAAATTATAACTGATTATAATAAAGGTGCATAGCATGTTAAAAGGAGCTCTTGGGGGCAAGGGAGAGCCACTCAGGAAGTTGACTTGCTTGTCTAGCTGTGACCGAAGTCTTTAACAAATTAGCAGAGAGCCCTATGCAGAACTCTTTTAGCATGACATTTACTCCATTCCTGCTAGTTATTTCCAGGCACTACAAAACCTACCTCTTAGGAACATCTTTGCCAACAGAGTCGGCACAAAAGCACACCTGGCGTAACTTAAAGTGGAAGAGATCTACCAGGCTCCTGTAAGGCCCTAAAGAAAGTTAAAACAAACAGTGAGTCAGTGCAGGACAGCTCTCCTTTCTGGTTCTTATACTCTCTCTTTGCTGCACAGAAAATTTATAGCCTTCAGGTTCCTGAACTAACACCTTCCCTGTTAATCACATTCACCAGTGATACGATATAGCCACAAAAATAATATTCAACTGACACTGGCTTGATTTTGTATTTCTTACCCAAGTAAAACATGCAATACAAAAATCACATTTCCTTATGTGTTTTGGAGGTCCACAAGCATATGTGTTGCACACACATCCACACACACGCACAACTGTACATAGGAGCCATGTATCACAATCAGTTTCTTAAATTTAAAAACATTATTAACTCAGAGACAGGAAGGAGCCTCTGGAGCAAGGGAAAAAATTTGCTAAGATAATGACTTTACTCTAAATAATCTGACAATCTCTCCTTCTTTGGCATTTTTTAATCATTTAGAAACACAGAACATGACAAGGCAACTTGCACGACCAGTGTCACCGGTTTAGAGTTTCTTCAAGCAGCTGAATTTATAATGCTGTAGGGTAGAATAACTTTATTTTTTATGCTTAGCTTATAACTATGGAAAATCCTTTATAAGCATACTTCCTCCTAGCACACAGTATCTATCCAATCTATCCTGAAGCATGAACACTGACCCATATTCTTCCTTTCAAAAATGGCAACAGTCCAAAGAGTTTTCCACTCCTACGGTTTTGGGGTTTGGTTAAATCTTGTGTTTAGAAGCTAATTTCTTCTAAGCTTACCACCAAGATATTACAGTTTCTCAAAGAGAAGGTGCTCGTGAACAAGCCATTTACTTGCCTGCTGAATTTCTTACAAATGTGGGTGGGAAAAGGTAATATCTTCAGTCCAAGACATTTCTTATGTGGCAACGTTATAATCCAGTACCAAGTTTTACAGCAGTATGTATAGATCCATTATTGGGCTCCATTCAAGTTAAAGGCACCAATCAAAGGCAAGGAGAGTGCAGAAAGAAAATGAGAAAAAGTTTGTTTATCCAGCATATGAGCAAGTCACAGCAGGACTGCAAAAACACACCAGATGACACGGTCAGCAGGGAATGAAATACCCAGCATATAGTCCTTGGTGAGCCAAGATTATCCATTAATCTAAGATTGCAGAAAACAGAAAAGATGATCACAGCCCCTATTTGAAAGGAGGGGGAAAGGCGGGGAAAAATTCTGGACTCTGCTAATTTCACTCTGTTCAGTGAACCTTTATTTTTTCACTTAAATCACTGATGCTGATGTTTGTTTGATTCCCCTTAATCAGAGGCATTGAGTGGATTTCTTCATGCTGTTCCAGTAAACACTGCAGTGACAACAACACTAAATTAGATCTCAAGCAGCCAGAAACCTGATTAGAAGATACAGATTTTTACAAAAATATTTTACTTCCTTTTCACTTTAAAAAAATGCCAGCATTTTCCTCCACCATCCTGGAATTGTCTTCATTAATTGTGCTAAAATTAATATTAAAATTTATAAAATCCAAGGGGTAGTATCTTCCTCTAAGTTTTATTAAGAGGTTAATAGCTTTAGTTTTCAGAAACGTAAAGGCAGTTTTAAAACATTATTATGATTGCAAAATATCTCAGTATAGTTTCTGCATTTTGTTATTGAAACAGCCAGCGAACCCACGGTACCAAGTTTCTGAATCCAGACTGAGCTTGTGAGCAGCTGAGCCCAGAGTGGACTGAGGGTGCTCTGCACATTTCCAGCAAACACTTTGCACTCTTTAGGGTTGGGCTTTTATATTTGAAACAACTTTTAAAAAGTTTGAAAGTTAAGGAAACATCGTTCATACACAGAATTGAGCAGTGGGCTTCATCACAACATCTTGTTACAGGAATCCCTCTAGCTGTCTTAATAAATTTGAAGAAGCTTTCATTACAGGTCCTATTTGATGGAAGGCACTTACCTTATGATTGATGTGTAATTGGGCTCAATGTTAAAGAGCCACTCTCTTCTCCAGAAACTCTGCAAGGTGATGCAGTGTATAAATATTTCATAGAACATACTTCTCCGGATTACACTGGAGAAAGAGATATATTTATTTCAAAAAATGCATGTTGGATTCTATTCAGCTTTATACTGTAAAATGAATATTTCTAAATCTTAATATCAGAGAAACAAAAGTTATTTAAATATTTACCTTTCAAATATTTTAATAACTACATTAGTAACAATAACATCTTTTATGGTTTCCAAACTTAATGATTTTTATTTGCCTCAAGTTCTCAAAAAGTTTAACCCTCAACAGTGTCTCAGTTAAGACTTCTTTGGGATTGACATGAATGATGTCAACTGAGATTAAAAATGACAGATGATTAGAAATACAATAAGATTTTAAGTAAAACCAGTTTGTGGATCTTTCTAGGAGAAATAATAAATATAAAGAACAAACTAATATAGATAGCAGGATTCACACACATGTCAGTAAAAACATTCTGAATAAAAAATCTTACAGAACAACACATTCCTATCCAGAGCCACATATATCAAGTAATTTTGTAATTCTCACTCTTTCTTATGCTGAGCTGTATGCAACTCAGCTAAATTAATTTCTCTGTGTTAAAGGTTCAGTATGAGCTCTTCACTTTTGGCACCAGAGCCGAAGTCTGGTCTCAGCGACATGGCTATATTGCTCATGTAAGCCTGTGGGAATTTTATCGGGAAACTGCTAAGTTTTCTGGTTTTACTAGGCAAGCTGAGAGCAGAATTTGGCCCCACACAGGCTTAGTATATAACAGTTGGAGATTACCCAAGTGCCTTGCTGCTTCTGGTACCAGTAGGCACCTTCCACTTGTATGTTTATGACACTTTTCAGTGTCAGACCACAGGATTCCCCCAGAGCTTCCAGCAGTGGAAAATTTTTTCACTCAGGTTGATGGGGACAAACTCAGCCCCTTATCCTCAATGTGGGCAGAATAGTGTCTTTATGGTGGAATTCCTCGCCTTCAGGTCCCCTAGCTTGTCTCCAAATGCATTTCATTTCCTTCCCATTGACCTCTCTGAAATCACTTTTGTCCCCTCAGATGTCATGACTTCTGTCACTCAAGACGACAGTCTTCTGTTGTCTCATTCTTTGGTTTCTAAAATTTTCTATGGCTTTCCTTTTCATATTTCTGTTCTTATTTTCCAAGAGGGTCTACAAAGATTTCCACGTCTGTTCTCTTTTTGGTTCTTTTCATCTTCCCAGAGTTCAAATCTCATCCCACTACAGTTGATTGTTACAGTATTTTTGAGAGATTCTCAGCATCTCTTTTCTTTTTCTCTTTTTTTTTTTTTTTTCAGTGCTGTTAAATCTGTCAACATCCCCAAACAAAATTTCCCTAGAATTATGATTTCCATAAATTTCCATCAGGCCTCAACTTAGCCTGGTGCTCTCCATTGTATCACACCCACCAGCTGCAATTTTTGCTAATACCGACAGACAATACTCGCATTCACACACAGAGTAATATGGCAAAATGAACTTCAAAATTGCAGATATCCTTCACCCCTACCCCTCCATTTTTAAATTAATTTTATTTCACTTATTTATTCAGGCTTATTGACTGTCATCTTAAAGATGTCCTGAGTTGAAGGCCCGATTTACTACGACAAGCTTAAAGTAAGGAGTCTCCTGCTACAGGCTCCTTATGCTATCATTAATAAAACAAATTCCAAATAACACAAAGTCCAGCAAGGAAAGAAAGGGACAAAAAAAGGCAAGCAAATGATCATTTATTAAAACTGACTGCTTCTAAGAAGGACATTTTTACAAGTAATACAAAAAGCAATGAAAAGGTACTCACCAGATTTTATTGAAACATCTCTGGGGAAAATCCATTAGAAATCCATTTGCAATCAGTCCAGTATCAAATTTCTACTGTAAATATGGCAGTTAAGAAGGTCAAGTTACCCAAGGCTGTGTAAGAGTGAAATGAGCAGTTAAAGGGGAACTTATGCTGAGAGTATTTTGTATACAATTTATGTCCTCTACTCTCTGCTAAAACACATCACACAATTTTCTTATATGTTACATGACATTATATTCACAATAACAGGCTACTGAAATAATGACTCATCACTGATTTCCTTATCTCCATGCAAACACTTCGGAACTGTGCTTGAATCTGATGCACCAGTTAGCTGGGAGTTGGGCCCATGCCAATATGAGAGTTGCTGTAAACTGTTGGATGAGTATAAATGACACCCACACCACTGGTGCAGAAAAAAATATGTAACTTGAGATTATGAAGTGTCCTGCTGTGACACAAATGGGGTGGAAAGGTACTTAGTCCAGAGAGAGCCATAAATAGTTTGAAGTCAAAAAACACCCAAGCAATGTGTACGGGTAGAAAGTGATTAAGGAAGTGACAAAAGTGAAGGTGGCTATCCAAGCCCTGGTGCTCAGGGGTCTCAAGACAAAGCTTCATCTGCACTGTGATGCACAGCCACGGCTGGGCTATGTATTTGGTGAACCGTGCAGTGAAAGGGATCTATGAACTATCCTCGATGTAAACCTCCTCCCCACACAGCATCTCTGGCACAGGAGTACAACCCATACGTGTGCATCTCTAGACTCTTGTGATGTATATGGTTCTGGAAACAGTCTTGGCTGCACATACACAAGGGAGGAGAGCCATCACCTCACACTAAGGAGGGCTATGCTGTGGTGCACCACCAGCACTGCAGCAGAGCTGTTGCTCAAGGCAGCAAGTGGCAATGAACAGACATGCTCTGTCCCTTTCACAAGCAACATGTGGGAAGGGATCAGCAGCTGGGTGAAAAAAGATAAAGACAAAGAAATGAATAAAATAAAAAACCTAAAAAGAGCTGGCATTAGGAAAAAAGAAATAGAACATAAAAAAAAAAATTGGGGGGAAAAAAGCGAACAACTTGCAGCCATCGAGAAGACACCATCAGAAACTTAGAAAGAGCAAATGGTAACCAACTTCAGAGGACTAGCCTACAAAGGCTAGACAAGGCCCCTGCAGTGGCCACAGAACAAAGAAGACACTGAAACTCCCACCTACTGCCTTCCACACACATTCACGAAAGTCAAAAGACTTTTGATTTTGTCCATGGAGACTAATCCTTAACGCCACTTACTTAGGACTTACTAATGTCACTTACTTAGGAAAGAAGCACAGAAACGGCTCCCGTAGATGTTTTGTTTACCTGCTTTCAATCACAGTGTCTTCAAAGCACTTCATAGCCATTAAAGATTCCTTCTCACAATGCTCCACTGGAGGCAATGTAACAGTGTTATTTCCATCCTGCAGGAAGGAAGGCAGAGAGGGTAAGTGTTGCTTGCCCACACATCATAGGATGCCTGAAGCAAAGCAAGGAAGTGAGCTCAGGTTTCCTATGTCTCCCCTTCACATCCTGCTATGTCCTTTCCTACGTCTCTCTCATCCCTTGTGAAAGAGCAATGTTTGGAAAGGTGCCACTGCTATGCTCAGAAATATAACAATCATGAGGGTAAACAGAGAGAGCATCAGCTGAGTCCAGTCACAGTTCCATCTAAGTCAATGTCTAACAGAGCTTGAAACTGCTTTAGGCAGAGCTTACTAAATGTCCCAAGAGCCATGATTAATTCTGGGGAGAGAACAGCTTCAACCAAAGCGACCCCAAACCTTACTTTCCAATCAACAGTAAACCAAAGGTAATTAATTAAAAATATAGAGATAATAAATTATATTAAGGAAGAATAGATTGTAACTGGCAATAATTCAAAGTTATTAAATAAAAAATTAGATAAGAGAAAATACAGACTTTTGGAGAAATATAGGACCGATGGATATCAAGGAGAAAGCAAAAGGAGGACTTCTTGGTGTTTGGAAACAAAAAAAAAATTAGTTGCAACATGTACTTGTCCTTTATTGGAAGAAAAAGTGTGTTGACAACATTAAAAAATAGTAGCTTTCCTGTTTTAATACTTAAGAAGACAGGTGGTACATACACAAGGATGCTAAAATACTGTTCAGGTAAGTGGTTAACCAAGCATGAATTTAATAGATACGTGAGGGATGTAGACCATGATAGCAAATACTAAAGTTAGATATCAGCTGGAAACAACTTTTTAAAAATTGGACCTTTTAAAATTGGACCAGATTTTGCAGTGCTGGGTAAGTTCCAGGTCAGAAACCCTATCGTACTGATACTAAACAAACAGGACAACAAACTTAGATAAAACAGACAAAGCCTGTGCAAGAAGGCTATTTTAATTTTTCACTACCATTATGAACATGATTGATAAAATATAAAATTCTAGCCAAAAAAAAGGATACCTGTAACCTTTTGCAAATAATTTCAATCAGTACCACAAATATTTCATTAGTACTGCATATGATCAGTGGGCTGCTTAGTAGCCCCCTCATCATCCTGTGTAGATGAGGACCTGTCATTGACTGGTTCAACAGCAATGTGAGCTAACATCGATGATATTCAAATTATCATCAATAAATCAGTAATAGACATAAAATCTCTGCTGTTATAATGTGTGGACAAAAGAAAACACATACTATAAAGAAATTATGATGAAAACATGACAGTTTTATCAAATTATCTGGATCATCTGACTGACCAAGGCAGTGGACACTTGAAAGCAATGATTGAAGCCTAGGAAAAGAAGAGCAGGAATTCACTGAAAGATTTGAAGGGATTTTCTTACTCCCAGACTGCAAAAGGCTTATCTTCAAAAACTTCTAAATTGATTTTATTTAAAAATTTCTTTTTATGCTTCTTTCTTTCTCTTCCCATTTTTTTCCAGTATGATAAGTGTAAAAATAATTTCTTTTTTCTACTTCTAGGGTTTTTCCAACAGAAATACCAGTGCAGAAACATTCTCTGAGCATTAAAAGTGCTCTATGTAAGTTTCATTTGGATTCTCTTTAAGCACCTTTGTTCTCATTGTCCATGCACTTCTAATTTGGTTGGAATGGGATTTTATCGCTGGGGTTAAGACTTTGAGGAATGCCATTCCACTCCTCAGCCCGATCCACACCGTTGTATTGCGTGTGTGATCTGGGACTATCTTACAACCTCCTGTAAATCTAGGCTTATGGTCTTGAGGGGAAATATCATTTTATGGGTGACTCTTCACATTCCTGTAAGGAATTCATTTCAAGTTGTCATACTCCTTTTCATTCCCCTCTTCACTCACACAAATGCCCTCCATAGAAAGATCACTCACCGCTTCTGAAAAATCATGAAGCTTGGGAAATTAATGATTCTCATAGCCTCATAACAAATGTGTTTCCATTTCTCTCAATGTTTTAATTTTGCTGAGACAAAAAAAATCCCAACTCCCTTGCTTCCTCAGAAATTGATCCTGCTGGCAGCTAGTAAGTCTGTCATCCCCACAAGCTTTAAACATCATCCATATCATTCCGTATTGATACACGTCATTTCTTTGCTTTCCATACTTCTGCCCATATGTTTAGATGCTAAAGTTTCCTTCAAACTCATTATACAGACAAATAGTGCATGAGATGAAAGTAACATCTTAATTAGTAGTGTCACTGACACATTTTCTGCAAGAAAATCTTCACTGAACCAAAAATTCCCCATATGCTTCTTTATATTGATTTGCACCTGTTGTCAATTCTGTGCCAGCAGAAATACCTGAAAGAGCTATGAAGAAAAACCATTGGTGCTATCTGGTGCTACCAGAGCCTTCAACTGCATGTCAGAGAGACTACCAGCTGCCAACCACCCAGGGACATGTTTAAGCATTCTCTTGCAAACCCAAGGCAACCTCTTGCAGGACAAACTGATGACGCCTGACCAACACTTTCAGTATTTCTCTTGAGTAAGAAAATATTAGACAGATCAGACACGTGTCTTCAGAAAGAGTAGGACTACCTGGGTACAGACATTAACCAGAGGAGGCTGTAGTCAAATAGCGAATCAACCTAAAACCAAAGCACTCAATGGCCTGAGGATCAGCAGAATAGCAATCGCTAGTGATCTGCCCTCAGTGGAAAGAGCTCTCAGAGAAGGAGACATCAGAACAAGCTTTTGAAAGCCACAAGCTGCAAGAAGCAGTAGCAGGTTGTGCCAGGTACGTGCAAAGTTTCTGTTTTCACTGCTTTCCCCAAGACAAACATCGAGCTGTTCAGAAAACAGCTGCGTGAGCCCAGGAGTCTGAGAGAGGTTTTCCCCATCTTATGTTTGAATTCCTGTTGTTAAGCACAGGGCAAACACACAACAGGAATTCAAAGTCAGGCTGCCTGATCCTGCTACACTTGCCCTTGCTTTCCTCCTTCTCGGTGCTGGGAAGAGAGTTTGCCTATTACCTGCTGCTGGATGTGTAAAGCAACACCACTGTCTACTCTCAGTATGGTGAATATGAAATATTAGACATAGTGGGCATCTCTTTTCAAAAAGGACATGTTGATTCAGTGCTCTTGAATCACAAGTTTTTGCTTTGTCACACTGACAACCTTTGGTGACGCTACCATATGCTTCTGATGCTTCATGCAGTCTCATGTCAGTGGAGACAACTGCATCCTTCCCTAGCACATTCTGCCTTTCTGCTGGGATAAATATCTACCAGAATCTGACCCTACAATCTTTTTCAATAGATGCTTTATTGTGTTAGTACCAGCCTGGAGACTGGGAATAATGTGGAGTGATTGGGTGCACTTCAGTGATGATCAAGCCATGGCTCAGTCAGATCATGCTACACTTACTATACCTAATGAAAATGCAATCAATGTGCACAGCCTTCTGCTCAGATACACCTTGTAGTAATGCCATCACATAAAAAGCAGAGTTATATCCTAGAACACATACATAGCTTCTCTTAGCCAAGCCAAACAAACCCACCTACTTTGCTTCTGGAGCCACTTTTTCCTATACCATCAACACAAGCCACTTCTCTTGGTTTATATTTCTAGCACCAGAGACAGGCCTGAACACCTTCCTCAAAGCGACTGTTATTTGAGGCCAGTAAAAAGCATTTTTGGCCTTTCTCCGAGGTTTTCCAATCCCTAAATGACCTTCATATGTGTTTTCCTGTACATTTTCCTGTAACACCTTAAGAATCACTATCTTACTGCCTTTAAGCAAAACTTCAACCTTTAGGTCTAGATTCAGTAGCACGGTATCTGTCACAGTCTGACAAAAAGTTTCATTGCACTTGAAATTTGAAAATCCCATCCTCTGCAGTTTTCCAAGTTGTTATTAACCTCTAGTTTTCATTTTCCAAAGACTGTCATGTGAGACTAACTTTCCTCTTTACCAAAAGTCATGTTGCTTTTTTCTGGTATTACACAAGTGCAATCTCGCTTCACGCACCTGTATCCAACATAGAATTTAAAATCTTCATTTACTCTCAGATGAAAGTCCTTTTTTGCTGCAGCACTGCCTGTTGCTCCTATGAAGAACTCCTTTGGTATTGTGTTTTGTCATCAACCACTCACCATGCTATGCTTATTCTGATATCCATTGCTTTCTGCTACCTTTGGAACCCATGGTTTTAAACCTCAGATACCCTTTTATAATCCTGACTTTTTCTATTACTCCCGCAGTTACTTTTTATCTTACCAAGAATACGCACTACATCTATAGGAAGAAAAACAGGCATTATGGCTGGATAGACCCCTCATGTGGGAGGATCCATCACTCAGTTTTAAATGTAGCCTTAGCTTCCCAAATGTAGCTCTTAACCCTAGATCAGTTACACTGATTTTTCACTTTTGTTTTCACAATCTCCGTCACTCGCATCGTTCACATGGCTGCGAGGAGGGTTACTACGGAATGCAGTACTTCCCAAATGTATACCATACAGAGCAAGAGTTAGCTTTCTCTTCCCAAGCTAAACCTATAAAAAAGATGAGAAAGGATGTCAGCACTAAGGCTATCTTCCAATTGCTTTCCCTTACCAGGACACCTGCTGCCTAAAGCTCCGGCAAAGTGCTGTTTAAGCTGCCTTCAGCTACCCTCCACATTTCTGGGGAGTTTCCATTTTTGACAGGTTTAAAGAGCTCCATGCTTTCACTCAGGTATTTTGAGAGTTCATTTTACACCTGGAGTCAGTGTAGGTGACCACGCAGTGCCCTGCAGTGCGACTAAACCACTTTTCCTGTACCTAAGGTCTGGCAAGTCCCCAGTCTGCAGGTTCAGCTCCTGCACAGCATCATACTGAATTTCAAGAAGCTTGCACCAAAAAGGGCAGAATGCATCTTCTTCACCAAATGGGGCTTCCCCCATCAACTTCCATGCAAATCAGAGTCAGTTAAAAGCACTAAGCATATCTTTAATTCTATAGTAACTGGAAGTTTAACTACATAAAGCCTCACATCCGGATCAACAAAATAGAAAACTAGGGCAGAACACTGTACTTCAAAAAATCCCACCTGAAGAGGTTAGCAGTGTTACCTCCCCGCCCTGCCCTTGCTCTACTGCCATGTTAACTCCACTGATCCAGGAATCCTAGGGTTAATTTTGTGATCCTGGAGGCCAATGAGATCGTGTTTTATTTAAAACTTGGTTTTAATTTTTAAGGCTTATTTTTAATGCAGCTTGTAAATGAATTCTAATTTGACCTCTAATTTGAACTAATGATCAGTACTAGTATTTACATGAACCAGATATGGGACAGTTCATAAATCTGGGGTCAATTTTTTTTTTTTAATTATTTGCTTACTGGGACATATGCGTAAACTACAGCTCACTGTAAACTATTAACTCAGGTCTTTTTCCCTTATGGTTCCAAAGCCAACGTGTTCCTTCCTCCACGATTAATTTTTTAAATCTTCTCTGAATCCATTCAAACTTTATCCAATAAGTGTCAGTAAGTGATAGTCACATGAATAAATGCAGAATTAGTAAACCCTCTAATTCCAAAGTGTTTAACTTTGGAGCGCAAGAAGTTAAACACTTTCTTGCAACACATTGTAAACATGTCAATGTGTTTAACATCTTAAATGTGTTCTGTTCCCTTGCGCATGTGTTTAGAAAAGAAACAGGTTATGATATTTAACTAGTGAATGGATATATGTGCTCATTCCTACCAACACTTTTTAAACACTTGTGGACACTTAAAATTATGATGTGTTTAAGATTTGAACATGTATGCTTTTCTACACTCCTAATCCAATGTCTGATGCATTTATTTAGAACAGCATGTTGTTACCATGCTAGCAATGCATACCATTTGTAATTACCAATGCTTGATTTTTCTTCTACTATTTATTTATTCTACTGAAAACTAGAATCGAATCAGGTAAGGTTTTAACATACTATAAAGAGATTTTTTCCCACCAGAATGAAATGATTGTACTAAGCTGAAGCTGATCTCACTTGTGAGGTGCAGAAGTAGCTACAACATTTAAAATTACTTTCTTTCTCAAAGACAAGACTCTGAACTACATGAGAAACACAGGAAGTTTGCAAATGGAATGAAAAAAAAAGCAGAGGAGAACATCTATAAACATTTTTAAGGAGGGGTTTTTTATTATGTGCTCTATAGTTGAATAAAGTGTAAATTACATGGAAATCATAGAATGGTTTGAATTGGAAGGGGACTTAAGAGATCATCTCATTCCAAAACCTGTGGCATAGGCAGGGACACTTTCCACTAGACAGGGTTGCTCAAGTAAACCAACTATATTACTCAAACACATATGGGGTTACTCAGAGAGAAAATGGCAAAGCCCCATCCATCTTCGACTACTGCTTTACCTGAACTCTGCTCACCGGTTTAGCTGTGCTCAGGCTATTTCTAACCCTCCAAACCACTAAGCAGCTGCTAACAGCTGTCATTAAAAAAAAACCTCCAAACAAACCAAATGTCAGCAATAAAATTCTGTCTATCATTCCTCCAAATTAGCTTAACCTGAGGCCAAGCACAGGCAATGCTCAGAGCTTACACCCACGACATGCTATTTTAGGACTCATGAATGTAAAAATGGGTTCTCTTTTAGTGTGATAATTCGAATTTCCCTGTAAAATCTAACTGCTGTGGTTGTCAACCATTTCCATACCATGATCCTGTTACAAAAAAAAGAACAGTTTTATGTCCCCACTCTTGCATACTGTCCCCCTCCACCTTTCCACCCTTAAACCTGTCCACAGGAAAAAGAAGGCTACTCGAGATTCCCTGAAATACCTTATTAAGCCAGAAAAACAGTATTTAAAGTCCATCCAGCACTAGGAATGGGCACATTACCTTCTATCATATGGAAAGGCAAAATTAACTAAGTTTTTAGGGGTGTCCAATGCGTATGTCCTAATTCTTTGTCTTGTTCAAGAACCAATAAACATGGATAATACAGAAAGCTGGGGGGCAATTTTGAATTTTATTTGAGAGCTAGCCATCCCAGCTTCATTCATAAGTCTTTATATTCCAGTTGTGACAGTAAGCTCAGAAATCCCTGTGTCGTTGTGCCGGAGGCTGTACGAGGCCCTGGAAAGAATTTGCATCCACCAAGGGGTCAAATCAGAGATAGAGCACACCAACTCTTCCAGTTCCCCCTGCAGGCCTAGGGAAAGGGAGCTCAGCTCCCTCCTGACGTTTTGTGCCATGTCACCCTGCAGAAAGGGAATGGTCAGGCAATTTACAAATGCAAAAGAAAACAAAAGACATGTAGATGTGGCACCTGGGGACAGTTCAGTGGTGGACTTAGCAGTGCTGGGTTAGTGGTTGAATTTTATGACCTTTGAGGTCTTTTCTAATTTAAAGGATGCTATGGTTCTATGATTCCAAAGTACTCACTTGTATCAGCATGTAAAATGCACATCCCCACTTCTGAGACATCGGCACAAGTTTCATACAGCTCTTTCTCAATGACTACCCAGTCTCTGCACAAACAGACCTTCTGGAACTCTTCAGCTGGTGTCCTGCCCTGCAGAGAAAGAACCGTGCAAGAACCTGCAGGAACTTGCCAACCTCATCTCTGGGCATGACAGCAGCACAGAGCTTTCCACAAATTGTTTTTATTGACAAGGAAATGGGGGTGATGGGGTTCAGTCACACTGTAGGGTACACAGGTTTACTGTGGACCAGTATTCAAAGGCAGTTTCTGAAAGTTTTTGGCCTTCACTTAACTACCAGCAATGTAAAAGCTCAGCGCTGGAGTCATTTAAGGTTTGAATGCCAGCTGCATTTTTATTGGCCGTCTGTGACTTCAAAGGGCTTTTCCTTCACTAATGTCCAGACAGGTAGGCTGCCCTGAAATCTCTCTGCCATGTTGACTTACAGATTTTCAACTGATTTTATCTGCAGGTTTATGCCTGAAAACGAACATTAAACATATAGGGGCTGAAACATCTTGCAGGCCAGCTAAAGTGCTGACACTTAATCAGGCAGGGGACAGTTCATCTGAAAACATATAGCAAAGATGTTCTTTGTAGTCATGCAAACCTTCACTGCTTATACTTTAATCCCCAGACTTTAGGACAAAAACTTCAGAAAAGCAGATACACTTCTGCTGTGCCAAGTTTTTATTCGTAAGAACAGGGAACAATGAGGAAATTCAGTTGGATGTTTAATGTATTTTTCAGTTTCAACAGCCTGGTCTTTACTACACCATTTTATATAAACCTCATCCCAGCTCAGGACCCCATTTGACTAGCTGCTGCTATGACGTAAAAAGGGACAGGCCTTACTACAGAGAGCTTGCAGTCTGAGGTGCAGAACAACTCGTTAGTGTAATGTTTCAGATACCACCTGCCCATATTGGGTACATCCGCAGTACTGCAAAGAGAGTTTTGCTGCTAATACCATATGACAACAGTCACCTTACCGTATGAAAATGGATGGGTTATTCAACTGAGACATGGGGGGCAGTTTTCCATCTGCTTCCTGAGTGCTGTTCCTTGAAACATCTTTAAACTTTGTTCCACTGCATGGTATGAACAAGTTAGCAGGCTCCGAAGTGCTGCAGACACATAGGCATGACTGTGAGGTTCTGTTGCCCATAAGGAGTTTCACTGAAATAAGTTCTATAATAAAATGCTGGTAGTGCAGGCAAAGATACTATAAAAACAAAAGTCATACATGAAAACTTAAAAATATGGTGAGTTCCTCTTATATGGTTATCAACGTGGGTTTATTTCACAAACACTGTAAACAGAATATTAGATATTGATCTTAATTAAAGTACTGAAATTCAATGCAGTTGTCTGAATAACTGAGTCATTCTACTGAATATATGACTTCAGAATAAAGCCACGGCAAGTGTAAGCATTTTTATGCTTCAATATCTTTGCTTTTAACACTCACGGAAAACTCTGAAGATGAACTCTTCAAATTAATTTCAAGAAATACCTGCTGTGCTTGACTTTCTGAAGCATGGCGGATATCCCAGGGATTCCTTCTCAGCTGTTCAAGATGTTCAACAGTTATACATTCAAGATGACTGACAGACCTCATATATTCAACAATACTGTTTCTAGGCACTAATATTTCATCCTTACCACATGAAGAATCTTGAGAAAGAATGGCTGTTCAAAAAGAGGGGAGATCAGGATTCCCTAGTCCTGGGCAGGGAGGGATTTTTTTTAAGCAAGGCACGTGCCAAAGTAATAAACTAAACTTATTTTCAAGTGGCAGAGCAAAGAGGAAAAGTGGGGCTCTAGCACATTTGGGGCAAATCTCTTTTTACTATCTGCTTGTCATCACATGAGTTTTATGCTGGAAACAGAAACAAACACCCTGTCAAAATACTTCAGGCATCTGTTACTTACACAGATCTCTCTGACAGGTGAAATAACAGACAGAATCAAAGGGGGAAAACAGCAATACATACTTATTAATGACATACAAATTTTAAAAATCTTAAGCAGCTTAATAAGAACATATTTGCAAGATAATTTCTCACCGAAAACAAATCCACTGACTTGTAGGTAAAGCCATGTTGAGAATCAATAAGCCAGGAAAGGCAGGTTTGAAGGCAGCTCAGGGTACCTGCCTGGGCTTTAGAGCAGGAAAGCCTTTGAAGTTGCAGACGGCCAATAAAAATGCAGCTGACATGCAAAGCTTACACATCTCCATCGTAGGTTTTATATTAGCAGTGTTTAAGCTGAAGATGACTAATCTGAGAATGCTCAGTTAGTTCTTATACAACTAGCAGTGTGTCTGGAAGTCCCTTCAATGCCTACAATCTATAGAGAATGTTTCTTGTGAAACTGATGCTTTCAAAGTAAGTGCAATTGGTCATTCTTGCCACCTCCCTGTTTACCAGTGTTTTTCAAAGTATCCAGTTTTGGTCTTGCTCTGTACATACTTATGAGTCAACTATGATTTGCACTAAATTTGCAAAATATACTTTAAAACTCATTAAAATAACATGGGAAATTTTTTCAGGTTGTTTGTTGTTTTGGTTTTTTTTTTTCCTGACTACTTTTATACATGATATATTTGAAGTATATTTCTATTTTGGGATCAGATTTTGCCACATAATTATGAGTTATACAGTCCTCTAAAACCTATTAACTACTCTCCCTATTTTAATAAATTTCTTCAGACGTATACATTCTGAAAAGGAGGAAAGAGATACTTCTTCAGCATCCCAGTGGTAGAGTAGCCTTCCTGGAAAAATGGAACTGGCCCACTAAAATTACAGCATCTGCTATTTTGACTTTCATCTTAACATGCCGATTTCAGGGTTTCCAGCTGATCTGAGAGAACATTTCCTGTTCAGGAAATAAATGTGTCAAATGATTTCTTGATTTAAAGTGATGGATCACAGTAGCTCTCTGTACTGCAGGGGTGCTATTCTCATAAAACATATGCAACCTTTATTACTAAAATGAAGGGGAATTACTCCAATATCACTTAGGGCAATTTCCTCGGCAGTCACCACATATCTTCAGTGTCACAAATCCCAAAAGGAATAGGAAAAAGGGTAGAAGCTGGAAGTAGCTTGAATCCTCTGCTTAGTCTTGGTGGGGAGAGAAAGGGAAAACACTACATGTTTGGAATTTGTGGTTAAATTTAATACAAGAAAGTGAAATCCTTTTGTAAAATAAAAGGAACACGGTTGAAATTCAAGTTCTTTCATGAGCTATGGGACATTTATTTCTAGAACCACTGTGATGCCTAAGAAGCTCAACACAAAGCTGTTGCAGAGGTAAATGAGGGTAGTGGTAGGTCTTTCACACAATGTGATCTGAATTGCCTAAAGAAAAGGGGGCAAAATCATGATATTTTTTATAAGATTCATCACAACTATATAAGTTGGGATAAAAAACTAGATGTATTATATGTGATCAGGAAAAGGAGGATGGCAAGTTGGAAAAGATCTAAAAAGGGGAAAAAGAGCACTGAAAACAACATATGTAACTAAGCAAGGTAATAAGTTTTGGTCTACTAAGCAGCATTCAGGAGGAATAGTGAGGGCTCGCTTTTCTACAGTTCACAGCAAAAGCTGTCCTGGAATACACTTACCATTACGATGGCCTCATTACTTGGTGACTGGAAAAAGATGGCAAAGAACAAGAGAAGATTATGAAAAAAAAATCCAAGAATCTAGTAATACATAAAATTTTCAAAGAAGATGAGAAATATCTCAGAAGTATTAAGAATTCCCCATGCACCCCAGAACCAAAGCCTGTTGGAGCTCCATCAATCTAGACTACATGCAGAGGTCAAGAGACAACTCAGACACAGCCTATAAGTACTTGCAGGGGAAGCAGATCCATGAAAGTAGAGGGCTGTGTCATTCACCAGACATAGGCATAATAAGATTCCACACTCAATACGGGAGTTTAAGTGAAGTTGTATGATGACGTGTCTCACATTTCTGGGGATCAGGAGATCACAGTGAACATTTCTTCGTCTATTGCCAGGAAACGTCTGTTTGCAACATCCTCTGAAAGGCAAGATCAGCATTTCTACCAAGAGGAGAACAAAACAACAGAGGGGTCATGTCTTTAAGGCCTCACTCACAGCAAAAATAGCAGAGAGGTTCAGGGAAGAGTTACACCAGAGGCAAAGATGAGTCACAGCCTCAAGAAGACAAAGTTCTCTTCAACAACATGTTTTTCTTAAATAATCTAAGCCAATCTACAAGTTTAGCTGAAGAGGTCAAAGTATCCCTGACATCTGCTCACCTGCAGTTTGAAATTTCTTTCATGTACCAACTGGGCATGTTGCAATAGAAAGGATCCCATTTTACCTTGTTCTCTTGCAACATCAATTTGAATGGCAGTGCTAAGTTCACTTCCCTCCAGGTTCTCCTCCAAACCCGAAGAATGGCTCTTTGTTCAGGCATAACTGCCAAAGCCACCTTCTTGCAGCCTAATCCTACAGCTTTTCCATGTTTCTGAAACAAACCTGAATTTTAAAGGTGAATCTGCCTTTTGTATGCCTGACATGAGCATGCACAACCTTACATGAAGAACAACCCAGAACACAGTTCACCTTTTTTTCAGTGTTTACCCAAATATCATCACATAACTGCAACTGGAAGTCATGTCTTTTCTCGTTTCTCTGCAGTGAGTACAGCTTGCAGCCTACTTGACTGTAACAGAAATCCTAAAATGACAGAGTCACTCAATACCAGCTATATGGAAAGAGGGAAATGTTGAAGTTAGAGGAAAGTTTGTTCTAAAGTAAAAACTAGCAACTTCACTGGAAATTTGTTTTGGGACTCCTTCCATAGTTGCATTCTACAATTACAAGATGGTGAAAAACTGAGCAAGCTACCAAAGGAAAAGAAGTAGAGATGAACCCTGCCTTTCTCTTGAAGGAGAAGGCACTATAGAAAACAGCTTACAGAAGAAAAGCATGACTTTATTCCAAAATGTCTCTAGTAGACTAGGTTTCAAAGGTATCAATTCCAACTAAAAAGTGGAGTGACTTTTTATTGCTGTTTTGGAAAAATATCAGCTCTGAAGAAACGGATAGGCATGAGGATAATGCCTTAACACATAAGGCAAGTATAAATGACTATTCCAAAAATTATTGCATGGAAGTCTACAAGACTATTAAATCATCTTGCATTTTACACCATTTAGACATATGCTTAGTAGAAGACAAGACCAGACAAAGGAGACATCAAGTTAATATTTAAAGAGGAAACATTAAAGAAAATTTTTTAGAAGTTGGAGTGGGACTGAATTGCATTTTAACTTCCTATTCACATTGCTTCAGTGCTTTGGCCCACTGAAATCAGAGGTTCTTGGAACTAGACACTGAACAACACTTCTTCTGAGAAACTTTTAATTAAATGCAGAACACCAAAAGGACTTGCCTACAGGCCAGTGGCAAAACCAGCTGTAGGTGCCAAACCACAGCCAGTTTCCAGTTCTCTCTGCTCTGTAAACCACCACAATGTCAGTATCAGTAGTAACTATCTCTTAAGAAGAATCAGATTTCATACCAGGGAGAAAGCACCAAGACATGTTTTTCTTGAGAAAGGTAACGAAAAGGACAGTCTGCCACTAGTCTGTTTTAGCAAGCAGACACATTACTCTGTTGTGAATAGGAGGCTACTTACAAAGGACAGGACACCTACCAACTACAGCTCCTCTTTCTATGAAATGTGAGACTTGGCTTAATTTCCTCTATCATAACGAGCATTAAAAGCCTTAAGCTTGCACTTGTACGCTCAGCAGAGTTGTGCTTTTAATTTTAGCAAATCCAAATGTTCTTCTCATTGATATCTCTGATGCCATAAGAGTATGAATTATTGATATTGCTTCACTTTAATATTTTATGCTGCTGTGGAAACTGATAGTGGAGCCAAATCACAGCCTACAACTAAATTATGAAGGTCATCTAAAGAATTCCAAGCAACCAAAGTCTCCTTCCGCAGATCAAAAGAAGGTCTGCAAATTTTCTGTTGAGTTATACTTTCCTCTATTATTTATTAGTCATACACAGCTGAGCAAGGTTTGAAATAAAATACTGGAATCTGAAATGCATTCCAGGAAATAGGCTTGCTGTCATCAGCACATGCTATTGGCTACAGCATTTTGTAATGAACTTTAATTTTTAGTGACAACCATTTACTTATTACTTCACAGATTTCAAACCAGCTTCTTGCAAAGTATGCCAACACAACCTCCAAGTGGCACTGCTAATTGCAAGCTTACTAGATAAAAACACAAAGCATAGCTGAAGATGGTGACCAAATGGCCATTAAGTGCTGAAATAGCTGATTTCTCAGCGATCCTTACAATTAAGGATCATATTCAATAGCTTACAACACCATGATATCTGAGAAAAAATAGCATCTGTAGCACAGCTGGAGCAGCTGTGTTGGAAAATCAATCATTGCCTGGCAACTGAGCAACTGATTTTCCATCAATCAGTACACAAGGCATTCTGTTAGGTTTATAAAACACATAAATTTGTTCCAGTATCTGCAAATGCAATAAGTGGGTTAGAAATGTAAGAGTGATAGATAAAAGACACGTTTAAAGCAGCTATCAGGCTTAATATGAAAAGAACTGTATTTATGCATACTGTAAATACAAAATTATGGTAATAAACAGATGAACTGCTCAGTGTGATTAGCTCTGACAACAGACAGAGCCAAGAGTAATCCAGAAAGGAGACTTTTTCCACTGTAGCAAACATCTTGTGCTACATAACTTTAATTTTTCTTTTTGATAAAATGGCCATTCATGGAAACAGTTACTTCCAGTTGTGCCAAGAACTCATAAATTCCTGTAAATTCCTGCAGCTTAGGCTTTTTTCTAGAATTTTATTGGTTTAACTGAGCCCGTCAGTAATACTGCAAATCTTATCATTCTGTTGAGATTACACCACTTCTATAATAATGTCTCCAAGCTCACTTTTAAAGGACAATAAAGATTGTAACCATTCTTCCAACTCTAACATAAAAGAACAAGTGAGGGTGGGGGAGTTATACCAGAAATTGTACAAGTTAGTACTAAAGCTATGATATTTTAATACTCATAAAACATAAGCCTACTGCCTAATGCCAAGCCTTAGCAAGGGACAGGGATGCATTTGTATGTAAAATAATAGCTATAACTAGTCACATTACTCAACAAACCTACAATAGTCAACAACCCAAGCTGGAAATCCTGGAGAAGTTGATATCCTTCCCTTTGGACACTGCTGCCTCCGTTTAGACACGGCCATCTGGAAGGCAATAGTCTCTTCATATAGCATTCCTATTTCAGGTTGGGACACTCCATTGCTCCTGACTCTGTTTTATCCAGCGGTACCTCTTACAACCCCAGTGCACCCAGCCTTTCCCCTTTGTGTCCATCAAACGTCCCCCAATAATACTGACCTAGTCCAGAACTGTGGAATATAGCATGGGCCTATACAAGTGCTGCTAACAGGAAGGTACGCCCAACGCACCTGAAAAACTATGTATTTCCTTAAGTATGCCCGACCAAAGAAAAATTACAATGGTTTTAGATAAACATTAGCATTCCCAAAGAACAAGGCAGCTGGTTATCTGTGCAGTCAGGAAACTGTAGCCCACATGACAGGGCAGGCATCAGAAATATCTCACAAAGTTACCACATGTAAAGCTACAGACAACCTTTATTATTAGCTTAGTTCTTAATCAGTTTAATTGATAAAGCCCTTCTTAAAGCAATTTTCCCCTAAGTAGCTGGGAGACACACAAGGAATAGCACAGAGGTAGTTTCCTGGGAAAGTAATTTAGGCATTTTGATACAGTTATTCCTAGTCCTGGTAGATTTGCTGGTCCTACACCATAGCCTACAGTGGGTACTAAAACATTGTAAGGGCAAAAGACTACAATGATATACCAAAAAAAAAAAAAAAAAAAGAAGGCTGATAAAAGGCAGCTTATTCTTTATACGATCCCCAGCTGTGAAATCCAACTCCATGGTGCCACCACATACAATCCTGTAAAAACACCCTGAAAGAATGAAAGTTTGTGATTTAGCCAGACTGATCCAGGTACCATGTCAGCTTTTTTGACATTCACAGGTGTTATCTTCTAAAACTTCCAAAAACATATATAGTGAAGACACTGCAGCACTGAATGGTCCTTTGTGGAATAGTACCTAGAAAAATCTCAGACACTTGAAACAAAAACAATTTCATTGAAACTAAGAATTCAAGTAATTTCATACTACCTTAACCCTCATGAGCACCTTCTTTAATACCTCAAATATTTTCAGGAATGTTAAAACAGTATCTTTTTTTTTTTCCCCCTTTTCTCTAAATTTGCTCTGTTTCTAGTTGCTGTTTTTCTGCATATTTGGCTCTGCACACAATTTATTACTTAAAAAAACATGTAAATGGGACTCCAGGTCTTTGAAGCTGAGAGCAAATTTTTGCATCAAAAAAAGAAATGTTAGGCTTAGACAGGATTCAAACTTTCCACTAACTAAAGACTTCCAGTTAGCACCAGGTTTGCAGCCCAAAAGATAAAATTAAGTTGCAGTATATTTGTGAATACTTGTAAAGTCTAGAAATCTTTGATATTAGTTCCTACTGTAACAGACAAGAAAATGCAGAGGCACATTTTAATTACCTGTCGGGAACTAAATAAAAGATTTGTTTTATTGAATACTCCCTGTGTGTAATATAACTATGGAAACAAGTCTGAAATCCAATTGACTTTCTATTTACAGGCTCCTAAAGAGCTATTAAAACATAAAAGTGAACTACTTAAAACCTGTTTGAAGTTTTATTCTTCTTTAATGTATTTTTCACCTGTTTGATGATTGTTTATACTTTGTAGCATGATGAACTGTGACATTTTTTGCCATTTCATCATGTTGAAGATTTCGTTATATGTAAGTAAAAATATAGCAAAGATTGCCACAAAAAAGCTGTTGTAAGAAATCTGACCATGGCAAAAACATGTTTTAAGCCAACAGTGACAAAGCTCTTCACATTCATCTTCAAACTCTTAGTTTGTCTCCATTTCAGATGCAGAGAACGGGATACTTGCTGCACTGAAGAGGTGATTGCCTAAACAAAGTAGTCAGATTAAAAAAGTAATAAGAAAGGCACTGCTCTTAGTTCTTTTGCAGATATGGCAAATGGAAGCCTAGAAAGACACCTGACTTGCATGGTAGCTCTTCAAGAAGCATAGGGCAAAGGCAGGAATGGAACTGTCTGCTGACACCCTGATAAGCAAATAATTTAGCTGAAATTTATGTTTCTATTAGTGATGTGCACCACATGATAATCTAAAGAAAAGCAGTATTCTCCCTGAATAAATATTATGAAATGCCATGTTGTGATATCCAAGAATTTGAATTGTATTCTTACAGAAGACCAAATGTAAAATACAGGTCTCCATAGAAAAGATATCTTGTGTCTCACCTTGGGCACACCTCCAAATTGATCCACAGCACAGTTCTGGCCAACTGAAATAGATAGATGTCTTGGCTCTCTAGAGGATCAGAATATAAGTTTTTAATTGTAAAATACTTCACTTACTCATTTTGACCAATTCTGCCTGTTCAAAATCAGCTGAACTGACACACAAACTTACATGACAACAAGCTACAGTGCTCCAGTTACTCAACCAATATTACTATTCAGTCCTATTGACAATCCCAATAACTACAATAAGCTCAAAGGTGAATACCTGGTCGCAGAAATCTATATTGGGAGAGCAAAAGAAGCTATTTTAAAGTATTTGATTTTGGTTAGTTCTGTGTCTTAGAAATATTTTGGTATTTCACATATTAGGGAAATGTAATAACAAAGAAGAAATGCTTTTAATCATTACCCACAGTCTATCCTGGCAGGCGATGAATTTCATTTAACTACATCATCCTTCCCTCCAGTATGGACTAGAAACCTACACAGGAAGTACTCAGACATTTGGAAAGCCCAGCTGATGTCAAGTACTAGAATACATGGCCCTGAACATGTCTGAGCAGGGAGACTGGACTAGACATTCTCCAGTGTTGCTTACCAACCTCAATGCTGCTGTGATTACACCTGCTCACTAACATGAGTTACCACAGGCATGTCAACCCTGTCCCAGCTCCCTGCCCTGGCTTTCCATAGAACTTGAATCATGTTCAGGATTCCCAGTTCATCTCCTCAAAGGGCTTCCTAAAAACTGCAGCTTTGTATCCCTTCTGTCATACAGTGGAAGTCTCCATAAAACAGAGTTTGCCTCTTCAGGAGACAGAAATCTTCTTAGAGGCAGGTTGAGCCCATGGAATTAACTCCCACGGGAAAGATAAACCTATTTCCCAAGGCTTAGTTCTACCATCTTCTGGCTTCATGTGCAAGACATTCCTTCTGCCTTGTGTCCTCCAATAGAAATAAAAAGCAACATGGACACATGCAAAACCAAATTCAATCTGATAAACGAATATACCAAAAAATAATACCATATATACTTTCCATTCTTTCTGACAGAAGATGAGTACAGGCACATGATGGATTCCAATCATCTGATTGAACAGTTGGTGAAAACCCAAATCCAGATAGCTGGAGTGCACCCTTTAGTGCATCAAGGGGTGCACTCTAAGAAATTGTGTAGACTAGAACTTTCAACCTGCCTAGCACTTATGGAAAGCCATCAGTAAATAACCACAATGGTTGTTTGATCATGGTACAACATCTTCTCTCTCCTAGCCTGAGGAGCTGGGAACAATAAGGTTGACTGTACACTGGGTGGTCCTGAAGTTTTCCTTTAATTACAGTAACATGTATACAAAATAGAACAACATACACCAGCCTGCTTGGGAAAAAATTTGTTTTATACACACTTCTCTGCTTGCATGGTTTGACTTGACTTCCATTTCTTCATTTTATTGCAGAGAGGAGCGGGTGGGTCAAAGACATAATTCTGCATGTGCAACCTTAGCTTTAACACTACTGGCCCCAGGTCTTACAGTGTGGAGTGAGATACGCAGGGACACTTCTGTTAATTTTTCCTCTTTCAGTGGACCTTACTGAGTAAGGCAAAAAACTCCTGATAGTCACGTGTTTTTTTGAATATCCTTTTTTATTACTGATGAAAGCTATCGATACCTTAAAACTGAAGTTCTAGAAGACTTTTGCCATTAATGCTCTGAATTAGATTTGCCTTTTGAGCTATGCCTTGGGTGCTGAGAAAAATGGAGGCACTCGCAGTGGTAGTCACAAGACTTTGTTTGACAGTGGTGTGTGTTCTCAGGGGCTCTTGATGCTTCAACTTACGCCTCCTTCTCTGTGCCCAAATGCAACATTATCCTGAACCAACAACATGTACCCTGCCCATTTATATCTACACCTGAAGGCATGGATTGAACACAGAGCCAGTCTTTTCCAGTAAAAAGAGGGAATTTCAATGTTTTCTATGATGCTAACTCAATTTAATTGTGTGCATAGAGACTGAGAGGGGAGGTTAGTTGGAAAACATCCACTACAATTTTGGAAGGTCTGTGTCAGTTGTCTAGAACTACTCAAGATTGTGTATCATGTTAACCCCAAGGAAATTACCTTAAGCAATTATCTAATTAGGGAGAGTTTTCTCTCTCCCTTTTTCCACTTATATCCCAGCTCTACCACTATCCTAGCTGTCATCTCATTTGTTACAATCACCCAAGAGGCATATATGATGAGGAGTTCTCTGGCCAAGTCTCCCACTGGTTATACACAAATGACAGATTTGAAACACATTACAAAGTTCCTTCATTCCTGCATTCCTAAAGCAGCCCAAAATACTCAGCCCTATTTTGTGAAATCTACCTTCTGCTGTGAAGATGGGAAAGCCATTCATCTCACAGAAACTGCTGAACAAATTGCTCAGAAATTTTACATGCATATGCTAATACACTCACTCCGCTTAGGTGGAGGTGCTCCCTGTAGCATCACTGATTATCAGATTATCTAGAAGACACTGCTTTTTTAATTTAGCTCCGTTTTTTATAAGCTGTGCTAATAAAATCTGCACCCCACAGAAACCCCCTGCTCATTAGCTATTATCCAGCCTCAGGCAGCACAAGTCTGTTTACATTACAAATAAAAGATAAAATATGCTCATTGCCAGCTTCCTCCTTCCCGAGGGACACTTGTCATGAATCTATCCTGCAAAACTATCTCTTCACTACTCTCCCCTGACTTCCCCTTGCCCCAGGACACTTTGCCTTCATTTATCTCTTTCGGACTTAACAAACCACTACAACTACCTTAGATCAATTTCTCAAATCACAGTTTAATTATTTAGAAGGAAGTGAGCTTTTGCTCTCCATTAAAACAACAATCCCTACCCCCAAGGAACAACATTAAATCATTGTTTAATCCTTATTACTGCCTTAGGCCTCCCTTGGTACTGCAGTGTTGTTGAAACTTCATTTCAATATTTACCACTTAGATCACTTAAGGGCTGTCAGCTTTAATAAAATTTTATCAATTGGATACTTATATTATTCAGAGTTTCATAAAAATAACAAGACCTGCCTTGGTATTTCACTCATATACGGGCTAATTCCTTTGACTGCTAAGGGATTTCATTTTATTAGCATTTAAACATAATGTGAGTGATTTTTTAAACTGATATATATTGCATAAAGTTAGTAAACAACACCATACTAAGTTACATGAATTTTAATGTATGCACCACTAAGCTTACAACTGCAATACTTACAAATAAACCAAGGCAGATTTCACTGTGCAGCCTCATCTTTAAAGAGATTTGGCTATCTCAAACTTTTCTCTGCGGAGTACAGACTAATGACAACTCTCTGTGGTAGGTACGCAATAAAGATATCCCGGATTCTTGGTTTACAGACTTTTTCTGTCAAAGAATATGTTAAGACTTCCCATAGTCAAAAAAACAAAGCACAACTTCACAGGAAATGCACCAGCTCAATCAATAGGCTAATAGTAACACAGTTTTAATTCATATTACCTCTCAGATGAGAGGAGTGAACAATACAATGTCTGAAAAAGACATTTCTAGAGAGTTTTGCTATTTAGTTTGATCTAAGTAGAACTAGCCAATTTCTATGTACTGCTCCAAGTCCTTCTTGGTCAAGAGAGATTCCTGGAATCATCCAGCTACAACTACAGCCCAAGTTCTTCCTGAATTTCTGTGGCAAGTGTGTAGTTTGTCACTGGATCACTAACAATACCGTGACCTGTTTAAAGCTAGAAGCTACAATTACTATGGTCTCAGGGCTGCCCTCGGCTCCTCTGAACACACGTCATACCACAGATCCATAGGACAGATCTTGCTTTGGACTGGTATTACTGGCAGGCTAAGTGCTATGTTTTTGAGACTATCAACTTTGCAAAGACTTTTCAGACACAACATCTTTATCTATAGTAGAACTGTATTCCTTCTGTTAGAAAAAGGGACAAGCTTTTCCCCAAGTGGATGTGAATTTATACTTCAGAGGCAAGGATACCGCACTTTACGTTAAGAATAATTAATGCATTGCAAGTCTGAGAAATTTGCACAAAAGGGATAACAAATACATAAAACACTTTTGTAGAAGAGGCAAAAAAATCTACATGCTTTTAAAAAAGTTTGCATTTTTTTTAAAATAAGGTATTAGAGACCAACTAACATTCTCAGGAGTATTCATGTCTATCCATTCTGCATTTGCCCGAAAACATCTTCCATTCCTCATCCCACACTTCCCTTTAGACTTACCTCTTGTTACCATCCTGACCAGCACTCTCTCAGCCCTATTTTAATAGGTTTTCTCCCTTCTAGCAGCAGACTTTCTTCTTTTTTCCTCTGTTTTTAAATTTTTTACCTTTGTCAAAGCTCTTGAAAATGTTAAAGGACTTGTTTCTTGCGGATGATTTTGGCTTTTTGATCAGTTTCAAACTTCCCTGACTACAGAGCCTAAGTATTTATAGAATCTAGGCAAAACTTTGAAAACACACACAAAAAAGGTAGAGAAGTTAGAAGATCCTGGCTCAATCTAAATAATGAATCATACGCCGAGGATGCTGAGTGTGAAAATTTCAATTATTTAGAGGACTGGATTCTGTTAAACCACTTTTGGATATAAGATTCTTGACAGCTTTCCTATACTTAGTCAGAAATAATTATTCAGAAATTGCATGAAACAGGACCAGATTGAATATGAAAAATGTCCTCTTGCTCTAGAATAACAACAGTTATTGAATTTTAAATTGAGACTTGGCCACCCTGCTCTAAACTGTATTCACTTTGAAATACAGACTGTGGTGCCAAAGTCAACTGACTGTTTGCAAATCCTCTACCACTACTTAGCTCCTGTGAGCAAGACTGGATTTTCACTATAAAAGTGATGAGAAAAGTAAATTAAAACAGAAAACAAGGAACTTCTTGAGTTACACTTCAAATTCATTATAATTTCCAAAACAAACTTTGCCAGTTATAAGTGATCAACCCTGATACATGGGTACTCTCTACACTCATGCAGGCTTTCAGTATCTTGTCAAAAATGGTGATTTCAATTTTTTAAATGACAGGGAAACAGTGCTTGGAAAACTTGTTTAGCTTTGATGGCAGGGTGAGTTAGCACCCACGATCATTTAGAAAAGGAGAGCCACAGCTGCACCATTCCTGTTGATGCTGGTGGAAATTCTGCCATCAGCTTTAACTGGAGCCAGGTTGCATCTATAAATTGTTTGGATGTTTATTACCACTTATTTTTAATGCAGGAATAGGAAAAGGTTTGAGTTGTAGACCAGAACCCTCAACATACTTAAACAAATTCAACAAAAAGTCAAAGAGCTTCCAGTCTACAAATAAGCCATAACAAGGCAACTGAGGGCCACAACCTAGAACGGTGTAATACGCAGTGGTCGTAGTAACCCAGCTGCCTAGGGCTTGATTATAATTAAAAGACACCAGGAAAGGCTTAATTTTAAGAGGAGCCCGATAATTAACATTGAAGTTGAAAGAGTAGTAAAGCAGGGAGCATGACAATTAAACATGCCTGAGAATGTAAATATATGGATATGAAGTGCAGAGTGAATGTTGCCAATTTTCAAGTCAATTTTCCTAGTGAAAGCTCTAGTGGGGCAGACAAAAAACAGAGCTTATAAAAGAACCTGGTTGCAACCTTAGCCACAGAGTCTTGACCACAGCTCCATAATAAAATTACTAGTATATTAAGCATGCGAATGTGGGGTGATACAGAAAAGATGGGGCCCCCATGGCTGGCTGGCAACCCAACTGTGCTTTTAACTAAAAGCAGATGGTTTTCAAGAACGAATAGGTGCAACTTGCTCTTTTATGCAAGTCACGCTCAATTCACAACCATTTTCTTAGATGTACACCTTCAGCACAGGAGTTCATGTGGCCTAAATTGAATGTAATAATCCAGATGGGAGTATAGCGATTCTGCATCCTTTCAACTAGAGGGTCATGTTACGCAGCTCTCCTATTTAAAAGCATATAAAAAAGCAAGCTATTCAGTGTGCAGCTGAGAGTGCAAGGGCTTTAATCTTTACATTATCCATATGAACGCACTTTCTATTTTTGTTCATTGTGCCACACAAAGCTAATTGCTGTTGCTTTAGAACCAGTAACCCCTAAGGGCAACAATAACCTCAGGCTTTGGTAACATCAACTTTTACTTTTTGGTCATCGGTTCTAACTTAACCCAGGTCAACCATAGCCAAAAGCTGTTGCCAGCTGGTGGTGTATGTATGTCTGAATCCACCTGCACATATAAAACGAAGACAAAGGAATGTCCACAAACAGAAGCACAATCTGTTGCCTGAACTGCAGTGTGTGCAGGGAAATTGAACTGTGCTTGCATCTAAGGAGGATCCCTCTATGCAGATGTGGATTGAAGAGCTGCACTCATTCACTAAAATATTTATTTAGGATGGGACTCCAAATTCAGCCCCTTACTAAAGGATAAAGCTCCAACATCACTGAGTGGTGACCTTAATTCATCAAGTACCATTTTCTAAAGGAGATCTGTGATTTTTAAAACATTTTTTAATAATTTCATGTGAAACCTACTTGATGAATTGATAGGTTTTAAGAGTTGTCTTCAGGAGGATGGATGGAAAGCTGGATAATCTCTTCTGTTTGCTAGCCTCCCACTTTTCACTTTATCCTCCTGAGCCAGACTGAAATATGCCACATGGCATGAGCTGTTACCTTATGGAGCTTCTTACTCAGAGAATGGAGGTGTTGATTCCCAGGTAATCAACAGTTGAATTAGTTCATAATGAAGATGAAAGACTCCCTGGCTTATGTTGTTGCTGAGTCCCATAGGTTTTCTTGTTTTATTTTATTCAAAGAACTACGGGGTGTTAACAACTTCTGCAATAAATCAAATGAAAGTAATAGAAAACAAGGGCTACCAGTAGACCCATGCTGGGTTTTGCTAGCACTAGGAAAGGCAGCTTGGCATCATCACAGGCTCATTGTTAGACACAGGAATATAAAAGAAGCACAAGAACTTTTACCCTTGTGTCTCCTGAACCTGTCTTCTCAACTAGATGTATCCAACCATACAAGCATGTTACCTTAGCCCTTTCCCATGACAAACAACTGCACAGCTCCAGAGAGTTAGAGAGATCATTTGGGTAATTGGAAAATAGTTCACCCAGGGTAAAGCTATTGCCTCATAAGTCTTCCATGTCTGTGAATCAATTAAAACTTGTGACTGATTACACCAGCCCAAAATGGATACTATTCAATCAAAATAGAAGAAAATGTAACTATACATTCATCAGCTCCACATAAATTTACTAAAAAGATCAGAGTTAACCAGCTCTGCTGTCCCTCACAGAATTACTTATCATTTTTACTTGAAAATTATAGCAACTCTATAATTTTAATAAAACTAGCACATCACTTCTTTTTTTTCCCCAGCATTCATCCAAGGAGGGAAATCTTAAAGCCATACACATGGAAATCTGAGGTACAAAGAAATTGGCTGAAGCCACCAAAGTTACCTAAGAAGGGTTTGAGCCTAAGCCTCAGTCAAATCTCTGCCTCACCACTTTCTCAACTTGGAAATGCTTTCTACACTTTTTACAGTTATCACTGCACCATCTAGTCTCCAAACCGAGTGCACACTGAGTTTACCCATTGACTTCCAAGTGGATTGACTTTTTTTTTTTCATTCCTCTGTACTTGAAAGCAAACTGATCACAAATCAAATAATAATGTACAGTTCTAGCTGCATGTGGGAAAGAGTAGAAGGGCTCTTACTGCCCAATCAACACTAATCAGCAGTGCCAACATGCAAAACAATGCCTTTAAAGTGATGTTTCTCTTTGGTTGGTCATTTCAGGTTCAGATCTGAAGAAACAATCCTTCACTCACTGCAGGAATCAGATTTCCAAATTTTAAAAGAATGAGATACACAGTACAAGACTAAGGACTCTAGGCAGTGACTCCCATTTAAACAGTCACCCCATGAAGATGGTTCTGTATTTCATTTCCACATGAAATAAATGTTCTATTTGGATCTGTCTTCATTTAAAAGGCAGGCAACTATCAAAAGCAATGCAATTTTTTATTATAAAGTGATCAAAATAAACCAAGGGAAAGATAACTCAAAATGCATAGACCAAAATCTATTTATGTTATTTGGAAACACTGTGGATTTGTCAGTTACTCTAGAAGAATTTTATGAAGATATAATTAAACTCCAAAATCAAATAACTTTTTTTCCCTCTCATATATAGGCTGCTTTATAACAAGGCATATTAGGAATACTTGCCTTACTTGTATGATAAAAAAATCCTGTTTACTTTTATTAGCAAGCATCATATTAAGAACCCCAGCCTGCAAGTGCCATACTACCTTTTAAAGAAACTAATTGCAAGCCACTTTCAATATTTCTCCTGTTTTTAATTTAATACCCTCAGAGATACATAATTGGGCTGGAAGGGAGAGTATTCACTGAAGTCATGAATTTGCTGTATAAATACAAACAAGAAGGAAAGCTAATACAGTAAGGGACTGTGGGATTAATTTTAAAATTGTCTGATTAGTGGATTGCTGCCCATCAATAATTGCCTTAGATTTTCCCAAGGCCCCATCTTTATTGGAGTCTGGCAAGTGCATCTGCCCACAGATTCCGTCAATCAGGCCTTGCAGCTGGGAGGGTCTTCAGAGGGAGCACAATTGTAAGTCTGCTGGGGCGGGTTGTTAGACAAAGCAATATATACCAGGCATGATGAACAGTCAATGTCTGTTGTATTGATAACATTTTACTTACCAAAATCTTCCTATTTCATTAGTATAAGCTCCTTCAAGAATTATTTTTAGTTGAGCTGAGTTTGAATAAAAAAACAACAAAGGTGTTTCTTCAGAATACCACAAAAACACTGCACACACCTAAATAACACAGTACACTTTTGTCTCTTGCCTCCCCCTCTCTCACTTTCCTAAATTTCTGCTGCTGAGATGAGCTTTGCTCCCTCAGAATGCTATTAAGAGAACTATGGAGGTATGCAACACCGGAATTTTGCAAGTGCTAAAGCTACTGGGTGGATAAAAGAAAAATTTAGAAAAGTCACCCAGAGAGTCTGGAGTACATGTTACTAAGGTGAACCCTCATCTAATTAAGAAAAACAAAGCCTAAAACTTTGTCTCTGTTTTCTGCACCAGTAGAAGACTATGAACGGGCACCCTCAACCAAATGAAACATGAACAAGTATTACTCAGCATGTTGATCTGCAGAGTGAAGTTCTGCTGATCAGAGCCATCCTATACTTTAAATCACCAAAATATATCTTTTTAAAACTGTGCATAATTTATTATATGTCTATTCCTAGACATATTTATATTTGTCTTGTCAGCAATTAGCCATAAATATACCAAATAGATTAAGCTATGAACATTATTTACCAATTAAATAATGAAACAAAAGATGCCACACATATTTATACTTTTGTTCTGAAATGAGTATATATGACATTCATTTTCAGCTACAATATGTATTTTTTGTAGTCATCAAAATACAAAGGATCTCCTGGAATTGTAATTGTACATGTTCTCCTGGAACATGTAATACAAAGTTAACAAAGTCTGCCTCCAAAGTCAGGCTCCCCCATTTTATTATGACCAGCAAAGCTTCACTAATGTTGTAGTTAACACTACTTTTACAGTCCACACCATTAGTTTCTGTGGATTTGACAAGGAAGCTGGTATTACCAAAACACAGCATCACCTGTGCCGAGACTCACTACCTTTATGTAAATTCCATTTGAACAGTGACACTCTGTTTGGATTCAACTGAAATTCCAGTTCATTAACAGTGGGTCTACATTTGGTTGGGAGTCCCCCCCATTTATTTCCTTTTTATACACAGAATACAATCACTAGCTTCTGTTTGGTACCACTGTGAAATGGGTTTTAAAAAAGGACTCCAGCTTATGAAAGGGATCCTGTAGTGTGATGCCTGTGATAGTTCACTGGAACTGAACTCAGTCCTACCTTCTGCTCCTATGCAGTTTTTAGTCTCTTGTTTTAAGAACGAGCCAGGAAATGACATTATAACATCTCTGGAAGACCTTCCTTCAGGCTGCAAAGGGCCTAGAGAAAATATCATCTATATACTTATCCTTGGCTTTTTATAGTTATGGATAACACACCACCACCATTGCCTTGCCTCAGATGAGGTAATCGCGTAACATTTCTCCTGTGGAACTCACGCCTTGTTTCATGCACAGGAAAGGCATTCCAAAGGACACGCATAAACTTCTCCCAATTTTCAGGTGCCTGTTTTGTCAGTTTAAGCCCTGACTCTTTATTACCTTTCTCCTCATGTAAAAATCACACCATATCAAGAAGTTCTCCTTGAATAGACAGACAGTCTGTAGAGCGCTACGCCTTCCCCACACAGTTGTGATCCCATAACCACCAAATCAGTTAATACCGTAACTGTCACCCTGATTATAAGGGAAGCATTCTAGTGTTTCTCACAACAAACCCAGATACAAGTTACATTTCAAGGACATAGAACATATGCTGAAATTATGAAATTGTACTTACATTTGAAAATAAACCTTTGCAGTGCTCTGGTTTGCCCAGAAGTGAATAACTCACTGCAGAGTAAAGAAAAAAAAAAGGGGGGGGAAGACTGGCACAGAGAAATAATGATAAATCAGTGATATTCTGTTCAACAAAGACAAGAGAGAAGACTCAAAGAAGCCACTCCTAATTGGAAAAGGAGCATAACTGTTTCAAAGGGTTTTAACTGTTGGCAACCTTGGTTTTGGAGATGAGCTGAAGCTCCACTTCCAAACTGGGAATTTTTTTATTGTTGCTTTGCTGGTTTCTAAAAAGGGACAGATTGTCACTGGTCCAGTCAAGTCTGCAAGCAACAGAAGGCATGCAAAGTGACACGGGTCCTCCAAGAAACACACTGCTGCAACTTGACCCAAGTGAGAAGCTTAATACTCTGAAATGTGGTAAACAGACTATGACAAGAGACTGTCAAGGATTTCCTATTGCCAAGGCAGACATTTTCCTTTCCTGTCATTTTGAATGACACAAAATTAATTTAATAAACCTTATGAATGACACAAAATTTGAAATTCACTTTATAAGCTTTACTACCTGCTCTTCCTTTCCACGAAGAGTGCCCACATATCATCACACACAAAAAAATAAAATTCCATCAACAGCAAACATCAGATGATGCTTCCTTTAGCTCTTGCATTATCACTGTGTGTCACTGTGTGTCCCAGAAAACACAAGGCCCCATAAAACATGTTGAAGATTAACAAGCCTGGGCTACTGTGGATCAGTTGTAAACTAGGCAGTCCATAAGAGACAACATCCTGAGAACAGGCTCAAATTTAAAACCAGGTAACTATCTCAGCCATAGAGCATACCAGGAAAGATGGTCTTTCAGGTAAGCAAAGATTTAGTTTCTACAGAAGTAAAAAATACATGCTTACATGAAGAGTTAAACACTCGTGCAGATCTTAAATCACTGATGCTGTGTGCTCTTATAAAAAGAAATTCAACCCAGTATACAAATAGCTGGATTTCCTGCTATTTTCAGCTTCTGATTGGCTCTGCATCTCCCCTCCCATGCACTAAAGATAACCACAGAGTAATTTCAAGGGATCAAATAAAGCTTTGACAAACTAGTCCTACAAGGACTGTTTCTGCTGGGTATAAATGAGCAAAAATTATGTTGGTTTTCACCCCCATCATATGTCAATGGATGACGCGTAAGCTATGTACCAGCTGCACACTCTCAGCCAGAAGTGCTGATTAGCAAGGACTGATCTACTCCTAACAAATAAACTAGTTAGAAACAGCAACACTGCCAAATGAGAAGCAAATCAATTAAGAGCACATACTTTGTGTTTCTCCCACTGAAGCCAGTTAGTTTTGTACCACATTTTAAGTAGCAATAGGCACTGAGATGAAATATGAGATTTCCATTAGCTATAACAAATACTCATACTTAGTTTTTTATCTTCATGTGAGGTACAGGAAGCAGGAGACAACCAGGTCCAGATTCTATTACTACTACATTACCATTACATTATACCATTTGCATTTCATCATCTTAAATACATTCCCATAAGACCATTTACTTCTTCAGGATGTTCTTCCCCAAATCCCTCCATTTCCTTCCATTTCCCCTTTCCTGCCCCTCCCTCTCTTCATCACACAAAAAAGCAGCAACAGTGCCAATATATAGCCTCTGGTATGTGGCAGTTTCCGCTCTCTGCCAAACTATTCCACGCATTTAATTCTGAGGTGAAAATACTTTCCTAAGATTTCACTTCTATTCAGTCTTTGTAAATGACCCCCAAGCATAACAGTTCTTCTCATGACATTATTTCCACATACCTCATTGTGAGTCACATGCAAAAAAATTCACTGCTTGACCACAAAGGCAGACATAGTCTTTACTAGAAACATGACTGTTGATGAGATATGAAAATGCAAAACTCCAGCTTAGCTGATTACATAGTGAAAACACTTTCCATTTAGTAACATACCAGTGTAGTAGGATAAATGGATCTGTAAGATAAGAAGACAATAACACTCTGACTTAACTTTTCTGAGGTGGTGATCTGATTACTTGTTCAAGACAAACAACATCTCCATAATTAAAAGCCTGAACTCAACCAGATTTAATAAAGTTAAAGAAACCATGGGGATCCTCTGTTTACTAAATGTTCCTTTCTTTGTTGTTTCTTCTAGAGAACAACAAGAGAGGAAGACAAAACAAATATAAATAACAATTAATTGGACTGCTCAGTTGAACATGCCCTAATCTTCTTCAGTTCTAGAAGCTGAATAAGAAAAGCTCTAACTAGTGAAACAAGGGGCAAGGCAGCCAGTTTCAAAAGCTTGCTATCTCCTCGTTAAGAGACAGAGAGCCGGTAAGATGAGATTTAAGTGCTTTACCCTGAACTTTTGGTTAGATTTAAAATTCTCAGTGGGATGACTCCTTGTGCTCTGGGCATGGCCACCAGTCTTCTCTCATTTCCCAACAGTGGAGAATCTCTTAGGATTCTTGATGCAGATAGAACACACCCATAGGAGACCTACTAGTTACAGGAACAGCATGAAACACAACAGACCTGATTAGGAGCAGCAATCTCCATTGTGCAAGCTCACACAGGAGCAAGGCTCCAGCACTGATCCTTCCCGAACTGAAGAAAATATTGACTGTTATTTCCAAGTTGCAGAAGCTGTAGTAAAGTTTGTGGTGCCACACATAGACTTCTTATGATTTGCTATTCAACTCTAGGTCTCTACAAATTGTTTTCCGTTGCGGAAAAGTTTTATGAGAACAGGTTGACCTGTTACAAGTGGCATATATCCATCTGAAAAAATAGCCAACCCAAGTTCCAGCATGGATTAGATGGTCAGGTCCTAGGAACAGCTGCGAGTAAGCAGCAAGCTCCAACAGCCTCCTCCCCGGAGGTAGCCATAGCCAGCACACAGTTGCAAGATCCACCAGAGGGACCATTGGGAGGCTAAACTGGAGACAGGCAACCAAAACTCTCTAAAACTATTCACTGAGGTTTGCTATAAGAAATGCAGACACATCATTTACTTGTGAAGCTTTTTAGAGTATGGATTCACAAGGATTTCTCAAAATGAAACACTTCTAAATGGTAACAGCTTCTACATGCCCCTGAGGAAGGTGAGGAACAGTTGGGACCAGTAAACCAAGGTGCTTTCAAACCTTCAGGTGATCTCTAATTGGGAGGAGTGGAATTACTGACTTGTCTAGATTTTACATAGCCCTGAGGACACACCAGCTCCCTCACAGCTCTTTAGGAAACCTTGAACAGAAGGGAGTAATGTGGACTGGCAAAAGCAAGGGGTTCCATCCACTGTCTTACAGGATTGATAATTCTGAAGCTGGATGTCTTTAAGCAAAGCTAAGTAGCTACATAAGCTACCCTCAGGAAGGCTTGAAAAGCAAAGTGCTATTCAGGCTGAACCAAGAACTAACTCAGCACTCACCTCACAGTGGGCACGGCTCCTTATAGAAAGCTCTGAAATTAAGCAAATATGATTCATGTTTGGTTTCTAGCTTCCAGGCACATTGTTTCTAAGTGTATTTGTTGTTAAATAAATACAGACACCAAGTTCAAGACGCACTACCACAAAGCTGTTAGATTGTTTGTTCCCCTGAATTATGCATTACTTTCAGTTGGTATGAAGTTTTTCTAACAAAAGTACCCCACAAAGCCCCAAATTCCAGCATGTCTCTATGCCATATGGACAAGCTTCTCCAACCGTCTGCTCCTCATGGAAATTCTATTTGTTTTCCTATTGATTTTATTACGTTTAACAGCATACTAAATCATTCCTGAGGTTGACAACTTTCTGGAAAATTGATATATGCTGCCTAAAACTGCCTGAGGCAGGAATAAAACCAAAACAAATGGCTTCTTTTAAACCCTTGATTTGCATTACTACAGCCAGGCATACAAGTGCCATCTTGCTTCATAGAAGAATTCTTCTCCTTTGTGTAATATATGAGGCACAGGAAACCTTTAGAAGCTCTTCTTATGGGTCTGCATATGAGGGGAAGGTGATTGCAAAATACCAGACTATTTGAGTGAGGGTGGGACTGAAAAAGCAGATTGTCATCCAAGATCGATGGCTGGATTTTCTCTCTGGGCAGAGGTGGAACTATGCGTAGATGCCTTGGAATCTACAGCTTGAGGCAAAAGTAGCATTTTTAATGAGACTTAAAGACTCATATTTAATTCTTCTCCTGAAACTGTACTTTAAAGCAATTAAGTAAGATCAGGATGAAGCAGGGGATTGTTTTAAAATTTTGAAGGCATCACCACGAAACAGTACAGAATTTGTTTCAAAGATTGGACTGCATCTCAAATGAGAAAAAACTTCTAGCCAGAAAAAAAATTTTTGGTTCAGAAACTAATGGGGAAGATGAATTAGGGAAAGAAGTTTTGATGTCAGAAATCTGAACACAAGAATTCAAGAGGAAAATCGATTAAGAAGAAATAATTTTAAAATCTCTAAAGATCTGAGAAAAACTAAAAAGGTCATATGCACACATTTTAATCTCTGTTAGACTCTCATCAGGCTGTTTTAACTGCTGTGTTCTGGCAAAAAAAAAGAAAGAAAAAGAAAGAAATTGCAATGGGAAAATATTTTTGTGGGAAGTAGTTAAGGCACTGTGCCTTAACTGACAAATAATGACATTATGCTTGCAGAGCTGCAGACATTTAAGACATATGACATGAAGTCATATACTTCCCATTTTGGTGTGATTAAACAAATTCAAAGAAATGGAGATGGTATTTCCCTACAGTCCCTGTGATAACACAGAATAACCTTCTATGTACCACTATGGAAAAACCAAACTACATGAGTATGCACACTGAATTGTGAGTAAGCAAGAAATCTCCTGTGAGTTAACAGTGAAAAAAATAGTCTCAAGGAGATGTCTTGCACATAGAGAACCTTACGATCACCCAACAGATATACACAAAAATGGAGAAGATACTAGAGATCTCATGATGTTAAGGATTAAAAAAAAAGTAGTACAAAAAGAGAAAATACTCTTCATATTATCCATTGAATTGAGCTTCTTAGAGAAGGTCAAGTAAATCCAGTTCACTTGCTAAGTGCTTAGCACTTAGATATCATACATACAGCTCACCAGGACTTAGATCAATGGAGATACCACTGTAAGTGAGCGTATTACCTACTTTGCATCTGTGTTTTCCAAGACAGTTACATGGTATCACCATTTATAGATTCATGCCAACAAAACTGACCTTGCAGAAGTATCACAGGAAAATTTCCGAAGGCCTGCAAAACACGATCCCAAGCTTGTACATAATAGAAAATGGTTGTCCTTTCTTTGGTAGACAAATGCAGTAAAGCTAGTAAGATCTGTCGCCTTTTTTCCAAAATACACTGTCTACAGCTGGCTCTTAATTTTGAAAACTGAAGCACAGAGCTGGGAAATTAAATCATGCCAACCTTTTCCTAACTGCTATATAGACTCTGTGCCTACAGCTTGTCCTGGTTCCGGCCAGGACAGGGTTAATTTTTGCAGTAGCCAGGAGGGAGCATGCCTAGGACACAGAGGTTATTCTATACCACTATTTCATTGCCAGGGGTGGGGGTGAAGGGAGTCTCTTCCAAGGAAAAGGGGTTCCTTCTAGTCAAGTAAGCATGGTGGAGGGAGCCTGCCAGTATTGTCTTTTGCTGGGGATGGGAGCAAAGGCGGGGGATGTGTGTGTGTGTTAAGCGTGAATCATTTCTTGTACCCTCTGGCACGAGTACTGTTACTGCTACTGTTCGTTGCTTATCTCATTGCTGTTTCCAGTAAATTTTTCTTATTTCCAACCAGTTACTTTGCCTTTTGTGCCTTCAGTTCCCCTCTCCAGCATGCCACAGGGGAGAGGGGAGGGAGGATCAGCATGTGGTTTTAGTGGAGTACTAAATGGGAAAATATCCTAAACCATGACACCACTATTTGGACGTTTGTAATTAGAAACCTTGCCAAAGATGTTTGACACTTGCTAGAGGTGTTATTTGTGCTCATATGTTGCAGGCCTGAGTTTCTGCAAATTTACAGGTGTGTTTGTTGACTGCAAAGGAATAAACATCCAACACACCAAAAACCCCTTGGAAAGGCCTCATATCTGCTGTTGCTGTTCTGCCACTATGCCCGTCCTTTGCAAACTTGACTGAAGTGGTAAATCCTTCGAAACACCCCCAAAACACCACAAAACCAAAAATTTCTAGTCAGAAGAAACAAATCTCATGTGCTAGGCACTCCTAGTAGGAAACAGTAAGCATTCTTACTAAAACAAAAGTCTAGAAAAGCTTTTCAAGCATCTACAACAGCAAAATGACTTTTGCAGAGAATCATGCCTTCACAAACACTGTCTGTGAAAATAAGTGTTGAAAAATCATTCCCCACTCAGAACAGGCAGAAAAATACATTATATCAAGGATGGAAAAAACATTAATGTCGAGTTGAAGGAATCCAAGACAGGGCAACGTCAGACCATGGGCTGCAGTCTGGTATTACAGCTCAGGAAAGTGCATAATGTTCAGAAGGTCAGACAAGTGCATCCTCACAAGCTGCATCCTTAAGCTGAAGTGTTACTGATTGACAACATGTTGGAAAGAAAGATAATTAGGACTGTTAAAACTTGTAGAACAGTACACTGATAAAAAACGGTCAGAAGTGTTTTTATTTTGCACACAAACAGAACAACATAAATGTCTTTTGACACCTTTGAGCAAACTTTCTTAAACTCCAAGGTACATCAATGATAACCGAATAAGCAAAATGAATACAGGTAAACAGACCTCCTAAAAATGTTGGTAAAATAAATTAAAGCTGAATATTTCTGAACCATCAATACTATTAGCAGATGCCCTTTTTTTCAGCCTACTTTTGAAGCAATGTCATGACCACCTAGTTTAAAAAGATCACTTTTTTTTCTTAGGTGCCCTCTTTGAGACTCAACCACAAAACAGACAAACTGAATGGCTGTTTTAGAAAGAGAGATGTAAATGTGTCTGCTCATGAAGTACTGACTAAAGATTAAGACAGCAAAACTTGCACAGGCAACAGATAAGAGATCCGTCTGACAGCCCACTGGAATTTCATTTGTTCTGCAGACAAAATAACAAGGTTGCTTGGAGGTAATCCAAAAAACTGTTCCATCAATTATTAACAGAAAGGATTCATGAAATGTGGAAAAACTGTTAAATTAAAATAAAGAAAAAAAAAAGGCTGAAGATTTCGACACTCTCATTAAACGACTCCATCTCCAGAACCTTGCTGACATTACTTATTCTTTAAAATGAACACTCAATCATTGAAAACCCTCTCATAAAACACGAATAAGATCCAACGTTATCCTCAGTCGAGGAATGTCAACATTAAGCACTTTAACTTCAACTCTTTCTCCAGGACCTAGGCCCAGGCTTCTTCTCTTCTTCGCTTTAGAAAGTTTTGCTTCAGTTATGTTTCGCGCTGGAATCAAACCTGCTCTTCCCACACCAATATCAACAAAAACTCCAAACTGCGTCGCATTTTCAACTTTTCCAGTCAGAACAGTACCAACACTTAAGTCTTCAAAGCATACTATGCTCCTCTTGAAGTCAGGTTTATCAAAATCTGTTATAAGAAACAAGAAACACAAATAAGATTCTGGAGAAAAGGAGTTTCTAAGGTTTCTGAGTTGTTTCCAGATGATAGTTTCTAATTAAGAACTCCTCCCAAGGTAGCTCTGAGGTCCAAAGTACTGCTTTTAGAACCCTTTTTAAATAAAGACCCATTTGTGATAAACCACTTATTTCTTGTATTTTATTAATCACTTTGAAAGACTTTGATAATGGAATAATGAGTATAGTGAACTCCATGGTATGAAACTATCATGAGGGGATCAGAAGTATGTTGTATAGTAGCTAGTGACTGAAAGATTCTTTACTCTCTTTTATTTGCTTACAGATCCAGTGCTGGCCAAAGGCTTAGCCTATCAATGATTGTGCCTCTGGGATATGTATTTAAAGGGAGAAACCCCCTGCAATTGCAGCCAGGGAGAGAAGCGAGCATATGTGAGAGAAACAGCTCTGCAGACAGCCAGGTCAGGGAAGAAGGAGGAGGAGCTCCAGGCACCGGAGTACAGACTCCCCCTGCAGCCCATGCTGAAGACCATGGTGAGGCAGGTTGTCTCCCTGCAGCCTATGGAGGCACATAGTGGAGCAAAGATCCACCTTGCAGCCTGTGGAAGGCCCCACACCAGAACAGACGGATGCCTGAAAGAAGGCTGTGACCCCATGGGAAGCCCACACTGGAGCAGGCTCCTAGCAGGACCTGTGTACGCGTGGGAAGAGAAGAACATGGTAGAGCAGGTTTTCTTGCAGGACTTGTGACCCCATTGGGGATCAACACTGAAACAGTCTGTTTCTAAAGGACTGCACTCCGTCGAAGGCACCCACGCTGGAGCAGTGCATGAAGAACTGCAGTCCGTGGGAAGAACTCTCGATAGAGAAGTTCATACAGCTGTACAAGTCTATGAACTAGGCTGTCCACTCCAGTCATAGAGCCTGTCTAAAGTAATACTGAATGTACTAGATCAGCAAAATATTAATATTTCCACTGAGGATTCTTTTTTATGTCTCCCTATGTTAATAGTCTATCCTATTATACAGACCACCAGAACAAACAGAGACAGCGAAAATACACATTTTCAAGATAGCTAGTGGGAAATATTTATAAAATATGCACAGAAACTATTAATGAACCTAAAAGAGGGGGCCTGAAATGTTGGTTTGGTTTTTTTTAAGCATAAATTTATTACTTATTACAAGCCTGCATTTTCACTGCCTACTTTTATCTCTTGCTGCCGTAGGAGAATCCAGCTGTAAGCTGCACTAAACAACAGCATCTCCAGATGTTTTACTTCATTACTTACCTCATCTTTCTTCTCTGCCACCTCAAACTGTTCAGTACTACTGCAGGTTTTAACCAAGACAGGTCATGAGCCACGTGCTTACACTTGTCTCCAAGAACTAGTGCAATAAAAGAGCAGAACTACACACTACTACTCCACAGAACTTTTTAACTACTTCACCTTGGTCTCAGCATTCCCCTCTGTGATGGAGAGCCAACACAGATTTAATCAGCACAGAGTTAACATATTGAAACTATTTCATTTGTTAACAGCCATACAACTCCCCTTCCTACGGCTGAAAATGCCGTGATTTAAACAGGATTCACACTCTTTACCTACAGAACTGGAAAGAAACATCTGACTATGATATAGCCTTTACCTTGCCTGAGAAAAGAAATGGAGTTTTGCGTCCATGAAAATCTACTACTAATCTTAGAAGAAGAAAATGTGCTGGTTTAGAACTGGTAAGTAGAACAATCAAACTGAGATTACAACCTTCCAAACTAAGGTTTACCTGTACGAATGTCATAGCCTTCAGGCTGAGTCAGACCATCAATGATCAGCTGCAGTGTGTGCACAGTGGTATCCAGCCTTTTCGCTGTGCCTTCCAGTCCTTCCCTTTGAATTACCGCATTTACTTTTTGCTGCATATCTGATTTTCCTATGTCATTTGCGTTTCCTCCAATCAAAGATAAAAACCTGCGAAGTTCAAACAAAGATAGAGAGATTAGAAACACCCTTTAGTGGGAACTGAACCTTTGCTCTATTTAGGGCTTTTAATTACTTTTTCACTGATGCATGAACAAAACTTTTGATAAAAAACATGAACAGTGAACAGTTTTCTCAAGTCCATATCCTCTCAACTCATCACTGATCTGACACATAAACTGGAACTTAGAGTTTATCTGTATTCATGTAATTTCTAGAACAGATGGCGAAACTAGAAGCAAAATTTTCAAGTGTAAGTCTTTTCTAAGACCAATGATTTTCTGTCACGATAAAACTAAATTTCATTATGACTGAAAGATGTCTTTTACCCTGAAAGCTCCCTAGAAATAGGCGAGAGTTCTTTAACACGGTCATTTTTATTGTCACTCTCATTCAAATTAAAACGAATGGCCATTTAGTTAAGCAAAAATGAACACAACTTAAAAACTTCAAATAAAATACTTCCCTTGTCTCTGAACTTCATGGTTAAGAATAATTAGTTATTCAGAAACTAGGTAATCGTCAAGTCAAAGTACTCACGCACCACAAACACACTTACCTTTCCTTATTGTCACATATATACACACATTGCAATTGAGACAGATTTGGACTGGCATGTAAAAAGCTGAAAAGAAATACTTAAAAATAACTACGACATGACCTGTGATCCCTCTTTTTTTTTTTTTTTTTAAAACAAAAGAAAAAAACCCAAACACAATGACTGAGGTTTTTAATTCCACCGTGTTGGTACATGTCTGAGAAGCACAGAGAATAGAAGACAAAAATTCACATGTAGAGCTTGCTCCTTATCAGCAGTGATGCCTTAGACAATGTTTATTTATCTCTGAATAAACGTCCTTATTTCACTGATGGACTTAAAAATGCATACCAAGACTTTAATGGATATCAACCAATGAAAATGAGGATGCAGCTCACAGAAGCTAGGATAAATTGTACCAAATAAAGCAATTTGTTCTTTTCTCAGTAGATGCTTCAGTTATCTGTCCCGCTGCCCTGATCTGCACCTCACCATGAATAAGTCTCTTCTACCTTGCTTTATCATGCCCCTTATTGTTGGACAGAGGCACATTTTTTTCCATTTCTCCACCACAGCAGACAGGTAGAATTATTGACCCTGTCCTGCAGAGTCCAAGTAAATGTTTCTTCCAAATTCCTAGAAGAGATCCCTCCTTCCTATCCTTATCCTGCTTCACAACAGGTGTAAACTACCGGCCTCAAAAGAAGTGCTGACCAGCAGGTTCATGCCCTGCACTTGGTGGGAGACATTCCAGCTCTATTAAGAAAGCAGAAGCCCCTGGTACTCAACCTTCTCCCCCTCCCGTCCTCCCAAAATACCTGCTGTGCTTTTTATCAAAACCTGAGGCTGGTATTTCTTTTGTCAGGAGACCCAGTGGAGTTTTTTATTTTGTTTTGTTGTTTTTACTTTTTTAACCCAAGGAACCCAACTGAGATTATTTCAGGTGGTGAGCAATAAAGAGTTATATGGACAGAAATACATAACTACATTTCTTTTTGAGAAAACACAAATTGAAGAAACATAATTAAAGCAATATCTGACTTTCAGTAAATCACAAAATTCATCTTTGAGCGTAAGGGCAAAGCTTAGCTTAAAAATGTCCATTAATTTCACTAAAAGGAGGAACATATGTTCTAAAAGGATGTAACATCTGTTACAACTGGCTGTCAGGACTTCCACTTTTACACTGAGTTCAAGTGCAAGCACGATGATTTAAGTACACTGGTAGCTCAAACACAAAGATTTGCATTTAATAGTGATAGACATAATTTTCACATTAAATTTTTTAGTGCATACACATCTTTCATGTGGCAATGTATGAAGAAGAAAATTAATAAAGACTCAGTGGATGGTGCTGTTCTCAGGATTAACTGAATTTTGTTTTGACTGTATTTCAACTTTTGACACCACTTTTTAAAGTAGTTTAAGGGGGGGTTTGAAGCAAGTTATGTAACAAAACAGATGCAAAATGGTTTATAATACTAAATGCAAAATTATTTAAGTGCAATTTTTCTCCTGTAATGTAATGTAATGGCCAGTCTTCGTGAACGAAGATCTGGGGAAGGTCTTTACACCTTCAAGCCTGCGCATTGGATTTTTTAGGT
>JAWMRA010000113.1:26704128-26833017 GCA_035584735.1 Pseudotriccus pelzelni
CCACCCTTTAATCCTAAGGTTCATCTGCCGGGGCCAAGCACGCTTGGACGGTGCCTGTAAATGAACAAAAAACCACCACTAGTACTTAAATATTTAATCTAATAATAGATTTGAAAAAAAATCAGACATTCTATGAAACCATTTTCTTTCGGTCTCGAAAGAGCACCAAAAGTGGTTGCAATGATAATACTGAAAATGAGCATAGGCCCAGGTGAAGGACTCTTCCCAGAACTACTGGGGGCTGCTGGCTGCTTACACTGATGGATGGACAATGCCACACCAGAGCACTAGTGACAGGCGGCAGCTGCCCCAGCTTTGACTGACATGCCAGATGTAACATGACAAACCCGACCAGCCTCATGACTCAACCTTCTAAATAATGTATGCTTTACCACCCACCCCTATAAACAAGTTTGCTGACATTCACATACTTGGCTTTATTTCACTTCAAATGGAAAGTCAGCTTGAGTACGTCCAAGTAACATTTTCTCACCAACAGAATTTCGCAGAAGCGCATTCACTTTGTAAATCAATAACAGGGTGGGTTTGGCCACTACTAAGTGCAACCACATGGAACAGCCAGCACCATATATTAAAAGAGCCCTGTTACGTACAAAATTAACAAATGTGTGGATAATGCAATCAGAATGAATGGTGCTATGTGCACACCACTGCAAGAAAACCAGCCTGAAACAGGACTCAACCCAGGAGAATGAGCCTTCAATTAGTGTCCATGAAAGGTATTTCAGCCCCCTGCTCCTTCCTCTGCAACCACCACCCTCCAGAAATCACAAATTATCAATTTGCTATCAAAAAGGACTCCTCATCTAGGCAAGAGTGGTAGGTTTGGGCCCTACATTATCAATTACAGTTGTGCAAATAACTTATTAACGTGGTTACTGCTCACAATAAAATTCTGGCCCTACCTGAAGGTGATGCTTAAACATCTGCCCAAGTCTAAGTATGGGAGAAGTCCCACCAACTTCTACAGAATTTGAATGCTCTAAAAATCAGGCAGTTTGTTAAGAATATTTCAGAATTATGAGGTATATATTATAAGCAGAACAGAGCACTGTAACAGAATGCAGCAAACACATACACACAGAAGAAATACTCTTTATAAGAGCCAATATTATTTCTACTTTGGTAATTCTCACCTTTCTAGGACAGGTTTTGGTAAAACCTATGTATTAAAGCATTTCCAAATTAAAGCAATTTAGTGATCACAGATGCAGTTATTTTTTAAAATACTGTTGAATTCAGTTATATAGTTAATGTATCATTTTCACTGAAATTAACATAGCCTGAAGGCACTTAGAATAAAAAAAAAAAATCAATATAAAGCAGACGTCTCTGACTGAACAGTGGTGCATTATATTGATCATTTCTATTTTTAAATGTCATTGCTAAGAACAAAGTTAAATGTTTCCTTATTAAAAAAAGGAACCCAGCAACTTCCTTCAAGAGTTATTTCAAGGTCACAGTAACATCATGAGTAACAACTCCAAAGTCAGAAAGAAAAGGACATAGTCAGTAATAAGACACAGCCATGTGGGATAAGAGAGGTTTCCCTTAATTTACATATTTTGATCTTCGTAAAGTTAAACTATCTCAGTACAGTCCTTGCAATATCTCATCCAATTTGTAACTGACAGTTTCAGCTGCACAAAATAGGAACATGAATGATCTGTGCAAAAATGAAAGCCCTTCAAGTATTTTCCTGGCTACATCTATGAAATAAATAACATGTCGCAGTAGTTCAAGTGCTATGTTTACTTACTACAAAGATAAAACCTAAAGAAAAGTTAACAGAAATGGAAAAGATGAGACTTTTTTTCTGAAGTGAGGTAATTTTTATAAGACATTCTATTCTTACTTCCTCAAATGCTGAGTACCTGAGTAAATAGTGAACTTTCTGCTTAATATACATCATCTCAGATAAAAGCTGCCAGAGTCTTAGGAGAGTCAGAACAGAATGAAATTTCACTGGTTTAGATCTTTGAGTTTTATGGGTTTGAGATTTAGAGGATACTCAGAAACCTGCAACCACCTTAGTTTTAAAAGCAATCTTTGCAGTCTTACAAGACCTGCAGAGAATGGTCATGGATAAGTCACTGATGTTTTCATTTAATATATAATTTCATCCATCTTACCCAGATAAAGAAAGAAAAGTAGCATAAATGTAACAAATAAGCACATCATGTTCACTTAACATACACATCTGCACAAAATTACAGCACAGCCCTTGCAATGCTTAAAAGATAATGCAAATTTCAGTGGAATGCAAAAAACAGTCAGAAAAGAGCAAAAATATTACCAAGGGAAGCCTCCAGTAAATTTTTAAGAAGTCACTCTAACCCTCCCTGAAAAGCTTCTTATAATGTGCAGGAGTTCTAAAGCTTTGCAAGGGCTTTAGTCACAGTCATTTCTGTTTTATGTAATCATTTCCAGCAACACGACTTAAAGAGCTGGGAGTACTGGATTCATTACAGCAACATGATACGCCATTACATCTTGTCACAGTGCACACATGAATTAATGGTAAAGCAACATAATCACTCTGAAAACAAAACAACTTTGCATCAGCATGCACTTTGTTAGGTAAAATGTACATTTATGACAGTAGCAAACAAATTACGCAGACATTTATGTTTTAGTAATGTCTTGAAGTGCAAAAGCATTATTTGTATAATGCAGATGTTGACTGCCCTTGTTCTCAATAGTGATACAGATCCTCAATTTTTGACTACAGATGCAGATTATATATCAAACAATATTTGTCCATTACTCTCTGTAATTAATTGCTAGACACAGAAAGCTAAAGTTTCAAATGTATCTAAAACTACTTGTGTGGTTTAGCCAGACAACGTTACTTAACCAATGTATTTTTCCCCAAATGCATAAATTACTAATATTTGACTGCACGCAAAGGCCAGAAAACCATCAGTTTATGATATTTTGAATATATAAATCTAAGAAACAATGAGTTTCTAAATCAGAAAAGAAATTCAGACACAGTTACTCTGCAGCACAACCACTTTGTTACCATACCATTAGGCCCACTGTTGTTAGCTGTTTTCATGACTACCGATATATCACATAACTGGAGCGTAACCCGAGATACAAAATAGTGAAACATGATTAGCTATCCACAAAGAACTAGTACTACAGTTTTAGGAGATAATTCCATTAAAAAGGTCTTGTGGCGGTTTTCTTCCCCATATTTTTTTTTAATGCAAAATTATGTAAGTTCCAAAAATTTCAACAAATTAAAAATGTACCATTTGATTTACGGGTCTAGTATTTATAGTGTAACTGGAGCATAATTCTTTGTTACTTCTAAGTTCTTCTAATCACTCTTGTTAACTGTATTTTACATCACATGAAAGTTTTAAAATGTCTTTATTGGATGGCAGCTAGAGAAAGTCTTTTCTGCTCTTCTGTTTATTGACAAGATAACTTGCAAAAATATGCCCTCTAAAAATCCAGCTCAGTTAGTAGTAAATCCCTGTGAATGAACTGGCCTTCTAAAGTGACGAATATGCTCTATTATTTTAGACTTAATGGCCCTAACTCCACAAGTGTTCTCCCTAATTAGGGTTAGCAGTTTCTTATTGGAAATAATGATAAAGGTTCATTAATTGACTGAGCTTCACTTTTTCAAGATTTTTTTAAAAGAAATTTAAGACTTTATTAAATATTATTTTGCACACTAAATAGCTTCAATACACACACACATGTGTACATGCAACTTCAGTCTCATTGAAGTGGACAGAAGATGTTTCTGGTGACTTCTTAGTGAATTTAAAGAAAGGCATCCTACTACAGTAACAACTCCTATCCTCTGTAAAATATCACATGTAGACTACATTATTAAATAGAATACAGCATTTGTTTTCATTACTGAAACACCACACCAAGTAACTATTCCCCCTGACTTCTATTCCTCTTAAGCATTGCCTCAGTTGCTCTTCGTAACAACTAAGGGACCTGATCAGAGGCAAACCAGCCTGATAGAGCTGGAAATGCCATCAAAGGACAAGTGTCCAGTTGCACAAAGGGCAGGAGATGAAGTCCTCTTTCTTTTGGTGGCCTCATCAGCAGTTATCCTTCTGCATTTTCTTATGTGCCAGTACTCGCCTTCAAAGCTAGCAAATGCAGCTTTTCAGCACAGGAAATGAGATACTATGGATCAGCTGTTATATTCACCCAGGCAGAATACTAGAAACACCAGAGATATTTGAAATATGACTGATCTGCCTACAACGGAATATAAAAGGTTTTCAACACAAATGCCTTGCTGAAATGAGTGCCAAATCAAAATGTTTAACTTCAGTGAAGAAAAAGAACATGAATGAGTGCCTGTTGAATTCTCATGCTATTTTGAAGTCCTGTTGGAGATATCAAGCAGCATCACATGACATGACATGATATTAAGCAGCATTCACAGACATGAATCTTCACTGCAAGTCACTCTGCTCAATACATCAAAAACTTCTCTTAAGGCATAACCAACCTCTGTGAGCAGAACTTTCCTCTACCAGGCCAGGTCCTAAACCTGGATAATTAGCCAAGGAACATCCTCATCCGCATTATTCTAAATCAGAGTTTTAGATTTGGCAAAATATTTCTAAGTCAGGCTGAAATACAACCTGTCTGCCAGATGCTGCAAACTGAGAAGCAAAAACACATTCTGAGTACCAACCTTTAGCAAAAAGTATTTTTATGAGATTTAAATAAAAGAAGTCAGCAAATGTTAAAATTCAGTCATATGAAACCAACAGCACCCAGCAGACTGATAGAACAAAGAAAGAACACTGCATTTTCTTTCCAACATTTTGGTTTATAAGCATAACCTGGTTGTAACTTTTGGGGACTTCCTAAATGTCTCCTTGGTTTTCCTACCAATTCTTTTACAATACGTACCAAGAAATTGGATACGCTCTACATATTGTATTAATTGTGGTGATTGTAGAAGACTCTGCCACTATAAACTGGTTTTCACATATAGACTTCTAAGAAACTTAAAGGACAGTTCTGCTTTGCAGGGAAATAGGCTGTCTATAAAGTTTTGAGGGTTTTTTATTTAACTTTTAGGAAATTCTGATTCATAATATTTAGAGGTGTTCGTAAGCTTGATCACTGCACATGACGAAGCCAAGCTTTGACAGCGTGGAAACCATGAACAAAAATGTTTTAGTCTTCTGCAGAGCGCATTAAATCACCAGTAAGATGTTTTCCAATTATTTTACAGAAATTGTACAGATTTTTAGTTAAGATACTTAAATGCCACAAATCAATCATACCAGCACCATTTGTGCCACTGCAGTAAAGATTACATCAGTGTTTCCATTATAAAACCCCTATTTTTCAGGGGTTTCTAATTCAGCCATAAAAATTGGCTCCAGCCTGAAGTTTGGCAACCAAAATCACCACTTGGGAGTAATTCTTTTAACCATATTTTTTTTTAATGGATTGGCTTTTCAAGATACAAAATAGTTCTGAAAAAGAAAATTAGTGGTTTCAAATTTTGGTGAATTTCTATCCCTCACAAACATTGTTTTAAAAACTGATAATTTTGCATGTCGTAAATCTGTAATGTGGACTGTTGCCTCTGGGTAATTTGGCTATAAGCAGTGGATAAAAATCCCCAGCTTATTTAATTTAAAAATAAATGTAATTTTCCATGAAAACTTTTAATCCAATAAAACTTTCACAAACTACTTTCTTATAGCAAGATGCGGTAGACCTTGCAAGAGGAAGCCTTTATGACTCATTTACGCAGCAGCTATTCCACACATCTTAAGTTTTGTGGCAAGAGGTACAAAATACCTTTTGTACCTTTTGTATTTTGATGCCTTGAATCAAATCAGCTCACTTCCTTCAAGACAACAATTCTGCCCTTTTGTAGCACCTGTGAATTTGACATGGTCCCTCACAAAGTTCTGTGTAAGCACAGAAAAAAACCAAAAAACTTTTATAGTAGTAAAGCACAAGAACTCCTTTAAAATGTATTTTTTTAAAAATTTTATGTATTAAATACTGATTCTAACTCACATGTAACAGTCTAAATAAGAATTACCAGTTAAGTTATAACCTACTTTAATTCTAACATTTAAATAAGTCCTTCAGATATTGGCTAATTTCAGTAAGACACCTCAAACCACCACGACGAACATGATTTGATCTTCAGGCTCTCAAAAGCTTTCTCATGAATGCAGGCTCAGCAAAAGGGAGTTACAAGCCCACTCCCATCCACTGCCTGTCAGCAAAACTTGTCAACAGCACCGATACGCTTTGGACAGACTCCTCCGTGGAGTCTGAATTCCTTGTAGAATTTTTTTAAGTCATATTTAGGCAAGGAAAAAAAAAAGGTTGGAAAGCCATTTTCATAAGTTTTAAGAAGCTTAACGGCTCATATGTTGTTTTTGGTTTGGGGTTTTTTGAAAAGTCATTTAAAATATATAATCATTGCTAAATTATAGCATTGGTTGCTTGAGGGGAGGATGCCTGGTTTATATTTAGCCCTTATGTCACCAGTGTCAATTTTTAATACTACACTTCTTGGCTTTTGTCAGTTTGTTTCAGAGCTGTATTTTCTTTTCTTGAAACAGCTATTTGCAATGAAAAAACATTAGAGATATTTGTCTCCTTCCCCACACCATTCTGTGATATCAAGTTGCAGCATAATCATACATACATACTCCATATATAATCCATACCATAAAAGCTATCACCTCCATATTTAATAAGCTTTTGAGGAAACTGTCTTTTGATTGCAAGAAAAGCAAAAATACAAAAACTGTTGAACATACGAGTACATTCACAGAAAGCCCAGAAAGCACTTTGAGACTTTTTTTTCCACACATCACACTACATGTACAAGTACACATAAATGCAAGAAGTCAGACAACAAAGAACCCAAAGAAAACAGAAAAGACTGGTTCAGTTAGTTACAGACAGACACTACACTTACTAGTTTTGGTGTTTCATTGGCAACTATTGTAACTGTTGAGTTGGTTTGTAATCAACTGATAATTTTGCATTAAAAACAAAACAAAACACACCCAACCCCCAAAAAAAACCTGTATGGTACAATATATGTAACATGCACTAGGACCTAAATACTTCACCTGAAAGTCCAGTCTAGGAAGACAGTATTTTGTGAGAAACGAAGAGACACTGGCACAGCTGGAAACTTACAGAAAAATAATTGCATTAGCCAAAGGGAGATGGCATGACAGGTAACACTGGTCTTCAGCCATGTAATGCTTCTGAAAGGGCTTAGAATTCCAATGACTTTGAACTTGAGCACATTTGAAGAATCAGCAAGGTATTTTCTAAGCAGTGTTGGCTGTGCAATAGGTGCCAGCCTCCTCCCTGAAACATGTGTAAGCCTGTGACTCAAACCACTATCTTGGCTGAGATGTAAAAGTTGTCTTCATTACTTTTTTTTATTCTATTTTTTTTTAATAGTGCTAATCCTGGGTTCCCAGTCAAATTCCAAATCACAGTTATATGATCTGTGACACACACTAAAATTGTCTCCAGAATTTCAACAGTATGGGAATATCTGTCCTACCCTATGCAGTAATAATCCCCTTCACCACTTCAGATATAAAAGTAACCTGTGCAGCTCTGGAAACAACGTACCAATTCTTTAATTTCTGACATTATTGTATGTAGGTAAATTCCTGCAGTATTCCACCATTAACTGGATACACCTCTCTGCTACTTGAAGCAATCCTTCCACATCAGCCTTTAAGTGAAGCTGGTAACATTGTGAACACTGCACTGATTGTTTCATTAGAGGACTAGGGCCGGAAAGCAGAAAGCCAAAACCCCAGTACTTGAATTTAAATTAACTGAAACTCAATACTGAAAATCAAAATCAGTTTTGAATAACCAATTTATATTAATTTTGCACATTAACTCACACAACGCAATCATCTCCAGTGGGGGTGACCAAGATGTTCATCCTATAAGCCATTTACCAAACATAAGATCATTAAGATCAGGATCTTGACTGATTTTTTTTCCACAGCTATGCACAGGACAAAGAATTAGTAAAAAATGCTGATGCATAAGAAAAAAAAAAAAAAAGAAAAAGAGAAATGCTCATGGAAAAGGAGAGATCAGTTACCTACACACTACACAGCAGGCATGGACTAGCAGAAAATTCCATGGTGGTCCTAGAATCAGGCACAAAGAAGGATGAACTGTAGCAGGGAGAGGACGGAAGCAAAACTGCACTGCATACCTAGCAGCAGAAGGAAAGCATGGAGACCAACACATAGAAAGAGAGAACAGGGCACACACTGAAGAGAAGGTGTCCTCAAAATGCAAGGTCCTGTACAACTTTTTCAGGTAAAGACTCAAGTTTCATGAATTTGAGGTTTCATGAGGTTTAAGGATAGTTTTGTTTATAAAACAGGAAGCATGAGTTTGTTTCTTCAGGTACAGTATTCTCAACAGAGACCATCAGAATCTTAAAGCATCTGGCTACTGGTGAAACTAGCTCCGGTACTTTTTAAGAAAAGAACCTGTTCAGCATAAATCACTTTAAAAATAAATATGCGCTCATTTGTGGTAGGTGATAATGTTTTCTGAAGAGGAAAAACAGAGTTCAATTTCAGCCAGGGCTGATAGAAAAGATCACAGCTTACAGTAGGATTTACCAGTCACAGTACAGCCTAACCAGAGGCACACATGAATTCCTAATTACTTTTTTCTGACTTACACAAAAACCATTCTCTTCTTTAAGCCAAAGGTCACTCAGTAAAACAATCATGGCATTCAAGTATGTGGGAACTTTATATATAATCTTAATTAGATCGCGCAAAATCAGAATTTAATTTTAGAGGCTGATAGTAATGATGATACATGCTCACACATGTCCGAAGTACACCTTCTTGAAGAAAGAGGAGAAACCATCAAATTAAAGTACGTATTCCTGTTGCAAAAGGCTAAGCAGACTTCTGACAGAAAAATCAGTACTTTCATTTTAAAAATTGATGCTGTCAGTGCTTCAAAAGCTTTCCCACTACTTACCTCATTGCAAGGTTGTAAGATTCTGGATGAATACAAGTTTGGTCCAAAGGATTGGGCTGTTGCGAGGCACATGATGTTGGTTTACTCTTCTTTTTACCCAGAGCACCTGCTTTTGTCAAAAGTGCATGACTTCCAAGTTCAGTTTTCTTACTACTGCCAGAAATCAAAAATGGTCATGTCATTCTTAATGAAGATGATACTAGGCCAGTGTCCATGCATGAAACTAACATACTTTTCCCCTTGAAGTTTCTCTTAAATAAAAAAATTGCTCAGAATACAGTAAAGGCATCAATGACTCCTACTGCAAACACACCTTTTGTGCCTCTTTATTTGTTTCCTAAATCACAAGTAGTCCCTGCTTTTGGAGGACAAAACAGAACACACTGAAGGACCTGGAAGTAGCACTGGTACTTTGGATTCTACTCATCAACTGTTGACAGAAATTTAGACATCCCTCTCCCTTTCCATATCAATTTTTAAAATAACTACTATTTGTTCACTTAAGTAGAAAGCACAAAAATTATTTCATACAACACTCTATAGCCACCAACATGATTAGAAAGGACAAAAATGAGAACTTCTTGGAATCCATTTCAGAACTTTTCATTTTGTCACCTGGATCCACAAGAAATGTTCCGGAGGTGATGGTGTTAGAGCTTTATTTGGCCCCAAACTCCATTTCTCAGTTTATACAGTGTTCTCAAGTTTTTTGGAATCTGACTAACATCAGAATCATGCTCCAGCAAGGTAAAAAAAAAAACCCCGAAACAACGTTCACATTTCACCAGGAAATATTTGCTGGGAAGAAAAAGCCATCAGCCTTTCTTCCTCTCTTGTATTCCAGCATTCACTAGAACACATCTGTACATGGTAAGACCTATCGATCATATACAGCCTTGGAAGCAATTTCTTTGGTCTTCTGGTGCTTACAGTGAGCACCATTTGGCCTGCAGCATACGCTTCCCTGCCAGATGGGCAACCAATCTGTATACCTTCCACCCGGGCAGTAAGCCAGTCCTAATGTGCCTACCTCCTGCCTGGAAGTTACGCCTGTGCTGTTTGGCCAGCAGCAACTGGGAATACAGTATTGCTTCTGAGCATTGGGTTGGCTAAGAAACAGCATGTGCTTCCCAGGAAAATATTTTTTGAGAAGAGCCACTGGCAAAAGGGTGGGTGCAGTGCTACCACTGTGCCCTTTCTTAGTTCTTTATTTTGGAAGGAGTAATGAGAAAGGCAGGAGAAGAGAAATTGGGCATTTTCACGTGTAGAAAGGAAGGATTTCAGGTCAAGAGGATCACTAAGAACGGTTGCAAGAGTAAAAGACTTGGTACAGAATTAGGGAATGAGATGACAGGGATGAGCATGACCTACTGTTGAAAAACTGAGCTTGGGAAAAGGCCTCACTTATTTGAGACAGACTGCAGTTGCATCATACTTGTTAGGCAGAGAAGTGTAAGACAGAGTTTGATCCAGGCAGCTATTCAACTTCCTCTCTCCAAGTTAAGGAATTGAAACTCTCAAAAATTCTGCATCAGTTTATTAAGTTCTGACAAATAATATTTACAAAATTAAATTAATTAATTTACAAATCTCTAAATTATGCCTGAAACACAAGACTAAAGTTTTAATATCTCAGATCACAATACTGCTGCATGACAAGCTGCTTCTACCAATTCAGTGACAGAATTTTTAATTACATTTTCATATTTATTGAAACCCTGACTTAGAGGACTAGGCTAATAAGTCATGACTGTTCAGGGGAAGAACTGTCTTCAACCATTGACTTCAACAAGTTCATTTGTTGTCTTTCAGAGCACAAGGGCCTTGGATTCCTCAAGTCTCAAGCCCGAATACAAAACAGAAAAGGGGAAAAAGTACTATTTTGGATAATTTATTCAGAATAGCTAAAATCTCTATTACCTGCAAAAGGTCTTTATATATTCTTGATTGAATCTGATGAAGCCAGCACACTGTTGGAAGGATTTGGGACCCAAACCTTTAACTTCTTTCAGCTGTTCTCGGTTTATAAACGGGCCATTCTTCTCTCGCCATTCAATTATATTTTTAGCCCTGTTAGCATTCAGTCCTGCAATGTGTCTAAGAGAAAAGTTAACAGAATACTTTTATTACCATCAAATGGTCATTAATGCAAGTACTGTCCATTACAAGGATACACATTTCTCTAGAAAAACTGCTTGACCAAACTGAAAGACTGCTAAGAAATTAGCAAAAAGTCACCCAGATCAAAGGCATCATCTGAAAAAGGATCCCTTCTCTTAGTTCTATGGAAGGAATCCACTCAAGCCAACAAAACTTAGTACAGCAATATGGTTTTGCACATGCCTAACTAGGAAGCCATATCAGATGCCACCGCTTTTAAGTCAACAGCAGCAGAGACCTGTTTGTGGAATGGCATGGACCGATTCCAGAAAAACACCACCAGCAAACCCAGCAAGAATCGTAAAAACTTGGGGGGCGGAAAAGAGAAAAATCTTTCCATTATTCTAATCCTCAAGCAAAAGTTTAAAAATTACCCAAGTTGGCGAAAGCTCAGAATTACATTGGAGGGACACACCTTCAACCACAGTCAGAATATTAATCATTAGGAATATAATTTTCTTCAAAAATTTCTTAGAAACATTATGAAATCCAGCTTATTTACACTGACGAAGGAACATCACACAGTTCATAGAATTTTCCACTGATGATCTCAAGTCTTTCAAGCACAATACTCACCACTAATGCAAATACTGTAGCAGTGTCACCCCTTCCATGTGTAATATGTGTCAAGAAGTATAGTTGAAACATCAGAAACCACAAGCAGAAAGCCCTGCTCATGGTACAAGCTAGCTAGGGTGACAATTTCACAAACTGCACGTCTGAGGGAAACTTACACTGCACCTACACAGAACAGCAGAATTGAACTGCCTGAGGATCAAGTTAGATCCAGAACTTGATGGCTGGCACACGCACATAAGCATTGTAAGCCGGGTTAACTAGACCACACAAAGTACTTATTCAACGTGGTTGCCACATGTAACCGTGTCTGGACAGGGTCACCCCACATTCACAGTTTTGTGGAGACTGCAGCACCTCAGGCTGATGGTTTCTCCTGAAGTGCACAATACAGCTGTACCCTGCAGAGAAGGCTGGCAATGCTCACCCCTTGCACGTGCTCACGTAGGCTTTCATTCATGGGACATAAAGCTATTAGAGACTGTCCAAAGGAGGGCCATGAGGATGGTGAAGGGTCTAGAGGGAAGACCTTATAAGAAGCAGATGAGGTCACTTGGCTTGTTCAGCCTGGAGAAGCTGAGACTGAGAGGAGATCTCATCACAGTACTACAACTTCCTCAGGAGCGGAAGTGGAGGGGCAGGCACCAATCTCTTTGCTCTCATGACCAGTGACAGGACTCAAGGAAACAGGATGGAGCTGAATCAGGGGAGGTTTAGATCAGATATCAGGAGAAGGTTTTTCACCCAGATGCTGGCTGAGCACTTGAACAGGCTCCCCAAGGAAGTGGTCATGGCACCAAACCTGCCAGAGTTCATGAAGCATTTGGACAATGCTCTCAGGCACAGGGTGTGATTCTTGAGGTGTCCTGTGCAGGGCCAGGAGTGGGACTTTGATAGGTCCTTTCCAGCTCAGCACATTCTATCATTCTATTCTATGATTCTATGAATGAAAATGCATTTCCCATTTAGGTACTGTTTGGTTTCTTATTAAAAGCTGATCTAAATCTGAAAGCAGGTAAGATAGAAGATATCAGACATCAGGCTAAGGGCTGGACATACAGAAAAAGAATATGGAAGAGAAAATATAAAACCAGAATGAAGAGAAAGAGAACCTCTTACAAAATATTAAAAGATGGTTTTAAGAATGATAAGGGGCTAACAGACTAAAATATAGAGCTAGCAAAAATACGTTTTTCCTTATTTTGATACCAAATATAATTTTCACTACCAAGATTTTGGACATTCCTCTTCTTCCCCTCCTACTATGGAGGACGATACCAACAATTTTGCTCTTCTGAGAGTTTGTCAACTAAATCAGGCTGAACTCTTCACGCTCAAGAAAGAATGAGCTTTTAGTTTCTAACCAAGAAAAATAAAGTCCAGAACATTTTCCAAGTAAACATGGCATAACTACAAAAAAAAAAAAATTCAGTAAAGGGGGATAAATTTTTCAACAGTATCCCCTTAAATCTTTCCTTTTCTCCTTTCCTCGCCCAACTTTTACAACCTGTTCCACTTAGCAGTACTTATAAAAATACCTTCTAAGAGACAGAAAGTACATTTGAAAATCCCTTTCTCAGTGTAAAAATACAAATTAACTATATCACATTTTTCTGAAATTGCAGTGTTGGCTCAAAATTTTTAAATATCTGTTTTTCTCTGAAGAATAGTTCTACCCTGGAGAATCACACAGACCCTTAAAAACCAACTCCTAATGATTCAGTAAAATACTGTCTTACTGTGTCATTTTCATGTAATTGGAAGTTTAACACAAGAGCCATTTGCTCCAGCTGAGCTTGAGTCAGATGGCAGACTAAACAGAGACTCTCTGATCCAAAGCCATGTAATTACTGGAATAGGAAAATGTTTCACTCACCTTAATAGTATTTCTGAGCAGATGTTAATATCAACTCCAACAAAGCTGACACACTCTTCAACCACACTGTCCAGAGTTGCTTTGAGCAAGGTCTGTGATACGTCATGCTGAGAAACAAAAATGGAGATACTGGTTACTGAAGTATCAAAGCATACATAAATAAGAACTGCAAACGACACTAACATCAATAAAACAGTTGCTGGAACTTATCTATATCTTATGTGAGGGTACAAGTTAAAAACATGAATTGTAGAATATATTTTTAGAAGACCTCCAGTATCATTTTGCAACATCTTTGTCATGATACAGATCTCTAGAATAAAGACACTCTTCACATCCCTGTATTGTTTTTAGTAACTATTTCCCTGTATCTTGTAAAACAAAACTGTATTAAACACATGATTATTCATAAGGAATAATGCTTCTAGTCATCCCCTATGTCTTGTCTTTAATCTGATATTTATTTACTTATAAACTTTACAGTTTATTTTTAATAAGATAATATTTTAAAAACAAAGACCACAAATGCTGTACTTTTGCACCTGCGCACACAGACATTTGCAAAATTTTCCAATTTATGAGCATCAGACAAAGGTATAGTTATTATTTACTAAAAGAACAAGTCAGGTATTGTAAGAGGGTGGGAAATACATAAGGTATGTATCAACCCCAAAGCAATAGAATGTTTCAGATTTTGAACAGATATTTCTAGGAAGATTGGCAGGTCCTTGACCGAAGCACCACTAATGGAAATTCTTCCAGTTTTTCCATTATTGTTCACAGCGTTTCCCCACTTTTCTCCTGAAAAGAAAATCAGTCACACTTGTCAAAGTTAAAAGTTCTGAAGCTCTAAGATTTCTTTTCCTCCCAAATGTAGGCATACTTCAGTCTGTAGCTGCTAGATCCCCATACAAGCCCACCAGGGCTTAGAAGTCTGACCTGGAGGGAGAAGCCTCTCTAAATGCAGGAGCTAATTCAATCACTATGTTGGCTTAGCTTCGGGGCTCTTATACATCACTCATGTAAATCTGGGTTGATCTGTTGTGGTTTCATGATGCATTCATTTAGGACATCAAGCTGGATCCAAGCCAAGACACCAAACACTTCACCCACTACTTTGTTTTACTTTCTAAGCCATTCAGATCTTTTAAAGATTTCATGGTTAAGTTTAACATGCCAATACCATCAACACCAATCTACTAATACTGGTAGTTCATCAAGCAGTGCTTAATAACCACAAAAAATCGTAAAACTTCAGGCAACGTATGTCATAGCTCCTTATTTCAGGTAATGTGATGTACTTTTCTTGATGTGATACATATCAAGAATTTTATGTTAACATATCAAGAATTTTATGTTAACATATATTTTGTTACTTACAAACAAAAAGCTCATATTTCTGCAATATTACTCCTCCTATATAAACTTTGCACGCAAAAAAACATGTACATGTCTAAGTACCAGCATTTGCATAGTCTTGGTGTTACAGCCACAAAGGCTACTTGCACACTTGGCAGATCAAACATCAGTTTCTACTTACTAAAGTGTTGCTACTACAACACAACTTCTTTTTTGAACAAAGAGATATAAATAAAAACCCACACCCTTAAATGAACTCCAGCATTTCTATTTTCTGACTTACTGAAGATGCAGGTCCTCTTAATAAGGATCTTCTATATATGCCCTCCTTGTCCTGGCATCATCTGTGTAATATACTAGAGCTACAGGTTTCCACCTCTCATGCACACTCTTGCAAGGACGTATTTATATAACACAGCACAAGAACCAGAATAAAACTGTTGAGAAACAACACCCACATCTTCTCTTCTCTGCCAAGTACAGCTGCCAAATACTGGGCTAGGTTTTTCACTAAGTTTTTAATTTGTGGTTCATTGTAAGATAAAGATACTAATTTAACAATTTTTTTTTTCATTGTGATGAAGGAAAGCAAAAGAAGAAAAAAAATGCAGAGGACAAATCCTTCTACTTTTAGGAAAGGCTACTGACTCCAAAGTACTTGCAAATTAATTATGATATAGTTTCACAAGTTACATTAACAAGTTCTATTCATTGTGGCAGTTCTCGGACACCTCCCAAGAAAAATTTGGTCTAAAGCAACTGCTTAGAATACAGAGTCTATAGAATATATCTAGTGGCAAAGAGAAGACTAAACTGCTGTTTCCCTAGGTTTCAGTCTCATTCATTAAGATGATCATTCTTCAGAAGGAACAACATGCAGTTGTATGATTCAAAACAGAAACATTCATCACTGACTCCACAATGCCTTACAGCATAAGGTATAGCAAAGAGGGAAATCCATTATCTGGCCTAATTTTTCTAAGCAGTTCTTGGAAGAGATTTGATCCAGCAGAAGCTTTATTTCCAGCCTGTGGGAAGTGAACCTAGATACTAATTCAGCCAACTATACTTCCTGCAAACCAAGGAAAAGATATATGACAATCAAAAACTAAGTATTCTTAAATATCTCTGCCAGTGGAAGAAAGACCAGTGCTCACAGATTCTCAGTTCCAAATGCAAAGTTGGCACTGCATATTTCTCTTGCCAGGAAGACAAGAAGTTCTCAGGTCTCTCAAAGATTATTTGTATCTTTTAACTTTATTGCTGTTTGCCAGTCATCATTAAAATAACAAAACAAGACATGCACATGTTTTTCTTTATTACTCCAACATATAACAGTTGTACGACTTGGAATGCATATCACAACCCGTATGTGAAGGCACAGATAAAGTGAATGGGCAGATGTGACAGAACAGGATAAAGCTAACAATCCCTAAGCTACCAATACCTCACAGAAGTAAGATACCTTCGGCTAGTGAATGATGGTAAATTGCAAAAGCTAGGAAAACTTTCTGGATGGCAAATCTGTCTCCCAGGAAGCAGCTACTGACCATCACAGCTTCCTTTGGCTATGATGAAGAAATCTCTAGACCCCTCTTTACATTGATACACAGCACAGAAGTGTTATGCATTTATTTTCTAAAAGTAGTTAAAACATTATTATCCCAAAACCATTGCCAAGACTTCCTACTGCTAACAGGGTACACTTCAGAAAAGTGTAAAGTGCAGTGCACTTTCCAGTTTTCCAACAGTTTCACTCATCTTCTCAAATATCAGAGGTTAGACAGCGTTATATACTTCTGTGCACTATTTATACGCACGGGGGTGGTATCAGATTATTCAGACACTACTAGAAGCACACATACACCATGCTACTCACTCTCTACAATGGGTCTGTAAAGGCAGGAATGATGAACTGTTGCATTACGAGCATCACAGTAAAACCTGCACAAATAAAGCCCAAGTTCAAAATGCAAGGCTGCTTTCAAAGTGAGCTTACGCATAACTTCATGCTGCACAGCCTCTGACAACTGCTTCACACACCGTGGCAAATTGTTGCATCAGTTAATCCCCTGCAAAGCTTTCTAGATAAAACACTCTCCTATAAACACCGACTCTGAACGTACCCCCATGCATGAGGGTGTCCCTGCTAAAATTGTTAAGTATAGTCTTTAAGCTCAGAGTCCATACACAAGGTGTTCTGACAGCTATGTCTAACAAGTAGGAGCACGTCCTTTGGTGCGACTTCCAAACATCGTGAATTTACCATGCAAATATGGTACTAAGGTTTTATTAAAAGGATACTCAGAAACAACTTAATTTACCATTAAAATATTCACACTGCTGTAACAGTAAATCTGAAGCAGGAGACTTAATTTTACATGATTACTTCCAAGCAATAGAAGTATCGATACCCCCAGTTTATGGAAACTAAGGCCAGCAGAAATAAGGGACTTGACACAAACTGCAGGATGTCCAGTGCAAATCCACAAACTTTTGTTTATCATCACTCTCCAGAAAACAAAGCCACCTTGCTTCACAGATAGTTGGTTTCAGCTTTTTGTGGGGAGGACTTTAGAAATTAATCTGCCCTTAGAAATACTGGGCACTGCAACCATACTTTAGTATTTGTTTTCTAAGGAATAATCCAGTGAGCCAGGGAACAAGATACAGAAAATTACTTAATTAATTGAAACCGCTACAATAAATAATTGAAGTCAAACAATAAATGAAATTCAAATATTACATTTCTCTAATATTTTTATAAAGAGCACCCCAAGTATAACTTACATTGCTGAACAGGAAAGCTCATACAGTATGGAGCAGAGAATACGTATTGTTGTTTCACTCAGTTGCAAGAGCTACAAACACTCACTGGAAATAATTAACACTACTAAAACCCCATTTGTTCCTTGAGAGGGTGCTACTGCAGCTGTAATTGAAAGCCCTTTTCCAGTTTCAAAAACCTGTTGATATACACAAAAGGAAGGCAGTGTTTTAAATAGCCTCCTCAGCTCAGTTATTTCTAGCAGTATAGCAGTACAAACTGTAAAAATACATTTGTCATCAGCACGGCAAATTTATCAAGTCAAAGAACCACTACTCACACGAAGCCTGGAGGCTGTACATAGTCCATCTGCGTGAGCATAAACAGTGGATCAGCACACTAACTTTCCCTGAACACCAGATTACTAGTGCTAGACTGGAACTGGCAGCTTTAACATCCAAGTAAATTACAACTCCAATCTCTTCACTTTCAGCAATTTAACAAAACCCACACACAACACTGAAAACAATACATATAATTACAATGCATTTGGTTCCCTTTTCCTGGTTCCTTATAAAAATCATAATTTTGGAAAGTATGGTATGATTGCTCGTGTCTCTGAAAGACAAATTCAAACAGCTTAAAATTCTACTGCACATTTACAAACATTAGCAGATATCGACATGACCAGCCTGTGCATCGTTATTACTTTACAATGCCCAAGAGTCAAGCAAGGCACCTTCCAACACAGTTGCACAGGAATTATTCATACCCTTCAATGCCTACAAATGTAGTGCAGACACGACCTAATGATGCTGGTTAGAAAGCAGTAGGCAGGGGATGAGTTCTCAACAGCAGCAACCTGCAGGTTCTTGACCCACGCTTGGTATTACAGTACTATAACAGGATCAACATTCATTCTAAATATGACCAAGCTGTATGCCAGACAATCTATTTTGGGTTTTGATCAAGTTATACCTCACTCGTCCTTTGAATCCAAAAAGTCAGCCTTCAATAAAGTAAACGTAATTTAACTTTTTTCTGTCTAAGTAAGTCCTGAAACACTTCTAACACCCCATAAAACATTTTGTTGGTACCTACCATTAACTTCTGTATCCATGAATTTTAATATTGGCGTGTGTGACCAGTCAACATGCCTCTTGAAATATTTTAACTTTAAAAACTCTGCAAACTGAATGACATTTACTGGAAGAGAAATTAGGTGGGACAACAGGAAAGTTCAAAAGCAAAGCTCATAACTATATTATTTTACAGAGATTTGACCCATGGAAATGTGTTTTAAAATTTAAAAAAGGGAAAAATATTACTACTGCTGTAACGTATAACTGTATATCAATTCACTGCATTTCAAATGCTTGTGAAACCACAAAAGCAAAATGCATTCATAACAAACCCTTAAGTACAGCAGAACTAATGCAGCAGAAATAGTCTAAGGAGATGCACCTTTTCATGTTCCGAATTAAAAAAAAAAAATCACCGTACATGTCAGGTGGAAAAGTTCAGGAGTGGGGTTTTAATCTCTAGCATCCATTGGAAAATCCCTTCCAGTTAGATTCTAAGAAAACAAGCTTATCCCTCTGATGTTTGATAAAAGGATCTAACTTCCAGTATTTCTTTTGAAGACTGTTTGTGGTTTCTCCAAATGTTATATTGTTATAAGATACATTGTTATCGTACATACTTAACTCTCACTCATTTCTTGTTTCAAAAATCTAAATTCTGTTTATTTTAACACCATATTACTATTACTGAAATATCCCAAGAGACAAAAAATGGATTTGTATTTTCAAAGAAAACAACAGAACAAAAACAAAGTCTGTCAGCTCTAACATTAAAAAAAACCCAACAAAAACCCATAAATGAACCAGTTTATCATGTAAATGCTTTGAGTTACTTGCAAATTGCTGGAATTCATCTTGTATTTACTTGTACTACACTGCTGAGCTTGTTATACAAATTCAGTCCCACTGCTGACGTGTCTGATGTTTAAAGTTAGCTTCTTTCATGTATGCAAGCTAGCAGCAAACAACATATATCCAAAAACACCTTCCTCTTTCCAGAGCAGTCTTCTCCAATGCATATTGTTATATGACCTAGAGGCTGCAATCTGAACTGTAATTATAATCAACCACATCATTCCTGGAGATTTCAGGACATTTTTCCCAATAAGTAGCAAAGGTGATCATCCAAATTACTAATGGTGAAAAGCCTTACATTTCAATTTCAGTCCAAATATGTATTTTGGAGCTCTTAAAGCTCTACTAATATAGGTTGGATATAATTATAAGGACCATCAGAAGAGGAGTTTCACAGATCACATGGGTGAAAGGCAACACATTCAGTTGAAGATTTTCCTGAAGAGTAATGAAAGATAAGAAAAAGGAAAAAAGAAAGATCACACTAACAGAGTGAGAAGGAATAGTAAAATTTTTAGAGGGATAAGACAGAAGTCATGAAGCCTGAGTGAGTCTGTTCATCTGTGAGGATTCTGTTTTGTCTGAAGCCAGTGACCATCCATCACCTGCAGCAGATGGGTGAGGAACACCAGCTCCTGGGTATAGAGTTCCTGCCAGCCTCCCTCACAGCAAATGGAGTCCCCAGGAGTTGTGAGAAGCTTGGTAAGAGTCTACATAAATACACGTTTCTTCCAGCTCCACTGAAGACATGCTGGGATTTCTCTCGTTCATCTCTAATGAGGAACATGGTACTTGAAATACCATTAAAAACTACAACAAAAACACAAATTCATTTAAGGGTATCTTCTGGAAAGGAAAGATTAGTACAGTTGATGCATATTTTATTGTATCCTATAAGCAACTCCTTGTGCTCACTGGCTTTCTTAAATTTAGTATATAAACACACTCAGCAACTGCCACACCAGGTGACTCATATCAGCAATGCACTGAGAATATATTTAATATAATGACATATCCATATCCTCATTAGGAAAAAACAAAGATGCCAAAGAATGAAATTCTGCAGCCTTTTAATCCCACACCAACAGAATTAATCAAGATATAACTAAGAAGAAAAAAAATAAATTTTTATTTAAGGTGACACCATCTCCTGAAAATGCTTGCTGAAAAAATATTAAGGAAATTCGACTTTCCTCAACCCCTCGTGTTTCTACCTTTTTCTATTTTTAAAGCAGATCAGTTCAAATGGAATATGCTTAAAGAACACTTGTAGATCCTACTGGTATCTCCCTCTCTTCTATTTAGCTCGTACTTTACTTTCATCAGGTACTCCTTCCCCCTTGATGCCCAACCTCTTCCACAGCCCAGCTAAAAGCAAAAATCAGCTAGGAAAGAAACAGAATGCAAGACATTGTCATGCAGAAGACAGCCCAAACCAAATAAAGCAAGCTTATTTTCTCTGCTTATTAAAAAGCAGAGAAAATAAATGTGATTGACATATGGCAACTCAAAAAAGTCACTCAGGGTAGTATTGACTGAATGACCCGTGGAAGACTGAAAGCTGACAGAAAACCAGGAAACATGTGGAAAAACAGAAGTCAGCTCAGTTCCCAGCATTTATGGATTTGACAGGCAGAGTACATAAGCGTCCATTGTGTCATTCACATCTTTGATAAATGAAACCAATTTCAGCACCACTCATTACACATAACAGCCAGGTATATTTAAAGCAAAAGCATAAGTAATTAATTGATTTTAAAAAATCAGTATGATGTAGTAAGTTTGTGTCTTCAAAAATCTGTTCTGCACCAAGCCCAATAAAAATTGCATTAAGACATGTATTTAATACATTTAGTATATATTTATAAACAGCATAAACAAAATGTTTGCACATCGAAGGCTGAAAAGTTGACAGGACTCAATAATAAATTAGCTGCGCTAACTTGTCAGCACTAAAAGCTTAAGCTCTCAATGACAACTTTTACAAGTGAACAAGAACACAAACATTTCTGTCATTTTCAAAATCAAACATTTCAGAACCACCATCGCTACTGACAGTATATGATCATTACCACTAATGTGATTAGTATAATATAAAAAGTGAGAAACCAAAATTAACTAGTGGAATGGTATAAACAAGAACAGTGCATGTACTACCCCATACAATTGAGTACTCTGGCATATCTGTATTTTTTTAAAAACAAATAAGACCTCAGCGGGTGGAAGGGAAAAAGTACAAATCAAAGAGCACTTATTCTATCATTATCCCTGACAGATGCTGTGATTTGTAGGCTCATAACATAACCCTTACTTATATTCAAGATCTGGAAGTTCTTTCAAAAGGTTTCTTTAAAACATTAAACATACATTATTTAACTTATTTGTAAATGTGTAAAATAATAAATAATTTTTTAGTACAACGAATTTATAAAAAAATGTTTGAAACGAAGTTTTCTTAGGTATCCTCTAGTGGAATACTTGTAAATAATCATTGTATTACTATCACTGACTTACAAAGTTTACAAGATACTTATCAAGTTATAGAGCTTTTAACCATTGCACATATGAATATATTAACTGCAAATCTGTAATCTGATCACTATTTCCCTTGAAAAATCTTTTATTTTATAAAGGATTTAAAACCTAACTAAAGTTTAAGGCAAGCTTGGGAAAACCAAAAATAAAAAAATCAAGTATTTGAAAAATTAAGATTTAATACTTTAGGAAAGTCCTAAACCATAATTTAAAAAACAGATATTCTTATGAATTCTGATTATAAAAGCATTTAATCCAAAAAGCAACTACTGACTCAGGTTTTGATAATGTTTGTAAGCTAGGGGAAATAGGGTTCTCTATTTGTACAAACATTTACAACTGCAAGCTGGTATATTACTGAGCAAGAACGGAACTAAAAGCACCTCTGATTCTGCAGCACGTATTTATGTTGGTCTCTCACCACTTGCAGATGACTTATGACTTCCAGAATCAAGGCCTGCTCCACTGAAATCACTTGCTGATGTCCCTCTATGTTCATCAAGGACAAAAGCTCAGTAGCAGTTTTATCTGTGTGTTGCAGGACTGGCAGTTAAGAGATGAGGTACCAGATGGATCAACCAAATTATTAGATATGATTATTCAATGTGTGTCTGCTTCGGCAAATTAGTTATACTAATATAATCCAGAATTTTTAAATGTGAAAAAATAAATTATCATTGGGTGTTTTTTCCTGCATAGAATTTGTATTTTAAGAACACCAAAAGACAAATATATCTAAATAACTTAGATTAAGGTATCAAGCTTTCAACTTTTCCTCACACAAGGCAGAAATTGCTCTGCTGGGAAATTAGACAGTTGCGACACCTTAGATGAGCTATGGCCAAGCCTCATCTTCTGGAACACACAAAGCTTGGCAAGGAAGCTCAAGTGTAAGTCATGCAGTGAGGTCTACAGAACATGGCAGACTAAGACAATGCAAGGAGCAGAAGTCATCCAAATAATGGCGGGATGAGAAAGACAGCTCTGCCTGGCAAGTCATCCTCACTACCTCTGGCCCAATCAGCTTCATCCCTCCCTTGCAAAAGGAGGATACACAGATAGCTAGTGCCATTTCCAGCCTGCAAACTCATCTCAGACCCACATATAACTGAGGATGCAAGTCTCAGCCACAAAGATTTGGTGCGTACAACCTGAGGTTCAAAGGCAATTCTTGCATCCACAAGAAATGTACGCATTCTTGTATACACACTTTTAAGTTTACTCAAGTCTACTGGAGCAAAGAGCTACCAAAGTTTACTGATCAGCTACTTGAACATTGAACATATCTCCAACTTAAGTAAAAAGATGATCCTGTAGGAGGTGGGAACTTTTCAGGAGCTATGGTAGATAGTTCAGCAGACTTAGAATAATTAGCTTTCCATGTGATTGCAAAAACTAAGAAAAGTTCAAGGCTGACAAAATACAAAGCACTAGGGGAAAAAAGTTTCAGAAAACCACTCTATTTTTGACTCTTTAAAAGCACAGGTAGTCAAGAATGTGAAGAGGAAAATGCAGCTCCTAAGAGTCTAGAAAATCTGCATGTTAGAGTACTGCATTCTCAAATACTCTGAAGTCACTTCATAAAACATTAAAAGTACTCTTAACTTCTTCCAAACTTTCAGTGGCAGAAAATGCATAGCTGGTACTGCAGAGATATAAACTGGTGACTTTTGGTTTTGGTGTACTTACTCAGGCTACTTTGACCAGTGGGTGACTGAACTTCTGGGGGATATTTGCTTACAGTAACACTTGTGGGTTTGGTAGGATATTATGAAATTAGAATAGCAATAACCTCCCCTGCCACAGTGACACACACATTGCAGAACCTTTAAACTCCACACTGCTTCGATACAGGTACCTGAAAACTGTCCTAGTTTCACAGATGACAAATCAACACCACAAGAATTCAGTAATTTCTTTTAAACTAAAAAAGAAGTCAATGAAACAGAAAGGATCACCATTTTTCATTTCCCAACTGCAACTCAAGCATCACTACCCAGAAGCAAATAGCATACATTCTGCTTCTCCAATATTTTGTTAAGTTAATGCACTCATCCCTATGTCCACTGATTACTTGGCCCAGGGTTAGCTTACAGATGTTTTTGTATCTTTGTTTTTAATTGTTCCATGCTTCAATGCAAAACAATGAAAAACATAGTTTCTGGAGTGAATGATATTTAGAACTAATAATCACATCTCATTAAATCAGTCTTTTTTACAGAAGGAGTAAAAAAAGTGCTATAATTGAATCCATTATGTCCTCTTTCAGAGCAAGTGCTAATATGCCCAATGCACTGATAAAAATTAGGCTGCCCTCTTTCATTAACTTCTTTTCAAGTAGGTATCAAGATTTTAATGTAACTAGGCTGTCCCCTCAGACTAACATACTTAAGGTCTGGACAAGAACCTGGAAAACAAAACCATATAATACCGCAGTCAAATCCCAGCAGTGAGAAAAATGTCTTCAAAAACTGATCCCAAGTTCTCCTGTTGCTACTTAACTGCTAGCAACATCAATTAGACCACCTCACATGTACAACCAAATAAGACAAATTCCTCCAACACCGTTTCAGTTAAGTATATTCTTAAGATGCTGTCTTTGTAAAACAATGTGAAAAAAATTAAAAATGGCCTTTACTTGGATTTGGGGGTTGGTGGGTTTTTTTGTTTGTAACTGCTGGATTGGTTTTGTTTCCTTTTTTTTAGTTAGATAGGACTTACGAGGAACAGATTTTTATTATTTCAAGTATGCTTCTGAAAGAGAACTACAAACTGACATCCAAATGGCTCAAGTTATATGCATACCAAAAACCTCTAAATATGAAGTGTGGGCACCTGGTCCAAAGTATACTGAAGTACAGCTAAGGTAGGAAAATTCACACAGATTATGTCACATCATATGACAGAAATAATTACTTCCTCTTGAAAATATTTCTCAAATGAAGAGAAAATGCTTCTAGCTGCATCAACCATTTTGAAATTTATACTTGGAACAAACAAGAAGCTATAATTGATGTTTTTTATAATGGCTTATGCACAAATATGTTCTTTAAGTACTTTTAGCCTTCTCCATCATTCCATTCTAAAGCTTCAGAAAAACACTGGATACCTCATCAGATTTCTTCCTTTTCCAATCTGTACATGCTGCACCTCATTGCACTAAAACATACATTTTTTCCATCTGAAATTCTGCCTTTAAGTCATAGCTACTGAAAGAGTTCCCTTTGGGAGCGGCAGCATTAGAATATTTTCAATAGCTACTAATACAAAACAAGCATAAATTCAGCAAACAGTTTGCTATGCAAAACTCATTACACAGCAGCCTGAAACTTCACCAACGAAACGCATTTGTCTCATACAAGTGTGTTTTAATACAGAACAGCTCCAGCTTGCTGGAATCTTAGAATATCTTCAGATATCAGGAATGTCACCACACTGACGTTTTCAGAAGAATATTGCACATGCACATCCACAACAGTGAATAGAAATCACTATTATTTCCAACTAGTTAGAAGGTTTCATAAACCATCCATACCTCTAAATAATTTAGATCTTAATCTATTTTCTATTTGTCCTAGTGATGTACCTTGCATTTTATGGAAGGCATAGAAGAAAAAAAGGCAAAAAAAAAAAGAAACCCACTCATGGAAAAAAGCCCTGGTGAAAAGTATCTCAAATTCAGGATGCATATATCCCAAGAGATGGAAGCCTTAGAAAACTTCTTCTCAAAGCCCTGAATAACTAACCCCAACAACACATTAAGATATGCCATTTACTTGGGACACTGGCTTTTCAGAAAAGATTATGGAAGAAGCATAGTGCCTTACTAAATAGAGCTGGGAAATTATATGGTACCTAGTAATAGCAGCATCAGATCACATCTCAGGATGTGATAAAAGAGACAGACAGTCTAATGACGTGCACACAGAGGGAAGGAATGCTATGAAAATAAAGAGCATGGACATACTATTTTGCATACACTTCAAGCCAATTTTATTTACCCTTCTTATCCACACAAGTGCTTTCAGTAAAATGCCTGGATTCTGTGACAGCACTACTCAGAGTAGAGTACTTCTAACAGTGGCCCTCAGAGAAGGAAAAGCTATGGCAAAACCAGATTTACTCGAGATATCCCTAATATATTCATTCATCATAACATATATACATAACATCCATCAACACAGCTTTACTACATCACCACAGACAGAAGCAGTTAGTTGCAGAGAGAGAAGTCAGCCCAGCCAACTTAGACTTTCTAAGAAGACAAGACTGAGAACATGAGAAGGGACACTGCTTTAGAACAGTCTTAATTAAGATTAAAAGTAACGTTTCACTATAATTTAGGAATAAATGGATCTGTCACTGACATAAACCTCTTTTGCTGAAGAGACAGACATTTAAGAGGACATAACAGGAATAATATTTCCTTAACTCGCCCCCTCCAGTTAATTGTATCAATCACATAAATTAAAATAAAATGAAGGACAACTATAAGGCAGGAATAAAGGCTGGGAGAAAAATAATCAAACAGATGGGGAGGGGTTTAACATTTACAAAGAATGTCCAGATTATCAACCCACCTACTTTGAGGTTTTGTAATGTCTAAATTTATGCTAATCTGAAGGGAGCAAACAGATACAAGAATCAATTCACAGCAGCACCCCTCTACAAGTTGCGAAGTACAATTAAAATAAAGTCATCACTTGAAACAATTAATTAGAGGAAAGGGGAAAAAAATGTGTTACAAGGCTACTTAATTCCTTTTCCCAGATAAATGTGTCATAGAAAGTCCAAGTTCACAAAAGAATTTTTATTTTGCTCTGTAATAATAACATACAGTACTTAAACTACTGGAAATAAGAATAACACTTGCTCTTGTAAAGCAAGTGAGTTTGAAGGCTAAATGTATGCGTACCTGGTTGAAATTAACATTTTTTCATTAAAGTTTTAACTTGCAAGCCACGATCTCTGTGATTGCAAATCACTAATGTTTCAGTCCTTAATTGATTGATAAACATTCTGTCTTTACTTTTAAAAAGGACATCATATGAAATGACAATACACATTACTGAAAATATACCACTGATTGCTAAAGAAGGAACACCTGAAAAAGGTAAAGTTAAATATCTAATTAAAAATCAAGTTACCAATTTTAAATGTTAAGTCCCATTGCTGGCTACTTTTAAGAAAAATTCAACCTGCGTTACTGTGCATGGGAACAGTGTGAAGCAGCAGCTTATTGGTTAGTCTCATCTGTTCTCTGCATTCTCCTAATTCATTTTTAAACAAAGACTGTTTATTTGCAAACAATAGTACATGACAACAATGTTTTCCTATAGCAAATGACATGGCAGACAGCATTTCAAAACAGTCATCACCTTCACTGCACCAAACAGGACAGTAGCCATTTACCTGCATCCTTGTACTTCCAAGTGCAGTTCAAGGTCCTGGTACTGCCCTCCGCATTTTGCACAGTTTGGGTCAAACTTCACAACAGCTCAACTTTCCTTTGAAACACTGCCACGTTGGGGCTGTTTAAGAATGAAATCTGCTTGCCCTTAGGGCTTGATAGAGTTAAAGGGCAAAATCCTGGCTCCATTTAAAGTTAGTGGGCAGTTTGCCATTTAATTCAATTGATCTAGTATTTCACAGTGACCTTAAGGGTATACCAAAAAGCTTGTACCCATGTATCCTGCCTTTGCTTGCAGGAATAGTGGTGGCATGTATTAGTTTTTAACAGTAATGACTGGGTGGCAACTAGAATGCTTTTACTTAGGAAGTTCACGTGAAGCTTGCAAGCATTCAAAAATTAATTTCAAAATTCAGAAACTACAGAACAGGCACTTGAGAAAACATTCACTTTCACTTAGTCTAGGCCATTTTAAAGAAAAAGATACAGCAAATAATACCTTATTTCACAGGGTTTTTAATATTAACTAAAATGTGGCCATACCAATGTCACATCACAAATTACCTAAGAGACGTTTGCAGCCACAGCATAAGCAAGACATATTTCACGTTACCAACTCAGCATCCTAAACTACAGTGGGATGGGGTTGGATGAGAGTATATCAATTTCTGCGTCACCATGTGTAGGTGCAAATCTACAGGGAAGATTTTATAAAAGCAACTAACCAGCTAAGAGAACAGATGATCAGAAATTCTAACTATGGTATACAGAAAGTAAGTTTTTAATCTATCAGCATCTCAGCAACCTATGATTACTTGTAATTGGTTACACTATTACTTGCATCCTTATACAACAAGGTTTAAATGCTCCCAAACACAAACCGCACAAATTTAATCTTACAGGACTGTACAGATAACCTGAGGAAAATCTCAAATATTTCCCCATGTGTTACTCCTCACACTCAAGTAAGACCATCCATCCAGTGAGAGATGACAGGATGCTTGGATCTCTGCTTTTTTCAGATCCCTTATGCAAATAGTAATCTCTTTCAAAGTGAAAAATATTCTTCATCCCTCTCAGCTAATGTATATGGGTACTTTATATCCTTATTTAGAAACTTGGCAAGAAACACATAGTGTAACTGATTTTGCATAATGTCTCTCTTTCCCACTTTCAACATTCTGACATAATATTAAAGACCAACTCAGCAAAGCTGACAGTAGAATAACTGTGTTACAAACTGCTTTTTCAGTTTTGGACTAGAAATTAGATCGATAATCGTTGCCTAGAAGAATTGTTAATACCATGAGCTTTCCCTCACATCCCAAATTTCAAAAATAAATACTAATAAAGGCTGCAGATAGTAACTTTTATCTTGAGGCAGACACTGTAGTATTTGTACAGTCATTAAAAAACATATTCCACTTATTTTCATCATGTAAAATAAAAAGATATTCCATCACTGAAATTATGACACAACCTAGCATAAACCCAGCTAGCCCAGGAGAGGGAGAAATGGAAATGCCAATTAATCCAATTACTGAAGAGAAAGCTATCAAGATGAGTACCTATCAGGTCAGGTTCAAAAACACATCAGAAGCAACAGTGTTAAAAAAACAGCAAAGAAAAATGAAAAGAGAAAAAAGCTCACGCTCCCTGTGCTGAGTAGCACTATTAAATTCAGATGCAGGATTGTGTTTAGGTTGGACAGGCCCCAACAGTAGAACAAAGTCAGTCTGTCTTAGTACCATAACCAAATTCTACAAGTTAACAGCTTTTCATGAAAAGCTGCCATTTCAAAATGTCAATCAAACCTGAATATAAGTGGGAACTCCTGCAGAAATAACCAGCTGCAGGTTTGAAAAACATTTTTCACTGAAAGTGGAAACACAAAAGATGTTTGAATGAGATCTCTTTTCATTCCTGTAACAGTAGACGGTCATTTTCACAACATCAAGGACAAAAACACAAGACAAAATTGCAAATAATGTCTTGAAAGAACCATTTGCAGGGGTGATGAATGATTCAAGTTACAAATGACAGAATTATTGGCAAATGGAAACTCATTAATATGAAAAAGCTTCTCTTATAAGATTGCAGTTTGTCTCCACTTTTTCTCATTGTATCTGAATGATTAGGTTGTACGTATTAATTTCAATACACATCTAATATTCGCTTTCTCACCTTGAGGCAATAGATTGCACCAAGATCATCCAACTTGCAACATAAGAAGTATGTCTTTATAGGTGTTTAGTAAACAATTTAAATACTCTCAGTTAATAAAAATGCAGATGCTAACAGAGCAAAGCTAAAATTTATAATCTACCCACAGAGAGAAAACAACTTTTCTAATTCAGTTCTGTACATCCAAACATAAGTCATATTATACAATAAACCAAAAGAAAAGTATTTGTAGAAGTGTATGCTATAATAGAAAAGAAACTTACCAGTATTGCTCTGGCCACATTCTCCGTTCTAAAGAATATAGCAGGAACAAACCCATTTTCCCTATTCTCTGAAAGATGCACATCACCTCCGAAAATAATTTGCTGCACAAATATCATTTTCATCAATTTCTTACTTAACAACCACATTGATGTAGCAGTCATTTGTTTCAGAAATCTCCACATTTGATGCCACAAAACAAATTTAGCCAACACAGAGGCTCCGTGAAGAGTTAAATAAGTATATAGGATTCCCCATCCCAAAAGGTAACACCTGCATGTAATATCAATATGCACCTTTCTTATTATAAACAAGTAAGAAAGGAATAAATTGCACAGTAGATGAACACCTCAGCATGTCTGAAAGTTTAGAGTATTAATGCAGATATACTGCCTTATACATATTTACCTTCTTCCCAGCGTGACTATTGGTATGACCGTCATGCAAATGAGAACATTAACTCTTTTGAATGACACTACCTTTCTCTTAAGTTATGCTTTTCACCAAAGTGAAAACACATTTACATGCGCTATATAAAAATCAGAAATTAAGATGTGATGAAACAGCATAATTATATTAAATGTAATTGAACATATTTAAGACTTAAAATTTTAAGGAGTTGGAAATAACGCATGATTCTTCAGCAGTATTCAGAGAAAAGCAAGATGCTACACAACATAAAACTGAAACAACTTATCACTCTAACCTCATTGTACTAAGATATCAGTTACATCATCCAATTTAACACTACAGAACTGTTTTCTATAGAATAAATTAATTTCTGATATCCCAAATCTTGATCTTCGTATTACATCAAGCTATATTTCTCTAGCTACAGGCTGCAGCACACTACCAAAGTTACCTGAGAATTTTTTCTTACACTCAAACTTCAGTAGAATCACAGGAGTAATTTATCAATATTTCTCCCAACAAGAAGACAAAAATGCAGTGAGATGTTTCATAGTAAGTTCTTGTTCTTATCACTTTACATCACTAGCACTTGTTTTTAAGTAAGCTGGAGTATAGATGGTCTACTCTGAGGTTTTGGGGATGAATAATTAGCTATACGAAGAAATAGTTGAAGAAAGATTAACTTGACCATAAAATGCTGCTACTGAGCCATTTTAAAACTGCTCTAGAAAAAAGGAAAGAAGGAAAGAAAAACTGTGCCAAACGTAGTGCCTGAGCAAGCAGTGTTTCTGAACATTCTCAGAAGCATTTACTATTTACTTCAGGAAACAGCTTACAAGTCAAAACACGCCAGAGATTTTTTTGTTCTGTTTTGATCTGCCAATTGTTAGTCAAGATTACTATTCATTTTACAGGAGTGTTAAGAATGCAAATGGTTAACAGTAGTATAAACTATATACTTGGTTTAAGTTTGAATGTCTAAAACTATTACACACTGCATTCATCTGCATTCCCTGTTTATGGGAATGAAATATGTAGTCATTTGAAGTCCACAATATGTATACTGTGTTTGTAATAACTGCAGATTTTACAAGCACATTATTCTTTCCATTAGGATTAAAACCTCACCGAATAGCAATTTGTGAAAGAATTCTAGCAGGGCCCTGAGCCCAGAACTCTGACCTCTGATGAGATGCTTGGCAGCAACAAACTCTAGGTCTAAGCAAAACATCTGGTTTGAGTTAGACTTCCTGAAAAAATAGCCCCTGTACTGGGGAAACTGGTATTCACTCAGCTTTGTCTATACACTTTGACTGACTGCAACACTGTTGCAGGGTGGGGGGAGGAAGAGGAAAAAAAAAAAAAAGCTTTGCCAGAATGCATGTCAATCACTGTAGACTTGGTGGCCTCCAAAGAGCCAGGCACTTACACTAGGAGACACTGTACGTGTTTGTTCATGCTTCTTGGGCTTTTTGCTATTCCTAGCTCAAGGGTTTTTGTTTTTTTTTTTTTCAGAATTAGTGCCAACTCTGAATTATCTAATCCAAAACTACAGTCAAGCTCAAAATATAAATTTTGCCTGAAGAAATAGTTTCTGCAGATTTTTTTTTAAACAATAATTGTTTTAGCACCATTTTTCTTGCAAATTTAGACAATCACTGTCATCATAAAATGAATGAGAATATTCCCAACAAACTCCCACTGCCAAGAAATTTGTAAGAACAGCAACAGCTTTTGGTTGGCTCCCAAAATTTTTCACAGGCAACACGTTGTTACACAGACAACACAGTACCAGAGAAAGGTATGGTGAGAATGCTGATACAGTGGGGCAGGGTATCGTCAGCCTCCTGCTCGTCAGCAAAATCCGAACAACTCCAGAAAAAAGGATAAGAAAAGGGTAGAGCTGGTTCTTGCGTCTCATTTTGCTGAGATGGAAAGTACACGGTATGACAGAGCAGGTGAAAATGAAGACAGGCGCAACAGTTGCAGGCTCGGCAAAAGTTGCACTTGGTTAAATCTGGCAGCCCCCGTAGGGAAGACAAGAACAGCTCGGTGCGGTAGGTAGGATGCACCTTCAGTAATATACGTGACTCTCAAAAAGTATGTGGCCAAACTCAGTTCACCAGATAGAGGCTTTCCTCGCAGGAGATTTTGTATTTTTAAATATCATAGTGAAGTCTTCTGTAAGTAATTAAGCTATAAAAATGAAACAGCTAGCAGTAGCTACTGAGACCTGTTGCGTTCATAGATACACACAGCAGCATTAAGTGTCTCAGGTAGGCTCGGGAAACTCGAAATGACTGAATTTGAAAGCAACAGATAGAGAATTTCATGGAGATCTCTGTCAACACATTCATCAGTGTTGCATATGCTCACATGTATGCATAAGAGATGTGTAATAATATGTATCTACACACAACTTTGCTACATACAGATGAATTTATCTCTGCTGGCATTATTAGCAGGACCTATTTCTATAAGTACAATACTTCTCTGTACTTTCTCTACTTAATAAAAATAAATTGTGGTGAAAAAAGCATCTAAAAAAGTATTTTCTTCTGTCTACTGCTCTATTCTATACAAGTCTGTCACAGAACTGTATATTTTAATGTGCTCATAGTTTATTTTCTTCCTGTGATTGCTAATGCAATAATATTTTTATGCCTGTTCTAGCAGTAACTTTACACTGGAATTAAATGTCAATTTCTATTTTCCACCCCCAAAATTCTAAATTAAATGCCACTGATACCGACCCCCTGCATTCAGGCAAAATGCAGCCACCAACCCACAAAGGAACATTTATAAAATAAGCCTTCCTTGTTTGAACTGCAACACTGCCATCACTGGAGTTTCAGCCGGGAGACTTAAATAAATAAAAATAAACCAAAGTAATAAACACCATGTTTTATGGAGCTGGACAGAATTGGAAAAAAAAAAAAAAAAAAAAAAAGGTCCTCCTGGCAAACTTGAAAGATTAAACTTAAAAGCTGCCTCTCGTTCCGGAAGACTTTTGGCCCACACTACTCAATGCCACTTGTGAAGGACAGTCAGCTGCGAGCAACAGAGCCACCCACACAAGTGTCCGTGATACCCTTTGGCACTGTAATGAGATGCCCTTCTGTACATGACAATATAGAAAACAAAGCAACATTCCAAATTAAGACAACTTAAAAATTTCTGAGTGCAGCAGGAATAATGAATCCTCCTAATATCCCACGCAAAATGAGGTATGTTGAAAAAAAAAAACCAAACCCAAACCAAAACAGTCCCTTAGCCCAAGGCTTTGTAATATATAGTTATGTTCTCCAAGGAGCTAAATTTTTTTTACTACTGATAGCATTCCAGTGGCCTTGTTACCCAAATGTCTGATATGAAACAATTTTTTTTCTTTTGAAGAAATAAATCACACATGTCCATAGCCTTTAGTTTTCTGGAAGACTGAATATAATTTTAGAATCATCATTGTCAGCTGGTTGACAGCAATAAAGACAACATTCACTTTAAATAACCCTGAATTATACACAGTTGAGTAAATTTGAATTTGTTTTGCTTTAAGGTCTTCCAAAGTTGAAGCCAACATGCTGAACAAAAATATTAAACTATCTATAACCCTGTGTCAACATATGATGCTACTGGGAATGGTAAGTGAATTAATTTTCCAAGGAAAATTAATTACTTATGACTTACAGTTGTAAAAGCAAACAACGTAACTCTGGATTAGGGCACATTTAATTTCTGTTTGGAGTAGCGATTAAATTAATTTCATATAATTCATGGTATGTAATGGAAAGCAGAAGAAAGATGAAATCTTAGACAATGACTGACACAGAAAAAAGTGTATATTTATATTCCTGATACAAAAATAAAGGTCACAGATATTAATCACTGTCTAGTGAAACATGATTTTAGTTTCTAAAATTATTTTTTCAAAACTGTTTGTTAGGATAAGTGTTATTAGCAAGATAAAAATCTAAAAAGCAACAAATTACAAAACAGAGAAATCGTGCTTGTTATATTGTCTCAGTGAAAAGAGACAGGTTTCAGTGATGGCTACTGAATGACATAACTGTCACAAAATTATTATGAGCAACAGCAACACTAACTTAAAATCCTCCTACATTAATTTAAATTCATCTTACTTTAAGAGAGAAAGGAAAAATTTGATCACAATTCCAATATTAAAACAAACATGTACATTAACACCAGATTACAAGGTAAACATAATGTATGAATTTTATCAGTTACTTACATTTCACAGTAAATAATTAGTGAGAAAAATAAATGCATAGCTTAAGTAAACCTATGCAATAATTCTTGCAGCATTCCATAATTAGATATTTGTTCAAACCACATCAAATTTTTTTTAAAAATAATTTCACGTATTTAATTGCAAAACGTATCAAGTTCTTACTTGACAAAATACCAACCACTGGAACCCTACATATTAAGAAATCATTTATAAGTTTAAAATATCATAAGAATTTTAATTGCCACTTCTGGTCTCCAACTTAAGGAAAGTACAAATTTATTGCTGATTTCAGATTTTTGCATATCAAGTCAACAGCTGCTGCACTATGAAATCACATGGAACCACTCAAAAGTACGATACTATTAGTATTTTTACTCATGAGTCAAATGAATATACTGTTAATTCATGAAACCAAAACAACAGATGCAACAGATGACCACTGCACAGCAAGCAGCGACTATGGAATTCCACCAACAAATAATATTTACATTCACAATGTTTAAACTGGCCCCACACACATTCAAAGCAAGTGATTCACATCCCTGCTGCCACTCTTACCTGACTTTCGACACTGAAAAGATGCTTTTGCTAGGGTAATAGTTTAATCAATTTTATAATTTTAATATTTACATTAAAATCTGACTAGAATTCATAACACAGTATCTTAAAGATTAACTTACTTCACATAAAAGATGAATGTTTGAGCCTGAAATACAAGTTCATGAATACAAATAGCATATCATGGATACAGGTAATACTATGAGTAATCTGCAGCTCTGTTTTTTACTGTAGTATTTTTAAGACTGTTTCAGACTGTTTCAAAAATGCAAAGAACTTGAGTTATGAACATTTAACTGAAACTATTTGAAAGGAGTGAACAATTTTTCAATGCTAAAATTGTGTATTTTCACTTAAAGTTATTAAACACTTGAAATGTAAACAGGAAACCCAACAACATCTCACACATTTCAGAAGCTGTTCAATCAAAATTCTTTTAGAAAGGCAGATTATCATTCTCTTTTCTGTTTCCAAGTGTTTTCAATCCAATGCACAAAGAAGCCATATCAAGTCGATTTGCAGAATCCCAGCCTCAGAACTCCCATTTTGCTCCTTTTGACACTTGGCTCCCATGTCAGAACAGTCCTTTAAAAAGTTTAAATCTGCCTGGATGGATCATCACTCAGGTTGCCTATGTTTGAATTAGGGTTATTAAACAGGCTTGCAGAGAGGGTACCCTATACCTGGGCAATCCTGCTCATACTTTTGTATCTGCCACTTTTATGGTGGTCTGGGAGTAAACAACCTTTACACCTTTTTTCCAGGAACAGTAACATACATCACCTTAACCCAATTACAACACAAATTGCAAGTCTGTTGTCATATGGTGGCAAAAAACTTCCTAACAAACTTCTGCCATGAGAGCTGGTAATTAAGCAATCAGAAATAAACTGACAGGGAGGGCAAATCTGTCCAGCAACTGTTTCCTATCATCACCCTTAGATCATCCCACCTCAGTATACTAACACTTCTGGAGCTTCCCTACTTTTGCTACAACCTCAACAGCTCTACATAAGCAGACACAAACTCTCTAACATTAAAAAGCCACACTGCGAGGGGGGATTATTAGCAGTAACGTCTAAAATTTACCTGCAGTTCAAGTTGCTTACAAAAGCACATCTCTGCCAAGTTTTCAAATGCTGTCTACAGTGCATTTTTGGTGACAGCAGTGAAAAGAGATGCAGTCCATGGGCAGCTTCATGAGTGACATGTGCAGATGGGGTCATACCTCTGCGCTCTTGCACTCTTTGTAAATACACACGCACACATTTTCCTTCATTTCCTTAAAGGGGCAGCATCTCACCTCACTGAGCTGGCACATTTTCTTGGAGACGCCAGTAAATATATACAGTGTACTAGCTAAAATAATTAATAACACAACTGTTATTTCTTTCTACATCCCTTTGCTTTGTTACAACCAGCTGTAACAGACTAGCAAAAGTTTATTGTGCTTTGCTGGCAGAACATTTGATTTCTCTTTGCCAGCCAGAGAATAGGTAGACGCAACCAGAGAGACTGCCAAGTTACAGAATATATAAACCATCCCTGGCAGTCAGCAAGACTGCTGCTGAAGATTAAATTACACAGACTTGCCAGAGGTGTAACTTGGAAAGGATTCTTAAGTTTTGCTCACCTACTTCAGTGGGGTGGGTAAGCATTCAAAAACATTATGGGGTTATTACCTCTCCCTGACAAAGCTTGTCTGTGAAGATTTTGCTCCTGTTGGATGTCAGATGGCTCGTTCACAGGGCTTCACTTTTCAAAATGAAAAGCACATAATTCACTTTAAAAATTATGTTGGGCAAAACCCACATATGGTTGTCACTTGCTTTCCTCAGATAGCTAACATTTCATCACTACTAAAGGACAAGTAAGGATTCCGTAAGATTCTCAGGGTTAAAAATCCTGCATTAAGCACGAACATATTCACCAGCTACATATCCATTTAAATAAACAAATAAACCTTTTTCCCTACTGACAAAATACTGGGTTTTTGGATTACCCTTAAGAAGATTTTATAGGTATAAAGCCACCACACCCTGTCCTCAAACAGTTTTTGTAAATCTTAAAACTTCTCTCATTTTTTAACAAATTTCAAGGCAAGCAGTGCCTTGCAGTATGCAGCAAAAACATTCAGTGACAATAATCTCCTTGCAGGAGACTATGGGTTCACAGGAGAGGTTTAAGTTTCCTTTATTGAGGAGCAGAGCTAAGAGCAGAGTGAAATACTATCCTGCATGTCCGTGTCTTAAAAGTCCCAGTGAGTTTATTCAGAGACGAGATTCAATACATAAGCAGTCCAGAATTTGTCCAGTGTCTATATTTTTTTATTTACAATAATAGCAACATATCCTTTAGTCTGTTTTTAAAAATTCTTTAATATAAGTACAGCCAGTTTCTTTCATTTCAGCTAGATTCTAGTCTACCTGCATATTTCCTATGATTAGTTTTTTCAACTTAAGATATACCCATAATCAACCAGCTGCCATATACTGCCAAAAAGGAGTGATTTACATTCATTAGTAAGTGGCCTGATTACTGGAAGGTATACAGAACTGAGCATTGGTATCCTTATCCTTAGACTTTGCTTGCTTAAGCAAAGGTTCTCTTTAGGCAATCATTTCAATTAAAGTACAGAAAAACCAGAAACAAACTCACAAAACTGCAATTTTATCCTAGGAAGTTCGGTTCTTTGCCTAACTCTGTATGTATATTCAGTATGGCACTACAGAAGGGATGTTGAAGCCTTTTGTGGACAGACTGTTGAACTGGATGTTGAAACCTGCAACCTACAATTCTGACCAGCAAACAACGTTTCTGCTGAACTGAGTTTCCACAGGAGCTATGTGAATCATGCAAAATAAAGCACTGCTCACCAAAGACATCACATATTCTTAATCAAAAAATGTACGTTGCAAACCCACACAAATTTGTTTCAATAGGTTTAATAAAGCAAGCTCAAGTTTGAGGCTGTTTTGACGAACACACCTCAGAGATTTAAAAAAGAGACACTCATGCACATCAGATGTCATCACTCTCACATCATATATGAATGATTCTCCTGTGCTATCCAAGTAACACACCTAACTATTCATATACCCTATGGATCAATCAAAAAAAGGAAAAAGAGACAAGTAAAATAAACTTCTTAAATACTCAGTGAAAAAGGTACACTTTGGTCTGAAAAAGCTGTCAGCTCCCACACATTGCTCCAAGTTACTAAATAAAAGCATACTACATGAATGAGAAGTAACCAAAAATCAGAGATCAAGAAAGATACAAAGTCTCTTATATTTCACCATTAAAAACTGTGCATCTATTCTAAGGAAAAAAGAAGGTAAAGGTTTTCTTAAACCACACATTGATTCTTTGCAATGGGCAATGTCTGGATTTCGACAACTCATTTGTAATCACTAACTACTTCACAGCTTTCTTTTTGTTAGCAGCTTCCTATTTAAACATAAATTTTCAAGTTTTCATTATTAGAGAAACAATACAACATTTGGTTTACATGATGAAGCTAACAAGGTCTGTTTGCTAGAGTTTTGTAAAATCAGGATGACAAATACCTGCAGTGCAAGAGACAAGCCAGCTTCTCTTTTTCAGCCCACAGGAGCACCAGGCCAACCCAACCGTATCCGGTTATATTCAGAGGTATCCTTGAGGTCCCTCCCTCCTCTTTTATCCCTGTATTTCTAAAATGTTCTTAGAGTTCAGCTCTCAGATATCTCCATATCTAGTAGCTATTCAGCATTAAATAGACAGATTATCTCAAGTAAATAATTTGCATGAGGGGCATTCAGAAAAGTAATAAAATTTTAAGCAGTACTACTGTCAAAACTGAGGTTAATGCCACAGCTTTCTAACAGCTGTCCTGTTGCACAGACACCCACCAGAGGTTTAAAAAACTTAGCAGTGATGTTGCCACATACATCTTTTGAGGGAGGAAGATGATCAAAAAATGCAACAAACTCAAAGGGCTACATGCAGTTTCAGCCATGTGTAGGAGAGGCCCATAACATTCTTCCACCACTGTTTACCAGTTTGCCCTCATTGCACTGAGGCAGGGAAGGAAGGACCCATGCAGGGATGGCCTGAGACAGCAGACAGCACTCTACACAGCCTAGTAGGAGAAAGAAAAAACTTCCTTTCCAACAGGAACTGAGATACAACCTTCAGTGAGATGCCTTGCTATTAACAAGCTGGCTGTAGATTTTGAAGTGGTTTATACCTGCAATGCCATAATTAAGACAACTGATCCAATTAAGGAGGAAGTATATCTGATTAAAAGCATTCCCTACAGTTGCACTGTCATTTAACAAAACATACCCATCTTCTTAGGGGGAAAAATTCAAGCCTAAAAGGTATATCAAATTGCAACTGAAATAATAAAACATCCTGTAGGTAATAATCAAATGCAAAACCAATGCACTTCAATAACTAGAGGAACATGGGAAGGAAAATGGACAAGAGGAACAAAGGCATTTCCAGATTCATTTATTATTAAACATTCTGATTGGTCTTTATGAAACTCTCTTTAACCAGGACCTTCCAGCATTATATAGAAAACAAACCATGAATTAGTGCAACCGTTTGTAGTTTTTTTCCTGAAAAAATAGCTACTTAAGAGTATTGTTTACAGATTTTATTTCTTTGAACAAAATGTTCCAGATACATCTGAAATCAAATATCCTCTGACTTCAGAGGTTACAGAGCTACATATATTTTCTCTTACATCCTTTTCGGATGCTCATTTTCCAAATGTGTCCAAGAGTGAAGATGTTATCACAGAAAAATATATTATGAATGGATTTTTGCATTACAGAAATTATAAAGACTAAATAAGATGCTGAGATCAGATATGGTGCACATTTTTTAATATTATACACAATTCATGAAAAATTCTAATCCTTCAACACAGACCACATATTTTGTTCTTAGGTTACAGATGAGTTTGAGCTCCATCTAGCTCTTTCCCTAGAGGTTACTGGTTACTGGTTTTTTTAGGATCTGGGGATTTTGTACATCAACTGAACATCAAAAGACCAACCAGACTTAACATACTCCCTTAGCTCTACTTCTCCTTTCTCTGCTTTACCATACAGACTCAGGTTTTGACTTTTTAATGGTATATTAATTTAATTCCCCCCTTTACGATGCTGAACTCATGGACAGAAAGTTTATGCTAGTGTTGTTTTGCTCACCCATGAAAAGCTGGATCTCTGTTTGAGAGGAAGGATTTTTTTGTTGTCTTACTCATTTTCTTTGCTCTGAAATTCAATTCCATAACCACAGTCTCTGTGAAGAAGCTTTGTTCTCAGCTCTTATCTACATCTTCCAAGATCATTACAACTGCAATGGTAATTCATTGCCAAAATTCTGTTTACAGCATAATAAAGTCTTGAGCCACTAACTGCTTCTTCCCAGATAGGAATTTAGCTTTGAACTGGCATGGGGAGGTGACAAGGCAAACATATTCAGTATCAGGCAGAGTCTGGGCATCATCTTCATGTTCAACTACAGAAGAAATCATAGTAATATGGCCTGAAGGTGATAAATTAATTTTGGCTAGGTTCCTGTCTGGGAGGAAAGAACAATTTTCCTAATGAGATAAAGATGAAGGAAGACAAGGACCTTTAGGCAATTGGAATTTAGTCTGAGAGAGGCCCTAATAAATCAGGTTGTGCTTCTCTTTGTTTAAGGAAATACCTGTTAGGAGATCCGGGGCCTGTTTATTTTTCTCTGACAAACCTGATTTCCTTAGCAGTGCACAAACTCAGAATCATACATTGAAATAAGAATAAAAGCAGGTGGTCAAATACAAGTTTCAAAATTCTTTTTTTTTTTTTTTCATCTAAAATAAGTAAACACAAATCCCCACTGACAGCATTCAATTTACATAGATCTCCTGCTACCTGGAAACTTGTATTTCCATATGCGAAGTACCCACACCCAAATGAGCAGATTTGCTTCGAAGACTTGCACTGGAAAAACTAGAGAATATCAGTACTCTCACAAACATGTACATGAAGTACCAAGCGATTAGATGGGAGGGATCCAAAATCCCATGAAAATAGCAACTACAGAAGATGCAGCCCCTCCACACAGTACCCTTGGTGGGGCACATACTCCACAGACTCTGAGCAAGCTGATATTGTGAGCAGCAGATTTAACACATGAACCCTTTCCTGTAGCACTATCATTGCTGATAGCAGCAGCAGCTCCTGCATCAGTTGGTCACTCAGCTGAACAAACGTTCCTGTACCACTGACCCATGACAAAAGCTACAGCCTTCATCCAGTAGATTCTACTTCACCAGTCTCTCAATTTAACCTCGGGGGAAAAGATGGAAATCACTGTTTCTGCCACTGCCTTTACAGCAGAGCAGTTTGGGATCTCTGGCTACCACCAGCTGACAGGGAGGCCATGTCCCGAGTCAATCAGGCTGCTGTGAAGGTAGCAGTCCCAGCTCTGCTCTCCCACAAACCACGCATTCCTGCTCCTCCCTTATGCCAACCCAGGACACCACGTAACCATTACCAGCACCACAAAAGGATTAGGGCACTGGGGTAGGAGTAGCAGAAAAGGCAGGATCACTTCTTCAGGGAGTTCACAAATTGATTGACACACAGTGAGTGTGCAACCAGCCCTCAAGAAACCATCACCCTGCTTGTGCTACACAGTTTCCACAGTCACTGGCAGCAGCACACAGTCTCAGACTGCCTGTGCCTAAGGACTAATCTCTGTCTCTCCTTCACGACGAGAATGACAAAACCTGGATTTGTCAGATGCTTAAATATCAGTTTCAGGGTGCTGAAGAAAGGAAAGGTCATATTTAAATGCTAGGTTTAGAGTTACAACAGGCTAAGAAAACAACTACCTCCGTGAAAAGCCTGTTATATTTCTGATCTAGACTGCACATTGCATACTTCATCCCAGAAATTAATAAAAAGCTACAGCCAGCAATTATATTATAAATTAAAATGTAATAAAGACTTTCAAATTGTCTTGGATATTATAAAATTCTGTGCCTGAAATACTCTTTATCTGAGGGATTATCTCAGCTGTTGCTCTGTGACTCCCTGTACAACACAACAGCTTTTTCCACGCCTGTCCTCTGAGACACCAGCAAGTGACTGTTCTCTCTGAAGGAAGACAAATCATAAAAGTTTAATTCCTCTTCTCCTCCCTTCCCCTCCTCTGCCGCAAGAGAGCTGTCATGCCCAAAGGGCAGCAGACCTTCTGACTTCACGTTCAAGAGTGCAAATTTGCTTTCAGTAGTCACATAAAGATCCAGGATATCAGAAATTTCTGCATCTCTGAACCAGCATATTGTAGCTTTTGTGGTGATTCTTCAGAATTCCAACAGGACATTTGTCTACCTCAGAAGATTTATTCAAACCATGACAAGACTTAAAAATTAAGATAGCTGGGAATGAACAATATTTGAGGTCTACCTCCATCAGGTTGTTAGGAATTATTTCTCTGAAACTTTTCATATAACCAATTTGGACATTAACAAATAACATAGTTGGGCATTTACTTCCAACACACCAGTAGTGGACCAAGAAGCTTCTCTGAAAGGGTCAGTAACACGGTACTTACCTTGTTCTTTATCAGTGCAAAGTAGATGATGTCAGCTTCAGTCTCTGAGACCACAGTGAACTGTTGCAATATGTTCACTGCAACATTCATCTCATAGTACCGTGCTCCCAAACCCATACAAGCACCAACAATTTCGCGCCTTTTTACTTTAGATGTATGCTTGTACCATGTCCATGTGGACCACAGGAAATGGTGTGTATCTAAATCAATACCTTATAGACACAGCAATGCAAGCTCCTAGTATTCAAAAATTCACCATATACTTCAAAGAGTAAAATATTTTATCTTGGAATTGATTATTTTAAAATTTTGTTAAAATAATTTAATCAACCAACTTCTCTAAGTGTTGACATAACATTTCAAGAGGTATTTTTGGTAAATATTTTTTTCTTTAAAGCAAAGATGAACAAAAAATCTGCATTGCTGTTCGTTATTTTTGTTTCGACATATTGCTGCTACTGTTACAAATAAAAGCAGCGGGACTCCACAAGTAAGGAAACCAACTATGCCTTAGATTGAATCTCCTCTTTTTGCTAGATGACCACCCTCTGATTTATAGCTGCCGCCATTAAAGCACATTTTCACTGAAATCTGGATACATATGTTGAAGAAATCTACAGTATTTCAGCACTTCAATCTAATTTAAAAAAAAACCCACTATGGTATAGTTCATACCAAGGTATTAAAGTTAGGTTTACTGATATGTTTGCTGTTAGCAAGCAATGTATGTTTTATCGTCTGTGGCAGTACAAGTAGGGCTTACCAAAGCACTTATGAATCACTACTTTACCAACTAAAATGTTGACCTCAGTTCCTTAAAAACAAAACAGGATATACATTTCTTGATTATTTTTCTTAGCACCTTTTCTTTGTCACACCACCTTTAGCAGTGGCAGTAAAGGATTCTAGGCTGCTAATTGCATTCTGTTCTATTAACTCACATGAACTTACCTGAAAGAACAGATCTAGACAGTTCTACTTTTACTCACATCCTATAGTTTCAAAAATATAGAGAAAAGCACATGCCAAGCTTTCTTTTTTTTTTCTCTACTTGATGGGACTTAAGAATGTGCATAAATGCTTTCCTGAATCAATGCCAATATGCTATAAAATGACAATAACTTATGTACCCCTTCTCAACACAATGTTCTTTGTCAAGAGAGTTTGAAGGTAAAAGCTCCTTCTCAGAAATAATCTACAAAAACGTAGAAAAATCAGAATTGTCAAACATTTTCCAATTCAGCTTTAGTAAATGAAAAACTTCAAAACAAGCGCTTTTATTACAAACTTCTAAGAAGAAATGCACCTAACAGTACAAATTAGTGGCTTCTAAATCGAGGATCAATATCTCATTGCACTTTACACAAAGAGCTAAAACCCCACGCTGCAACAATACAAAAAAGAGAAAGCTTTATAAAGATCAGGTTACTTGTCTGATTTGATGTTTTTAATAGACTATACATCTGGCTACAGCCATTTCAGAGTCTCAATCACAATCGTTAAAAGTAGAGATTAAAAAAGGAGGCAGTTTATGACTTCTAAGTATTTTCTACCATTTCATCGACCCTACAAATACCTTTTAACAGAGACGTAGCTAGCTGACAATTACATAGCAGTATTTTGGTGTTGCTCTGTATCATGATAGATTACTTAGATTAAAAGATACGTATTATCTTACCTGATACATTCCAACTCCTATGTGTTTGGGCTCAATTTTCACTAGCTCAGCTAATGGGTCTTGGACACGTCTAGCTATGGAAACTGAAAAAGAGAATTAGAAAACAGTGATGGATTTTATCTGAGAAACAAAAATCATATAATTGCTTTTGCTAATTTTTCTTTTTACATCTTCTACATATTTAATTCCTTTTAAACCTGGAAATAATCAATAATAGATTTTTCGCTGTTAGACACAGGACATCAGATATATATTAACCAAATTCGTTATTTCAGTAATTCAAGCAAAGGCCTAAGGAGATTTCAAACTGTAATTGTGACATTTAAGTTTTTGAGCCACAGAGATAATAAATAAAACTGTACATTATACTTTTTCCCATGTATCCATAATAAATGCATATGTAACATTTAAACTATGTAAGAACCCTTAACCTTAAACACAAATATGTAGAAACAAATAAACATTCAAAAAAATAATGCAGTAACTTCACAGACTTGTTTATCTAACATAGTAATCCCTAAGGTATATATTTTATCCTTACATATTATATATTTATCTAATTCAAACATAAAATTCAGTGTTAACTTTGAAAATGGTTCTTGGACTTTACTAACTTAAAATTTATAGCAAAGACACATCAATTGCAAAACTGCAACCTGTCATTGCTCTAACTACATTTAGAAAAACAAAAGCAATTTCCAACATTTCTGATGCCTTTAAGAGCACACGGTCTTCTAATTTGAGAAGTGGAATCAAGACTGCATTTTTGAAGTCTACATTTATTAATAAATCCTTAGCTTACCAAAATCTCAAAACCAAAAAAAGCGCAATTTGCAAATGTTAATTCTCAGCCACAGTCGAATTGTACAGACACTGTGTTGTATTCAGTACAAACCTCACCCCTATACCTCCATATCATAAAAAATTAAAAACAAAACAAACAAAACCTTCAAAAAAACCCAACACACACACACAAAACCCCACAAAAATACCAAACCCAATACCAGATCTCGTTGTCAAGGCTGCTTTTGCTACCACATGCACTTGTGCAAGAGTAAGAGAAATGGGTTCAGACAGAAAAAAGCTGTGACCCTTTAAAAGCTATGTCCAGAATCAACTCCACAGAGCATTAGTAACATCAATACGCATCTCCTAAAATTTATTTTACAATTAAATACATTTTTAAGCAAATCAAGAGAGGGTTAAGGGAAGAAGAGGAGTCAGGAGTAAATATTTACAGGCACAGTAGTTTGGTTAGCCACACACACATTGTTTAAATAGGAAAACTGCAAGTATCTCAAGGGGTCAATAGCTGATTTTACACATACATAAAAACATGAACATGTGTATAATTATTGTATATTACATATTGTACATTATATTATAAATAGGTAAAATAATACATATATGTATGTGTTTATAACTACATCTATAAGGCACTTTACTGAATCACAGAAGTGTTTAGGTTGGACACACCTCTTGAGAACACATACTATCTAGTGTGACAACCCTGCTGAAACAGGGTCAGCTACAGCAGGCTGCCCCGGGTCACATCCAGTTGGCTGTAGACTCCACAGCCTGTCTGGTCAATCCATTCCAGTGTTTGGCCACCCTGACAGTAGGTAAATGTTTTCTCATGTTCATACTGAATTTGCTGTGTTCCCATCCGTGCCCACTGCATTTTATCCTAACAGCGGGCCTTCTGAGAAGAGTCTACTTCTCTCTTCTTCATTCCCTCCCATGAGGTGTTTATAGCTGTTTGTAAGATTGCCCTGAGCCTCCTGTTCTCCAGGCTGAGTAATCCCAGTTCCCTTGTATGAAAGGTGCCCCAGACCCCTAACCATCTTTGCAGCCCTAATTTAAATAGCAACCATCACTACTGCAGAGTGTTAGATTTCACAGCATTTCAGAAGAGAACTTGACTTAACTTTATACTTGAAGCCAAAATAGTAGCCAGAGCTAACATTTACTGGCTATGCAGGCTCCTCAAACCACAACTGCAAAGTTTAGCAATTAAATGCTGCACTAGAGATTTCATTTTTAAAGATCTGCACTGCTAAATGCACAGTTAACATGAAGTTCACTGCTCGGTCATGCAAGACTTTTCATATCCTTTATTATCCATTTTAACATGCTGACAAAGGCAGTTTGCTAGCTAGGGTCAAAAAGCACTATGCTGGTGACATCTGATATGCCTGCTTCTCTGATAGAGAAGTTCTAAATTCAAAGACAACCATATATGCCTTCTTGTAAAAAAAAAAAAAAAATCATGAAAGGTTAACCAGCATAAGTACAGCAGTTATCACTTACACAAGTACAGCTTACTGCATAAGCGCTTTTCTATAACAATAATTCATATTAATGACTTTGAAATACTAGCAGTACCTATCACTCCACCACCTAACAAACAAAAGTGAAACAAAGCACCAAGGAAAGCAGTGGTGATCCAAACCAGGAAACACAACTATATATTTCTTCTGATCGCATTGATGCCTACGTATAGGTACTGTACCTATCCTTCAGCAACCCTCCTTAAACTCAGCTTGCTTGATAGCTATACAATGTTTTAGAGGATTTTCTTTTAGTTCTATCTAACTGCAAAACACACTTCAAAGTTACGTTTCAGGTACGCTGAGAGCAAATACCTCTCACTGTCCACATCTCCTTTCATCACATCTTTTAAAAATAGACAACTACATGGATAGTTTGATAAAGGAACTTTCCAAGCATAAACTTCTCTTGGGAATCTTCAATTAAAAAATAAAATTTAGACTCTTTTTGTCATAATAGCTTGGTTGACAATGCCTTCGTGTCCCTAGGAGGATTCCAGTGGAGACGCAGGACCTGATCCAGCAAAGCACTTCAGCACAGATGCGTGTCGGTATTCCCACCGGAACTAGCAAAACTATTCACACGCATAAAGTTACACAGACATTTAAGTGCTTTCCTGGATCAGGCCTAATAGTTACAATATCTAAGCATGAAGATCAGCTAACAGTCAGTTATACTATTTAAGGGATGCAGCTCCTATGGCCAATACCAGCAGGATAGCTGACCTGCGTAATTCCCACTAAAGCCGCAATTATACTCCAGAACTTTTCAAATTAATAAATCAAAGAGTGCACAGTAGGAAAAAGGCAAGAATTGTCCACATTCTCTCTAAGCAGAAATTCAGTCAAGATTAGCATCTATTGCCTCTTGTACAGGCAAATCCTCTCATTCTTTGCTAGAGTAGCTACACACTGCAATGCACAGGTCTGTTTAGGGGGCAACAAGGCTCCGCTCTGGCCACTTGATCCATGTGCCTGGACTTTTAAAATACAAGCAGAGTATTACTGAAATCACGAGGGCTCTGCAGGATTGCAAGGTCTACTCCTACAGAGCAGAGACAGTAAAACCTGATGGTCTGACATTTTCCCCTTAAAAACTAAATCAAGACTACAAAATTTGATTTTCATATTGACCTAGTTTACACTAATATGGAGTATTGCCTAAAAGTACTTGTTTTTATGCTTAAAGTACATTTCAGAAATAATTAGAAACCATGCATTTTTAGAAGACTAACAATGAAACAGGTAATGTGTTCTCACTTCTGCAGATATTAAGGTATTCTTTACTTTTGCTCAAGCAAATACAAAAGAAATGATATGATGGCATGCAAGACAAAACTAGAAAATCAGATTTCTCAAAAGTTATCTGCATGGCAAACATGAAAAGCTTGAGATGCTATTCTTAAAAATATGCTAATCTAGGTAAAATATGAAAAAAACCTCTCTTCAATATTAAACAGGGTATTAAGATCAGGATGACATGACCTCTATTAGAAATAATTGCACACTTGAGAAACTTAAGGCTTCAAGTTGTGAATTAAGAAGAAAATATTACTTCAATACTTGGAATGATGATAACATACAGTGCTTCCCTACAGTTAATTCATGTAAAATTTTAACACTTGCAAGGAACAGGATGGTCTACCTTGTCCTCCAGCTTCAGTGTAGATGAACTTCACATCCAAATGCAATGAGAAATAAAGGTTACAGAAAGCATATTCTGGCATTTTGTAAGAAAACCAATTTAACTGCTTGGAAGTCTTGATTCATTCCACACTTCTGTTATTTGATAAGACAAACCCACCAGACAGTAAAGCTTGCATGTCACCAGTGAAGATGCCGGTGTGGTGGGCAAAAAGCATCCATAAGAGTTGCTTGCACAATTCATGCCAATCTCAGTGTCTCATCTTCACAGAAAGTAAGGAATGACATTAAAATGCTGTTTCCTAATGGCTAATGAGCAGATGTGCCCTCATGAGCTTGCAAATACACCTAATTATCTGGCAACTCCTGTCTTAAAAAGATCAAACCTCTCTTAATTTCAAATTGACAAATGTAAAATTAAGACTATTTTCCTCATGCATACATGTCACATAACTTTGTTCCTCCAGTACTTCCTACAGCAAGTAATATCATTTTTCACAGGGATTAAAAAGGAGAGTTTTCACTCAGGAATACTCATACTAGTTTTCAGGCTAAATCTTTTCAGACTAAACATCATAAAAACTGTCCACTCTCAACAGTGAGGGGAAAAAACAATGCAGCAGCCTTCCATTTATTTCTCTAGATGGTATCCGTATAAGGGCCACGTCAGCTCCAGCCCTAAAAAACCTAAGAATTAGTGCTAACTTCTTAGGCTATCTGCCTCACTTCAGTAATGGAACAGGTCTAAAGCAATCATTGGGACCCAAATCAGACATGCACACTATTTAGAGTGCAAGGGCAGCTGGAAATCTTGTCAACTGGGTAAAATTTATTATGGTTTCAAGTATTGTGCCCACTCAGGGGGCAGGCTGCCAACTTCTGTGTTCAGACAATTGCATATTGAAATGTTTTCTTTTTGCATTCCTCTATGTCAGAACTCAATGGCTTAGATAAGGAAAGAGTGAATATGAGGAATGCTTATGGGTAAAAGAATGAAAAAATGCATTTTCGTTCAGTTCCTATGGCATTCAAACATTGCCTGCCACTATAAGCAGAAAAACACTTTTGGCCAAAAGTCCAATATGATGGCATTCCTTCTTTTAAACATGCCTTCGCATAAGGATAAAAACGTGTGCCAGTCAATAACTGTGACAGCTTAGCTACCTTGTGAGTGGGACCATTTGTTTTGTGCTTTGAAACAATATGAAGCTTCTAGATGTGAAGGCAGTAGATAGTTTTACAAATAAATATGTGGCAATCACAAGCTATTAAGCTATGGTTAGTTCAACTTCAATTTTGTCATAAATGAGATAATTCCATTTTTTTATTATAAAACCTTAGTATTTCATTCTTGCTGAAATGCTACTATAACATCCAAGTAACTCTCCCCCCCTCCTATTTTAAATTATCTTTTGCACCTTAAAAGACTGGGTTGAAACGTCACTGCCAATGAAATAAAAAAATAATCTATTAAGGTAATCAGAGACTAACTCACAAATGCATATGTAATTACTGTCAATATATCATTCCAGAGATATGGAAACATTACTACTTATTCAAATCCTTTTATAAAGCCTATTATTGTGTTCAAAATCAATTACTCCCCATAAGTATCTGCAATAATGTTTACTCAGTGATCGATTGTTCAGGTTTCCTGAGTCCTGGAAGCTTTCTATCCTGTTGACCTGAGTTTCACCCTCCTCGCAAAGGATACAGTGAAACGTACAGTAGTCTTTTCATTAAGCATTCTTTCTCAGTAGGTCAGGATTTGTGACACAGTTTTGAATCCTCATATATCTTCTTGGTGGGTTTAAAGTATGCAATTTATTTTAAGCAACTGCTCAACAGCTGCATTTCATCCAAAGTTCTTCTGTGGCAAGTGAGCAGGTTTTTGTTTTAAAAAGGTTACATTTTAGTTTACTTTTAACTCCATAAAACTGATAATCTGTTATTTGCCTAAGATTAATGAAATAATGAATGACAACATTCTACTTATTTACTACAAAAAAATCTTTAAAAGAGATGGGTTGAATGCAACAGAGAAAGTTAGAAACACATTTGAAGAGAAAAACTTGACAAGTGAATATTACAATGCTGCTTTTTAAAGTCAGTATTTTCTCTCAGAAACACTCTCAAAATCACTTTTCTCAAGTATTAGTAATTTCTGTATCATAGAATAGTATCAATTTTTATCCAATATGAGATGGGAGACACATAATCATTTAATTGAAGTCTGATGTGATTTTTTTATGTCACAGAAATGAGTTAGACTTATAAGATGGTATAAACTTTAAAAAAGTCTTTTCCCACCTGCTCAGCTGAAAAGGTAGATATCATCAATATCCTTTTCACATTTATGCTGCTCGTACTAACTGCATCACCATGCCATTGGTTATTGTTCCCACCAAAAGTTACCCAAAAATTACTTGAAGTTCTAATCTTACAAAAGCTAACCATCTGTACCAACAACAACTATTAACCTTTCATAAGTGACCAGAATGTCCTTTCCTATGCCTACAGTAAGAAAAGCAGCTTTGGCGAGTAACACATCATATCACAATATTAAAAGGAAACCAAAACTCCTCGAAGAGCATCCTGGTACTCGTTGCTCCTCTAGCTCCATGCTTCAAAAAAGTAACAAAGTCTTCAAAGGAAAATACACGGACACAAAAGATGCACAGAGTTACATCCAGAGGGAGGGAAGTAAATGGTTTCCATAGCTGCTTTATGCTAAGAGAAACTGGCTTTACCAGAGACAGTAAAGCTTGCAGATGATAGATCAAACTGCTCCATTCCAGGCTGCTACTGTGCTGTACAACTTTAGAGGAAATACAGTGCTGATAAGCAGCGTGTTAATGATTACATACCACCTCTCCCACATACCCTGAAGTTTCCACAGATTAGAAAACATTAGATTCTCGTCTAGAACAAGAAAATACAGACGACAAACATCTCTAACATCTGTGTAACAACCCATTCAGCATTGTGCCACTGGTTTGGGGCAATTTGAGCCCATTTTTCTCTTTCTCAATGTCCTGAAGCAGGCACACGTGTCCATGCACAACCGCAGGAGGCTCAGTCATTGCCAGACTCTCTGCAGTTAGAGACTGGTTCCTGAAATTACCCACAGAATTCCTACAACTTCTGTTTAAATTGCAGAGGCTAGTCCACACCTTGAATAAGCTTCTTCTCTTCAGTAGGAACTGGGTCCTATGGGGAGAGAAGTAATAAGACTCTCTTTTTTCTATTACTAATTATTTATATTACTATTATTAATTAAAAATTAATTATTGCTATTACTATTAGTTTAGTTTCTTAATATTACTATCATTAATAGGCTTCATCTTTAACATATCACTACTGTTCACCATCCATTTTGCTTCTAATCACTGCATGTTTATCTTCACAGTGTGACTCTCTATGCTCTACTTCCAACAGTAAAATTTAAGTCATTTTTAAATGCTACAAAATACAGCAGATGCAAGATGAAATACGATTTCATTTTGTACTGCTATAACTGCGCACAACTCACCTAAACACTGGGCTGACAAAAACTTCTAATGCATAAGAATTTAGCGCTTACTTTCCTTTCTGAAAGCTCGTGGAACTTTGACCAATCCTCTACAACTAGCTGTAAAAGAAGGCTTCCAGTTAGACAGCAGTGCGAATGGTTTAACCAGAAGACTAAATAAACCAATAAAGTTTTTGAAAAATGACCTTCTCTCCTGAGTAGCCAAGGGGGAGTAGTGCTCTTTTAAGAAGATGAAGAAATTAGCTCAAGTAGACATCCAGGCACTATGTCCCACACATCTAATCATCAAATTGTTTTACTTTCCTTAAGATAAAGTCAAAAGAAATTACATTTTTTCCAATCTCTACCTTCTACTTGCTGGCCAGTATGACAGCTCTGAACTCTATGTCTCTAACAGGACCCCAGGGAATAAAACCCTGTAGCATAACAGTCTCAAAGTTCTAACAAGCCCTCAAAGCCTACAAGGCTTTCTTTTGCAAGGAAAAGTGCAAGTGGTGTGCTGAACTTTGAGCATACAATAATGCAATGTGTTCTGCCCTGTGGAGAGGAGACAAGCAGATGGGATTTGACAATGCTAAGGCAAGATGTGCTGCGTGACCTTTGGCTCTCTCAGATTCTGCTTTATCCTCAGAAAACATCCCTTAGAAACAACACAGTTTCCACACTGGATCATACCTGTGCATGCAGCATGAGACACATGCTTGCCGTGTTAGTTTTTCAGATTTTTACAAAAAAGTAGCTCTAGGGATTATTTTATCTACATTTATTGCTTTCCTAACTGAGTGACACAGCTATGTGGTCTTGACAGAGGATCCTAGTCCTTCATGTTCAAGAGGAAAATTAACATTTCTTGGAGATGTTGCATTAGACAAGCCCAAGTACCTTGCTCTTTTTTCAGCTTTTATTTTGCTTTTTAAATAGTGAAAGAAGGAAAAGATTGCTAATCTGTTAGAGCATTTACCTCAAAAGGAAAGATAATTCGTTATTTAATTAAATGAAAACATTTCTCATTTAATATAACAGAGTATATATCAAAACCAGAGTAAATTCCTAGCAGGACTACTGCCTCAGCAATTCCCTACCACCAGGACACTCCTGCACCAGAATTCATCAGTTTCCTCTGATTCTTAGTCATTAAGCAACATTAATTTTGTTACGCTATCTATTTCAAGAGGTGAACAGGAGTCAGAAGAAAAAAAATCTGTTGTGAGCACAAGCCAAACAATTGGTCCATCTTCCTCATACTGAGGACAACAAAACCTTCGCTAGCTGACCATACCTTGTAGTTTCCAGGCATCCAGAAAGTACATGAATTCCATATTTCTGTATGCCACTCCTTCAACACTACTCATACATGCTTACACTTTGTATATACTTCACCTGTCCCTCCACAGCCTTTCCCTTCTGTCTTTCTGAACTTGCTCAAGACAACAAGCATTTGCAGCAGAGAAGTGTAGAAGTGCAGAAGCACTGAGAGAAAAAAACCAGAAAGACACCTGCCAGTGTCCATGTGTTGACACCTGCACTGCCTTCCTTTATTTCTCATCTCATAAATCTTATTGTTGTGAGGAATACAAGCTCTGCACAACAAATAAACCCTTAGGCAAAACTACATAGGACAGGATGGAAGTAAAGCAAAGAAGATACCAACCTCTGCGAAATCATTTAATTCCAAAGTTCACAGGCCCAGTGACAGCAACCGCGAAAGGTCAGCACTGATTGTCATGGAGTCCATTTATTTGATGGAAGAATGCTTGTCACCACTGAGTTTAGCTTTTTTTATTATACAAAGAATACTGCATCAAGACAGTCGTCTCATGAGCTCTGATAATGAAAGGTAACTACTGGCAAGCAAATTACTGGTAAATTTGCAAGGCAAAGTACCATACCCAGCTTTAAATGGGAACTTGCATCCAGGCCTTGCACTGAAAAAAGGCACAAGCAAGTCTCAATCACAGAGACCTAAAGTAACCCAGAAGATCTTATGGACAAGTTCAAGTGCATAACTCTTACCTGAAGCTGCCATGAATAAAAACTAACCAAAGGTTAAACATGAAGTGTTGTACTATGATAGCTAAAAAAATAAATAAATAAAAAATAATAAAAAAAAACCTCCAACAAATAAACAGGACAGTCAAATGAACAGGAATTTGACAGCTTTATAAAAACTCCACCAAATCAAACATTAACTGCTTCTCCAAGAGGGTGGCCAGAGCACACGTGCCAGGGCAGAAACAGAACTGCAGTCACCCACCTAGTCTTGCATCTCCCTCATTACTATTACCTCATTACAACCTCAGAGCAGGCACTCACAAAGCCTTGACCGGGCACATATTTCATAGAACATAAGTTTCACAAAGGTGATCAACGCTTCCATCTTGCAAAGTACTCTATTTATGGTGTTTACTCTCCCCTAAAAACTTCCACCCAATCTTAAGTTTGTCTGTAGGCACAGCTTTTGGGAAGGAGAATTCATGGAAACCTTTCATTCTCTTCTCTGTCAGACTGCAACCCTATCACAGGTTCATCCAAATGCCCATTACTGAACTCCAGTGGCTTGCTCTCTAGGCAGAACCCTCCTAATCTGCTGCAGCTGAACTTCCTCAGCCTATCAAGGAGGAAATCCTTTTATTGCTCTGGCCTGTAAGCCTCTTATCTCCTAATTCTGTGAGGCTGAGAAATAGCTGTTCTGCTCATTAATCCTACAATGACTGTCAGAAGCGAATATATAGCTTCTCACTCTACTCAAACACAAGTAACTAGGTTTCATCAAGGTCTTTACTATCTACTTAGCTGAGTTCCACTCCACGGCATTTTATAGCAATTAGAGTAGCAGAACAGAAGCTTCTGCACTTTCATGAAATATTCAGGACAATTCTAAAGTTGGAAAGACCCTATTCATTCACTGCACTGTAGGTAACAGCAAATTGTTTAAGCAAACAGCAATTTTAAATTTTTTTTTTCTTTCAAGCAAGTGCAATTTTGGCTGAAAGTGCTGTATGGATGACTATAAAGACTTTCCACTGTAATTTACATATATATGTCATTAGTTTAAAATGAGATTTTTCTCATTTTATTACTAACCCACATAATCCATGACCTTCAAAGACAGTTCGAAGTGAAAAAAAATAATAGCCAATTGAGTTCTTGGATTAACTAATACCTTAAATTAGCACCCCCAAGAAATGCTGAAGGTTTTTGGTTTTCCCCTGTATGGAACATTCAGCCACGGAGAAATTAATGAGCTAATTTTTTTATCATGATTGATGTCTTCTATTTCTCTGTATGCTGTGAAAATGTACTACAAATAGTTACTAAGCACCACCACAAGTATGACCCATAATATACATTATTTAATATTTCACATTTATGTACCCAATGGACAAACATAGGCCTACCTATGTAAATCAAAACAAACCCAAACCCTTCTATAAAGTTTGCATTGAGTAAAATGTTAAAGTGGCAAACAGCGTTAAGATCACAGATATCTCACGTCAGTTGTACCTTTTATTTTAACTATAAATGTCACACTTCATCATGCAGCTGTCAGCTTCTCTTAATGTACTAAATGCTATCATGTAAGCACAGAATCTGACATGATGTAACACAACAATTAAAATAAAAAGCAAGTCAGCTTTGACACAATGTCACTTTTCTGTTTGGTGCAAATTAAAGGAAAATCAAAACTTGAAAAGTAAAAGCTAGTCAAGAAAAAAGTTTGCAAAAAAACCCTCAAACATCAGTTAACACTTTCGTCGAATGTTATGTCACATTTTTACATTCAACTTTAAGAAAACATCCACAGCTTTAGCACAACTAATTACAATTTGACACCAGAAGACATCAGGAAGAAAATCTATAACTGCTAGAAAGACTCAAGTGTAATAAATATAGTTCTAGCTGTCAGTTTTATACCAGCCAACATCCATGGAACTAAGCAATTATTTTGCACTTTCTACCCTACTCTTTTCCAGTTTCTATCCATTCTGTGGGACTGCTATGGCACGTTAAAATTGATGATGCTTTTCAAAGCAGATGCAACAGCACTGAGGTTATGCCTGAAGCAAATCCTAGTAATAAGGAGAAATTATGAACTCTAGGTAATTAATACTGAAATTGGTCATGTATTAAAAATTTTAGTTTCATTTACTGTACTTGATGCACAACACAAAATAAAAGTGTCTGAAATGTTGAAAAATAACTTCAGAAAAAAAGGAAAATCATGTATATCTGGAAAAGCATAATGTTAATAATTAGATTCCATTCTTTTCAGTGTTATTTTGTTCATTTCCATCAACTCTAAACCCACATTTAATAAATCAGTAACATAAAAAACTTTGGCCCAAGGGAAAGCTAGTGTCATCTGTCACAAACACAGAAACATCATATGCCTAATACTCACTCTGGCCATACCATGACACATTCAAAACCTCCGTGGCCCAGGGAAGAAATAATCATAATGGAGTCTGTTTGCAGTCAGGAAAAAGAGTCAAGCAAAAAGAAGCTAGAGGCCTGTCTTGAAAATGATATAAACATTTCAAGAACATTCCTGTAAAAACATTCACTTGAAACACTGAGTTAACACTTTTTCCCCTTTGTGAAAATAAAAGGAAAGGGGAACATGGGAAACTCTAGAAAGTTTTACCTCTGAATAACACGTAACTACACAATTTTTTTTGCTAATCTACTTCTACACCCTCCAAAGGATTTCCAGGCCAGTAACCTGCTAGAATAACATTAAAATTAAGATCCTCATAATTTTGTCTGGAAAAGACTTACACATTAGTGTTGCTGCACTTCCCAATATGCTATATTTGATTGAGAATGACAGCAAATTGCAGAAAAACCAAGAATAAAAAAAGATAGGTAGGTAAAAACAAATGCAAAAAGACACACAAAAACACATAAATGAAGTAATCCAAAAGTAACCTCAAACCTACCCTTACAGCTGCCTCCCAATAAACCAAATCCATGAGTAGAATTTGGACACTGACAAAGCTGCCAGGAATTTGATCATTAAAGACTACGGTTTAACCAAACACTGAAAATTATAAAAGTGGCTACACTTGCACATTTCTAAGAACTTATTATACCTCAGTGACATTTATGCTGAAGTAAATAATTTTTTAAAAACTAAAACTAAACAGTATTTCTTGAGGTCTATATTCAGCTACATGAAGACTCCAGTGATCACAATGGATGCACACTTTCAAATAATCTGTTCTATTCCTACATTTTTTCCTAGCCCTCGAATGGTCTAATTATTTCTAGAGACATTTGTGTGCACCCAGGGGACAAGAGAAGAGAGGAAAGGTCTAGTTCTTGTGGGCATGGACATGTGCAGCTATGAAAGTTTATGCAATTCATTGTTTATATTAATCACTATAAATTCTCCTGTGCCAGGCTATTGAAATATATCCACAAGGATCTTTACACTACAGGCATTAGAAGAAGATCATGTCATTAATTTGCATACCTAGGACTTCAAATGTGAAGTACAGATGTTTAGAAACAAAACAACCATAACTTTTTCTACTTTTGACTATTATTGTACTTAATATTATAAACAATACACTCTGAGAACTGAGACTTGAGCTCCATGTAGGAAGGTGATAAAAAGAAATACTCTTCATACCTGCACTTCTTAGGTTAGGGTCCAGGTCTGGCATTTCCTTGGCTGCTTCTGGACTGACACTGTAGATAGATGCTCCCGCTTCACTGACAATACTGAAAAACAAAGTGGCAAACAATCAAAACAACACACAACTGAACAATGCAACTGAAAGACTTTTAAAGTGACTTAAGTGAATATTTGATTTTGTTTGTTTTGGTTTTTTTAAGCCTCACCTCATGTTTTAAAAATATCTTGAATCAACCGAATACTTACAAAAGACAGTACAAAGGAAAGGATCTCCTTTTGAGTCAAAATACCCCTTCCCGACCTGCAACATTTATTCTTTTTCAATTCTGGCCCTATTATAACGACACACTGTGCATAATATCAGCCTCTGTATCAATCTTTACAGAAAAGAAAATGAACACAAGAAACAAGGGTTACCAGAAGTAAACAGGCAAACCGGCTTTCATAAACATAGAAAAGCCTACCTGATGATTTCATTAAAAACACACTCGAAAGTCTAACACTAAACAATTACATGAATACAAGTCACCAGCACGCACACGCATTGTTGCAAGCCAGCTGCCTAAAACACTCAAAAAGCCCCAACTTGATGCAGACTGAGCCACAGAGCTGCAGCTCGCTTCTCAGCGGCATTTCATACCGTCTTCTCCCCGCTCTCACTGCCATCCCCAAAGAAAAACACAGACAGCATTGTCTTCAGTAACTTAAGCTCCAGTTCGTGTATCTACCGCACACCTCAAATTCACTCAGTAATGATGATAAACTCACCGACTTAAATCACAGCACATAATTAAAAAACCCTTGAGTGCCCTAGTTCCACTCAAGAGAAAACAGCAATGCAGTATTCACAGTGTACGTTATTTTCAGCTGTGAAATTCTGACACCACTCAATCAACAGTATATTTCTTTGAATAACTTCAGCAGAACTTGAATTTCAGGTTGATAATTACGACATCATACAGCTAATGCACTGGAAGTTAATACTATCGGTTTCAGAACTATTTTTATTTTTACTATTCCACTTTTAAAATAACCTAATCCATAAAGAGAGAAACCATCATCCTTAAGAAACAGACCTTTCAGTGAAAACCCTAACTTTCCTTTATATTGTTTTAAAATTGGACTATAAATTTTCCTTTTAAGAACATTTAGTAGGTCGAATTTTTAAATAAAGAAACTGATACTTAGAAGCCTCTCTATGCAGAAAAAGCTGGAGAACAACTCAGAGGTAAAATATATTCCCATTCAATGTTTTCAGCATGGTAACAGTAAATAGTGTAAAATGCAGATAAATAAAGTGAGACTTTCTGTAGTTTGTGCAGGTTCCCCCTTCCGTAATCAAAACTGGAATTTGGTGTAGTGCTGTGCACACAAGACAGATTTTCAAGTTACTCAAAAGAACATTTCAATATTACAGACAGACAGGATCTTTCAATAAATACAGAGAATAAAATCCTGTTCTCTTTAGTATTAGTGTAACTCCAGACCCACTCCCACAACTAGTTTAACAGAGCAAAAAAATCCTCAGACCAGCTGAACAGGGCAAGTGAAAATGAAACTATTTACATGATCTTTTAAAACGATTCAGTATTATGAGCATTCCTTCACTATAAATGACATTCATAAAACGTTCCCATCACAGAGTTCAGAAATAAGATCATATCACAAAAACCTAACAAAGATGTTGACAGAAGACTAATAAAACTGATTTTTCTGATGAACGGGTAGTTTAAAGAACAATGCAGCAGAACATATTTCTTAACCTGTTCGCACCTTATAAAGGCAGCATCTGGCAAGCTCTCCCTTTTTGGACATTGCTTCCAAAAAACCACACATGCTAGCACACACTTCTAACAGCTTTTCACTAATCGCTCTTCCATCTTTGTATTCAACCAGATCGTAAAAGTTACCTCTCACACAAGTTCTAGATTTAGTACATAGATAATACACTTAGATTTGGGGGAAAAAAAAACAACAAAAAAAAACCCCACAAAACAAAAAACCCCACACAACACAACAGTGTTTCACATATTCACATATTTTTACAGTGCTGTACTGTAAACTGTACTGCATACAGCTTACTTCTTGATCCCTTCCCAGAATTTTGTGCAGTCAAAAAAACCAATGTGACCTAGACGGGAATTTGAACACACTTGACATTTTATTGATTCCCATTAATGCTACACTGCCAATTTGCAGAAGCAAAGGGATTGCAATAATACTGTCATTCTATGGTAATACGTGAATGGTGCCAAATTTTAAGGTAGGTAGCACAAAAACTTGCTAAAATAAATAAATAAAATTAAACCTCAGGATGGGAGACAGAAACATTTGAAAAAAAGCACATTTCCTTTCCTCAAGAGCAAAAACATTTACACACTGGGACAAGGAGAAGGGGGGAAGCCAAGTAGAAGAATTATGTCAAGCAAGAGAACAAGATCTAAAAAAGCACTTTTAGAAGCATCATGCTCTGGATACTTGACAGCCACTCTGAGATGGTTTTGTAGATGCATGCAGTTATTCTATGAAGTATTTGGTGTGGCACACATGGAAAAGGGGATGAAGAATTTTCACTCAGGCAGAACCCCATAACTGCTGCACCCAAGACAGTAAAACCTAGATATTAAATAAATTTGTTATCCAGATTAAATGCATAAGGCCACAAACTCCAAAGAAACCACCCTCTGATTCATTCAACCATAGTCAAACCCAAACTTTTACAGAATTATTACTGGCCGTCATATGGTTTGATTTAGCTTGTTTTTACCTACAGTGAGGTGGTTACTAATGTGACACTGGCACATACAATGCTAAAACATTTAGCTTGGTCAAAATACTAAGATTACAAGCAAAACAAGTTTGGGGATTGTCCGCAGTTGTTCTGGATTTTATTTTTTGACTAGAAAGGAGACAGTCACTTGGGTTCACTGACATTTTGGTTTATTTCCAAATTCTAATAATGCTCTTGAAAAGGGGGATGATTTATAGGACAATTTAAGCCAATTCTATGTTGCAAAATGCTCTGCATAATGCCTTTCAAATGCTACACATATGTAAGGTATATTAAGACAAAACCAAATCTGTTCAAATGAGTAGGCAACAGAAATTTATTCCTAACTACTGCACAGTCCACACTGTTCTTCAATCTCCCCTTCCCCTTTTAATAAAGGATAAAATTTTCAAGAGAATCAAATGAAAGGCTCCATAAGAGTTGGTGAAATTGGATCTAAAACCCTGTGTATCTTCAGAATTTGTTTCTATTTCAACTCTGTAAGTCACACAATACAGGAAACCCGAAAAACTTGACTCCTCCACCCCTCACAAGACCCTTATTTCTGTGCATTGTGTAAGAGAAAAGATCCTTGCGCTGACCAAAATGTAGACAGTTAAAGCAGCTATTTTTAAAGTCAATACATAGTAGGTAAATAAGCACATAGTTATGACACGATATGCTTCTACTCCATGAATGGACAAGTTTTTAATAAAAAAAACAGGTAAAGAGTCTTGGACTCGGCCTCCACACTGTCTGCTTCCCATATCAGGCATCCCACTGATGTTTTTTTCCTCAGCATCTATATCCAACTTCTAACATTTAAAAGTGCCCACATCACAAAGCCACTACATAATATTACAATGTACTCTTTTTAATTGTACAAACAATCTTGTTGCATAGAAACTAAGTTTTCCTATACTGCACCCATCTCATTCGCATTTGTTAAGACACATTTTAAGTAGCTAAACCAACATTAAATATATTCCACTAGCACCACCTGGTGGGCCCTCAGCTTTATGCCAGGGATTATGCCAGCTGTATTCTAAATACTTTAAGAAGCCTTTTAACACTTACTAAAGCAAGTCATTTTCTTACTCAGCTTCAAAAAGTATTATATATTTGGTCTGAAAAAACGATTTGATTTGAAAATATTCACATTTCCAATCCCTTAATTTCTACAGGAAAAAAAGCCTTTCTTGTAAGGGTTAAAAAAACCCAAACTACTAAGAATACAAAAATACATAACCTTAAAGATTACATGTAACAAACTAGTTACCAACAGTTGCTTAACTAAATTACAATTTTTAAAACTTGCAAGTTTCTTAGGTAGTATATTTTCACTGTAAACCCTTTCAAAACTATGTGAAAAAATCTAATGTATGTATCACAAAAAAAGGTATTAGGCTGGATGTTTGTGGGTTTAAAGATGAATGCACCTTCCTGACATTTTCATGAACCTTACCAACACTTCAGACTCTTACATTGCATTGGGGTAATTTCCCCACAATCAAATTCAACACAGCATTAATAACCTACGGAGAAAGAAAAAGCAACCCTATCCAACTTTACATAACTTACTGTTTCTACAGCCTCCAAGTCCCTGATTTACAACTTAAATCCTTTAAAACAGCATTTTAAGAAACAATACCAGTACAAAGAAAAGGCTGGTGTTTATTACTTGGAAGAAAATTATGGTCATTCTAAAAACAAAGGGTATGTCAACCTCAAAATGGGCCAGATTTTAATATTTGGTCATAAAATGATGATCTGCCAAAATAACTCCCTTCACAATCCAAATTTAGTAATTGTGTTTAATTCCTCTAACCCAACCTTTTACATGTTAATTGATAAATATATTCTTCATAAACTTTTGGCAACAAAAGCCAGGGGTTCCCCCAAACTACAGCAGTACAAAAGGGTCAAAAGTTTATTTACCGTTACTTACTAAAATAATTGGCTTATGAATCATCCAGGACAGAAAAGTAAAATGACATAAAATGACAAAATATTTGCTAGAAAAGAATGTTACATTTAGAAGTTCAGTTGGAATGTATCAATCTTTAATTATGTTGACAGATGTAGTGATTAAAAACCAAGGAAGAAGGGGCTGGGAAGACTTAATTAAGCACACGCTCAAAAGAAGATTGGGCTACTTCATGAATGAGAAACTCATTGGGCCTTACTGAAAACACAAAAGTCACAACTAGTTCCAGAAGACCCTAAAACCTAAAAGGGTTGAGAGCTACACTAGAGAATAAGACGCCTGCATCTGTTCTTATACGTCTCCCTACACACCCATTTTTGATGAAAGCCACATAGGGGAGGTCAAAGAAGCTCTTCATAGGAAACAGCAATAATCCGTTCATTTGCATTTTGACTTGTCTTGCTTTTTCTTCTCCCATCAGCTTGGCAGGAGCAACTCGGACAGCCCCTCCCAACTCCTCCTCACTACCCATGGCAAGCTGCAGGTTTCTCAGGGTTTTGGGCAGAGTTACCTGCTGCTCCTAGCAATGCACGTTTGGGCCCGTGAGCAGCGCAGCACCCGTGTGCTGTGCGCAGCACAGTTCCTTCTGCCGGGGAGGTGATGGCTGCAGCCCACTGCAGACTGCGGTCCAGCACAGGCTGGCCGGGACGCTGTGATTTATGCAGCCACACGCACCCTGCCACAGGAACAATAGCACGCCAGGCTTGACAGACCCTGGCTCTGACACAGCTATGCCACGATTTCTTTTTTTCCCACGTGAGGAACATATGTCATGCATTCAAATAATGCATTCAAAGAATAAAAAGACCAAAGAGTTTTTTTTTTAAAAGCCTGTTCATTCTGATAGATGAGACTAAACTCAAAAGCCGGTCTTTCCCCCACCTCCTAAGCTAGTGGTATGGCAAAGGAAGATGTCAGGAGGACGAAAAAGGATTATACTGGAAAGCAAGCACTGTTCAATAGAGTCAAGTCAAAAAAGACACAATTCATCTGTGTTTTTCAATAATCTAAAAATTAGCTTTAAATTTTAACAATATCTAGTACCGGGGAAATATTCTTATTGTAAAATATATTTATTACTGAAATATTCTGTTAGGTAGGAAAGGAATTTTCATCAAGTTTTCATTGCTTCATTCAAAACTTAAAGTAACTCCATACCATAAAAGTTTCACTTATATGAATAAGTCCACTTTCAAAATCAGTCACGCTAGACAAAAGCTGTTAAAGTAATTTTTAGCAAAAATACTACAAAAAAGGCTCATAGTGACTCACAGTGAAGCTATTCAACTAGATGCAGGTGGGACACCACAAGTCTTAAAAGTACAGTTCCTGCTTCAGAGGTCCCAAGCACACAAGAAGTTAACCCCACAAAGAGTTTTCAGAGAGCACATCAAATGATAAGCAGTGATACAGACCTCACATTGTTGCTCAGCTGCATTCTTAAGTTTCTGTTTACAACTAGTATTTTGAATTCACAACAAAAAAGTCAGTGTTTCTACCCATGTATGAATAAGTTTGGTCTCTGTTTCACAAAGTTTACTAGAATTTACACCATGCAAAGAAAAAAAAGGAATTTGGTCTCAACCAACTCAACCTACTTTTAAAAGTGAAAATAAGTACATTATTTCAAACCAGGGACTCTCCTGTGCAGCAATTTTCAACACAGATTAACACTACCTCTTCTTTCAGTTACAGACCCTACTTTTGAAACAGCTTGCTGACCCTACAGCAGGAACAATAAATAAGCACCTTATATAGCGCCTTCTGAAATGACAAAAGTTCAAGGCAATCATCCTTACATTAGGGATTATTTCTCTCCTGGTCAGCCATAAATGGTATTTAGCACCAGTTAAGCTGACAGCTTTCCTGATGGACAGTGCAGATCTTTAGAACCTACTCAAGAGAAAAGAATTAGACCTGGTTCAATCCATGTTTAGCAAGATACTCTAATGACAGTTTGTACTGTTGCTTCAGATAATTAAAAATTACTTACATTGAAATAGCACTAAGTCTTAGAATGATACTTCATTTTCCATTTTTTCCAGTATGCTTATGCAGAACTAAACTTCCCCACAGAACTGAAGTACACACTTTCAGATGAAGAACAACATGCAAAATTTAATGGTTTGATACCAAATTATAGTCTTTCAGCATCAGATACAACACAAAAATTCCCCAATGTCTGTTTATAAGAAATTTAAAGGAATATAAGAACTGAAAGCCAGTTTAATTTAAAAGACCTGAGACCTGCATCCAAATGTCAGAAGAAATAGATGACAAAGACTGAAAAATTAGTAAGTATATTAAAAAATGTAATTATTCAAATAGTTGTCTTGAAGTATAACCCACTCCTCTGCAAGCTGGGAAATACTAGGGCTAAAAAGCCCGACATTTTTGACTTTCACTGCTTTGGAGTCTATAAGAAGGCTAAGTGTTGATTTTACATTCTAAGAGCACTTTTCTTGTAATCAAACTTAGTAAGAGGATATTTCAAATGTTCTGAGCCAGGCAACCGGACTGCCTCTTTGTGAGCACAAAACAGCTTTCAAAAATACAGGGAAAGCACTTGGGGCATAAAATTTAAAAGCTTATCCTTTTTAAAATGTTACTACTTTGGAAAATGCAGCCCAGTTCTACTAAATTCTAGATTTGGACAAATGCAGAAAACATATCCCTCAAAAAATGTCACTGATTACAGAATTAGAAGAATCCAAAATCTGCTGATTTCAATTCCTCAACTACCATCATTCCTCTTCCCAAAGAAAAAGTGATGTGATGTTTCCTGCCATTAAACCAGTAAGATAATTGCTACTTGCAGCAGAATGAAACAGGTTTGAGAATTATTGCAAACATGAGTTACCATGCTTTAATTTCCTTTTTATTAGATAAAACTCTGTGAACCCCCAAATCAAGAACTAGTTACCATACTAAACAAATAAAACTAACTGTATAGCTACAGTCTGGAATCCTTTATTCATCAGTGTATGAACCATGCCCTCAGCACATCCCTGCAAAGGGAAGAATGATCAGATATCTGTCTTCATCTTGTCTGAAAACGATGACATTTTTCAGTAAGAAAAGGGTCCAAATGGCAGGTGTCAAAGAGCTTTAGCTTCACACGTGGTGCTAGGAGGCAGAAAAAACAACAGTAGCGTGTGGCCATGTCAGAGCTACACATAAGCTGCCGTACAAGCGCATATCTGAAAAGAGCAAACCTCATAGCCTGTTAAATCAATCTAGTGCCAGATGCTGTTATCAGAACAAAACTGGTGCTGTGGATTCATCCCCAGAAGAAATACATGTCCCATGTCTGCAGTGAAAAGTGAAAGACCTAGGGTGGCATGTCTCAAGACTGAAGGTGACAGTCACCTGTGACTGCCCCCACTGCTTTCATTGACAGTTTCAGAAAACAAGTCCTGTCACTGCTCATAAAGCAGCTGGAGTTGAAGCTCCTTTCTGCTCTTGCAGAGAGCTTTAAAATCTGAACTTCAGGTCCAAAATCTACTTCCAAATTAGCCATTCAACTAAAGAGCAGTCAAGTAATTTATTTTTACTTTAAACATCGTAGTACAGTAGGAACTTCAGAAAAATTTAACTACTGCTCTTCTCCTTGTTGCAGCAATGCCAAGGAGAGAAACTGCAATAATATGGATAATGCTGTAGAATCAACATTACCTTAGTGCAAGAGGAAAGGTTTAAAAAAGAAAGAAACACATTTTAAGTGATTAGCATATGACAACATTAAAGTAAATCTAAGCAGAATAAATAAAATTAGTTGTATTCAAATACATTCAAAAGTTACCTGTCTATAACCAACTGAAATTAGAAGAAAGGAAAGACAGGAAAAAAGGCCTCAGGTTTGGCATAGAAAATGAAAGCTCTACAGTCCACTTCTAAAAATATAATAGGCATGAAAGTGGGTATGCTCCTTACACTTGATAATTTCAAGACCAACTGCCAGCACTCACTCTGTTTAACACAACTAAATTATCCCAGTGAACTCAGGGGAACAAACCATATATGCAAAATTAAAAAAATATAGCCAAACACTGACAAGATTTTACCTAAACTCTTTTTATCTGAGACGAAGGCACAGGGAGACAAACAAACACAACCAGTTTTGGCAGTCAGGCTTCAAAAAGAAAAACACCAGGTCATGTTAAACACTCATATTTCATATACTTATAGAAAATCTTGGATTAAACTGCATAGATGCATACATTAAAAATATATCACAGTCCAAGAAGATGATGCTTCTTCCCAAAAGGCCTAGCAAAACTGTTGTACACTGAGGAGCTCAGTGACCAGCCTTTTTTAGCCCCTGTCCCTCAGGGTTCTCAAGTGCTTGGGGAAGCCAGCAAGCCTGACCCAACACCACAAAACACAGCAGACCAGAGGAAGCTGCAAGTTCCAGAGCAGAAGGCTGTCACTAACACTGTCCTGCCAGCAGCTTCTTCTCAGTTCAGTCAAGCAGAAACCCCCTGCAACAGCCAAGCTGGTGTTGCACCCAGCCCACTTCCAGCTACATAGGATCTCGCAAGAGGTAAGATCCATCCTGGCTGTTTTCAAGAAACAGCAGAGGCAAACGGTAAAACCCTGGAAACTCAGTAGTTCATGCATAGTAACTCAGGTTGGAAGATTATCAAGTACCACGGTTTTAGGAACAAAAAAGACATTTTTAAAAATGCCTATAAAGAAATACCTAGACTTTGCCAGTACCATCTGTATTTGGCATTGTCACTGACTGACAAGTTATAAAACTGGGGAAAAACTGATTCAAGTCCGTTCAATTTTCAAACTAGAACATTTTGCTATTGCATGCACTGTCATACCCACACCACTCTTCTGTGGGACACAGAACACTGAAAACTACAAATCATCCATTAGGGAGAGTTGATCGGGTTCTTCAGTAAATACAGATCTCTCAATCAATTTATTTGTCAGAGAGCATTCAGATTTAGTCAAATAAAAATTTTATTACAAGGCACCACATGCAAACAGGCAGTTTGAAATTACCTAGAAAGGCTACAAAAACATGCTATATGAATATGGAGTTGCTAAAATTGCTCTTGGGAATCATTTTTATCTGTTAGAAAGGGCAACACAGACGCAGCAACTGCTGTTGCTAAAATGCAGTTTGTTAATCCAGACCAAAGGCTGGAGCTTAGAGTCACATTAACTCTCATGGAGACTTCAACCCCAGAGTGGAGCATAACTGGACAAGACCACAGCATATGGAGCAAAATGCTTCTTGGAGAATGGCACCTCCAGCAACTGTCATTTTCTTTAATGCTCACTCCGGGCAATTGGGAGGCAGCCTGGCCAGTGCTGTTGTGCAGCCTCCACAGCTCTGATTCATGTGAAATTCTGTCCTGTAGCTTTGGCTAGAGTCAAGCTTTATTCTGTTTCCCCCCTCATCCTTTCCTACAATACCACTGGATCTCAGTACTCAATCTCTCCTTAGTAGTCAAACACTCTCCTCAGCACAGATCCATGAGGGAAGGCTGGAGTCAACCATGCCCCTTCTATAAGGGTTGGGCAATGCAATGCAACAAAATGCAGTGTTGGAAGACACAGCAAGAGAATTGCAGATCCTCTGCTGCTGCTCCTCTCCGGTCCCTCCCCATCCCTCTTAACAGCTAGGCTATATCTGAAGACATCATATTAAATCTTTTTAACCTATAGACACTTCTTGGCACAGTTTACTGAAGTCTGAAGTACCCAGGTTTTCCATATAGAAAAACTCAAAATAAATTAAGAATTCTGGAATCAGAATAAATACTGGCAAGAAAACTTCTCTGAGGTATCAAATACTAAGAAAAGGTGTGACCACCTCTTTCTAGCAATGTTGTTTCTTCTTAGTTTACTTTGATTTGGAATTCACCTTAAAAAAAAAAGCTGTCTGCTTTAGTTTACAGAAGATACATTCACCTCCTGAGTTTATTCTCCAACGCAGCATACTCAAGACAAATGTTACATAAAGAGTGCTTCATGCAAACCTGATCAAAATTATATGCTGCTATCTTTCAAAAATAACTTCTCCTAATTTAATGATGACAATGCTATTAAAATTTTTTGTTTCATTTTTTTTGGTTAATATAGGAAAAATGGTTTACTTTGATATTACCTGATGATCTAGTTTATAATTATTCAAAACTGAGAGTTATCAGGAAGTGTTCCTTTCTGCCTATCAAGGAAAATGTTTTTTCTTTATCAGAAAAAAGGCTGTAAAGGGAGGTAGTAGTCTAGTGTTTCCAGCAAAATCTGTCAATCCCACATGAAGGTACTGTAGCATTACAGTATAAAAAGGATTATAGCAACAGACAGAGAAAAAACAAAGAAAGTTAAAAAATTCTTATTCTTCAGAAAAATGTAACATTTTTCATGCAAAACTAAAAAAACCCAAAAAATATCAACTGACACTTGCTTAACCTTAACAGGCGCTCCTAGTAGCTCAGTTACTTTTCTCAGACAGATTTAAAAGTAGGAAGATGTATTCAACTGTCTGTAAAGCAACATAAGTAGATTGAGTGCCTTGTTATTAAATCATACATTTTTCTCTTTTTAAGTCTCTAGGGTTCTTTCATGTCTTCTCTCCTCATTGTCATAGCTTTAAATATTATTATTTTACTCATATCATATGGAACCGCTGGGCATCTGCAGGAAGAGATGCTAATATGAACAAAATACCTTTAAATGAAAGTGAGCTAAACATTAGGTGTATATTTTTTTTTATCCTTTAGCCATTTCAAACAGTGGATACCCTCTCATTTCGTATTACAAACAGAAGTATGTATCAACCTCAGTGAAAAAAAAAACAAACAACAAACCATAAATACAAATAATGACCAAATCCACACAAACTCGAAATGGATTGATGAATTGCATGTTTTCACTCACAACAAACTCCTTCAGTAAGATTGTAACCAAATGGGGGAAAGAGCCTGACAAAAATAAGTATCTGGAATTAGTGAAGTAAAAGTTCAGTTAGGTAGTGCTACATTTATTTTCCCCCTTCTCTTAAAACAGAATTTTTGTTCCCTTAGGTTGTGACAGATCCACACTGGAGATTTTCTGAGAAATATCACTAGAACTGGCATAAACATACGCTGAAAGACCACTTCATTTAAAATACATTTTTCATTCAGTTACAAAACTTTTTAAAAAAGTTCTTCTGGACTGAAATTTCTCATGCTTCATTTCTAACCTATTCCTTCTAGACCTGAAAAGAAAACCCCAACCATAAAATATATTTTTTAAGTTATCCAAATATGTAAACATAGGATAAGATGGCTTTCTAGTTTTTTAAGAGATATCCTTACATCTACTAAATCATAAAAATGGAGCTTATTTTATGGCTTACTTTTACACCACAATTTTCAAAGTGCTTCTCCAGTCACAGATACATTACACAGTACTTAGATACTCAATCACGTGCAATTCTAGCAGTAAAATACTTTGAAACGATGTGAAGGTTCATTAACACATTTACAGATCTAATTACTCATGAGTCCCACAACATATATTTTGAATAAAAACATGTTGGAATATGCATTTTTTAACCACATTTGCCATCTTTTTGACACACCCACCTCCCATTTTATAACAGGAAAATCTCTTAGAAACATTTGCAAGGCTGTGGGTCAGTTACATGACTTTAAACAAAGTCACTAACAAAAGTAAAATGGGCAACTCGTCCCTTTCAAATATAACCATGATGTTTTCTCTAACAGATGCCAAAGTTTGCACCAGGAAGTTCACATTCAGTTTTTTTTAGTAGAAAACAAAACTAAACAAAACAATAAATTGCCAAACTTGCATCCAAACCCAAAGCCTTAGAATGGACTTCTGACTTCCCCCTTGTCCCATTCAAAGCTCTGTTTTGTCTTCACATCACACATATTCCTTCAAAATCAGAGCAAACTATTTCAAAGCTTTCCTGCCATTTCATATCTCGGCAGCAAGAAAGAAAGGTATGTGGGAACTCAGCTGAAAAGTCTTCTGGATAGCATTACACAGAAAGTGGAACCTACACCTATGAATGCTGGCAGAGTGTACAGTTACCCTGTGATGTGGGCAATGAGCATTATTCCGCACCTACTTGTCTGGATTGGTCGTTATTCTTATGTCTGGATCCTGCAAGACAAGCACCAATGAAAGGTGAGGATCTTGGAATGGCTCTTTCAGCTTTTGGAAATTGTTGAATGCCTGGAAATCACAATGGTCAAGAGGCACCTGTGGAGATTAGCCGGTCTAACACCCTCATTCAAAGCAGAGGGAACCAAAGCAAGCGCTCAGGGGTGTGTCCAGTCAGCTTTCAAATATTTCCATGAACAGAGACTCTAAAACCTTCTACATATTAACAGGAACACTTGGATCCTCTGTCGTTAAGACCTGAGGTTTTGATATTATTAACCTGAGGTTTAGAGAATTTTTTTAATGGCAGTTTAAAAATTTAGCACCATGTATATGTTTCAGTAAAGCACGTATCTGCTCTGGAACCGCGTCTGAGAAACAAATAGAGATTTTAAAAGTCAACACACTCTGCTTTCAAAAACAGTGCTGTGCTGAAAATACACTAAACAATTCCAGCTTCCTCAAATGCCGCAAGCAAAAAGAAAACCTGAAATTGTTTGAAAATTAAATGAATGGAAATGTGTGCCCTGCTGATTCCTGCAGTAACAGAGTAGGCCCACTTAATTTCAAGTTGGATGTTAAACTGTTCAGACTATTCCTGCAGTTGATAAATAACATCTGTGATTTTAAAACAAACAAACAAAACCAACATAACAAACCCCAACAATCTGGAGATCGGGGCTATAGAAGAAAAGACAGCATAATATTAAAACAATAATTGTCCAGATGAGAACCAGAGGTTATCTGATAGAGACTCCATGGCAGCGCAGCAGTGCAGAGCCTGGAGGCGCTGTGCCTGATGCAGACAGCTCCTGCAGGGGGTTATGGAAAACATATGCCAGGGTGGGATATGCAGCACCCTTTAATACAGCAGAGCATCTCCTGCCCTCAGGCACCTGCTCAGCTCTGCTGGCTAGTGCAGAAGGTGGCAGAGCCAAGCCTCATCCTCAGCCTGCCCCTGGTAGACAGGCCAGCACTGCTGCTGCTGCCAGCGTCTCCACGGCCCTGAGCCAGAGCAGCACAAAGCTCATATTTGCACACCAGCTTCATCACGTGCAACAACACGACCAAGATCTGCACTGGACCATTCCAGGACTTCTACTGGTCAGCTTGTTGTGAGCCCAAGAGTATTTCTCGTAATCACTCCAGAGGAGGGGTAACAAGCTCCTCCTCTACCAAAAGAACAAGAGCCAGCCAGGGCCTCCTGAAGCAGGGGTAAACAAGAAGAATAGTGAAGAAGACAGCCTTAAGCAGTCCTTTAAAAGGAACTAAACATTCTTTTTAAAGTATTTTTATTCTTCTTGTTAGCTAAAGAAACAGGATATATTAAAAAGATACTATATCATGATATCAAAATTATTTCCTTTTAAAACATTCAAATTGACAGTGTCTCTTTCTATTTACTCTTTTAGCAGAAGATTAGAGTTAACATTTCCTTTAGCAGAGATAATCACTGAGGAGTAACACAGGAATACCCAGTTTGATTTACTTAAAAATGACAAACTAACTCCTAGAAAATAACTTCAATTAAAAAAAAATGACAAGGTAACTTCAAGCTGTGGTTTTACACTATGAGGAAAAATAGACCAGGAACAATAAATGCATCACTGATTTTACTGAAAGCCCACTTACAAACTATATTTATAGTACAACATCATAATGCTGACAAGAGAATCACCCATGGAGGATGCATGTCTAAACTTTCCCCGAAACATTTATGTCAAATACAAATGTCAAAATGTATTCTATCTAAATGTTAGTTGTAGTTCAGCCCAATAAAAGAACTGAACAGGCAGTAGGCATGTTGCCTTGGCTGCCAAAGAAATTTAAGAAAATATAAAAGTTAATTGGGTTTGAGACAGAAGTTTTACGTGAAAAGCCAATTTATTATAAGCAATAACTATAACTGCATACAGATAGACGTCTTTGGCCCCACCTCCACCTTTTTTATTTAGAAACATCCATAGACAACTGAGCTTTGAATAGCATTTGCTGCTACATAAAACAATCTGATCCAGCTAGAAACTGTGGTATTACTTGCAGCTGCAAAAAAGATTAAAGTGAAAACGTTATTTCTATGTGAGCACACAGGAGCTTCCAGGAGCATTAGGTGTTAGAAGGAAAGCAAATAACTAAAATGCTAGAGGGACATGATTACATTTACAACTATACAGGAAGTCACCAAAGCAACACAAATCTCCCTCAAAAGTAAAAAGGAACAAGAAAGCCAGCATCACTCTCTCTCTGCCCTCTCCCCTACACTTGCCCATTGTTCCCAGTTGTTGCTGCCAAAAGGGCCTGGTACTGAAGAAGGTGCATTTTGATGTCTCCTTTCAGAAGCACTCTTCCTCGCTTCTGTATCACTGACCATTACAAACAGAAGATTTCTCCTTCCCGCCACTTACTCATCATTGACAAAACTGCTGGGATCCAGTTATAGAAAGGAATTATCCTCAATAGGCACCTTCAGTTAGAACTCTATGACACTGCAGTCACCTAAATCTAATCCCTTTCCAAGCTGAAATAACCTACTCAAAGTCCCTTGGCGACACACAGCACGTCTATATTCTCTGCCTCTCATGCCCTGAAAACAGCAGAAGTATCTCCTGCTGCTGTAGCTTCTTTCAAAATAATTCATGGAGCTTTGAAGACCGCCACGTACTTTGTTGATAAGCTAAATGAGCCCAGGCAAGCACAATCCCCAGTTTCAGCATTACACAGAATTATCCCAAGTGAAGGTGCAACATGTGTAGCTCTCACTCCTGCACTGCTAACAGCCTCTAAGAGCCAATAGCCTGAAATCTGGAACAGAAACTACAATTTTGGGTAACTGCATAGGAAAGGTAGAGCCTTTGCTTTAGACAAGTTGCATTTGCTTTTCAGTCCTGGAAGATTCTCACGCTATCAGACCTAGAGATCATTAATGCTTAATTTACAAATCTCTCTAAAATCCAAGCCATTTTGGCTTTTTCTTTTTAAATCAAGGTTTTTTGCAGTTGCTCTCCTGGTACTGGGGAAACTTGTTAGCAGATCTACAAGGGGCAATTTCCTGAGGTTTACTACTCTAAACAGACTTGAAAATACTTGCAGAGGGAGATTTCTATCCAAACTTTGCATCTGCCCACAAACTTCCATTTTTACCAGATCTCAACAGTATGGATTCTTCAAAGAATAAAAAAAGATTTCCCCACTAATGACACCATTTATGCATACAACTCACTCCTTTATTTTCTTAAACATTTCTAGTAAGTGTTTAGAAATACATGCAGCGTACACTGCAATAGAGATCTAGGATGAAAAATTTCATCCCAAAGGTACCTCTCTGACAGAAGACACTGACATTGAAGTATCTAATGCAGAATGTTAGACAGATGAATGTAATCTAACTGCCTAACCTAAGCTTCTGCTATCAGCATCAGCAATACTAGCACAGTAAGTTTAAATAAATCCATATATCACATCTCACAACAATAAAGGAAAATCAGTAAGAGCTCAAATGCAGAACAGCAAATGTGGTTTTACAAATGAATAGGTATGAAGTTTGGCAGAGTCTCAACTTAAGTAAAAACATATTACTGGCAAATTCACACAAATGGAAAATGCTTACTTCTCCATTAGGTTCTTTCAGAATGTCTACTTGAACACAAAATAATATCCAAATATACAGCCAGCTCTGACTGACTGTGCAATAACACTCAGTCTTAGTACCTCACAAATCAGAGGATACATCTTCTATTTATATAATTTTAATCTGGATGCTCTCATTATTAATTGCACTATATTTGTATGCTTACACTTAAATTAACTCCTGACAGGATTTCACAAGTAATTCCTGCTAGAGCTTCTTTGCATAGTGAGGAGCCTAAATGTTTAATTTAATAAGCCTTAATCTTTACTAGTGAAAATTTACCAATTACCACATAGATTTCATGACACAGTCACTTAAAACACAAGAGATATCAGAAACATATGTTTTTACGTATGACAAGGATAATAGCAGAAATGAATGCTAGAGTAATAGCACAAATGCCACAAGTATCATTTATTTTAGAAAGGCAATACTGACACAGATCATAAATTAACATTTTAATGGTTTTAATTTACATTCATTTTCAGTGTCAAAGATTTTGTTAGCATGGCAATACCATACTAGTATGGAGCAATGCTATTTCATCCAGGCAATGGGTAAACACCAATCGTTTAAAATGCACATACAGGTTACAAGAACCACACTCCAAGTTTCCATAATTCAACTCCCATGATTAAAGTTCAGCAAATACAAATGAGAAGGAGGATTTTGCCTATTTTAAATACTTTCTACTTTTTGTTGTTTTCAGGTCCAAACCCAGTGGTGTGCAATGTGTGGTTCAGATGCTACTTCCAGGGGGTTAACAAAGGACATGGAAGAATCCAGGCCACTGCAAGCAAGCTTACAGTCCCTGAAAATGATTTTTACACTGCCAACAGCAAATTTCAATGATCTGCAAATCAAAAATACATCAAAGAACCACCATCATTCGACTTACTCACTAATCTCTTTCAGTATGTTTGACCAGGTGACATCCAAATTTGATTACATTCCATTTCCACTACAAGAAAATGACCACACATGTTACTTAAAAGAAAAAAAAGCCACCTAAAACTACTAAGACACAGAACCATATGTGTTCATTTTGGAAGCTCTTAAAGTAGGGCTTCAGCAGCTCACGTGAAAACATAAGGTTTTCTGAAATCAGTTTGAAATCAGTATCAATACCAAGTTTGGAACAAGCCTTCTTCAATGCTCACTGAGTTACAGTAACACAGCATTAAGTTACGCTTTTCAGCTTAAATCCAAACCTCAATTTTAAGCATGGACTGCATACCATCCATTCATGCCCACAAATGATTAGGGAAAAGGAGAGGGAACTTCCTCTTGATGTAACCTGCTGCACTGAAAAGACAAGGAACGCTCAAAGCTGTACAAAGTTCCCACAGACTGTACATCAAGCGTGTCTGCCTAGAGGAAGTACCTTCGAAGTGCCCTGTCCCTTACTCCCTGACGGCACTCTCATTCTTTCTGCACTGCCTCCTCCACCAGCTACCCACTTCCGCAAGCTTCTTGCATTCCTTGAGTCATCCCTAGACCTTGGCAACCACTCAGGCACCTCTTAACAAAAGGCTCCAGGCCCTCTCCTGCCAAGAAGTACAAGATGGCACACACAGCGCAGAGACCGGAGCACAACCTTTTACAACAACTCGGGAGTTACATCCCTCTGTACTTTTACTGATACTCCTCCACACATCATGTGAATGTGTCAACAGCCAGTGTGCAATGAAGAGTGGTTTGGTGACTCTTCTGAGAAAAAAAGAATATTAGACCATGTAAAAACAGCAATTATGGGAGAAGTGAGCCTGTTAATACTATCATCTTGTGTTATGTTCATTCCACTAGGTAAGATCTTCCTGGAAATCTTTCCACGTTATTAAACTGATTAAAAACTCTTAATTGAGTTTTAGGAATCAAACTCCCAGTCTTGCTCTATAAATATACCACATGCAATACACACATTCCAAAACTGCCCCCAGGGGAACTGATAGACACACTCAGTGCAGAAACAGTGGCATTTGCTCACTTCATTTTCTTTCTCTGGCCTTTCTCAATAACCTTTAACTTTTCAACATGTTCTTGTTCTATGTCTGCAAATATTTTTGGATGGTTGTCCCTCTTAATTTGACTTCCATTGTACAATACCAGATGACTTCTAGCTGATCGCCTTAAAAAAAGATAGTTTATTTTTCTGAAAGTAAGACAGGTCTACAAGAAAATAGTCTGTATACAAATTACTACTCAGTGGGGCATATAAAATAAAATTGGAAACAGAGAAGTCATTTTGCAATCCTATATATAACAAATGGCTTCTCTGTGACAAAAAAAAAGAAAGGAAGAATTATTCTGACCAATTTCTCACTATTATCTGATTTGCAAGAGTATATTTGAGGTCATTACATTTCTAATTGAAGAAAATGCAAAGTTGCCCTTGAACATGTTGTCTCACTTTCAATTGTAAGGAACAGATGAGGCACTTTTATTACAAGCAGGGTTGATGCTGTTAACTCATTACAAGGAGGTTTGTGACAGGGAATGGTCTGCAGTTCAGCCATGACCAGTTAATAGTTTTGTTTGTGGTGCTGTTGACTACTGTAAGGCGAACCGGGAAGACTGTGAGACAATAGGGCCAATCAAGGTTCTTTGTCGAGGGCTCATGCGGCCGGGGGAAGGGAAACAATTTGATAGGTCCGTTGAGACAACCAGTGGACTGACAGAGGGATGGGCGAGCTGACCGCGAGAAGTTTCAATCAAACCCCAGAAAAAGGCTACATCATCTTTTAAGGAAGAAAAGAGGCGGAACTGAAGGTGGGAGGGGATAAGGGAGTGGTTATGCAAAATTAAGGGACCTTATAAGAACTGTCCCCTCCCATTGTGGGTGTGTTTTCCACACGAGGTAGACCTGACTGCACCCAGCACACTGAAATTAAAGTTATTTGTTTCACTTTGTTTTTGGCAATCTTCAAAATTTTATTCGGAGATATTTCTCACATAATGGCTTTCCATTCTAAAAACCTCCCTGCTTACCCATTTCCTTCCCCCCCCCCCCTTCAGAAAAACATGGCTCGAGATGGTATTGGCATCTACAGCTGGGGCAGAGGAGAATCTTGGCTTCAAAACCAAAGATGGCCTTGAATTTCCCCTTTTGAATATAGTATGGGTTTGGCTCAGAGATACTACTCTGGGGAAACATCAGGAACAAACACTGGATATTATTTTAAAAATGCAGACACTTGGTCCAGTCCATGTTGTGCCAAACAATAGACAAATTACTACCCAAAGTTATGAATGACTAATAGTAGTAGTAGGAAGTCATCTCCGTGCGAAGTTAGGTTCCAACTTACAGGACTGTCTCTCCTAAATATAAATATATGCAACATGATTTTTCAGCTGAAGTGTGTGTGATCATTCAGCTGTGGTAAGTAATCAAAACAGAACATAACTTTTACGTTTGGCCGGATATCACTACATCACTTAAAATATTTTCATTGACTATGCCTTCTTCACACACATTTTAAACCTGTTTGTTCCTCAAATTATTTCTTCATTATTTAGGACTTCTCATGACTCCACCAGAGCTTGAAAGAGATGAAGGCAGAACAAAGGTTCTTCAGTGCACATTTCAGATGTGTGCATTGTTCCTGCTGAGTATGTATTCCTTTAGCCAAAACTTTCTAAACTACCTTCCACCTTCTCTATCAGACATCTAATGACCTAAGGTGTGCAGGTGAGCGTACATAAATGTGTCATCAGAAGAGTTATATAGTTTAACAGACAAAAATAACAGCTTAAAGAAAACACAATCAAAAAGAAATAGGAATAGTTTCACATATCCCTACCCCCCTTTGTACTCTCAACAGACTTGAAACAACTGCATTAATGCAGCAAGCAATAGCTTGTAAAAGGATGCAAACCAGCTGAAACATTTGACAGACAGTGTTAAATACCAGAGGATTCATATCAACCACTTTATTTGAAAAGGTGCTTTGATGTTGGCTATCTTTCATGTACCTCTTTCAAGGCACATTAATAAGGAAAACTGAGATGGGGTAAATTAAGTCCCAAGGTCATATCTAGAGTTACAGCACTGTGGGTACCTGATGAAATACGGATTAATGCTGCATGAGCACTGAATAAATAAAACCACTTCTGTTAACCACTCAAACAAGTTTTACAAGTAGTTCTGAACTTTATTCGGCAACTAGACTTCAGACATCTTAATCCCCCCACACTGCTTTGAAACCTAATTATCATAATGTGAACCCAAATGTTAGGTCCCTTTCAAACTGTGAGTGCTATGAAGCAGAAAAGTAATGGGAATTAAGCTAGTGTAACATTAGAAATGTAGAGGCATGGAACTTGAAAGTGGCATTTGTTAAAGCTGAGAGAGCATAATGTAGATATTCAACAACATAAAACACACATTTAAATTGAAAAGGATATTTAAAGCATGTGCAGACACCTATAAAATACAAGTGGACCTAAAATCCTGTAGAACAAACATTTCTAAATCAATTTCTTGCCACCAAGGTCCAACTTCAAAAGGTATTAAAACAGACCTATTCTACCTTAGCAGAACATTTCTAAGTATTCTAAAGCGGACAATTTAAACATTAAAGAAAACCCAATGAGAACTTTACAAGACATTACAGACTTTCCCCTATTTGTCACAGTACAGAAGTGTTTGAACTTAAACAGCAGTAAATTATTAATTACTTTGCTTATAAAGTCTCAAGAGCAAGAAAAGATTTTGCTCTAAGTGGCAGAACAGGATTTTGTATCAACTTTAAAACCAAGTAGAAGAGAAACTAAACACCAAGCCATCTAAACAACAACAAAAAAAAATACACTTGCCTGGTTGCATTCTTTACTGCTTGCTGAAAACAATTACAATTCACAACAGTTATCAAACTTTCTTTTAAATATGAGCTGAAATACGTTATTCTGAGTATGCATTAATGTAACAAGCATAAGGAAAGTGAGACCAACAAGAATGTTTGTATTGTGCCAACAAAACCATTGAGGCTGAAAGGAAAATGGTGATTGTATTTTGACATATAAGAAGACTGAACTCTTCATTTTGTCCTGCTCTAGCATGGTTCACCTGCCATTCAGATAGTTTTCATTTCCAAGATGCCTAAAACTGAGAGCAATAAAAGAAAAACAGATTCCTGAAATATTTTTTCAAGATTTTCATTTAATCCAAAAAGGCCAATGAAATCCTAAGAGTTCATCATCTGCCATGTTAATGCTGAACACAATGTTGTTTCATTTACATTTCTGGTCCTATTAAAACAAATACACTTGTCTAAACCAGAACATCTGTTTTGGTTATAATACAATGTATCTTTGGCAAGAACTCACAATAGAACTAACATAAATAATCAAGAATATTTATTGAACCTTGTAACAAAAACTGATTTGTAACAAAAAACCCGAAGACTAGATATGACTGTCCCTGGATCTAGTCCAATCCTAATCTAAGTCAATAAACACAGCTCTAAAAGGGAAACTACACTTTAAAAAAAAAAATCTGGAGTTATTTAGGTTAGGTGTATCTATCTGAAAGCATGTTAGTTACAAAAATAATGAAAAATATTTGCTTTAAATCAAAAACTGTCAAACTGAGTTCAGACAGGTTTTAATGCCACATGAAAAATCATGTCATATGCCTCACTTCCTACTACTGTCTTTACTGATTTGCCTTCTCTTTGGAAAACTTCAGTAAAACTATATGCAGTTTGTATTCACCATCGTTGAGGATTTTTTTATTTTCATTGCTTGTTTCTCATATATTTATTAGCACTAAAAAAGACAAACCAGTCATCAAATAAAACACTAACATTCTTGAGATGAACTGAAGAAACTAAAATGTAGAAAATTATTTTAATAATTCTTCTCAGTATCTTTTGATACCCATACAAATAAAATATTTTCAAGTGAGAATCCATTAATTTGATTCTTGCCACACAGCTGAAAAACGCAGTGAAATGTTGTTCTCAGTTAAAACTGTAGTCAAGTGTTCCTTAGGGTCGGATACTAAAGCCAATGAAAGACTTCACAATTCTAAAATTACTGTAGAGGACTTCAGCAGTAGAGAGACTATTTCAGCCTGCACTGCGCATACATGCAATCAATTAAGTGTTTGTCCGGTTATCTTTAACATCCATTATTTGCGTGTGCACCAACTGCACACACCTTTCTGAAATTATATATTCTATTATTGTCTTATTTCCCTGGAAATGCATGATTCCAAGTCCTATGTGATGAACTGCACATAAGAGGATGAACACATTTTTAACACACTTCTAACAAAAAAAATTAAGCTGTATTACATTACAAGCTTTATATGACAAGGAAGTCAAAGTCTGTAGCACCTCTCTATCCTTGCTGAATGACAACTTAATTTGATCAGGATTTTGGTTTTAAAGCACTGTAAAACAATCCAGCCTCTTTTGCTTCTTTAAGGAAAAAGATTTTACATGCAAATACAATTGGTAATTCTCAAAAACTTGCACACAGCAATGAGCTGTGTTTTGCTGAGTAAGGATTTCCACCTTCATTCAGCTCAGTTTATCACTGGGAGAAACTGAGGGCTTGGGAAAGGGTATCATGTTAGATGCAAGTGACACATTCTGTTACAGTTCAAGTACTAGAGGCTTTATGGGGATTTTTTGTGTTGTTTTGTTTTCCCCCCCCCCGTTCAAACACTAAATTGATTTGCAAATCCATTTTTTAGATGCAACTGCAACCTGCTGAAAGCACATCTTCTTTAAAAATGATCAACGTTATTGAACTAAACATTACTGAACAGATCCCAATATTATTGAGGAGTTTTAATTGAAAAACAATTTATAAAGATCACTTCATCCAAAAGCATACCATGGGTTTCCCCAGAACTGATGAGAGATCTGTATTCAGCCTATGTATAAACAAAGCCCTCATATTTTCTCCTAACATGAGGAAACAACATAATCAAGAGAAGACTTGTTATGTGGAAACTGAAACGCTGTTTGTGATCTGAAAGCACTTGTTCTGGGGGACCTGATTATTTAAAAAAGGAGGATCAGCAGAGCATATTCTTCCAAGTCATCTTTCATAGTTCCCCTCAAAAAGTACAGCAGTTCTCACACTGTACAACACGTACTATCACCTATTGCTCAAACAATAACACTGTACTAATTGCTCCTCATTTAGCAAGTATCACTTAAATTTTTGAAGTCAAACTGACAAATTCCAGACATTTCAATGGAATATCAGAAGTGGGGTTGGATGTCTGGTCTCATCCATCGTTCTTTTCTGTTACTAAGAAGGTTAATGTTTTCTGGAGCTAGAAAGCAAACAGAGCAGCTACTTTGCAGAATTCAGCAGCGTGGCTTGGAAACCCCAACACTGGATAAAGCAATGAGATGTACACAAAACTAGCTTATCAGAAAGGGCAGTATGGGAACCCTGATCTTTAAGAAACTCAGTAGAGACTAACAAAATGTGAAGAGAGACAAAAGGACTGCAAGTCCAGTTTGTTCGTAAACTCACATACATAAATTTAAAGAGAAAGCGGTATAGGAAGTTCAACAGCCCCAAATGTCTCCAATAGCATGACTTCCTTCTGATTTTTTTAAACTTGCAGTACCTCAGTGCTCTGGATACAAATTCTGAAGTAGGGACTAGCTCTTCACCATATGAGCACAGCACAAGAAAACCATTAAGAATATAAATATATAAGTAATGCAGAAATGGTTTTTATTATCTTAATTTTCACTTCCAGAAATTAATCGGGCAAGTTAAACAACTGCATTTGTAGATTTTTTTCTGCAAGTGTCACAAGTTTTGGAAGAAGTGAGTGGTTAAAAAATTATCAGTTACTACCAGAAAAGGCAAGCAACTCATTAACCTGATTTCTGCCTTATAGCATGTATAATAATTCCTATTACAGAAGAGCCTTTATTAGTTCCAAGAACTTGGCAGCTTAACTACTGTTTTGAAAATTCTGTAATCTTGAACTATAAACATGGAGAAAATATTAAATCAAAAGATGTAAACACATTGAGAAAAACAACCATCCCAGTATTATATAAGTTTTTCTGTCTCAACTAGTATTTGATCAATAAATAAAATCATTTTTATTAAAGACAAAGTGCTTATAGCAATATCATCGATTTTTAAGCTATATGAAGTGAACAAAAGCAAAATTAAACATTTGCCAAAATCCACACAGAATGAAGTGTTTTCCATTCCCTACAGCCATTAACCCTGGATTCCGGAAAGAGGACGCCTACTTTTTCAGAAGCTTGAATAGCCTCTTTCCTTTGCAAACAATTAAAATTAGAATATCTTTACTACATCTGCTGGAATAAAAGAGTGATTTGAGGATCAAATCTTGTGCAAATTTACTTAGAAATCTTAAAGAACAAGTGCAATTAAATGATATCATAAGTTAGTAGGAACAAATTGGTTAACTACATCTGTAAAATCACTTCCTAATTTATGAAGAAAAGGCATCATTAAATGTATACAGTAGTTGAACAGCGAAAGGCCATAACTTTTTTAAAATACAGAAAACTTACTTCAGTATGTTAAGAAGTGACAACTAAATACTGCTGTTAAGTGTCAGCACAGAAGATAATCCAAGGTAAATCACAAAAATTGCTTTAGGAAAAAAAGGTGTGAATTATAAAAAAATAAAAGCAGTTCCGCATGGGAGAAAGGAAAGTGATATAATACAGTTTCCATCCAATTCAAGAAATTAATGAATAAACTTTGAAGGTTGAAAAGGATAAATATCTTCACTACTCTCTACGAGGTATTAACACAGTATTTAGTTCCAGACCATTTAATACCCATAGGATTAGGAAGTATTCCATACTGTAGTCAGACAACAGAAGCTTTATCATTTGCATTTAAACTTCATTTATCAAGAAATAAACACACTGCCAAATGGTCCTTAGCTGTTAGTGCTGCTACTCTCACATATTTTGTTACAAAGATAATAACAACAGGGTGAACCTCAGGACGAAAAAATAAAATGCTTCAGTGAGTCTCTCTTACTGACTCAAGAGAACTACTTTCATGCTTCAAAGAACTACAACCATTTTTCTTTGGCTAGAAGGTTGGGACAAGCTTGACTCAAATACGAAGTAACAAAAAGAAATCCTTAAACAAAGTACCTTTAAAACGACCTCTTAAATTAAAATATGCTGGACAAATGAATATCCCAGTAAAGGGATCTTACCAGTAAACAACATCCAGTGGTGCAAAATATTTCTTCATAATTAAGTCAGCAAAGTAAGCTTCTGTTTCTCTGCAGGCTGTGCCATTGCCAATCACAACAGTGCTACAGCTTTGCATGGGGTAAAAAAAGAGGAAAATTATTCTTAAACATTTTTTTTAACTTTTTCATACATAGCATTCCATCCACAACAATGGCCAATACATCCTATTTTAGGTAACACAAGGCCCAGATGCAATGAGAATATATTCCTAGTAATATTGCATTGTGTTTAACAGGTTTTCAGTATGACAGTTCATGAAATGAGTCAAAATTTTCACTTATTTGTAATGGAATTGTACAGTGGTAATATATGCAGAAAATCCAAAAATTATACTTCATAAATGGGATGTTATTTACAGTCCTCAAACACTTTCATCTCATATTTCCCTCATCCGGTATGAGTCATATCTTAATTCCTGAATGGGAATATTGTAGTTGCAATAGCTTGCAAGGTCGTTCCTCTGACTGCCCTCACCACAGCCAGTCAGCCATCAAATCACCTTGTTTAAAGCCAGTCTAATGCTTACAGACAAAATGGACTGCATGCTGTGGCAGTTCAGCAGGTGACTCAGTAGACCAGATGTCTGTCCACAGGGATCCCGAAACAGTTGGACACAATAAACTTTTAATCACACTACCCCTGTTTGCAATTCCATCTGGAGATCTACCTGTGCAGGATTTCCTTTGCTTAATAAAACTCTTCCAAAAACTAAATGTGGCTTTTGGAACAGGAAAAGACCTATGAGTGGTTTGGGGGTTGTGGGGGTTGGAAGAATAAGGCTAAACTTATTCCTTGGCTGAATGTTAATTTCTATTCCTAAAAATAAATGGATTGACAGAGCTTTATGGGGATACATTCATAGCATGCAGACTTATGCATAGCCATGGCTTGGTTTCACATGCTTCTAACACATACACAGTATAAAAGCATGAACATCGATAGACTAAAAAAAAAAAACAAGCTCTGAACTAAATTTAAAAAAAGAATAATTTCAGTTAAATCAGCAGAATTCTTATTCCACTATTTAGATAGCAAAGATGCTCGTTTGGTTTGGAAAGAGCAGTAAGTTCCTTTAGCATACCTGTACTGTAGCAGAAGCCTCTTTATCTTCTCAGCTTCACGAAATCCTTGACCAGAATGCAAGTAAACTACATCGGTGTGGAGTATCTGACCTAGAATAATGAAAAAAAGCCATTTGATAAAACACACGAAGGTCCAAAAGCTCTATCCTGCCGAACTACTGAACTTAATTTGATGTTTCACAAAGAAAGCTTCTTCATAAACCATCTTTCCCTTTGATTTTAGTATTCCATTATAAGAAATGCATGGTGGGCAGAGGACCAGAAGGCTTTGGCTAGCAAAGCAAAACAAGTTAATACATTTTCTAGTTCCCAGTGGACATATTCACATGAAAAATGATGAGCACCTAGTCATATTAGGAAATAAAATGTATTATATTATCAGAGAACCAACAATTTACTAGAAAATATTTATTGCTCTAGTGCAATACATTTTACAGATCCAGTAAAGAGCGAAGAAAGACAGAAAGTCTCAGGACTTGCAGTCTAGGTGCTCTGGAACTCCAATGCCAGCTCTTGCAATCATCCCATTTGTCACATTTGGAGAGAACTGGATTAACTGGCACTGAGAGCTAACAGTGCAATGAAAGCTAATAACTATTTACCCTACCTTTATTGCCTTTTAAAGTTTTTAGAACACATCTTTCATTTTTGCATGGCCCTAAAGAGGTATGTACCATCTCCTGATCAGACTAGGATGAACTGGAAAGGCTCTGTTCTATATCTGAACTAAGTTTTGCAAATACAGTGTTTCTGACTTCTCACATTAACACACATAGTACTAAACAAAAAAGGGCTGATAAAAGTGTCCACATGCTGAAGATACTGCCCATGAAAAAAGCAACGTTATAAAAAATATTCAAATTGTTTCATGAACAATAAAAATACCAAGTGTTCACTTTGATGACTACTGAGGGGCACAATTATTTGAACCTGTATTTAGGAAGGCAGAAGGCATTTTAAATTCTATTTTAGAGAGGACTAATAACACCAAAGAAGTCACTGGAATACAGGTGGCAGAAACTTAACCTTAACCTAGCTGAAGAATGGAATTTATACGACATGATGTGTGGAAAACACTAAAAGCTTCACAAAAAGACTAAAAATCAACCTGATAAAAAAGCTGGTTTTGAAACTATCTTTTGCTCTAAATGAATAAATTTTTATCAGTCCTCTCAAAAATGTCTGGAATTGAAACTTACTGGTTGGTGAAATAATTGCCAACTTGCAGCCGTGTTTGTAGCCAGGATCGACTCCCATCAAAGTACGACCCCTCACAGGGCTGGTCAGAAGCAACTGCCGGAGATTTCTCCCAAACATCATCACAGACTCTTTCTCTGCATCAGATGTCAACTTGGATCTTAGATGGATGGAAAAAAAAATTTCCCTTCAATTAGTTTTCAAATGCACTTATGAATTGTTCCAAAGTTGTAAGGCTTTTTCCAATCATGTTTCCATCATTTTTAATTAAATATTAAACTTCAAAGCAAGTTATTGACACCTTTTTAAAAAATAGTCAGCTATATGATAACCTTATTCTTATCCTAAGAAACAGTCAATATAAAGTGAATAATAGAAACACAAGAATGTACACATACCAACTAACATTCAAACACCAACTCAGAATTTTTAGCAAAGAACAGTTTCCTATCAAAGCTGATACATAATTGTAAAGAAAAGTGGATGTGAAGAAGGCATGGATTGAATTCATCAGAATTTCACAGTTTGGGAGAAACATCACTATCCACCAAAAGAAAGGATAATGGTTTACACTGAGAGGTACTAGAGAGAAACTGAAAGGGTCTCTCCAATTAATTGCTAATGCACCACGACTCCTGAGGCATTTAATTTTGTCTATGAATTACATTATTTAACTGTCATCACAGAAGCACGTAGACTTGAGCTTTTTCTAGGAGGATATTCTGCTTCCTCAGAACCAAACCAGAAAACTGATGAGGTCACGATGTTTCCTGTTTCCTAACTTTCTTTTCCAAGTTATGTTCTTCAACAAAAAGAAGTGAGTGCAGCAAGGTTTGACTTTGATGACTTTAAGCATGAACACTTACAGCAGAGTGTTATGAGAAACGAATCAGTCTTGTTGAGTGAAGGCGTACACGATAGACAATATCGTATTTGTCAGATGTGGCCAGCAGGACAATGACTGATAAGGACAAATATTTTTGTCATGGTATTGCATCTTACATAAAAAAGGAAAACTGAAAAAGTAATGGGGACACAAATATTCATCACCTAGCTGATTTTAATTTTGCAGGTACTTATTGCCATTTTCAGCTGCATTGCGTTATCAATAACGACAATAATTAGGGAATCAAAAGAAATCCAGTAAAGCCTTCATATAACTTCAGAGGGTAGCAAGTGCCCTTATTCTCCCTTTTCTTTCTACCCATCACTGAAAAAACTAATATCTGGGTTTATTTTTACTGAAGGGAAAAAAACTGTGTTCAAGTTAGATGATCCTTTAAGAAAGGAGCAGGGAAAATTACTCAAGTTGTGTAGGTCAATCAATGCGTGACACAAGCAAGCTACAAATAGTTCAAAGACAACCCTCATAAAGGCTATTTGACATGATGTAATACGAAGTTGTTCTGAGCAGTTTTCGGATGTGGAAGAACTTAACAGCCAGACTTGAATTTGCCCAGGATGCAACCAAACAACCAGCTCAGCCCTGTCTCATTCCACAGCGGTACAGAAAGAACAAGTAATCATCATCTCTCTTTGAAAGTAGTCTAGAGAGAGGTCTAGATTCTCTTTCACACATAACTGATTGAACATTCCCTAGGTAAGTTGCTACAGCAAGAGGCTCTCTTATATCCCCATGCTTTGTTTCTGGATCACGTATACCAAACTAACCCAGATACCATTCAAAGTGAGATGGTGAAAGGTATGTAGGCATTACAAGACTCCCTAGAAATTCAAATGTGCCCTCAACAAAGAGTAGACACTCTGCATATTACACTAGTTCAGGTAAGTTGTCCCTCTATCCCAGTATTCTGTCTCCAAGTCTACTGGCAGCAAGTTCTGCAGGTCCATCGCAAGCTGTGTAAATAGCTGCCACCTTTTGGTTGAGAGGTGATCCTTATTATGTCCCCCTAGGCCTTTTATTAGAAGACAGTAAAAATTTACCCCTAGAAACCTTGTGCCACTCTTCACACGTCATTCATCTCCAAGCCCTCTCTCTCCCGAGTTGAAGAGCCCCAGTACAGTCAATTTTTTCTTCACAGAGAAATTATTTCACACTTCATTCCCCTTCACTGGGCCTTTTCCAGTTCCAGTGAATTGTTTTCCTACTTTTTGGTGAGCGGATCAAAATGTTCAATCATATTCCAAATAAAGGCCAACTAAATCAAGGATTCTTTGTTTTGTCTGTATTCCTAAACTAAATAATCTTATCTTCTGAGCACTTGACATTTATGTGGAGCTGCTTTCCACAGCACCAAAGCATCTCTTCTGAGGCAGGACAGCTCAGACCTGCTAGTTTTATATATTAAAAAATAACTACTTCCCCTTGCAAGCATCCTTTTACGCTCATTCCATTGAATTTCAGTTGCCATTTCATTTCCTGATTGTTCACTCTTACAGCATCTTGTTCTTAAACAAGTAGAAAAAAATAACCTAAACCACAGAATGAGCTTCTTCCAGGGAGAATCCAGGGACACAACAATTAGATGCTACTCACGAGAAACCAGAGAAAATAAAAGCAAACACCTAAGCCTCACAGCAGTACGGATCTTCTATATTCACACACGTAACAAAAATACAACCAGTCACCCATGCATTCAAATGAAGGTTAAAAGTGGCTTGTAAACAAGGGAAGGCGGGACTGGAGGCCCTCTTGGACTGGAGGTTTTGTACAAAGAGAGGCCAAGTTCCGTCTTTCCATCCATCCTAGAGATAAAGGGTTACAGTTGCCCACAAGGCCAAGTCCTCCCATGCTGCAAATTTGTATCAGTCCACCTGTGAAGGGAGACTTGTGCAGAAATTAAAATTACCTCTAAACACATGCTATTAGTTACGTGTGCCTTATGGAAATCATGTTTAAAATTGGCATGGATATACAGAAACTTTTATAGTAACAGGAAATGTTGCTGAAATTGCCAGGTGCATAGGGGGAATGTCCTTTCTATTACATAATATCCTGTATTTTTTAATTTTGAATATAGACTTCTCTTTTCTCTCTAACTCTCTCTCACTCGACACTTGTATCAATTACATGATCTATTGTCCCAAGTACTGGCCCTTAATTTCATGTTTGGGATAATCATTTGATACTTTGGGGGGAAAAACCATGAAGCTACCTCAGACAATCTAATATTTTTCTCCTTTTCAGTGCATTACCGGCTCCATCCAAATGGCAAGATGCCCAGCTTCATGTTTTTCCAATTTGTGACAATTCTCATTAATATGACAGAGGTATAAGGCAGAGAGCAGTCCTCCTCTATAAGCACTAGAGAAACGGTTATATCGGGGGGAAGAAATAAAATAAATAAATAAATAAATCTCAGAACCCTTCAGTTGCTACTTTATGAGAAAATATCAATCAAGTCAGGATTTTAAGTCCCTGCCTTTAATTCTACAAAGCATTCAGACTGAATATCACTATCAGGTATATTGTAATAAAAGCAAATAACCTAATCATGACCTACTAGTTTCTATATTCATTGTTATAAGATTCAGTCTTTAAATTGAGACTCAAAATTCCCCACTTCCATATACAGTCTGAGACGCAATCCTTTCCGTGGAAAAATATCTGCAAACTAGCTTCAGGTGTGAAACAAGATATAGAGAGAAATGTTTGTGTCTCTGAAGACAGAAGAGAGAAAGGACTCTCTGCAAGAAAGCATGGAAAATTATGAAAGGATTATCCATTAAAAAAATAAGTCCATGCCACATCACTTGCGTGAAACCCTGACGGAATCATTCCATGCAGTACTGCAACAAGGTAAAATGTATTCCAAAGAGCCAAAAGCAACACTGGACATTATTATACCAGATACAAGAAATGATGACATCTGACAGAATGGAAGAAAGGAAATTAAACAATAAATAAGGTAACCGTCTTGCTGGCAAGTTTCATTCTTCCGATCACTAGAAGCACCAGCAATTTCAATACACTCTTGGAAACTTTGTGTTCCAACATTTAATGATAATAAAAAAAGAAAGAAGAACAGCAGGGGGTGGGTTGGAAATATTAATGCTAAAAGGAGGCATTGAATACTTTAGCAGTCTTCACAAGAGTCCTAAAAAACAGCTCCCGGTGTGTGCAAAAAGAGAATAAAAGAAGGATAAGGGTTAAGTGGTCAGGAACCAGGAATACTACTGTCAGGTGCTTTGCCTTCCTCTCTATAGGAGATGTTTCAGCTTTTCCTATCCAACCACCACCAATCACACAAAATTATCACACAGAGTAAAACCTAGGCAGACATCCACTTAGGAACAGGCAGCAAGTTTCGTATTCTTCGCGTTTATTACTTGTGAGCTACATCTAGTAAAAGTAGTGGGGAAGGGAGCTTGTTTTTTTTCTTTTTGATTAAGAGAACAGAAAACCTTCAGCCACCTACTGCTGCAGCAGCTCTCCAAGTGTTATACACAACACAGGCCACAACAATCCTGTGGTTCAAATCACAGAACAAAAATACAATAAAAGAGCCTTATGTCAGTTTGTTTAGTTATCTTAAAACCAAACCCCACTAAAAAGTCAGTCTTTTTTCTTTATTGTAAGAGTTTGATTGTAGAGATGTCTAGAAATGACAACTACTTTCACTCCCATGTGACAGATGCCAGCAGTTGGACCCTCCATCATGAGCTGTTCCTCATTTTGACCAAATAATAGACATAGAGCCTCCTCTAGAGTAGCTACATGTACTGTGATCACCAAAAAATAAGTGAACTCAGCACTTTCAGAAATCTGTGAAACTCTCATTAGCAAAAAACCAGGCTCACTAATCAAAGGAGGTAAAGCAATCTTGCTTGCAAAGCAATGAACAAACACAACATACTGTAGCGAAGAAACCCAAAAACCATTAGAAATATCTGCTGTTAAAAACTTGAGCTGACAGTTCTTTTCAGGTGGTCAGAACACAGAACATTCAGGGAATGATGCTCATGTAAGGAAGTGTCAGGAAAACAATTCCGATTTGAACGGAAACATAAAAGCACACCCAGTAAAGTACAAAAGAACAGTATTTCACAATGCGATGCCAGATTTTTGATACTGAATAGCCAACACATGATTTTGACACAAGTAGTTTCAACATTTCTGATCCAATAAACAGGGTCTCTTTGATAAATTTAATTTTGAACTACCTTAAAGCAGGCATTAACCTTTAGGTTGCATATCAGAAAGCCTCGCCAGAATGTAACATGTTATGCTTTGAAGAGCTTCTCTTGTATTGATGAGAAGAATCACACCATAAGCAGTTATCCATTAGAACATAATGCTTTTAGAATGTAGACTTTTTGACATATTAAAGATTTTCACTTCCTATACTACACCATGAAACATCCTATTTAATTCATGTTACTTTGATACTAAATTTTAAATTTCCTTTAAATTTAGAACAATATTATGGATTTTAACAAGTGAAACTTGGTCTGATTACATCATTACTAAAATATTACCAGAAGGAAGTTTACTGACTTCTCTAGAGACACCACAAAACACACAAAATGGTATCAGACTAACACTATGACTAATTTGTTTGCCACAAGGTGCAGCTGGCAAACACGAAGGACACTTTCAACCACAATGATACTTTGCTGATTTCTTTCAAACAGGTAAAAGAGCAGAAGTCAGAGCAATGTCACGGACAGTACTGTTGCTGGGAAAAATCAGTGACATGATGGCTTATGCCAATACAAGAATAAAGATAAAACTATTATGGTAGTATAGTAACTTTATTAGATAATTACACAAGTAACAATTACGTAAACATGTAAAATGTCTTCATAGAAAAATCATTTCTGTACTGTAGCCTGAAGTGCACAGGGTCACAAATTAAATCTACAGAAGCAGTTCATTTCTTCTGTAAGCACTGAGGATTAAAAATCATGCTGATATTTTCAAATGGATAAAAGATAATCTAGCAAAATTTGAGGGAGGGAATTTTTAAAGAATTCATAATATGAAAGCACAGATTTATTCTAGGCTTACCTGAATTCTCTACAGAGAAGAGGATGTATAAGGCGTTTATATGCATCCTCTACTGAACTCCGTAGGATCCTCATAAATTCTGGTTTTAAAAATTGTTTTGGTCTCCATCTGCAAAAGATTAGAACAAGAAAAATCAAAAAACACTTTAAGAACATATACAAACACCTAGATAAAAAAGGAATTTCACGAAAAGATTTCTATATTGTAATGTCCTATAAGTTGCAGAATTACTACAATAATTAGGCAATGAAATCATAGATTTAAATATGAATGGAATGAGAAGTTGTCCATGTGCACACAGGTCACACCAGGGACAGGTTTATCTTTTCTTATTAGGTACTAGAATTCATTCATATTTTATGTTTTAAAGAAAACATAAAAACACATTATTCTTCCCTTTGAAAAATCAAAGCTTATAACAACTGAACAAAGAACTTGATTACATATTACCATTAGGGTTGCATTATTTGCTATTCCTCAATACATTAAAAAAATTACTAAACATCCTCCGTGAGTGTCACTGCAGAGATACTGATATAAAGCAACTATGCCCAAATGGAAATTTAGGAACTAAACTAACATCAATTAATGAAACCCAAATAAACTTCACTTGGAAGGCTTTGAGTATCTCTATTCAAACTCTAAATGAAATCTTACAAATTTTGTAGCAATTCTTAAGCCACAGAAGCCAAATAACTTGCAAATTATTTTTCTCTTTTATCTGTTGCTGATATATCTGTAGTGTAAATAATATTATACAAAAAGGGAAAATTAAATAAACAATAGCAAACAAACACAGGACTGTTTGCCAACTTTTTCTAAGCCAGACTCTTTAAAGCATTCCCTTTTCTAGGGAGAGTGTGCAATAGTCATAACTATAATGACAATTACTTCAAACTTTCCTGTAAAATACAGCAGTTTCAAAGCTTATTAATATTTAATTAATTGAACTTTTCGTTGTGGGCAATGTTCCATGAAGGAGGGGGCTGGGGGAATGTGGCTTGGGGGAAGGGCAAAGGTGTGAGCCCTTGAACACGCAGAACTGACTCACTGAGATTGCTTTCTCTCGGTCTTGATCTCTTATCGTTGGGTGGACAATCAGACATATTATACTCAAACAGAAATAAATAGTTACCATTTTCAATTAAAATCCATCTTTATTACTTCTAAAAATATTGGTAACAGTCAGTTTTCTTCCTTTACTGTATTATTTAATATGCCTGAGTCCCAAACTGTTAAGTGAGATACATACTTATTTTGTAATATGTCTGGGTAAGTTTAAGTTTTGTGGTTGGTTGCTTGGCTTGTCTTTTAAATGCAACATGATAGAATTATGGTCATTTCGTAATGTATACAGGTGCAGGTCCAGGCAAAATCAGAATGAATTTTATTTTTGCCTTGGTTTACTTGCAGTCACTCAAAAATACAGAGAATCCCAAATTGCTCCTATCCAGACAGCTTTTCAGTTGTTTAAGGGGATATGCAATTTCCTGAAACAGCTTTTCTAAGTGTCTGTGCACATAACAGACGAGGAATGTGCGATCGAGTCAACGCTGCATTAACGCAGACAGACATGGGAGCAGAATTAGGCTCACTATTTAGTTTTACAACATTCAGGGTTGTGAGTGCTTAGCCACATGACCTCATCACTTCTCTAACAGTTTTTGCAAATAGTTCTGTTATACTTAATTGTAACTGGAGACTCTTTCCATACCTATATAAAACTGGCAAAGGCTTTAAACCCTCTTATTGCCATCACATTCTATAAACATGAAGTTTTTACAGGTGGCAAGTATGACTATAACCCCCCAGAAAGTATCCTCAGCACAAATAAGAATGAATTTGGAAACCTGGCAGCTGTTTCCTCTGCTCTTCTATCCATTAAAGCCAGTTAACAAACCTTTCCTCTGTATATAAGTTATCACAGCAGATATTTTTATTACCTGCCTACATGTAAGTAAAAATTATTTAGGCAACATTCTGTCAGAAATTGCTACAAATGCTAAAATATTCAAGCAGTAAGTTCAATTACAGCAAATACTGCATTTTAATTACTGTAGTACTTCACGAGAGAAGAGGAAAATTCACTTTACTTCAAAAACAAAGCTAAATCATGTGTGTAGATTTTTAAAGATCAGAGCAGCGTAGTTAAGCCTCCCCCTAAAAATGGATTTTTCTTGATTATTTAATCAAGATAGGACTTTAGACACCCTATTTAGGAAAGCTACATATGAATAATATCTTACTCTTCTCATCATCTCTCCATGTGCAAGTGCTCACAACAGGGACACCATAAGCATAAATGGCTTAGACAACTGGTATACCACAAAAGCGAAACAACAGAATTAGCAGAGCCCACATCAAGAACCACTAGTTATTAATTAACAACTGTTCCAGGAAGACCACAGCCTGGCTTTTAGACTGAAGGAGAAACAGAACAGTTTTGTGTTCCTCCAAGACATTACAGAAAGCACATATGAAGTTAATAACCACAGACAAAGCAAGCCTTAAGGGACTATACTACGGACTTCACACAGCATCTGAGAATTTTGACTGGAAACTGAAAAAATATTATCAAGCATCAAGCTTCATTTTCAAGGCTGCAATCCCATACTTTGGAACGGACTCTCACCTTTGTGTTTTTCAAAGAAAACACAGATATTTATACAGGCTAATAAATATTCTGAACTTGCAAAAAAAATTACAATATTTTTAGGTAGCATCTACCTGGAGCTCAATGCAGTAATAAACTCTAGTATTCCAAACTCACTTTCTATCCCAGGGGCACTTAATGCTAAAAAATTTGTCTCAGAAAAACCCAAAAAGTCAGAATATTTGCTACTAATTCAATAGGCAGTAGGTGATACTGTTTTGTGGCTAGAATACTGGCCAAACTCTGCAGCAAGGTGGCATTTCTGGCTCTGCAACTGATTTCATGCGTAACCTTCAGGAAATTAGTTAATTCCTTTGCAAAGTTTTGAAAGCATTGACTCAATCAGAGGTTATTAACCTTCTGCTCTCACCAGTAAATCAATGCAATGAAAATAATGCAAATTCCACCCCTGGACAGTAATTTCAAAGCTTGCAGGGCAGAATACACATTTTCTATTTGTCAGTTTGATAACACAGTCGTCAATCTAACAAGGAGGATCAGAATCTGTCCTAGATGTTAATGACCAAGATTTACTAAAATCATTCCTTCAGAAGTTTTCTAATGGTGGAGAAGTTGTCCTTAAATAGTAAAAAGCCATAAGCATATATAGCCTCGTGAATGCCAAGTATTAGCAGGTAGTTTCATTCCCAAGGTCAATATTCTTTTTATCTCAGGATGAGTCACAAAAGTGTAATCAACCAAAAATATCTCAATTTACATCCCACTTTTATTTGTGCAGCAGTGACAAGCTGTTCCATTATCTGTGGTTCACAGTGCTTCCAAATTCTGTCATAGATGCAGTAAAAGCAAGACTGACAGACATGTCCTGCCTACAGAATACACATTTTGAGGGGAGGACAGAAATTCTGTTATAGGTACTAAAACTAGAATGAAAAAGGTGTGTTTATGAATCCTGATACTTCACTGGGAAAAAAGTTACTTGCTATTAGTCTTAGATTATATTATATTTTCCAGCTAAAAAATATTTTAATTCTTTCAGAGCCCTATTCCTTTTCAGAATGAACATCCCTATTAAATTACTTCAGGGAAAAGGAACATTTTTTTCCACATCCTTTTCTTGGACTTGTTGTGAAAAAGAAATACAAGCTGAAGCAGTATCACAGTATTCAATTTTATACATTAAAAGGTGCATCTTTTCCTATTTTTTTTCCTCCTTTTGGTTATTCAATTTTAGGATGAAAAGGCAGGAGTGCCTGAGACATCCTCAGAACAATGTTCAATATCTTAAACTACTGAGAAAGAGAAAACTGTATTTTATACATAAAAGGAAGACACACAGTTTGGATCACAATATTCTCCAACAAAGGACATCAAGGTACAGTTTCCAAGATAAAGACTGACAGATATTGCACAAAACAACATATATTTAACATAAACTTTTGCAAAAAACCTAAACATTATGCAACAATGAACACCTAACTACAGGCGTAAAAAAAAAAAAAGAAGCCGTTTGTAAGAGCAAAACAGTAAAAAATAGAAGAATCCAGTTTTCGGAGCCCAGTTTTCTGAATCAACCAGAGGTCAAAATATAAGAGATGGTTCACACAACATGTGAGGATTATGCACTGAAGGCAGTCATGTTAAGCATGTGATTCCTTACATTTGTGAAACTTGAATTTATGTACTTCACTGACCTAAAACCCAAGATAGCCCTATTTAATCACTGTAATCAAGCATATGAAGTTATTTTTTGAAGTCAGAAGCATATTCTGTTGGATTCTACAGTCCTTTCAGTAAAGACTACTGGATGTGACGCATATTACATTTTGAAAATATATTTACATTTCATGAGCCTTAGCATATTTTTGGAAAAACTCAATTGCTTTAAGAATGGTGCCAGAACTCACAAATATAGCCCAAGGCACGATCTTTTCAGCATAATGCTATAGTAGTTGGAAATACAAAATAAGAATTATCCACTAGCTAATTTCATTTAATCTAATAAATATTCATTTAATTTGTTCTCTTAATGTAACAAGACATATGAAGTGCACTTCAGTATGTAGCAGTCTATGGGGGAAAAAAAGAGATTTGTGTAAGAATATGTATCCACGCAGACCTTTCATTGACACACCACCAACAGAATTCATTCTTCACCCCGTCAGGAATGTTGACCTTCACTGTCAGGATCTTCAGATTTTCCCCTCGGTTAATGGCCAGAATCTGAGTGCAAACATAAATGGCAGAGACAGATGACACACAAAATATCCAAAAGATAAACTTATCAACATTTGTGTACACGCTTGCTTGACATTCTGTAGCAAATCAGCATGGTGGTACAGTAAATCAGTTCACAAAGTACTAGCATGTACAGATAACATACACAATTTAAACGCAGATTAAATCACGCCATGGTATAACAAATCATACTTTTTTTTTTTAGAGTCTGAAGTCTCAAGATTCAGTTTATCTTAAACACACTTATAATACAAAACAGCATGAATTTAACTGGGGGAATAATCTTACTAAATAAAAAATTAAAACTCAAAAAAAAATTTGAAAACTGACTCCAATCAGAACTAGAGACTGGAGAGGGAAAAAGTTAGTCCTATGCTTCAGGTTTCATTTTTCTTTCCAAGATCAACCCAAATTTAAAATTAAATATGGATCAGAACTTGTGACACAGAGGCACTCAGCTTAATTTGAATGAGGACGAATTTAGAGTTATTCATCACTAGTTCACAAATAGCAGAAAAGACTGTAGATACACCCTTCATGTTAACACTCCAGCATTAAAACACATGCACATATTTCTGACAGAATCCCGTGTACATGTCCTGTCTAGTCATGATCTAAAGCTAAATTAGGTTGCACTCGTGCTACCTGCATGCAGAGTTCAATTTTAAATGGAAGACTGTGACTCTACATTTAAAACCAGGATCACAATACAAGTGGCGGATCCTGGAGGATACTGGTGGGTAACTACTAGTCTAATCTCACTATGGTGACACTGAATGTTCACCTTAGTATTCAGAAAACTCACTGATTTTAAAACCAAAATAATAGTCAAAAGCAGCTATAAATAAAAGCCACATCTTTAGATTTCTTTTTCCCTTCCAAAGTATTTTTAAGTAGAAAAACAAAACAAAAAACCAAAAAAAAGAAACCTGCTGGAAGTTGACGTTCCTGTATGACTACACATGTTGCTGTATGTAGCAGGCCCTGAGCACTGTCACAACAGAGCATTCTGTGTCAATCATGAACTTTAATTCAATCACTAGCTAACTCAGACATGTCACATATGTTAAATACAATGGTTTAAAATGACTCCAGGACATAGTACCAATTTATATTCCTCAGCCTTACTGCTCCTGTGACATACCAGGCCTGACATATCATTGAACAACAAAGCTAATAATAAAGATTGCATGTGAAATATTATAGCATCTGGTACCTTTACTGCCAAAGCAAATGTTTTCATGTAGAAATTAGAAAGACACATTTTAACAAATCAGATGCTTTCACATTTATTATGATTTTATTTTAAAAAAAGAGAAAGTTAAATGTCAAGTGAAAATGAAATCAAAATGATGCTTACAACAGAGAATGTATTTGATAGAATTATAATGTCATCATTCAGCATGCTGTTAGCAGGGTCAATATTTGCATCACATTTTGTTTCCTGGCCCTCCATCTGCAGAATGTGTCAGTCACCTGAACTTAAACCAGCTGTTAATGCAGTCACTAATATTATTTACATTTTTATCCCTAAACAAACCGCCTATCCTGTTTTAAGTGACACATTCAGAGAAGAATTATCATCTAATACATGGTCAATTAAAAAGGAATTACTCAATTTCTTCCTCCGTTATAATAAAGGTCTTTTTATTTTACTTGGTTTTTAAGTAATATGTTAAAATCTGGCTATCCTAGACACAAAACCGTCTTCACTTCTGGAAAAAGACTGTTTTTATCTAAGACTGGAACAGATCCAGGGATGAGATTGTTAAAAACATACATTTTTCAGAGAAAGCAAGAACAACAATTTGATCCAGACATCAAGTTCATCAAACCTTATTCTGTTTATCAAAAAATACGACATCCTTCATTTTGCACAGCTCTCTTCTATGTTGCAGATTTCCTCAGACTCACACAATAAGTTCTGTATACTTTGCCAAGGACTTTTAATTCCCAATTCCTTTTTAAGTATGAGATTGAAAATAGAGCACTTGCCTCAAACGACACACTTTATTCATGAATTCTCTTCCTCCCACCATTTCAGTCATTTCCAAATAGAGGAAAACAAGGTGTACATAAACACTGAACTGTTTACAATTAGTCAAAAATTCAAATAAACTCTTGAAAAATTCTTTTGTCTTAGTTATGACAGTGTTGGTAGAGCTACTCAACTGCATCCAAAGAGAGTCGAATCAGGTTCTCCTTGCTGCCAAAGGAAGAAACTGTGGCTGAACCTCTTGACAGCAAAATGTTCCAGCTGGAAACACCCACAGGTGTCCAACCACGTCAAGATCTGGAGTCAGGCTTTAAAAACAACCAAGTTCTTCTTCTCATTTCAGACTCAGTACTGTAACTTTCAGTCAAACAAGCCGACCTCACGCCAGTCTCGACAATTCGTGATGTACCTCCGCACACAGAACGACAACGGCACAGAAAACAACGCAGACATACGGGGTGTGCAGTGACAGCTGCACAACTGCAGAACCGAGCTGCAGCTTTACTGCACAGCAGCTTCACTCACTGCAACACACTCTGCAAGGCACCCTCGTGGCTGCACATGCTGTGGTCATTATTCTCTTATAGGTAACGTAGTAGGCTAATGCCCATCCACCCGCTTTACACCCAGGGAAACTACAGCAGAGTTAGGGTTGTACCCAGATCTTTAAGATTACCAGCACTGCCATACTCCAGTGATGACAAGTTTCAGCACTATATTTTGTGGAATCCTGTATTTGCAACTCTGCGAAGAGGTGATTTAAAGCTGACTTTTGCCTCCGGCTAAATGAATTTAGAACACTTGCCTGTACATAGTCACGAAAGAAGTAGAGAAGGTCTTCAAAGCAGTGAATTTTACAAGTGTTCTTCAAACACAGCTATTTAACCTGCAGTCCTGAGGGATTAGTAAATTTTATAAAATCGCTTAGTTTCAGGCTTCCCTGTATCTTTTCTTAGCATAAACTTCTTTTAATAATCTTGAACCAAACCAGAGAATTTCTTCACTTGAAGCCATCTTTTACTCTATTCTTAAAAGAATATGCTTTTACCAGTTTGTAAATGCAAAAAAAGAAGTATTTTTTCAAAGCCTTAGTTGAAGGAAAAAAATAAAGACTTTTAGGTACTAAAGAGGATGGTCATAATCCAATAAAAGAAATAAAAAAATGGCAACTTGCACTAGTAGGGGAATAAGGTCAGGTGATAAAGAAAGTAAAGGTAATGAGAAAGACTTTGGAAAGTACAACAGCTGGGTTTAAGCTTAATGAAGAAGTGGCAGATAAAAGAAACCCAAACCAGCTTTTTCTGTCATTTTATTATCAAAATAAAAAAGGGAGAAAGATGGAAACTGAAAAACTAACAAAGAAACAAAGAACCAAAAACAGACGCAAAACAGGGAACTCTGCAGATTCTAATGTCAGAAATTATAATAAAATGCATTTTTCCCTCAATTAGTACAAAAGAGCCCTGCCATACCTCTAAGCCTTGAAACCTCAGCAAAGCACAAGCAGCTCAGACTTCTACAATTCACAACACGGAAATATTCAGTGTGGTAGAACAGTCAAGAGCAGTGCTGTACAGATGAAAGACAGCAGGTATGTGTGCAAAAATATTCCATTATTACAATACTACCAGCTGCAAAATCAGCTCTGGAGAGCCAGAGTAGAAAGAGGCATTAAGGTTAGCAACGTACACAAGGAAGAATAAACCAAAACAGAGCAAGTTAATACCAAATAGACAAGCTAAGGACATAGGCTGGATAAGAAACAATGTAGCCATGTGATCAAAATGCTGACCAGATTTGGAAAATACAGGTTCTAGCCTTGGCTCTAGCTAAGCAACAATTTTTCTTAAGTTAAAAAAAAGGATTCCTCAGACAAGTAAATCATACCATCATCCCAGGAAACACTCACTCACCCAAAACACGTTGCATATCTCAGTATTCAGCACTGTCAGTGCAGGTAAAACTAAGTACTCTTTGACCAGCCCAAGTATTCCTTCAACAGTAAAGCACACAGAAAATCCATACAGCACAGCACTGAATCTTCTGATGAATCTACAAACCTTTGTGAGTGTCACCACAGTAGTCAATACATTGCTCTATCAACTTTCCCAGACCCCCTAGAAGCAAGTTTTCACCAAATAATTACCAATATAAGTACAGTAAAATGTTCAAACTTATTCCAAAGAAAACAACTACAGGTACCTCTTCAAACATCTACAGAAGACCTGTCTATTAAAATCACTAGTAGCTATTTAGCCTTTCACCTAATACCTTTCATACTGGAGGGTGGGAAATGGGTGTAAAAATTAGCACATCCGTGCCGTGATATAGTTTTTGTCATAAATTAATTTCAAGACACGCAATAAAATCCTTTATTATTTCAAAATATCACATTGTTTTAATGTGGAAAGCATAGAAAAAATGGGAGCATATAATCGCCTTCTAAAGGAAAAGGACATTTCTAGTTAGAAGCAATTAAGAGGGTCTGTTTTGTGCGGTATTTTGGCTTGTTTTGGTTTGGGGATTTTCTTTGGGGGTTTTTTGGTGGGTTGTTTTTCTGTTTGGTTGCTTGGTTTTTTTAACTAGGTAACAGTGACCAAAACAAGAGACAAGTCACTTGGTGATTAGTTATGAATTATCTCAAAGATCTTGACAATTGCATAGAGTGCATCACACTTCAGCCTTTGAACTTCAGGAACAGCGGTAGCCCAGCCATCATCAGCTAGTAAGTTTGCTTCATCGTTAATTTCCTTGTCTAGTTATACAAGTCTAGTGAAGCATCTTTGGTTATCATAAAGGGAATACTGATGACTTACAAAACAAACCCATTTTTGGGGCAGTGCATGGGATGTTCCCCCGAGCTGCTTTTGTAGGTCACTTTTAATTTCATTTGTCTGGATCCTTTCCTGATACTTCTCACCAGTTCCACCTGTCAGGTTTAGTGTCAGAGCACCCATCAGGGCACTCTGACTAAGTGTTGCAGCAAACATCCAAAGGAAATAAGTTCATCTACGTTTGCTTCAAATTCCTATGCTGCAACCAAGCAGTTTCCGCTACTACGTCACTTCTAGCCCAGTCTCACCCCTACAGGGCCTATGTCATGGCTTAGCCTTTATCCCCCTGCCCGACGACTCTTGATACGCACTTGTCACCAGGGTAAGGGAGGGAGGGAGGGAGGGACAGAGGGAGGGAGGAAGGGCACAACATAATGCCAAAAGTATTTCAATATTGGTATGATTTATCTGATACATAAATCATGGTAAGTATTTGCTTAATGAAAATTAATTACACAATGGGCATACTGAATAGCAGTCCTCTGCTCCGTTTCTTAAAACGGATTAACAGCTTAGTCCTGCATTTCAAGAATTTGAAAGCCTCTACCTCTACTGTAAAGTAAAAGAAAGTCTCTTTAGAATCAGTTTTAAGCAACAAAGTTCAAAAACAAAGCCACATTTCCTACAGTTAAAATTCTAAGAAAAAACCAGAAATTTGAAGTTGTACCTGATGATGCTGAATGTTCTTTATGTTGCAAGAAAACTCATGGTACAGTTGGAATTTATTAATATCCTTCTCATTTCCACTTTTGGATGACACTTTTGCCAAGGTTGACTGAATTGAAATGTACCTCTGCTGACATCTGAATAGAAGAAACAGATATTAAGAAGGTATTTTAGCATGAAACTTGTAACAAGTCATTGCTGAAGTATTAAATAAAAATGAAGTTTGGAATCTGCTCAATTACAGATTATGTTAACTCTGATTACCTGCAGAACTGGATGACGTATCTTAATGCTGACACTGACATAACTTATACTGACTGGAATGTATGAAGAAAAGACATTGAAGCAGACCTCAGAAAGAGCTATTACAGCCCTACTCCTGAAGGGAATGGATATTCAAAAGCCACCGCCGGCACTTCAGCTTCGTCACTTATGGGTTAAACTTCACCCAACAAATTTTTGGGGGAAAAAAAAAAGTTCTCTATTTTATAGAAATGCAATATCTCTTGTGAATCTACCTAGCCTCACAATTAATTTCTTGCTTTGAGCACTTAACAGCTATAAAAGTTTTCATTATTTTTAGGAGTCTTAACAGATAGCTTCCTGAATGTTCCTAATGATTACCATACATACAACACACTTCAAATCCACAGGATTCATCTATAAAGCGCTGACTGTTACACTAAGGAACTTGTGGTCAAAAGAATGAAAGTGATAGTCAGGTAGTAACAGCACATCCTTTACAAAACAACCCCTTCACTGAAATTATCACATTGCTGACTCAAAACAATATTGCATGCCCCTAAGGCAGCACATGTTCTTTGATAGTTCTCTTCTCCATCCCAGATGGCACATAGCAGAGAAAATAACAAGTGGCTATTACTCTGTCACAGCAGTTCCCCAGACATGGCAACAGTGAAGTCAGGTAACGTAAGAAAACTTAAATTTAGCTAACACAATTAAAGGATCAGTAACTCCTGCTTTAAAAACAGTCATATTTGTTTGCCTTATTGACTACCAATGCCAAAATCAACCATCACTGCATGCTAATTACACTGACTGCTGTCAAGTCAGCTATTGGAGCAATAGCTTAAACAGATGCACCTCTGAAAAGTTATAGCTTGAAGAAAATGCAAGGACGGAAAATTCCCTTATGAGTCACTAACTGCAAGGGAGAACCACTGTATTTGTAGCGGAGCCACAGAGAATTTTACATTCTTCGGGAGTCACGGCATCATGCCATGCCTACAGCAGATCTCTCCTCCACTGACAGCCAGATAGGCAAAAGGGATAACGAATGTACACAGGAACGGACCTAAATCTCACAGTAACATAGTTTTCATGCCATTAAAAAAAGCTCTGTATCAGCATGCTAGGAGACTGAATCTTACCATGTAACCAGGAAATTTTAGAAAGTAAGAATGAAACTTACAGTTTCCTGATAAAATCCATTGTATCTTTATCTTTAGCAAAGATGTCTGCTAAAATATGCTGTACTCCAGTCTCTACCTCCTGGATATTTGAAAGCCCTTAGAAAAAAAATAATTACAGAATACAGTCAATATAATATACAGTTAATAATTATAGAAAAAACTAATACAAAAAATTACACAACTGCACAAGCACTAAGAAAATACATACAAGCTGAAAGACAACTGATTAAAGGTATCTGACTGATTTGCAGGTTTCAAAGAATCCTAATTCATTAAAATTTTGTTATCAACTGAACTTCCTATCCAAAACATCTGAAACTATTATATTTTTAATGAGCCAAAAGTGACCAATGAAGTATCATAAGACAGAATGACAAAAAAATTACTTTTCTCTCATTTTAATTGACTTTGATGCTAATAGATCTTGACATTCATGATATAAATTAATTATTTACAATAGTAAAAGTGGATATTTAAATATCATTTTTGAAACTTAATAAAATCAGTAACTGCAACAGAAATCTACACATCTTGCTACGGATATGGAAACTGTCTAAAATTCTTTGCAGGCAATCCTGTCTTTTCTCTGTGTAATAGTTTTATATTTCCACTGGTTTGTAGCAGGAGTTTGCACAACGACACTTCTGAGGTCAGGATACCATCAACCCTTCCTAGGAACAACTGAAGTCATAAAATGTCTTCAAAGACATGAAGTTATAAATGCCCTCGTATCTCTGGAGAGATAACAGAATTATTCAATTTCCAGCAGGCAGAACCATCCCTTAATTCAAAAGGCCAGAAGAAGTGGCACATTATTCTCCTTCTCACAGTGGTTGAATTGCACCAGAACCTGAAGATAATGAAATAAAACCAACATCTTGTACTTTAATTCAATATTATCTAACCCTGTTTCAAGCAACAATCAGTAATGTATGCTTCAGAGCAAAAAGCCAGAACCCTAGAGCTTGCAAATGCAGCATTAACTGTGCATTGCAAAATTATTTTAATTCTAGTAGAGAATTTGACCAAGATAGCATAGGCCAAACCCAGTCAGAATTAAAAAAAATAATCATAAAGTTTCCATGGGCATTTTACCGTGTCCATAAGCAAATGCTTGTGTAACTAGAGAAGTATTTGACCATTCGTACAACTAAAAGGAAGAATTAAATTTTCTGGTGAGCCTGCTTCCTTAACTTTTCAAGGTCTGGCTTTGAAACATGAACTTCTGTTTTCATTTCAGTTTATTTTTAGTATAAGTTGAAAAACACTGAGAATTTGAAAGAATGAAATATTAGGATTTGATGAAAACTTTTCTGCACTGCAAATTCACTCTGATCTCAAACTGTATATAAGTTATCAAACTGGCTCCCAAGTTGATAGAAGTGACCCAGTTCATGGATGTATATAACTTCTGAGGTCTTTCAAATGCAAACCATTATATAAACCTAAGCAGAATTATTTTTAGCGCAAAATTGAAAATAGGTGCACTGATTTCCAAAAGCTAATGTTTATGCTGCAACAAATAGCACCTCCTTCTGAATATACTCTAAATAATTTATTTGAGCTTCCACCACAAAGATTTTCTTTTGGCTCTTTAGACCCTGCCACAATAGGCAGTGCCTGGCTGCAGCATACTGCTGTATGAAGTAACAACATATGCTAAAACACGGTTAATTAAAAATCAAACTATTTGGTAACTGATCTTTAAGGCAAAATTAGCAGAATTTTAGAAGCAATATTTAAATAAAATAAACAGAAGTGGGGAGAGTAAGAGTCAGCCTTACTAAGGAGGTTCAGTACCTTTAGGTTGAAATTACAAAAGTATCTGTTGGGGCAGGGAAGAATAAAAGTACATCTCTATTTTAACATCATAAAGAAGGCTGTAGCAATCTTGGCATTTTATTGTCAGACATTGCCCCCTACAGATTCACCCATAACTGCATCCACAAAAGACACACAATTCTGCAGTCTATACGTGACAATCACCTTGTTAAAAGTTCTTGGTCAAATTTCAGAGAGTACATCTCCAATCCGTCCAATACTGTCATTCAGTAACAAAAACTCTCCTGCTCATTCCCAATCACCAAAGCCAGGTTTTATTAAGAGATGCTTTGCTGGATGACATTTCCTTCAGTTCAGAGTACAAGCATAAGCCTCTTGTACCATCAGCATCGACTGTTCAGGAAACAATTCGAGCAGAACCATGGAGAGGTTTTGGGTATGTGGGGCGGTTCCCTCTCTCTTACCAGTAAATACAGATATCAACTGTAAGGTCTCCAGACTTCTGTCTCTTTTATACCATAATTATTACTATTTACAAAGAGAGGAAATGTTGGAGTCATGGCATTAAATGCAAACTCTTACCACATGATGCTTAAAGTGCTGTTGAATTTAAAGTTGTCCAGCAACACCAGAACAATTAAAGTAATTCCCTTTTAAAACATTTTCAGACATTTAGGACATTACTGCTCATAGAAAGCAGTATTGGTATACTTACCTTTGGTATTGGGTCTAATGTAAGAAAATAGATTGAGTTCCACAGGATTCTGCAGAAGGGAGAGAGCAGCGGATTCTAATCCCAGCTGTTTGGCCCTCTGGGCTTTGGTGCCTTTGCTCCCAGTTTTATAAGGTGCAGACTTAAAACAAAAAAGAAAAGGAACCATAGTAATTAGAAAACAAGCAAATATTTCAGTCATGCTACGTACTTGACATTATGCACTGTTTAGTTATGCAAGATTACATTTAAACTAAGGATGACCTGAAAGAGACCAGAGTACTGACCACATGGTCCAATTCTTCCAAAGTTCTGCAATTCAATAATGCTTTTAAAAGGCAACCGGATAATTTCCCTTCTTTCTTCAACTTCTGTGCCGTTGTATGTGTCTTCTTTGCAACAGTACTAAAATGCAAGAGATTAATATTAACAGTCACATTTCACAGTGAATTAAAAAGTCTGTTCATTGTGACCTTGTGTATTACACTGCTGAAACTCTCTGGAATCCCTGAAGATGGTATCTCATGCTAATCCTCAACAACCAAGTCTAAAAATCCGAAAGTTTCTAACCATTATTCTCTTTCTCCAATTAGTTCTAAACTGTATCAAAATATCTTGCGGTACCTTTAAGAAAAAATAATACTGATAGTCGATACTGCTACATACACTTCTACAAGATTACTGATCTAGAAGCCAAACAAAAAGGCCCCAAGATAAAATTCAGGCTGATGAGCACTTACTCCAGTTCATGCACAGATAGTCCTGCAGCATCAAGTACAGGGTACCAGATTCAAACTCCTAGGTCTTCAATAAGATACACATGAGCAAGCAGCAGAGGTATTTTGTTATTTCAATTACTTGTTCAGACAAGATCTCTCTCAGGCTACCTTCCCTCTTTGGAAAAAAAATCTCAGCAGAAAGGCACCATGTTGACCGAACAGCTGGCAAGTCAAGTCTGTGCAATTGCTGTCTCAAGAACATGTGGCCCCCCAAAGCAAGAAGGAATGAAAGCAGTCTCACCCATCCCTGCAACAAACTTTGCTGATCATTTCTTTGCTGCAATGGTCTAGGAGAGTCTAGCCTGCTCTCCTGGTACACTCCAACCTCATGAAGGGCTCTTCCCTAGAGGCTTCCCTGCTCCAAGCAGGGAGCCGAGGGATTCTTAGTGGTTCTTTTTCCAAGATCTTTTTCTAAGATGCAGCTTACACCTCATTTGGCTACATATCTCCAGCAACTATAGACTACTCTTTTAGTACAAGCTTTTTTCTGTGCAGTTGTAATAAACTGCAAGGAAATTAAGATATTAGCTTTTCTTTGGCAATTAATAATGATGGATTTCTTATTACTTTCAAAAAAAAGAACACAACAAGAACCCAACCAACTGAAAAATACCCAACAAAATCCCAGACAGGTATCAAGCATAATTATCTCAGTTTTAAACCTTATTCTTTGTAAGTTTCTTTACAGTTGTAGTGTGTACAAAGTGCCAAAGAGAGGGACACAGAAGTGGGAGTCAGTTGTTACTTACGATACTTCCTTGTGCTAACTTACCGTAGCTCTTCCAGGGTTTGCTGCACTTCTCTCAAGGCATCGGCCTCCAGATTATTAATGAGCTCTTTTCGATACCGAGCAATAAAAGGAATTGTGTTTTCTTCTTGAAAGAGATTAATTAAGTTTGCACATACCCATGGCTCAACATTTGTTATTTCTGACAAGGTCTGTCAAAGGAGAAAAATAAAAAACAAAACACAGCAAAGAGACAAAACACATTTAAGAGAGGTGGTAGATTGCTTTAAAGAGCCTCTCACTCAACATGCAAAACCACTCCTAGAATATTCCACTGGCCAACAGGGACTACTGGCCTCTTTAAGAGAGGATGTCAGGCTTCTCATGCATCGAGCCACCACACCCAGTATTTCAGCAAGACATGCAGCAACCAATATTTCCAGAAACTTGTAACCACAGTAAAAAAAAAAAAAAAAAAAAGCAGGAAGGAATGCCTCTTGGGAACAGAAAAAAGACCAAACCAAAATTATAAAACAAAATAGAAAGACAATAAACTGTATGTGGCAACTCAGAAAACTTGGAATTTTTTTTTTTAGCCAACACTGACATATCTCATGGTTAAACAAAACAAACAAACAAAACCCACAAAGCCAGAGCTGATCCAAATCCCCCTCCACCAATAACAGGAAGCTAACGTGATACTACTACTAACAGTTTCAAGATGAATGAAACCTCACAAAGTTAAACATGATTTTGTACAAATTGAACTTTCTAAAGATAAAGTTATAGTGTATCAATGTGGAATCAATTAAAAACTATGTAAGCAGCTTAATTTAGTAATATTTTAACTGTCTCAGTTTGTTTGTACTTCACTGCAGTTAATCCCATAGATGGCTGATATAAAAGCCTTTCAAAAGTTTTATCCTGAAGCCTAAAATATAACAACACCTGTGCAATCATAGTCACTGCTTTTAGAGCAGCAATACAAAAGGATCAAATTCTCCATCTGTATTTCCAGGAATATTTTAGGAAACTCATGAACAAAATTTTATTATCTTCTTAAGCAGTGAGTACTAAGGAAGATGAACACAATGTGTCCTAACAATTCCCATTCTGTTCATATTAAAAATCTTCCATAAGCACACCTAGTCTCCCAGCACAAGAGGTATCCTAAAACTGTCTTCACCTGAACAGCATCAAAGTTAACATCCTACAAAAACAAAGACGGTATCTCCCTTGATGTCACTGCTGTGTGAGGAACACGATCTCCTCCATGATGGGACCATAAACACTCTCAAATGAGTCTCTACAACAAAACGATCCACACTAACTAAATCTTAAATTAAAATTGTGCACACAGACATCCCAAATCTTTCAGCTTCCCTTTCTATATGAGTTTCAGTTGAGTACATCCACAAAAAAACCCATGTGCTGATAAAAGTGAAACAGGCAAACTGTTACAGGGTTTGTACTAAGGACTGACAAAGTCACAAATACCAGAATGTTAAAGTTTGAAGTTTCAACAGTTACCAACCAACATCTATATTTATACATGTATTATGACAGCTTAAGCAGAGGTTAAATGACTACTTAACTTCAGAGGACTGAAATTTTATGTTAAGATTCTAAATGCTAATTATGTATGAAATAGTTTCATTGATAACTCAGAAAAGAAAAATCTCATACCTGTACAATATCCCAGTTCATTTCAAATTCTTCTTTTATTTTTTTGCCACCAAGATTTTTAACTGGCTTTCCTTCAGGACATGCATTCAGCTTAATCTTTTTAGAGGGTGGTTCATCAAATGCAAAAGCCTCCTCACATTTCTCCTGTTTCATTTGATTCCCCACTACAGGAACACTTGTTGAGGGTTTTTCATCACTCCCTAAACTCCTTCTGGTATTCCCTTGGAATGAATTTATTTCCATTTTTTTAGGCACTTCTGGCTTTTGATTTAAACTTTGTGGTTTAGTGCCTACATCTTCTTCCTTAGTTTTTAGAAGTTGCATTCTATTATCTTCTACAGGTGCAATAGGCAAGGACACATCCTGCCAAAAAAGACATTGAAACCATAGTAAGCATTGACTATTACAAAGTGGTTCAACATTTCATTTAAAATCTAGAAAGACTTGCTACCAGACATCATTTTTCTGAGTGATGGCCCTGTCTGGCAGTGAAATGCCAAGCCAGAAATCAAATAACCTGAAATACATTTTTCATGGAGGAAATGATACAAACACACCCAGCAGAACTGTGATTTAAAAGATCAAATAAAATTATGAAGGAAAGAATTTAACTGGACTCTGGTTCAGAAGACACTGATCTACAGTCTGCCTCCATTCATCTCAACAAACCAGGAAACAGCAGGGCAGGTAAGCACTTTCCTAATGAGTTAGGTTCCCAGCGTGGGAACTCGAACAGAGATTCAGTCTGCCGAGATACAGTTTAACATTGAACTAGCCACACCTTCCCTGAATTTGCTGAGAGATCATCTTCAGAAGGCAGAAGGACTGGCTTCTGCCATGGTGTGATCTCTGATGTTAATATTTGACAGAAGCAAGGGATTTCTAAAAGAACAACATTTTATATTAAACATATTAAAACTGTAATCCTTACTGGGTTGGACAGCCATGCCAGAAAATGTAAGCACAGGCTCCTTTCTTTTGTGCTACCCAGCCAGTGAAAAGGTAGAAGATGTCAAAGGTGCAATACAGAAACCAGAGATATTACAGAACGAACATAGGCATTATTTATTTACGTAGTCGAAAGATCTCCAGGGAAAACCACATCCCATTATCATTGGCCAAAATTTTCAAGGCAGCCCTTAGATCATGGACACTTCAATTCGTAAGAAAGCCATTTCCAGCACATTTACAGGAACAGTGGAATCGTACAAGCTGATCAGACTCGGGCAACCAACTGAATCAGAGATGGAAAAATTCTGGTCATGTTACTTGCCAACCCCAGTAATTAAGTGTCTCTTGCTCATAGATACTCACCATTTCCTGTTTTATTGCTACCTTCTTGACCATTTTCTTGGCCCCAGCTGGCCGCGGAACAGCAGCTTTTTTAGGTTTTGCCTCATTTTTCTTTGGCAAACGAGGTCTCTTGGTGATTTTGCGTTTTGGTTCCCATTCCTCCTCCTCCTCCTCTGATTCAGAGCTCCTGAAAAACAAACGAATCAACAATACTGCCTATAAGAATAAAAAATATACATATGCACTCTAGTCTGAGTTTTCTGGCACGGAAGAAAGCAAACAGGAAATATTACCAGAAAGGTAGGCAGACTCAACAAATACAGGTCTTTCACATTTCTGCAGACCTAATGGTTTGACCAATTTACCAACTTTTATGAAACTAGTTCCAGGGATGTGTACACATCTGATTCTGTCTGGAGAAGTGGCAATTCCCTTTCATGGTACCTTTACTGTGAGCATGAAGAAACATAAGTAATTTGTGTTTTATAATTAAAGTTGCGCGCGTGAAAACTTTTTAATCAACCTCTCAGAAACTGAGTGTTGTTCTTAGGCCATCGCTCATGCTTAGCATAAACCTTTAAAAAAATCCTAAGGAAAAAAATGATCTTACGAATTAAGAAATGAAGGTAGTTCTTCTGATTTAAGGGCTTTGGCTTCAGATTTCACCCTCCTTGGTAGAGATGACATCTGAAACAGAGGCAAGAAAAGAGAAATAGGACATTTCGTTGAAGCTGTATTCTCTTATTCAGCCCTTTAACTCACTGCCAAATGTGCCCTCATAATGTCTTCACCAATCACAAAAGTTCCCTCTAGAGACAGTTTGGATTTCTCGGCATCCAAGAATTTAGGCCACAGCAGCACATATTCAACCATCTTTTCAACTAAGCAAACAAACACACCAGCACTATAACCTCTCAAACTACTTTTCACATGGAGGTAATTATTTGGCTTGTATGCAAAGCCATCCTAGCAAAAAGAATACTGGTTCTCAAACATACTATTGGGTGTCATATACATTAGGCCAGTCTTTCCTCCATCCATCTAAACAGCACAACAAATCAAATTAAAATCTAGTAAAGTCAGCTCACATGTGGTTTTGATGGGACAGGACAAGACAATTGTCCATTTTGATCTAGAATTTCACCTTTAAAGATTATCTGTTGCTTGTACGCACAATAAAAACTATTATTTTGAATGAGCTGCTCATTACCATATAGAAAGTGCATAAAACAATTACCAAAAGCAAAAAGGAAAGACATACGCTTTCTCCTGACCCAAGTTTCATACCAACAATAGCTGCATTTCAGTTAAACAGTTACAGAATTTTTGGCATTGTCTGGGCCTGGGAATTTCAATAATCATATTTATCAGTTTCAGTTAAAAAATTTTAGGTACCCTCAAAATTTTACCTGCCAGAAAAATCAAAACTTAAAAAACTTAACAAGAAAAAAAAAAGCAAATCATAGGTTATTTCCATAATTATAAAACTCAGAAGCACATTTTACCCCATCTGGTACAATTCCATCATTCCTCACATTGTGTTCTCCAACTTTTTGTATCTTGACCTTTGATGCAGCCTTACCACTGTGAGCCTTGAAGTCCCATGTTTGCACAATACAAAGTGGATAAGCATTTTGCAGAGTGCCATTTAACTTAAGGGCAAAATGCCCTTTAATCCAACTTCATTCTGGCTCAAGCACTAGTAGCACAACTATTGTTATAAATGGCTCTCAGCAAGTTTTCCTTGTAAAACAGAACAAAAATTTAGGTGACAATTTTCAGCACCATAGTGGTAAGAGGCCCACATCAAAAAACACTGTCAGCTTGCTTGCAAAAACATGTTTGTGTACCAGTCTTCTTGGTCAGTAACAAGTCAGCACTTCTGTGCTATTCCACTGACCAAAATCCCCTTATGTGACTGGTTAGAACACACACCTACCACAGAAAAACACAAATCTCCACAGAACACAACAAATATTATGCACCTTATTAACTTCCCAGGTGACTTTTCACCGTCAGTTCTGGGACACTTGCAACCTCATCCAGCCACTGCGTTTCTCTGTTTTCCTTTGCTCTTTATACCTGAACAGTCATTATCACAGTTTGGAATTAATTTGTTAGTTATTCCATTACCTCAGAGGTATGAAAATAATGTTTCCATTTTATATTATAGTTTAATCTGTCAATCGGAGAAACAAAAAACAGTAACAGGAGGATTTCCAAAATCAGGTAACATCCAAGCCAGATGGATCGCTGATCCATTCTTTTGCAGGCACTGGCACACTTATCAAATGGTTAGCTCTCACAGTTTTCCAACTAGGTGTTTAGCTTACAATCTCTATATACGTCATGCTTCTTCAACTAATCCAGCTAGGTGGGTATTCTTTAGTATTCCAGACAATTTAGGAAGCTCACTAAGTAACACTACTCTAAACTTCAATGCCAGTTTTGAACACTCATGTCACCATGACAGTTCCAGAGCTTACACAAAGTCCAGGTAGAAAGAAAACCTCATCCGGAAGGCCTTTTCCACTAGTATTTCCCTCTCACCTCAAGTGGCCAAGGGCAGTGTCCCAAAATATCCCAACATTTATGTTGTTACATTAAGTAAGATTGTGGCAAGACTAATGCTCGCTTTATAAACTTAATTGTATTTCCTAACATCCAATGCCAATGACCTATTTAACTCTCCATATCAACACAAGAATGGGAGATGAGCTCCTTAGTCTTTGAAACCAGGCATTTTTCACATTCCTTATAAACAGATTAGTATTTGCTACTACATCCTTAAGTCCAAGTTTACTTGTCCTCAAACAGTGCACTGAAACAAGCAGAACAACCATATAGCCAATACAAAAATGGCATAGGAAAGCATGAAACAGAACAGAAAGAGATGTGTAATACGGCTAAGTCTTTACAGGGCACTTCAATGTTTGGAGTTGTTTTTCATTTGATTTCTTAGATTTTCCACTTCAAAAAAAATCATTATATAATCTTTAAAGTATTTGTTGCAGTCCTTTAGAAATCTGGAGAAGTTTCAAACATGTTTGATCCAGAAGATCAAAGAAGTTAAGACCAACAGAGAATCTGTCCCCTGTCCCACTCATCAATAGTGTCAAGTTCTTACAAGCACATACTGAGTTAGGACTGGCCTCATATACATAAACTCCCAACTTTCATTATGCTATTAATCTACTAAATCTTTTTGAGAAGAGTGGTAACTTTGTTCCTAAAGGCTTTTATATCTGCACAATTAAAAGTTAATTTGAACTAAGGTAAGATATCAATTCAAAGCACAAAACTCATTTCAGAGGAACTCTCCACTCTCCATGAACAGTCAAGCCATGGTCAGAAGCTAAAGTGGAGTTCTACAGATGAAAATAAAAGCCAATACTAAAAAAGCATCTGTGAGATAAATATCAAAAACAGGGTATCATAAAGAAAAAAGTCATGATATTTCACTGCAAGTGAAATAAGTTATAACCACCTCCCTTTCTCATAATTAATACAACAAAATAACTGTACTTCTAATTTGTAGGAAAGAATCTTATAGTTACTACAGGTATACTTTTAGTTTACAAAAATCATTTTTTTTAATTAGAACCCACAAAAGTACTTCTGATTTAATTCCAAATTGCCAGACAGCTGTCTGCTAAAATTTCCTCCTGAGATGCCTGCGTTGGGGTGTGCAAACACCTACAGTTAATGACTAAGAAAAACAGCCCTTCTGTGATTCACTGCAGAGGGGGAGGCAAGGAAGAGGATGAAAAAGCAACAAGTCTAAATGCCACGAATCATGACAGATAACTAATACAGATTTACTTTTTAGAAAGCTTAGAGACAGTTCCTGAAATGAGGCAGGAAAATTCAAGAAGCAGGCAAACACAGTTAAGCTCCACATGGGGCATCTACAACGCTGACTGCACTGACAGTACTGGCACTACATGACAAGGCAATCAAACAAGCTATTGCCAGTTCCATGCTTTGCTTCTACGGGGATATGGTTCCCCATGTCTTCTGCCTCAAGTCTTGAGGGAACTCAAGAGCTTTATTCACCCTCCCACAGCGTGCTGGGATCAGGCCAGTGTGAAGTTGGCCACTTATCTCCTATTATATTTTCCAGATATACTCACCACAGTGGGAAAGCTGCCTTTTCCTTTTCTGTCCTCTTCAGTTAACCATACTCAAAGTGAGAGTTGGCTTCTACCCCCATGGAAAGAAACTATAGGTTGCACAGATCTATGCCCCCTTCCAAAACCAGAAGAGTCCCACAGCTGTAGAAGAGCCAATTACAAAGCTGAAAAATTAAGAGTAACCTATTTATACCACTGTCAGATCAGAGCAAACATTTTCTCTTCCTGTGTCTGTGTTCAGTATTGCTGTACCTTACCAGAGGTGTTCACAGTGCTTGGCATTTCCTGTACTTACCACCTGAAGGAAGTAAACATGCAGTAACCAATGCTGTGCACAAGTTATCCAACCACCCTGCGCATGATTTCACTAGCTTGCCAACTGGCATATTGAACTCCTACAAGCTCTGTTCCAGCAGCTCTCTCCTCACATCTGAGGCCAGAAAACTTTCAAGTAACACTAGCTAACACATTTTTTTCTCATTTTATGTATGCAATCACAAACCTTTTAATTTTGAACAATGATGTTCTTTGAGAAAAACAGTTCTTACTCATCTCTCCAACAGTATTTACTTCCACAGCAGGCTACATGAGCTAGGCCCTGGAAACTTTGGTCTTGCCCACATATTTGGGCTTCCAACTCCTGTTTCATTTCATGTCTGTCCACATACCTTTGGCTTCTGTGCAATAGTCTGAAACCTTAATGCTAACTTTCACATTAGACCCTTGATCCCCCATTCAGGGGAATCAAAACCCACATGCTTGTCCATGTCCCAAAGGACAGCATCATTGCTTGAAACACACTCAGCCATCGCTAAAGCCTTGCTTCTCCACAAAACCCAACAGTTACAGCATGTTCTTCAAAAGTACTTCCCAGTTAAAAGTTAAAGGATTTCACAGAGCTATTACGCTATCTGGTGAAGAAGGAATGAAACTATTTAAATCATTGCTATTGTAGATAAAGACATCTGCTAGATCCACTCCCCAAATAGTATGGCATCAGTTTTGTTGCCAGTTATTTTCTTCCCACCACTTCTATTCTCTGCATCCAATGTAGAGCTCCACACCACTATCCTGAGAGCTGTAAATAGCACACTTCTCCCTGCTTATCAGCTACTCATTAAAATAAGACTAGTGTAGTTTAGCGTTGGGCCATACTAGGAATAAAGACAACTAACAGGGTAGCTCTTATTATACTTTACTGTACAGAATCTCAATATGGGTATGCATAAAAGATACAGCAAGGAAGTAAGTAATCATTTCTCTGGTCTCCTTGCCCAATAGGTTTAGGCTGCACATAGAATATAAGTAGATTGAAGCTTTTAAGACCTTATTATGTTAAAGAGCAATCCAAATCTCATTTAGAGACTGCTGTTCTCGTGAATTTCCCTATTCATGCAAAGGCACAACCAATTAAAAGTAAATTTCTTCCTACGTGAATCCAGGTGGCATAAGAAACCGCTTGCAGAAAGAGAAGTTTAACAACAGTTTACAAATAATTAGATTAAAAAAGCCTCACTCCCTCCCATTTTCCCAACTCCCCAAAAAGATTCCTTCACTAGCATACACCTATTTCGAAGTTCAACCGACAATTTTCAGACTCAAAAATAACTCGATCAACTAGATTTTTCTACCTGAAGGCACAGGATTTAAAAAAAACACAAAACAAAACAAAAACCAACAATCCAAACAAGCACGCCACCATCACAAATACACCTGAAATTTAATTTCATTTCAGTAACTGCAAAAAGTACTCTCCAGCTGAAAAGGCCACAAAAACTTCCGAAGCTCCTTTCCAGTTAATCCAAAGCAACACAGTCCTCACCAGAACAGAAAACCCTCTTTGCAGGGAGCTCCTCAAACTTTGTTCTACAGCCTCTGCTTTTCCATCACAAATAAAAGAGCAAGGATAACAGAATTTCGCATTTCAGCTCCTTCTTCAGTCTAACAGCACTAGCCAAACCAGTTTATTATAATATGAAGCACCTGGGGCAGGACATAAAAAGCACTATATAAATCCCACACGAGAAGTGAATTTCAGACCATTATTAGTAGCGGCAGAATAGCCCACATCAATAAATATAAGGAAGCTCTCAATAGATTGATTTGACTTATCATTTTAAGACACCTCCCATTGCATGCTACAATAACATTTTAAGAAAAAAAAAAATCAAAGTGTGAGCATACTGTCAGCAACTCAGGGAAAAAGTGCAACGCAGACCAATGGTAGGAACCTGTATGGACATTGTTTTATCAAGTCAACTGAGTTGCACTTGAAAATATAAATCAAACTTACTGTAATCCTCTTGAGGTTAAAATCTTGGAGAACTTCCAGACACTTTTGATCAGAGAAGGTGGCACAGATTTCCAAGGACTTTTCCTGCACAAAGCCAGTCAGGCCTGTCTGAGAAAGGAGTAGCAGACACCATTTAGGAGACTCCAGTGCTAACTGGAAAATTACAACTAGAATGAAAGGGAGGGACATACAGCAAAACAGTCCCCAAAGCTAATTAGAAAGGCAAAGGTATAAGACTAATAAGAATACTACCTATTGCTACCACTTACAGAAGTACTACCAAAAAGGCAAAACACACAAATTACACCCTCAGAAAGCACACTCTATTCCATGCCTGTTCCTATAACTAGTGGTCCCACAGGAGAAGAGGAACAACCTTTGTTATGCAGCAGCCTGTAAATGAATCAGATGAGAACTAAACAAGAAGGGGAGTACAAAAACACTTCTCATGCCTTTTCATTAATCCACTTGTCTCAAACCAGTTATGAAGATACACATTATCCAAAACCAGGGGGATACTGCTTCTGATATAGCATCAGACTGCTACGTCATGTGCAACTACTCCTTCCCTCCAATCCACCAAACCAGCTATACAGTAACTCCCATCAGGCTTAATTAAATGGGATGTCTTCACTCCCGAAGGGACACAGAAGACACGCATCCCTTCTGCATGGTGACTGCCACACCAGAGTTCATCACACCAAAACACTGATTTTGAAGCCTAGGAGGCAAAAGGGGAGTTGAGAGCAAAGCACTGCTGGGGAGTTGCTTGGGGAGTCACTATCACCCAAATCACTGCTTTTTGGCCCAGACACGTGACCGAGCTTAGAATAAACTTTTATGTACTTGAAAGCTCTACTCTTCCCCTAGCGACACCTTGCTTTCCTCGGGTCTGTTGGCATCATTCAGGAAGGACTAACCGAGCTAAACGACACCTTCCCCGCCCGGGAAGGGCATCAGCTCCCTGGCAGGACCACGGCAGTGAGCCACCTCACAAGCCCCTCCGTGCCCGAAGCCAGGCGGGGGCGCGGGGGGACCCCCACATCTCAGCCCAGACCGGGGGTGTCCCTCTCTCCCGCATCCCCGGTCCCGCTCACCCCCCTCGCAACGGGGTCGGGCGCCATCGCAGGGCGATGCCGCCCTGTTCCCCCCACGGCCTGGAAGTGAGGCTGGGAGCACAGCCGGAGGCCCAGCAAAACAAACAAACCAAAAACAAAAAAACCCCACAGGCTCGTTTCCACCTAGACAAGCGAGACAAGAGCGAACCCCTCTCTTGCCGGCGCGGCGTGGCGCGGCGCGGCTCGGAGAGCGCCGGGGCCAACGCAGCCCCGCTGTCCGCCCCGCCCCGCCTCGCTTCGCCTCGCCTCGCCCGCCGCCCCATCCCGGCGAGGGGCGGGAGGCTTCCCCAGTCATTACCCCCTGCTGCCGCCGGCTGCCGCGTTTGAAAGGGCCGCCAGCCCGGCCATGGCGGACTCTCCGCCCGCCACGCCGCGGGGAGGAGCAGGAAGCGGCGGCGGTGCCGCGCTGCAGGAAGCGGGCACAGAGGGGGCGGCGGCCGCACCGCCCTCGCACCGCCCCCGGGCGCCGCGGGATGGAGGGGATGGGGCCGCGGGGGTGTGCGCTGGGGCGAGAGGAACAGCAGCTTTTCTCTTAAACCGGGGACGAACGGCTGCCCTGCGAAATGTCTGGGTTCAGCTCCTGGTTGGCGGGAGTTCAGAAGGCGTTAGAAACGTTTCCACTGCTTCTGCTACCCAAAAAGCAATTTTTAATTTTTTTTTTTTCCACAGGGGCATTGGGAAGCAGAAATCATCGTTGTGTGACGCTGAGATACTGTATCAAAGGTGACTGCAGAACACACAGAAATAAATACATGCCCTTTCAGCCCCCGGAGTAGATAATAGCACGTAGATCCCAATACACACAGGGTGCTCATGTTCCTTTACCCATGCACACTAGAACTTGCATTATCTTTCCTTATAAGCCTTCACACTAGTGCTGGAAAAAGCATCCAAGTGTTAGTCATCTGCCTGAAAGTTTCATCTAAGGTTATGTTTCCTTGCAGTCTCTGCACCTATTCCTTTTTCATCCATAAGTTACATTCAGCAAGGATCCTGTGAAGTCGGTATCTTGTGCATTAAGTTTAATGGGTGCTGGTTTCTGGAGCCATCACTAGAAGAGTGGAGCAAGTAGGCTGTTACATTAAAGCCGTCTTTGAGCTTCCATTACCCTAAAAGGTCTTCTGCTTTGTATCATAAATATTTGTAACTTGTGGTCATAACGACGAGCCCGCTGTCCTCCAGCCTTGGAAAGGCAACATCTTCAATGTAACTAAGGTGCAATAAACTTAAATAATTCATAATTTTTCATCTTGACGTTATAATAAATGTATGTTTAACAGTCTGGAATTACTTTAAACACAATAATGTTCTATGCAGTCTCTCTCTTTCCATGAAGTTTACCTGACCTCTTTCGTTTTCAGAGGCCTGGAGAAAGACTTCTGCACATCCTTGTCTTTAAGCATGGCGTTGTATCTCTGGTGCCAAAACTTCAGCTGATATAAACTGTCACAGCTCTATTGATTTAAATAGGGCCTGTGATTTACACAAGTTGAGGATCTGACTCACTGACCTCAATAGGACTGCTCACATATTTAGAGGTAATTAAGTGTGTAAATGTTTGCAGGCTCAGCGATGATTCACTTGGAGTTTTGTCCTAGTAAGAGCTGAGCAAAGGGTAATTTAGTGTAATACTAGGAAACATGAATTCACGCTAGAACACCAGACAGTTTTTCAGATGAAATGCTGTCCTTATAATAGATAAGGTTCTGATTTTTTATATTTCAGATCATATCCTACTCTTGTGCCAAAACAACCCTTAAATAAATATTGGAACTCGATGCACTATATATCTAAGGACAAAAGATTGTGACTATAAATACCTTAAAAATCATATTTAAATACTTGGTCTGATGATATTTCGTAATACTTAAAGTGCAATTCTGTACAGAATATAAAAATACTGCCTGTGTCATCTGACTCCTTTGATGTACTGCATTAAAATTCCTATGTCTAAGTACATATCAGCAGTCAACTTTATTTCTCTTCTATTAATAGTTAGAAATTAGGTCACTGTTCTTATAAGGATGGGCTAAGCTTGTACCACTGATTTAAAAGAAATTACCTATATATAAATGTTTGGATTTCTTTCTCATGCTTGCCTACAGTGACACCGTTCCTTATCTACAATCAGTAATTTTTCTGTCCTGGCATATGTATTCTATGCTGGCAGTTTTTTGTAGATTTGTTTATAGTGACCCCTGCTGAAAAAGACTGACATTTCTCTAAACCTTTAAAAAAGACATTTACCCAATTATTTCAGAGTTCAGCACAAAAGAAGGAACTAGACTTAAATTCAAGTATATAAAATTTGAAACTCCCTAATTTGGATAGTTTTCAGTAAGATTGGTTGAATCATACAAGGGCTTTTCCTCTCTTACATGCGTAGGATTTACTTTCTAATGCAACACGATATAGTTACAAAGCAAAATTGCTTCTAATTTCCAAGATGTAATACTTGTTCTTTATGTTACTGTTCTTTGATACGGGCTAGACTTGACACCAATAAATCACTGTCTGAAGTGCTGCATGTTAATGTTTTCAAAGCTCCTCTCAGGAAACCACATGCTTATGTTTATCTCTGTTCAGGATAACAAAATAGTAAAAAAGCAGATTAAAGCATAGGACTAAGTTTAAACACAGATTACCCCTCTGGTTTCAGAAGGACTTAAGTGTCAGCCTATTCCAGCATTGCCCTGAATAGAATGCTTTCTCAAGCTCAGCTTAAAAATTCTTCAGCACAAAGTTTGTGTATGTGCTCTCATACAAGAAAAAGATCTGCCTGTGCTCCATGCTGGGCAAAAGCTGTGTAGCCATAGCTAGTGCAGCTCTAAGCCTCAGCTAACAGGCCCTGCTAATGGAATGCATGAGCTGCAGCTTCAGCTTCCTAGCAGTCTGCAGACTGGACCAAATCACTGTATACTTGCTTGCAAAACACAATCAAGGTATAACCATAGTAAAATCTCTCATCTATATATGTTAGTATAAATGTTATTGTAAAAATATATGTGTCTGATACGTTTGGTTTTTATAAAGCTGTGTTTAAAGAGTATTATTTAGGCTGCAAAACCAAGAAAAAAGCCACGCTTAGAGCTCCTTGTGTAGTCTTTATACTGCTCTTTGTGCAAATATTTACTGATGAATGGAGAGATCCCATGGAAAATTGTGAGACTGCATAGTGAAATAACCACAAGGAGGCAGAATTAAAATCTGATGAGCAACCTGGATTGTCCCTTTCCCCACTGAGTCTTTCACGTTGCATTATCAGCAACATTCTCATATTACTGAGTGCAATTTTCTACATCTGATAGTCAGGTAAAAGATAAATTGAGTGTAGTTTCCCATATCCTATATTACTAAGGAGGACTGAATCCTATGTCTTTTCCACAGTACAAATACTTCAACATAAAACCAGTCAAATTTGTCATTTTAATGTAGGAGATGGGTCCTAACAGTGGTCAGTGGGAGGAAATTCAGCATAGCTGCACTTCTTTCTCTTTTTCTGGGATTTGGAAAGTTGATACCACCTGAAATGTCAGGAAGGGAGATGAACCAGTGGGACAATCTGCTGGGTCTTCCTCTCTCCTCTTGGGAACTGGAGGAAATCCAGTCCTTCACAGTGTTCCCAAAAATTTGCCACTGGGGGCAGATGCTGGATTACTTATGGTATGAGAGTGCAACCTGGTTCTTGGCCACATTGCAGAAACGTGCTGAGGGTTGTATGGTCTGTACTCAGGCTTCATAAAAAATGTAATCCATACTCCTGTTTCCTACTTCGGCACTTTGGCAGCTCGTGAGTTAGCTTCTTCTGCAGCCATTACTGCTGCTTTGGTGATGGTGTGAGCTGAACCATGAGATTCTCATATGTTTTCATCATCTTGGCAGACTGGCAGAAGTTTCCTTAGGAGCGCAACTGGGAAAAGAGAGTCAGTGATTTTTAACAGTCCATTTCTCAACAAAAAGTGACAACGTGTAATGACATAAAGGTGTGTGTACATAGAGGGGGCCAGAGAAGCAGGAGAACTCTGCCAGCACGCTTAGCTTGTCAGACACTGGAAGGCCCCAGACCAGAAGCAAGATAACTGCATGAACCTAAGCTAATGAGCACTGCTCAGAGGCAGGGTATGTTAGTTTGGGCATGGTGCCACATTAGCATGACTCTACATCTTCTAGACAGAAGCTAGCATATGTCTGGGCAGCTCTGAGTGTGAGCAGAGTTTGCTTGTATCTGTCTGCACCTATCTGCATGGCCTTGCAGAATAAAAAGCAGTAATTTCCCAAATAACTAGAAAAAGCCTTTTGCAAGCTATAAAGATGGAAGAGAATCTGAAAAAAAAAAAAAAGAAGAAGAATAAAAAAGAGGAAAAGGCTTATTTCAAAGCCTCCTCAATTTGTTTTTGTCTACAAGGCCTGGAAGAACATGGCCAGTGTTGAGTCTCCTTTCTTGACAATAAAAGTGCAAGAGTTTTCTGTAAAAAGTCACATTCAGGAGAATCAGAACTAAAATACTCACTCAGAGTTGTCCATTGAACTATCAAAACATATTATTCCTGTACTATTATTTACATAAAAGCATTTTTCCTCTTTATTTTACCTCATATATATATGGGGTATATACCTATCAATATGTAGGACTAGGATGCCTCAAAGGCAAATCAGTCTCCAGTTTGCTCTGCTGATTCTGCAGAAGCACCTAGATCAGGACCTTCAATGCTCATGAGGCCACGTGTCTTGTTACACAGGGACAGAATCCATCACTTCTGAAAAGAGGAGATGATGTTGGCAAGTGGAGGGGCCTCAAAATGTGTCCATTATTCCTGTCTGTTCAAATTGCAACTTAAGTGCTTACAAATTGATCAGATGCTTTCAGCAAGCTATGAAAAGGGCTTCATTCTAGGGAACATTAATCTGAATCTCAGACTCAATTTCCTCTTGTGCTACAGATGTCCTGTATGACCTTTGATGAGTGACTCTTTCTGTGCCTTGGTTCCTCGTTGTTAAAGTGGGTTACTAATAACATTTCCTAAAATGTTCTGTGAGGATAAACAATGACTATGATATGATATGCTCAGGCATTAGCACATTAAGGGAATGGATAAGAATGTCAGATTTTAGAGGAAAATTCCTGCCAGAAAAATTTTGAGCAGTTCCAGTCAGTGCACAGACAGTATCTGATGTCTGCCATGCTCACTACGGGTCAGTTACTGGCATGACAGTTTATACAGGCATACTAAACACTTCTAACCAAGCAATCTGTAGATAATTTTGAAACAAGAAAATTTATGTGAAGTCAAAATGTAGTCATAGTACTAGATATCCTGATACAGATTACTGTTTAGAGACATTCTTTCTTTCTCAATCATTATTGACTCTCTCATCTCCAAAAGCAAGCTGGTGCTTTAAAATCCAAGAGAGGGCTTTTACGTGTGTGGCCAAATCCACACAACAGTAAAGATGAACATAAGAGTCATATAAGGCCTTTATCAGCTGATTGAAATTCCACAGTCTTCAGCAGAGCTGCAGATGGAGATGGATTAACCTGATCCTACATTAGAGAAAGGTGAAGCTCTTGGCTGCAGAGAAAGGCATGTTTTCCCTTTAGATCCAGCCCTTCTGCCCTCCCCAGGAGAAGTTAAACAACTACCATCAGTCTTGCAGACTCAGTCTCAGTATCTGTTCAGTTCAAAGCGTGCACAGTATTTTGTCACCAGGCCAAAATTTTGGAAGTAACATAAACATATGTAATGTCTCAGCTTTGCTAAATTTAAACCAATGCTGTTAGGTTCAAGAAACTGTGATATGGCAACCTCAACTTTAATAGTACTAGCAGGCCATAGAAAATGGTTGCTTTTATTTGTCTCAGTTATCCTGCAGCATCACAGGTCTCACTCATTCTCTGACAAGAAGTTCCAAAAATTCCGGTGAATGGAGAATGTTGACACACAAAACTCTGTTGCTATTTCTGTAAAATAACTATTACAGTAGCTAACTATATATAGCCAGAAGTAATTGCTTCTGTAAATAAAATACCAGTGAACACATTACAAGATTAAAGAGAAACTTGGAGCTTCCATCACAGCTATTTGCCAACTCTCACCCATATACACACGATGACTTTGCAGTCATAGCTCTGCAATGCCACAAGACCTAATTTAGGATATGAGTAGCATATTACACTTCCTCACATTCCTAAATAAAGTACTCTTGCATTAGCTACCTAGTTCTCATTTTAGCCAGCCACTTCACCTTTCACTAGTCATTTCACCAAATATACTGCAGTGCAATTTTTTGTTAGTCTTATGTTACAGTTAGGATCTATACAGGCATAATAAATGGGATCATGGGAGTTTGGATGTATTTTGTAGACAACATTTACTAATTTGAAACTCTCTTTAAAAATAGTTTCTTTCAAATGGCAGTTATGGGTAGTAAAAGTGAGATAGATGAACTGATGAAAGATCAGATCAGAAGTGATGTATTTTAGCAATTGTGTCATCAATCCTTGAGAGGGAAGGTGATATGAAATAGCTTGAATACCATGCTGCTATAGGAAGGGACACTGTTTAAATAATTTGAAGGTAAGTTTACAGTGATCTCTGCCACTCAGTGAAGGAGAAGAGTTATTGCCCACAAACTGCAGAGCTTTTCCTCACTACTGCTGATAAAACTACAAAGCCTGCTGCTCATCCTTTAAACCTTTTTTTGGTAGGGATTTAACAAGTTCACAAGCGAGAAGTATAGATGGTACCTACATAAGAGTTTGAAAGTCTCTTATTTTTTCTTTCCTAGTCTGATATTATTTAGACAAATCTGGTTTGTATGTGGACCTTTCAGAAGAAGAGAATTCTATTCCTATGAAATACCTTTTGCTGACTTGATCTTTATTGTTGTTTTTATAATATCATAAGATCTGGAAGCTGCTATGAAGGAGCAAAATCCTACCAAGTTATAGACAGGAGAAAAGCAGACTGGTATTGTGTGTATTTGTAGGTGTCACAGTAAAGGAGAGCTTTGAGCCTGAAGCCAAATGGGCAGATGGGCAGGTGCCTTCAGGGAGCTACTAGGCATAAGGACAGCATAGAAAAAACTCTTCTGTACTTGAATTAAAACATAAGAAAGGAGTTTTTCCTTCTTCTAAGAGTCAGTGATCAGAGAACAGTGTTGACATCTTGTTAGGAAGGAGCCATTGTAGGCAGCGTGGGGACAGGCTGCGTGGGAACCTGAAAGTGAAAACCAACAGCATGAGTTTATGTGAATAGGGATAAATAAGAACAACCAGTATGTTGTTTTAGGCAAAAACCTACACAAATCCTTACAAGATTCTGAATGAACAGGAGCGGTGCCGGAATACTTCTGTCATAACTGATAAAGCAGGCTGATGCTCCATTATATCTTGGACAGGCTATGATTGAAGATTTCACTGTGGAAAAGATCCGCAAGACAAATTCTAAAGATAATTCAGAGTGGAAGTTGACGCCTATGTTATTAGGCCTGACAGTAGTGTGACAAGAAAACAGATAACAAGAAAGAATCACTATGGGAAACAAAATTGTATTATTTGTTTTGTCTTTTTGTATTTTAATGTTTGCAGCAATTCAACACCAGCTCCCTGAAAAATGCAGATAATTGTATTCTCAACTTGTTGTGAAACAAAACGACATCAAGCAACAACCCATACTTCAGCAATGCTGCTTCTGCAACAGAAATGAATGCTGCTGATGGGCAATAACCCAGTGTCACAAAACTATCTCAGTCATACTCATGATATCAAAGAGTACTCCCACTACTCCCCTGCTGTGTACCTAGCCAGACCTCTTCTGCCCAGTTTGAGAAACATTTTTCCATAAGGTGTCTTTGTGGAAAAAAATGGAATTGGAGTGTTGAAAGAGAAACACAAAGATGCAGGTCCCAGTGCTTAGCCCATTAAAGGTGGGCTTTAGAAAAGGTACTGAGTGAGTTTCATGTGGAGTTTGGAAAGGCCTTCCATAGAACCAAATAAATATTGGTTTGCACTTCTAAGAGAGCTTTGGGACACTGTCTTGTAAAGCAGGATATGGGCAGGTACGTTCAACAGCTGTTTGAAGGATGAATCTAGAGAACATGCCCAGGACAATTCCTGGGAACATGTACACTTCAGTCGTGCAGCGTAAATCAATCTTGTATTTCCCATGTATTGAGGATGGAGCATCGTGCCTTTCCAGTGCAATAATTGGCTGTTGCTTAGTCTCCCCTATCTTCAGCTGAAGCTCCCTAAACTCACTTATGTCAAATGGAGAGCCAGTTCAGACAATGTTATATGCACAACACGTCCTTTTTTAATCTGGAGCACTTTGCTGAAGTTACAGATGCATTTTTAACCTTAGCATATGTTTCACTGCATAGCCTTGTGGCTTCTGAACAGCTGTGATAGGAATACAGGTTGTCTCCTGAGGTAAATAAGCACTCACCTGCTAAGCTGGGAAAAGAATCCCTATAAAGGGTATGTCAGACAGCTTGCAATAAATATGTTATCATCCACTTCATGTAATCCACTAATAATAAAGAAAAAGAAAACCATCCACATTTGATTTTCCACATGGTGATGCACTGTCCTTATGGAAAGAGGCGAGTGGCAACATGTCACAGTCTGCCAACTTCAAACACCTTTCTGAATGCTGTCTCTCATCAGTGGACTTGTATTCCCAAAGTAAGGAGTATTAGGTTTCAGTGAAAGACCTGAACTGTTCCATTAATGACCTGATGGATGAGGTAAGATTCAGTGGTTTTTACTCAAAGCCAGACTTGAAATATTTGAGCTGCCTCTCATTTCTGCTTGTCTGTTTTCTTGGTAGATACTCATGTGGATCCAATCATCAGATAAATTTCTGAATCAGTAGAAGACATCTGAACTTTTTCCAAAAATACATAATAGAGGTAAGTATTTGAATCAATTGCACCTCAGTAGAGTGCTGTACCTTTACAAAGTGCTAAGGAAAATGGGAGCTTTGCCTCGTGGTCTTGGCATCATCAACCTTAGACACCAGAACTTTAACATTCTAAGTGTATTTGAAACTGTCAGTTTTTATCTTTTTAGAGAGGAAAAAAAAGAAACCTAGACAAAGTTTTTTGAGGAAAACCTCTCATTTTTTTCCCTCAAAATTTTGAAACAAACTAATTTTTCCAGACTTAGCATTTCTTAGATCACACCAAACTAAAAAGAAAAACCACCCTAAAACAAACTAGGTGTGATGTTTCTGTCCTCTGACATTATTGAAATATTCAGGCATGAAATGTGCTACTGAAATGTCTGAAAACGGTCATGTTATTAATCCATGCATAATTTAGAAATGTTTGGAATTATGTTACTGAAACTTTTATATTAAAAAAATGAGGTAAAACTAGAAAATTTCACTCAAAAAAAGAGTATTTTGTGAAGTTACACATACATTGGCACAAGCTATGAAAAATGTACTAGAATTATAGATTAAATTACTTTGATTATACTGCATAATAGCTGTTTTTGTGATAATAAATACTCGCTAATTATAAGACTTTATTACAGTTTTTAACCTAATTGCTAATCCCCCTTTCCTTCCTCTCTTCCTTAAGACTCCTTATTGCAGATTGCAACTTTCTCTATTTTGGAGTATGTGTAAGCTACTTCCGTATGTTGGAGGAAGAGGTACATGAAGGAACTGCTCCTTTAATTTATAAATATGTGTTTGTCCTAATAAATAAAGTGGCAACATTTCTCCCCATGCTAAATCTAGTGTAAAAAAATCAAATACAATCTGGAGCATAAAGGCACGAAACAGAAATCTTGTTACTTTGAAAAGGATACAAAGATATGTTAATGTCAGTATAAACAAACAGTTTGAAACAAATAAATAGTGGAGAACAAAACTGAGGCAATGATATACTACATTAAATGAATAAATACATACTTTTAATTATTTATTTTGTGAAAAATGAAGGTGTGGGGACTGTGATATCTACAAAAATAGAGTTATTCAAAAGCAGAAACATTAGTATTTTCTCTATGCTACTTTTTAAAGCATCACACCTAGACCTCCAGATGCAGCTTTCTAGATTCTCTTCCCCCAGGGATGGGTGAAGGATACTGGATTTCCCATACTCAGAATGTTAAAACTATGGATATTGAAAATCTCTCAATGAGACTGTTATGGGTTTGCCTAGGGACAATTTTTTACCACACTTTCTACAAAATGTTCTAAGGTGAAAGAAGGTTTATGCAGTCCTTGATAGACTTCTCCGACGTGGGTCCACCCTTCGGACAACAGCTCTTCCATTCTCTGCTGTCCCTTCGGGTCACAAACTCAGCTACAACAGCATCGATCCTTCTCTAGGATCACACAAATCTTACCTGGGCCGTTTCACTCCAGCGTAAGATCTCTCTCCGTGGCCACAGTCACTTCAAGACTCTGTTTCAATTCAGGCCTCCACCACGATATCTCAGTTTCTTCATGTACTTCTTTGCTCTAGCATGAGTTCCTCAAGCTGCAGACGGGGTTGTTTCTGCTCTCTAACAATCTTCCACGGGTGGCAGGGATTTTAGATTTCAGTCTTTTCCCTGCTGAAGGGAGAGAGAAAGAGGGAGGGGGAGAAGGAGCCATCTCCCCCTTTTGCCACTTCTTTCTCTCTCTGGCTGCTAACCTTGAAGGCTCTGCTATCTCTCTGGTTGGAATTTTTTCTGCAGCAGCCCTGCCCAAGTTCTTCTGGGTTTTTTTTCTGTACTCCATTACATGTCTCAGTCAGGGGGAGGAGAAAAGCCTGGCCCCCATGGGGCCTGCTCTCACCTTCTACATGGCACCTAATTTTAT
>JAWMRA010000113.1:26833117-26881685 GCA_035584735.1 Pseudotriccus pelzelni
ACCTTACAGGACCTGGGTAACCCCAGCCTTATCCCAGGAGGGAGGTAGGCCCAGCCCTGAGGTCGACACACAGGAGAAAAAGAGACAGAAAGCGAAACAGTTCCAGCTGCAACGAGTCGGAGTTGTTGTTCCCAGAGATACCAGAGAAGAACTTGCAAGGTGCTGCAGAGCTGCTTAGAAGACAAAGTTGAAAACAACACCTTCTCCTCCTGGACTGATACAAAGGGGGGAGGGATGTTTTTGTAAATATATAGTGTTTTGTTTAATTAGAATTGTTTTAGATGTAATTGTTTAGTTTTTATTTCTGCTAGTAATAAATCCTGATATTATTTTCTCCCCAATCAGATTTCTTTTATCTGCATAAACCTTCTCTCATCTTAGAGCAATTTGTGGAGGGTGTGGTGAAAATTGTCCCCTAGGCAAACCCATGACAGTTACCTATTTGACTTTAGAGGCGCAGCATCAGGGCAAGTATACCACTATTAGTTTACTTAAATTCAGATAACAAGAAATAACTGTAATCATATGAGACTTAGACGAAGGCAGTCAATTCTCACACATTTCTTTTGGAGCGTCTGCTTTCCTTAAAAACAGTCAAAAAACCAAACAACCAACCAATCAAAAAAAACCAAACACAATAACCAAACAAACTGGTTTTCATATGAAAACTTTAAATTCTATGATGGATTATTTTCAATTCACAATTAGATTGGTTTCAGATACTGAAAAATTGTAGTCTATGGTACTTTCTTTTTTGCCCCAAATTACCTGGTATGTCCAAAAGCAGAAATATTTATGATAGAAGATACCTTTAAAAAGTATTTGCTAAACATAGATAAATTTAGAGGCATTTTTTAATTTATTTAGATAAAATTAAAACCAAACATCTGTTGTTTTCCTTGATTTGCATGAAGAAGAACACCTGTTTTCCTTGATTTGCATGAAGAAGAAAACCTGTTTTCCAGTTAGATAAAATACAATTTTTCTTTGCCTTTAAAGAATGGCTGTCATATCCTAAAATAAAAGTATGAAAGTGAAGAGGGTGCTTTGAGGATAGACGTGTGCAAGTTTTGTAGACAGCTATGAGGTTACAGAGGTATAATTACTAATTAAGTAGCACTGATTCAGACATGTAGTGCTTTGCTCAGGCTCATACATATTACCTGTATGTAATGGTAGTGGATCATGCCCTGTCTTGCAGCAAGTGTTCTGCTTTGTGGGATCACATCTTTTGCTTTCTGCCCCTCTTGTGCTGTGTTAGAAGCAACTGAGATTACACTGAAGGAAGACATTCTTTGCATTACTGAGAGCTTCTACAACCCAGAACAGAAAGGACTAAGAAAAAGAGATAAAGCTCTTAGCTGGACCTGTAGTGAGGTGGATATGTTTTAGGCATGTAAATGCAGAAGAAAAATGTAGTACTACAGACTTAGAACCACACCCAGAAACATTAAAAGGAGAAAGAAAAGTAAAATAAACTCTGGAGGAGTAATTAGGACCTGCTAAGCCTTTGTGCCTTTATTCTGTTTGTGAACTCTGAAGTCATGAGTGAGTCACAGCAGTTTAGTGGTCAACTGTTTTTTATCCTGTGTTTGCCAAGAGAGGCCCATTAGGCATAAGCTCCTGGTAAAGCCATCTCTGTCAGTCCACACCTGGAAGCTTTCACCCAGTATTGACTCCCTTCCTTATGAGAAGTATGTTGGAGCAACAACCATTGCTGGACTGTCCATGTCTTAAAAAAAATTGAAAGCTGCCACCTATACTAGGAAATGAAACTAGGCTTCTGCAACTTCAAAGACAGAAATATAAACACTTGTGTAGCTATGTACTACATTCCAGTTCTCCAAAGACAAAAGAATAAGTCTACTGAAGAGTCCTGAATCCTGACATTTCAGATTGTATAGCGTTATGCACAAACATGACTTTTTGAGCTTTGGCCATCATCGTAATTTATCAATGAAGCCAGTAAAAAATACGGCTCAGCATGTCCTACATGTCCTGAGGGGCAATACTGCTAATAATGTAAATTGTTACATCACACCTTTATTCTGCCTTAGTTTATCAATTTTAAAATATTTCACTACTTGAATACTATCGTGGGAAAAGGCTAGAGGAAGGTTATAGGAATAGCAAGATACCAGTTTTATTAATGACTCTTTTAATGACTTCATATGTGATTTTAAGCAGGTGATTAGGAGTAAATTCTCAAAATTGTCCACTTAACTTGAGATACCTAAAATATCTCTAGTCGGATATTTTACAATTCAAGCACTCAAAATTCAGAGGCACTTCCAAAATGTAGCCCTTTAATCATTCTCTTTCTCATTCCTCTGCATTGTAAAGTGGTGATAATACACACTTCTGAAAAGCCTGTTCTTTTTATATTTAATTGATACTTCTCAACTGATGCATAATTTAAAATCATCAAAAAAATTAGCAGAAGCTGGTAACAATAGTTATACCTTGGGCCCCCTTATTATTCCACTGCAACTCATCAACTGTGAAATGAGTTTGCCTTGGAGTCTCACATATATTAGTGACAGATGTTTCAAGTCCTCCACAGGGTTCTGGGTAAGACAGTAGGATGAATCCTAGCAACGCTTCAATAAAGTGCAAACATACTGCCGCTCTTCTCTGGAACCTTACTACATCTGGTGATGGCTAGGCATGTAAATAGCAAGTTGTCAAGACTTGGAGTTTCCCTTTTTTTTCCTAGATTTCTTGTGGTGTCCTCATACGAAAAAGATCAACTGAACAGTAAGGCCTTCCAGCCTGTTCTTCTGGTATGCTGTATCCTGCCATATGCTGTATGGCTTGCACTCCTGCAGTGTATGAGAAAGCAGAGAGTCAGTTCTGTTTCCTGGACACAAACATATTCAGATTCCCTCTGAGTTTCTTTTGGGGAAGTACACCACAAATTAAGAACAGTTTTCAGAAGCAACAATACTTTGGTACTCTGTGGAAAGAAAGAAAAACAGCAAAAGCTAACAGGAGTATGGATAATTGACAACTGACCCCAAAGTACAGTTTGTGGCTCTGTGACAACCCAAGGACCAGCTTTCCTATCATGAAAGGAATCACATTAAGGATTAGACTACACTTGCCTCTTGCCTGAAATGGCTTAGCTGGTACAGAAGAAAGGAAGGAAAAGTACCTGTCCTTGTGGTTTGGTTTTTGATACAATACAAAATAATGCATTCAAGCAGCACATATACTGTGGAGGGTTTTTTCTGCATGCTGCTCAAGAAAGCAACAGCCTGGAGAGGCAAGACTGACCTTCATGTTCATGTTCTCTTCTGGTCCTGATGCAGACAGTGAATTGTATTCTCAGGAAAAAAATCTTCCAAGATCAGTGTTCGTGAAGAGGCTGATCTAGGAAAAGGTGTTCTCTCCTGCATCCTGATCCACTCTAGAATTCTTTCCTTGTCACACTGTCCCAAAATTACTTTCAGCAAGGATAATCTAATTATTGAGTCTGAATATCAACAGACTCCAACTATAGTCCTGAGCAATGCCAGGTAACTCCATGTTTCCCTGCCCCAGAAAACAGTTGTAAATTCTCAAGATGAGGGCTGATAAACCAAGAACACATAAGAGTTGGGTTTTACCCTTCACAAGTTTCTCCAGCAACTCCACATATAGAATAGCAACAATCCTGCAAATAGCAAACCCACAGTGAATGCTGCCAGCATACTCATGTGAAGGCAGAGAGGAGACGTTTACAAGACCAAGTGGAAGCCTATTTTTATATTCAGGATACATATCCACTATAGAAGTACTGCTGTATTTTACCAGAGAGACCTAGAGTGCTAAAGCTTGTTATATCAATAAAATAAAATCACCATCCACATGCAATAAAATATTAAATAAAGAACCTGACAGTGGTGAGAGTCGCTGGCACAGCTGTGTTTGTCTGGGATCATACGCTCTACAGCCCTGCCTAACAGCCAGAAATCTCTAGCCTAGAAGTGACCTAAGCATATGTTCTGCAACTGGTGGTATGTTTTTGTAGCACATGCAGATATGCTTAAACTGGCTGTGATCTATCTAGCTCAGATAAGAACTGCTAGGAAGGTATGATGTCATGGTTTTCAGTCTTGGCTAGCGAACCAGGTGCATACCTGAAAACAGGCTGGCTGGTAGACGCTGCATTGAAGTCACCATGTCCCTGTGCCTGCCAGAACCAGGTACTTTAGAGCTGCAAATCCATGCAGATGTACTCTGAGAGATTTATTCCCAGTGAAAACTAACACATTGAGCTAGTGTTTAGTATGTTCTTTTAAAAGACGTTGGGAAGAGTACCAAAAGTATAATTAGACTGGAAAGAGTTGGAGAGCTAATTAATCACACATTGACAAGATCTCTTGTGCTGAGACATTTCACAGAGAACACTGGGAGTGCCTTAAGTAACTTCCTCAGGTACATGCTTTTCGAGTGAAGAATAAATTAGTAGGAAATTGGCTGGACATGGAGGAAACCTTGGAATGGAGTCGGAGGTTGGACCAAGCCCAGTGAGACTGGGATTTTTCTTTATCTTTAGAAAAGATGAATTAGCCATTGGTATACCCTTAAATATCATTTGCAGCATGACAGGAGTGAAAATGCTCTTGAGGATGCTTTTTTCCTAACTGTGCCTCCAAAATTAGATATCTAAATAATAATTTGACTTTCAAACATAGTCAGCATCTCACAGCAATCTTTGATTTCTTGCCAGGAAGGGATTGATTCCACTAAGACTCAGCTATTGCTACACAAGTATATCTATTAAGTTTAAAGGAATTCAGTGGATATACTTGTGAACATCTTCACATATATGATGTTTGGAACATATTCATATCAAAGTTTCTCAATTTTCACAGGGTTTATAACGTGGGGTTTGGCTTTTATTTAATTCTTTACATAAAGTTGTTTCTGAAAAATCTCTCCTGCGTGCAGGTCTGATTTTATTCCTAATGTATCTGGTTTGTATAACTTTAAGAAATTATGCTCTTTTTAAAAATAAAACAACAAAAAATCCCCTCTCCTTCTTCCGTATTGCTGAATTTGAAAAGCCTGAAAATTTGCTGACATTTGTCCAAGGTTTGAGCAGCTTCTCAGGAAAGCATTAGAAATTGATATAAGTGTTAGTTTTGCAGAAGCTCAGACAGATGTATTCCTCTGCTAACGGGACTATAACAAAAATAAACCATCGGGAAAACCCAGTCAACCCCTCCATCAGCCTTGAGCAAGAACACCTCAAAGCCAGTTGCAATTGTGGCTGCAGTAATGGAATAAAGCCTTTTGCGACTCCTGGCAGGACTTTACACCCTCTCTCCACCAGATAGTGCTGTTTCTCCACAGAGCTATGGAGGATGCACAGGCCAGGGAAAGGTCAGGGGCTGTCTCGAGGTAACAGGCTGCCTGCGGCTTGCTCGTCCCTCCCTGCCGCGGCCACTGCCACTCTACCTGAAATAGGGCAAGCGCGTCTGGGAGGGGTTTGCGGGAGTAAAAGCGTGCCTTCGGAGGGTGCTGTCTGCAGATGACTGCGTGCTGGTGTTGCCATTGTTGTTATGCGTTATCAGTTTGATGTAGTCTCTTTACTTAAGTTAAGAATGCAAATAGAAGCTGATGCAATTAGTCCGTGCTTTTGTGATCTCCCAGGAGACTCTTCCTTACAGCTTTACAGGACACTGTAACAGTACAGTTGTCTGTCAAGTTAGAGGTTGGACTGAAGCAACACTAAAAAAAATCAAACACCAACACACTGACGCTCCTGCAGTTGAACAGCACAAGTCGGGAGCAGCCCCGACACAAAGGCTGTTTGGTCTCAGGGTGCTGAGCAGGGGGGCCTCTACCAGCAAAAGTTACTTCTGAGGATTAGATATATCTCCTTAACCAGTACTGAGTCTAGGTACCCTGTATGCTCTCTGTGTCCTTTAAAAAAAAACCACAGCTGGGAAAAATACCTAAAATGTAATTAAACTGCAGGGCATGGTTTACTATTCTGCTGTAGCCTTTGTAACAGAGCACAGAAATGCATCTGGAATGCTTCTTACTGCCTTGCTGCCAGGGAAATACTGCATGTGCTGAATCTTCCTCTCTTGGCCTCCCTGTGAAAAAGAGAAGGAATAGCATTTGCTCTTCAACTCTTAAAGAACAAAATCCTTCCAAATGCACAGCAAAAGAACAGAAAAAAAAAATTAAGCAAATATATAAAACCATTTCAAGTGAAAAATGGTACTTACAGTTGGAATGTTTTTTGCTGTCTGTTACTTAGTTTTTGAGACAATTGAGCCAATATTTTAGATGAACTTTGCAGGAAGCATTGTAATGTTGCTCTATGTACCTGAGTTACTGAATTTTAAGAATACTATTCCAGGGTCCTTCAGTTAAGTTAAGAACTGCTTAGTGACAAAAGTTAAATCTTGACATAGACATGCTTTCCTGAAGGATAATTTAAAAAAAAATCTAAAAATAAATTAAAACAGTACAAAGTTTTAGTATTTTCCTAAGCAAGGTAAGGCTGGAGTTGTTTGATCCTAAATGAGCTTGTAAATCCTTATTCATACTGGCAGACATTTACTCTTAGAAGAAATGATTTGTGAAAACAAACCTTAACATGATTCAGTCCATGGAAAAGTACAGGTGGCTTGAATTAGATATCAGGGCCTAGCTATGTATGCAGTAGATTGTACATGGAATTAGCCAAATATAAGGCTTATTTATATTATTTTGTATGCTGTGTTAATATTGTCTGTATTCAGACTTCTGTAATACGCATGCGTGATCTCACAGAGATGCTAGATCATTAAACTCACCATGGAGACTCTGTTTACCTACCTTAGGCATACGGAATACATGCAGTTGCAGATCTCTTTAAAAATAAACAGAAAAAATTAAGCACTATATCAGCACGGATTTTACGTTTTCCAATAAATATCTAAGGAAATGGAGTATATTGTTTACATTGCTGTTATTGAGAAACAACACAAACACATCTAGATAAAAGATTTATATATAGTGTTGTTTCTGACACATGAATTGTAAGACAGCTTAATACATACTACTATATGCATTAGGTTGTGAATGGAGGTAGGAGGAAAGGAGCAGGTGCTGCTTGTATTTCTGGTGGGGCCTGTGACTGTGGTCCTTTTCAGAAATTATATGATTGATGTGTCACGGCTGCTGTGAGCCTAGGAAAGTCTGAATTGAGAAGGAAGACATTTCCCATAATTGGCTCCATACCACAGCTTTGTATCAAACGATTCTGCTTGGAGATTGTCAGGATGATAATGAACATGGAGATTTTACTGTACTTCTATTTTGACTAGTAGACTAAGTGGCAACAGGCACCAGAAAGTCTGTCTTCTATTAATGCAAATGCTCTCGTGACCCTTAGGTTTCATTAGTACCGTATCTCCTATCTGGAAACTGCTCTGGAAGTACAGATATTGGAGCTGTTTCATTAGTTCCAAATATAACACCTGCCTCCTGAGCCATTACCTGCAGAAATCCATAATTACCTGTTCTTTTCTCTCCGGTCAGGAATATCAGGTCCATTCTGGGTGCTCATTCTTTATTTCCTTATTCCACTGGATCCAGCAATTGAGCTTCTTTCTACACTGCCTGAATCTTCAAAGAACTCTAGCTGCCCTCCTGGGTGCCAGGACTGACCATTTCTCTTATTTTTCTGAACTTCCCTTACAGTAAATTCAAATCCCATCAAAGGGCAATGTCCATCCATTTTCTGGTGACTTTCTCACTTTAAAAAAAAAATAAAATCAGTAGCTAAAAATAATTAAGGCAGTAATAATTTGCACCATGAGAAACCATCTCGATTTCGACTACGTTTGTTCTGATGAGAAGAAAGTCAGGCTACATATAGCTCCCCGGTTATTTCATATGGTATTAGGTACCGCGGTGATGAAAATAACTGAAATATTTCATGATGTGCAGGTAACGTTCAAGAACACAGTACGTGCACCCGTTCAGAAGGGTCCGTCCCCCCCCCCCCTTTCAGTGCGCTTGCAGGGCAGTGGCCACCGCCTGTCCGCGGTGCCCCGCTCAGCGCCAGCTCGGGGCAGTTCGGAGGCGCCGGGAGTTGAGGTGCGGCAGGCACGGGCCAGGTGACCCGCAGCGAACAAAGGGGCTGGCAGTGACCCACCGCCGCGGGGACACGGGCGGGCAACAGGCGGCTTCTCTCCCAACCCAGGCAGCGCCTCCGTGCCGGGGGAAGGGCGGCCGCGGGCCGGGCCGGGCGGGGCCGGGCCCCGGGAGGCCGCTTCCCCTGGCGGCGGACGGCACTTCCCGGCGCTCGCACACCGCGGGGAAACTCTTCCTCCGGCCCGGCCCGGCCCGGCCCCCGCTGACGTAGCGGTGTCTCTGCCGCCGCCGCCGCGGCAGGCGAGGGTGGGGGAGACGCGGGCAGGGTCTCGGCGCTGTCAGGCGGCGGGGCAGGGATCGGGGGCGTCGTTGCCCGTCAGGCTCGGGCAGAGGGGTCCCGGGGATTACGGAGAGAAGGGCGAGGGGCTTCCGCCAGAAGCGCCCGGTCCGGCCGGGACCTCGGTGGTCAAAGCACGTTAATAAAGGCGTCCAGGAGTGTTCTCTTCACGCTTGGTTCAATTCACCAGTTTACCCCGTGAGCAGGAGGAGCGGGGCCGGGGCAGGCAGCGGCGCCGGCGAAAAGCCGCCCGGCGGGTGTGGAGGAGCGGCGAGCCCGGCGCGGGGAGCGCGACCCCCGCCGCCGTTCCCGGCTGGCGGCGGCCGCGCTGCTCCCCCAACAGGCAAAACTTTCTACACTCAAACACACGCACCCGCACGGCCGGGGCTGCCGCCGCCGCACGCTCGCCCCACATACACACACACACACACTGACGTCTTTTGCGCATTTCCTGCGCTGGAGCGAGCGGTGGAGCGGCACCGGCGGCGGGCGGGGGCTGCGCGGAGGGAGGCGGCCGGCGGCGGCCGAGGGGAGGAGGCGGGCGGGGGGCGGCCGGCGGGAGGCGGGAGGGAGGCGGTGGCGGCTCTGCCCATCGCCAGGGCGGCGGCCGCCCAGCCGGAGCCCGCCGAGAGCCGCGCGGGCCGCTCCGCTCCGCTGCCGGCGCCCCCCATGCGCGGGGGTCGCTGCGCTGGGTCCTCGGCCTTGGCGGCGGCGGAGCAGGAGGCGGCGGCGACGCAGGACGGGCGGCTGCGGGCGGCGGCGCGGATGGAAGGTCCCTGGGTGGATGTTTGCTGAGCGGAGGCTGTGCAGTAGGCAGGGCTGGTGGGTCGGCCGGTGTTTGTGATCTGTGTGAGTGCGTGTGTGAGCGTGTGCGTGTGTCTCTGTGTGTGTGTGTACGCGTGTGTGTGTATTGTTGTGCGGCGCACGGGCAGGAGTGGCGTGTGCGGGAGCCCGGGATCGCGGCTCTGCTTCCTCTGCGAGGACTGATCCAGGATTATGGTCTGGGTGAAGGGAGAAGGCTCTTGCTTACCCCACGGATTGATTATGCTTGGGTTTTGATTGCATTCGGGGGTGCCTGCAGCCGCGGCCGCCTCCCCCTCCCCGGCGGCCCCCCTCCCTTGTTTTCCGTTAGAAACACGGGCAAGAAAATAAATGTATTCACTGGGTGTCGCAAGAGCAAAGGCTAAATAATCAAAGGTAACAGCAACAGCCAGGCGAAGAGACCCGCACCGTACTCTGCTCCCCCGCTCCCAGACCTGCCCTCTTATTTATTGGCGAGACCTCCCTCCCTCCCTCTCGGTGCGAGTGCGTTGAGCGAGTGTTTGATCCCGGGAAAAGTGCAGCCATCCAGCCATGGTGGTTTTCAATGGCTTGCTGAAAATCAAGATCTGCGAGGCGGTGAATCTGAAACCCACAGCGTGGTCTCTGAGGCATGCAGTGGGTCCCAGGCCACAGACCTTTTTGCTGGACCCTTACATCGCCCTCAATGTGGACGACTCCAGGATCGGGCAGACCTCGACCAAGCAAAAGACCAACAGTCCTGCTTGGAACGATGAATTTGTCACCGACGTTTGTAATGGCAGGAAGATAGAGATGGCTGTTTTCCATGATGCCCCCATCGGGTACGACGATTTTGTAGCTAACTGCACTATACAGTTTGAGGACTTGCTGCAGAACGGGAGCCGTCACTTCGAGGACTGGGTAAGTGCTCACGCTGTGGATACATACATGTACACACGATTTTCAGTGGCACAGCTCTGGATGCAACATCTGTCTTGCAGAGCTAGGTTGCCAAGGGCATGTAATGCCTCTGAAGGCTTTTCATTATTTCCGTGCTTTGTTATACTGAGATAGTCATGGTTACTGTATAACTAATGCATGTGGTCTACAGGCGAGGCAAGAAAAAGAAAAAAAGCTGAATCTAAGAGATTTGTAATTGCCACTTCAGTTTCTGAAATTATGTTACATAAATATAAATCTAGTTGTCTTATTGTGTCTGAAAAACCCCAACCAAATGCATCCATACAGAACATAACCACAAAACCCAGATCCAGCACTTAGACGAGTTTCATCATTTCAAGATAAACGCTCTTGGTTAGCCTGGCAATGATGAGCCTTAAAAATCCAGACCTGACCTCTGGTACGAGACACTTCAGGATCTTCGTGTCACTTGAGAGCTCACTGCATCAACGCTGATGCTCCTCCTTCCTTCCCCCAGATGATCGACACCTTTATGCATAGATCTAACGCAATGCTTCTTCAAATGCCCAAGACTGATAAAAGGGTCCAGGTGGAATTTAGGCCCAACTACACGAATTCTGTTGTCTGTAGACACAATGTGCCTTAGCAGCTTCTACAGCATCTTAAAGATCCAGAGGCTAGTGTGCCTCAGCGAGAGTACAGAAAAGCTGGAAAATCCTTGGTCTGACATACTCAGGTAGTGTGATTTAACAGTGAAAACCCAACCAAACAATAAAGAAACAGGAAACGTGAATATGCATATTTTGCATTTCTGCAGTTGAACAGTTAAATGGCATATCCTTTAAATGAAGTGTATAATAAAACAATAGTAGCTGTCATCTCATTTTCAGTGTGCCCTGCTTTGACCAACCTTCTGAAATTATATATGCTGATCTTTTTATGTATTTATTTTTCGTGATCAGTGATACTAGTCAGGGCAGTATTTTTTCGTCAAAGAACCCAGGACCAAAGTAAAAACACTGAGAGTTAATAGCTTTGAGTTTCATATATTCCTTGGGGCTTCGTTACTTAATGCAGTGGTATAAAGAGATGGCAGGATGATGGAAAGGCATGAAAGAGATAGACTCTATTTTTGCTGATTAGGAAACTGATTAGCTTTGCTGATAAAACTTTTGTGTTTACAACTTTAAAATATTTTTCACTTTTGCTACCTATGTGTTGCATTGTGATAATTAAGATCTAGATTATTCTGGTGCTGTAAAAGCTGCGCATTAGTAAGCTCAGATGGTAAAAATGGGTGATAGAGGAAAAATAGCCATATCAGGAAAAGACAAATGCAGCAGTATTGCAGATGTCTTTTACCTGGATTGAATGATAATCGAGTTTGGGCTCTCCTGAAATGAAGTGAGGTTTCATCTTTGAGACCAGTGGGATGAGGACATCATCATAGATTCCTAGTGACAGAAGAATAATTTTGTATTTCTTTCTGTGCATGATACATGTTGTAAGTTTATCACCAAATCTGGAAGGACCTTGCACGTTCCAGATGCCAAGTTTGAATTTTGGTAGGACTGGTGTGCTGGGGCGCATCCTGGGTCTGATAGTTAAGGTAAATTCAAACGTCTGGACATGTTGCCTAGATAAATAGTGGAATTTAACAGGTTGAGGCCCATTGTGACCTGTGGGGAACTACATAGCTGAATTGGATAAATGCTGTGTTTTATTGCACCAGGATTCATTGCTGTCCAGCATTCAGTGGGTGGGAGGAGACGAGTGAGTGACTACGCTTGTTGTCTGTTGATGTGACAGAATTGAGGACACGGCAGTGGATCGTAACTAGTCAGCTCAATATGATGCAGCTTCTGAAGCATCACTTGTTTTGTGCTGTAGCTCCTCCTAGTTAGGATTTTGTTTATGTGGTACATATAATAGCATATGCCACCCTCCCTGTATCACAGTTAGAATAGGTGGGATGGTAAGTATTTATAGGATTGTGTTTTATCCTTTCAAAAATCTTCCTGTTTACTGTGTGTGTCACCGTAATTTCAATACCGAGTGTGTTTATTGAATTGTTAATAGATAAGGACCTTCAGAGAACTGACTCTTACTAAATTGCACTGGTTTTCAGTCTGATTTTGTTGAGTTAAAATAAGGCCTGTGGCCATGACATCTCTATAGAGTCCATACTGAAGTAAATAGATTTATTGGTGTCTTCCTCAGTGTCTGGAGTCTATATTAAAACCTGAAAAAGGAGTCGTCTGCAAAGTGAATGAGTTTCATAGTACAAGGAAAATGCACGTGGCCTAAACCAATGTTAGACTAAGATCTGCTGGTATGATACAATCAGTTTTTTCTGTTTAATAAGAGGACTACTTCCTTCATTTCACTCTTGGCATTTAAGACAGATATTTTTGTAGTATTCTTTCTCAACTTTGTAACAAGCAAATTAAAAGACGCAATCACGAGAACCCATTCTTCCTTACTGCCCAAAATATCAAATAAATGCGACCTAAGAAACACACTTGAAGATCACCAAGTCTTTTTATGTCATTCTGAGGGTTCCCTTTAAGCAGTCCTGAAAGTTTGAACTGGGTACCATGTACTCTGTGAGTGTGTTTGGTATAATTGCAGTGCTGCCCCTCCTTACCTTCAGAATGATGCAACAGTTTTTGCAGGATTGGACTGTCACTGTTAAAATAGGATTGAGAAAATGCTCATGTGCTGATAACAGCTCTTGTCAATATATTAATAGCTCTAATGCTTTAGATCTCATAATGCATGAATTTTTAAAAGGAAATTTCAGTATTTGTTTTATAGTATCTGCTCTAGGGTCAAGGTTATGTTTCTAGGTTCTTGTAAGAAGTCCAGAATGAAAAAATATTCACAAAACAATAATGTTTTGGGGTGTTTTTCCCCTGAAAAGAAACTGGTTTTGTCCATCTCAGCTGCTTTGATTGACTTTTGCCATTGTGCAAATCCTTGAATTTTTTTTGAGATGAGTTTTTTGGAAAATACTGGATATTTTTCTTATTGTTAGGCCTGTGCTATATACTGATGCCATGGTTACAGTGGAAACACTAATGATAAACAAGTACAAAGCTTGAAATCATGATAACATCCATTATGCTATCATGCCAGATAGATAGGCATAATCGTGGTTTTCCTTTATCTACGGAATGATCAGAAGTTGCAGAAATGGTTTTAACCTTATGATAAGTAGGCTCACCGAAATATATATATATACATATATATATAAAAAGAAAATTAGTCGAACTTGTGGCCTGAAACAAGGATTCAGATTTTACTGGATGGAAGCTTTTCAACAAAATATATAGTTTTGTAGGGTTTTTATAAGATGAATATAAAATACTTGTTTGGGTTTCTAAAATAGTTATAGTGACAATAAAAAGATGGCTGCTTTTCCAGTGGTGCATCACTACAGACATAGCACAGTAAAAGTGTCAGTTTTGCAGATTTTTTTAGTCAATGGCTACGCTGCAGTTTTAGAGAGAACTTTGGATTTATGACTTTACAGGCTTTTCTGTAAGAGCAGAAAATGTCATACAGAATGGCACTGAGTATTCGAGAGGATGCTAGTGAATTTATGCTTTGAAAAAAAGAAAATACAGAACAATAAACAAGCTGCAAGTTCCGACTGAAAAACAAACTAGCAACTTGGCAGCTCTGGCTATATTTTTTTAAGTTAGGTAATTCAGGTGATAATAAAGTATGTCTTTATCTAGCTTTCTTACATGTGGCATATGTAAATGATTCACTTGAATTGGCAGTAGAGCTACATTTTAATCAGTAGAATAGAGATCAAGAAGGAAAATTCCATTGATATTTAGCCTTGTGGTTGCACTCCGGTGAATTAGCATGATCAATGTTTATACGTGTCAGGGATTGGTAGTATGGGTTCTGAGTCTACTTTGCAGAGTTGACGATACATGAAATCAGCGTGATTGGACGTGTGCCAAAGACTCCATCTAAGGGTCTTAGCCATTAGCCCGGCTGTACATGAGAAAACCTATTGAGTCGTCCTAAGAAATCCTTTTTCTGGCTGAGTAGCAGGACTCACTAAATCAGTCAGGACATCACCACACTTAGCAAGAAGAGCCTCTGTTTCCACCGAAAATATTTTACAGCTATATTTAGGTTAATGAAACGAGTTTAATTTTCTGCTGTCTTTAAAAAATCCCTACCTCTGTCAGGAAGAAAATAAAGCGTAGATTTCAGTGAGCTTTTCTTTGCTAAAATAGCTTCCATACTATTTTTTTTCTCCTCAGTGCTGCTTCTTAAGATCTAAATTTAAAACATCATACTTTTTAAAAAGCATCTGTTCATATTTCCATTTTGTCAATGTGAAGTTAGTCATGCAACTGTGCCACCATTGCATAACGGAAGTTTATTATGAATTAGTGCAATATCTCAGTAGCAAGCTGATGATGAATTATGAGAAATGGCATGGGGAAGGAGCACACTCTTTTACATACTTGTTGAACTGTTGAGTTACATATTTTTATGTCATGTTTATAGTGTACTATTGAATACATTTTCATATTGGAAAGACTAGGTCCTTAAGTTGCAGTCCAGTTAAACACCTAGATTATTGGAGCTCTGAATGTTACCTGAAAGGCAGTAGGAGGGGAGGGATTAAAGCTCTTATGAGTCCTTGGTCCTGTGAACTGTCCATGAATGTCAGAAGTAGTACTGTCTCCTTCTGGTCCCTCTAATCTGAATGAAGTGGCAAGATTCCTTAGGTGCTTTTTTTCCCTTTTTATTGCTTCCATTTCTGTTGTTGGAATGGGAACTCCTTTCAGTCAGCAGGTGATCTGTTGTAGCTGGCAGACAGAGAATGGAATTGTCATCATTTTAGTGGAGGTCACCCTGTGCGTTAACCTCTGCTTGTGCTGTACACTGCTGAGTGCTGGCATTGGGCTGGCAGAGTGTGATTGTAGTATATTTTCATTTTTATTTTCATCTACTGGCTGAATTTATCTGTTCTGGTTGTGTTGAAAGGCCTAGGATTTTGCTTGCAAAAACTTTACATCTCATCTAAACTGCGGTTCATGGGCTGGTGAAAAGCTTTGTTATTGGAAGCATATTTGTTGAAATGAAAGGGAAATTGCTGTCCTGTTTGATACGTTTCTGCGTGACAAGGCTGTCATGAAGCAGGGTCTGTCAGTTTTGGGGAACAAGGGTGAGACATCTACAGGGACTTAGCAGGGTTTCACAGAGACTCTGTAATTGTGAGGGTGAGTGATTGACAAGGGGAGCTGGGAGATTTTGGAGATAACTCTGTACAGATTGGCGTCTTCCCTGCCTTCTCCCTCATTCAGTCTCCCTCCTGTGCCTCCTCTTTTCCCTGTCTGCTGGGGATGTAGTACAGTCACACACAGCTCACCCACTATCTTCTATCAATCCGTTTCTACAGCTGCATAAATCTACTCCTACTGCCTGCTAGAAATGTTCTCTCCTAACCGCTCCTGCTTACCTGCAGTGCTTCCCAGCCTGCTGAAAAGCAATAGAGGGGGAAAATGCTGCCTCTGCGGTTGTTACTGCAGGGAGAGAGAAAGGGCAAAGTGGGGAAAGGAAGAGATGAGGCATGGAGAGAAACCTGGAGGAGGATAACGAGTAGTTGATGCTGCACCACGTACCCCAGCTGCCCTTTTGGCAACAGCAGAAAGCTACACATGTAGGAGACAGGGATGAGCTGGCATAGGCAAATTGACTAGTTGAAGGCCGTATGTTGCTCACTGACCTGCTTTTGTTTTTTGTTTGGTTTTTTTTCCTGCTTTGCTCAGTGCATAGCTTTTGAAGTCTCACTTCAGATGTGAAAAAATTGCTTAGGGCGTGAAAAGTGTGTAGTGGAGCATGCATTTCACTTAGCCCTGAATTCTCATAGCTTTAGGTCAGGATTTGATCCCACCAGTGATCAGAATCTTATCCTATTGCTGCTAATAGCAATACTCATACAAAGTTCCACATAGTGAAAATAAGTCTACCAAACTCTGCAAAGTATTTGTTAGAACAAAGCTACCAGTAACAGAGTCTATTTCAAAGGTACTGATTCAAATCTAGACTTCAGGAAATGTCTAAGTGGGGCGAAAATGATTCCTGCGTGTCTTTCTCGTACCAGTTTTTGGACAGTGCATATCATTATTCCAGCTCAGGTGGTTCCATAGACACTATGCAGAACTTCATCGTTGTGAGTAAACCACTGCTCTCACTGGGTTCACTGGATTTCATACAGGCCTGTCTTTAAATTCTTTCCTCAATAGGGGCCTGTGTTCTGAAAGAAAATGGAGAATAAAGAACATTTAACAACCTCCTTTACTTGTATTTTGCTCTTACTGATTTATTACTCTTATGCCAATATTGCATATGCAAATCTGGTTTCTGCTTTCCTCTAGCATCAAACTAAATATCTGCCCTCCCAGTTCAAAAATATATAAATATTGCCAAAGCGAGGGCTTGTTTTAAGTTGGAATTGTAGGACTTGGCAACTAAATGTGATTAGTTTCCACTCCCTAACTAAACTTTCATTTAAATGAGCTTTTGGTTTTTTTCCAGTTTTGAAGTGAGACTGTGAATACAATTTGTAAAACATTAGAGGCAAGAGCATTTTGACTTGGAAGTGGATAGTTGAATTCAGTTCTGCTTTACCCAGTACTATCTTAATCTCCCTTCTCCCATCCCAATTATTATTAGACTGACTGTAAGACAAAGACATCTACAGTTCATGGTAAGAGAGATTTCAGAAAAAATAGGTGTGAAATTAATAGGAAATTCGTGGTCAGAGAGGACTGAGAAGAGACTTTCCCTCCATCCATATGGAAAAATAGGGCTGAAACTGTCTGGATATGGAATAAGATCAGAAGTCCAAGGACAGCTTGGAAAACTGCCAGTTTGGGTTGTGGGGAATCAAACAAGCCTTTTGGCCAATCTAGCCAGAGCAAAACCTGGGGTTATTTTGCATGCTCTTTTGAGTGAAATTTTAGCAGTTATAGGGGTTTTAACCATTTAGGGCAAAGCAGGCAAAGCAGTCATTACAGAAGGCTGTCAAAAAGTTTTAACCTTCTGTTTGTGAACACTCTCCTATTTGGCAGGCAGTCAGGAGATGATTTAAAAAGTATATTCAGCAATATTAATATGAAACTGCAACTGTAAAGCTAATAGGCAATTCTGCAGATTGGGTAACTTTCATGGCAGTATGTACTTTGCACTATATTTCAGTGAAGAAAATGCAAATGAATATGATGTAAAAACATCTGCAGAATTACTATCTACTCTGATCATTATTCACAGTCACCAGCTTGAATTGCTAGTAAAGTTGATTTCTGAGTGTCTTCTCCCACTCCTCCAAGAGTTAAAAAATCGTACATTATTGTTGCTGTGATTTAACAGAAGTTACAGATGCCAAGATTTCACATATTTCTGAATAGCACAGCTAAAAAACCTGGAGATATTGGCATGTTCCCATTAAATATAACTGGAGTTTTAATGTTTATTTTATTGGAAGCAGTGTTTGAGAAGAGCTACACAGTTCTAAGAGTTTTTCCCCACTGAACTCTGTAGGGCTTGAATTGTTGAAGAACAGAAATAAAGAAAGACCATTGCTTTTAGAATTAAAAAAGGCAGAATTTGATTCCATCGGAGGCTTGCAGGCAGCCATTTCTGCCTTATATCGGCTAACTTGAGCTGATTTAATTGTTCCAGACAATAGAATCATTTTGCTTGTTTCTGGTGTCCTGCTGGGCAGTTTCATCACAGGCAGGAATAAAAAAAGCATGAATAATGGCTAGATGCTACCAAATAAATTTCACGTCTGCACTGTTTGAAGAGCAAGCCACGACTGTATCTCTGTATCTTGAATGCAGAGTAGGGAAACTTAATACTGAGTGTTTCCAGCTTAGTATCTTTCAGTATTTGAGAGTATAAGTATATTACATGCCTCTTATCATGGGGGACCAGGATTTCTTATGCACTTTAGAACTCTTCTTCTTAGATACATTGGACTTTTCAATGTTATTAAGAGATAATTGGCTTTGACAGTGTTAATATTTGTATTTAGAGAGTGATATGGCAGCAATGCAGCAGAACATGAAGAAAAGACTGATGCATACTTTGCATAGGTGATGAGAAAATGCCTGGAATTGCTTTTCTTTGTTTCACAGATTAAAATCCGGCAAGACAGTAGTGTTTTATTCTTTCTTGTTTTCTTTCAGTTTCCACTTTGTCATCTGTTCTATCTTTCTGCTGCCATTCTCCATTTTTCTTTATCTGTTCTGGCTTCAAGATAGTAAAGAAATGATAGGGTGACCTTTACAATATTGCATAAGATTTTGATGTTGGCAATGCTAGCAGGCTACGTGAATGAAATGTCCTGCTATAGATCTCTGTATGGATCTATTGCAAGTACAGTTTTCTTGCTGGGATCGAATTTATTCACTGCATAAGTCTTTGAGGCATCTGTCAGCTTCCCTGTATTTCAAGGTGAGATTGATCCATTGTCTTTGAAAACGATGTCTGAGAATGTGTTGGCTAAAGAAAGGCTAAAAGTCATTCATGCTGTGTCCACTTTGTTTTCTTTCTTAAGTGGTTCTAGTCAGATTTATTGAGGAATCATTTTTTTTTCCTTTTCTTTTCCTCTGAGTTTCATTGCTTTTTCCTTCCTTGTAACCCCATAGTGCCTTGGCACCTCTTGAACATTTGACCTCACGGCTCACTTTTCTCCTTAATCTACCACTGTCACCACTGTACTCAAGTCCCAGCTGTTTGTTGCAAGCTTTCCTTCATTTTTTTGTTATTACTTGCCACCAGTCTGACACCTTTCCTTTTTTTGTGACTCTGGTGGACCAGTAAGCTCCTCATATCGGTAGGACTCAGAAGCATCTCCAGTGTGTGAAGCTCTATGGCATTTGCCCAGCCGCTGTCACCCAGAGCATGTCCCTGCTGTGCTTCTCAGCAAGCAGCAGGGAGCTGATTATACTGGTGGCTGTCGGAGCGCTTATTTTCAGTCAGGAGTGATGCACTGAGTTTCCAGTCAGTTATGCTGCAGAAGCGTTTGAAGGAATAAATGTAATATGGTAGCTTTGAACTTCAGGCAAAATGGTTTTAGCAGACTCAGTGGAGTGTTGAAGGAACATGGTCTATCTCTGAAAACTGGACTCTCCCAAGCACTGTTACAAAATTTTAGTTGAAACTGATTGTTGGGATTTTCAGGAACTCCTAATCATGGAAAGTACCTAGTATTGTTTGGTATTTTTGTTTTATATAAAGAGAAATTATGGTTTCCGTATTCAATAGATTGCAATCCGAGCACAAGACAAAAAGGCAGATTGGGGAAGCCAGAAGAAATATTAGGAAAATGCTTACCACTGTGAAAGGCTGTAGCAGTAGTTTAACAGCAGCTTATCAGCTCAGCTTTGCTTGCTGTCCGTAACTGAAAATCACAAGGGAAGAGGCAATAGTGGAAAATTTGCTAGAGATACTTGAGGATCCTTTTGCTTTGCATATAGTGGTGTTTCTCTTCAAGGATTTGACAGGTTTAGAGGGACAGCCCTTATGATCTAGTCCATGATTCCCAAATTTCTAGTTGTTTCTGGGCATCCCATATAGCTTTAAGAATGTTTGGAATTGCCCACTTTTAGGGAACTACAAGATTTTTTCTGTATAATTCCATGAAAGCTAATATTAATTATAGTATTACATTTGAGCTTTTTTTCTTTCTTGATTGGTGGACTAGAGCAGCACCAGTACAATAACCAAATTCAGACAGAATATCTAGGGGTAATAGTATGTACTAATGTCACTGGGCTGAGATAAGCTTTTTTAAGTTTTATCCCACACCTTTACTCCTTGTGCCAGCAAGTTCTCAGAGCCATGTCAAGGGTCTGAGAGGAAGAAAGAGGAAAAAAGGATTTTGTTAACACCTTATAATGATTTTGTAGAAGTGTTATCCATTGAATCAAGAGCAAGTGACAGCACTTTTCACCTAAAGAGCCAAACATCTTAGATCTTTCTGATGACCTTTACAGAATAATATATATACACATACATACGTATATGTATATGGAACTTTGAAAAGAATATTAGTTTACTGGTCATATATAGGAAGTAGCTTTGCACATGCATTTTAAGGCCATGTAAAAAGTTCTAAAATAAAAATTCAGCTAAACTTATTTTTAGCAATTCTGTGGTGCATTAGCAACCCAGACACTGCGACCTAGACAAGTTCATGTGATTTCTTTAGGTGCTCTTTTCCTGCCAGTTCGTGCTTATTCTTCGTGCCTGCTTTGACCCTTAATTGCAAGATGCCTTGGGTAGGGGATAGCGTGTTACCTTCTTGGATATATCATTTAGTAGAAACGTAGGGTCCTGTTTTCAAAAGGTGTTCACTTTACTACAGTAGTATGGCATAAAAAATAAATCACATGCAGTTGACCTCTGTTCGTTATAGCCCAGAGCAGTGCAAAAAACTTAGAAACTTTTCTGTTTGTTGGTAAGAGATGTGTGAATAAGCAAAAATCAATATGCCTTAAACAAACAAACAAAAATTGTATTTCTGTAGTGAGTGCTGTCCACTAATGACTGGAGGGCAGACGGAGCAGAAGTTGTCTTGCACACAGGTTCAAAGCTGATGTTCCTATATCGGTTATAATGGGAAGTTCTTTGGTGTTCTCTGTTGTTGAAACTGTTGAGAGTATGTGTATCATTTAATTGCATACATAGTGATTCATATGTGCTACTACCTAGTTACATCACCATCAACTGAATTCCTTCCATGTTTAATACTGAACTTGTATCTCTCAGAATTGAGGCCTACTGTAAATTTTTCAGATATGTGAAAGTTACATGAAGAATTTAGGCTCATGATTCAGTAGCCTTTTGAAAGTGTTATCGAACTGGTTTTTTTCTGTAGTGGTTATTTCAGTGGCATATCTGTAGTAAACTCAGCTTCTACACTGTGTACAAATGAGTTTGTGAGTGTATTGTGAACTGCTTACGAACACGTTGGTCAGAAGTGTTGGTTCTAACCAACAAGCCTTCTCTTCAGTTTGCTATATATGTGCTGTTTTGGAAGTAATATTGTTCAGAGTGTTTTTAAACTATAAAAAAACACACCCAAGCCTTAATATTTTGGCTTCCTCCCCCCCCCCAATACTTCATTAATAAAACTGTAGTAAATCATTGGATATTTGAACAAATAAAATGAAACTGATTTCTAGCCTTATTTGAATGTACTCTGGACATCAAACTGACAGTCTCTTACATGTTACAACTGCTATACTTGGTTTCAAATGTGTGCATTCTCCAGCCAAGCACTGTTTTGCTGTAGCAGTGTTATTAATACCATAAAGCTTTCAAAATCCTTAGTGTATTCTAAAATTTAGCCTTTTTAAAATCAGTTTTAAAATCAGATGTTAAGTGTGAGAATAGAATTTTCTCTTTCATGCTTTTCCTGGAAGACTGAGGTCAAAAAAAAGCATCTGACTGAAATGGAAGGCAGGCAGAGCGAGAAGTTGTGGCAGCTCTGGTGAAGCTTTTTCTTTCCCTACAGCAGTGTCCTGCTGGACTGTATGGGCTTCTTCTCTTTGGGACCTTGACATAATTGTGGCAGTGATCAGCAAGATAAATTACAGGCCAACTGTTTTTGTAGAACAGCCAAAAAGTTTGCAGCTCTTCCAGCAACTGTGAATCAGCCCTGCACCCTGTTTGTAGACTCACAAGTAAAATCTGCTTCCTAACAGCAACACGCTGGTTTGCAGAACCCCTGTATGTAAACAGTTAATCAACTTTATGATGCAAACAATATGACATCTCGGAGACATTTTATGCACCTGTGAAAATGTACTTGATACTAGTGATATCCCAGTAAGACAGGAGTGAAGTGCTGAAACCTTGTCAGAACATGGATGCATATTCTGGCAGGGTGACAGTTTTGAATGTAGAGTTATTTAGTTTCTCTTTGATAACACTCACAATATGTTAGGCTGTGTAGAAACAGAAAGTTCATAGTTTATTCCTGGAGGAGCTTATGCTGTGACATAAGAAAAGTTATCTAACTTTTGGAGTGGGATGGTGTGTGTATCAAGACAGAAGTGGCCTGCAAAAGCCATGGAAAATGCAGAACAAAATAAAAAAATCTATACTTTTGAGGACAGAAATATGCAAAATAAATAAATGACATCTTATTGCAACTTTGAAAAAAATGTATTTGATGTCCCTTGGGGAAGCAGTAGTTTTCTAACTGAGTAGTTAAGGGAGAGTGTTTTTGTTCACATGAGTCAGCAGAGAAAGAGGCTGAAACTTGTGTGTCAAACCAAGGAACATTTAAATATGACAGATGGTCAACAAAGTGAAGCCACTTTGTAATAGGCCAGTTCATACAAATAAGGAAGATCATTTTTGCAGCAGGCTTTATTTAAATAGGAATTTCAGAATGTCTGAACAGGTCACAACGAAAAAATAGCCATCATCAGCATTGCTCGGTTTTCCTTAGTGTTTATGGTAACAGGTAAGGTTGGTGAATTAATTTTCACAGTGCACAAAGTGTTCCTGATCCTTGTTGCATTATGGTCTGAAGTTCTAGTAAGCTGTGAGATAATGTGTAATAGCTTCATTATAATCTTGCATGCTGTGAACTGGTCAGACAAGTTTTTACATACTTAGTTGTTCTGCATCTTTGTGATATAACATGTTATCTCCTCTTTCTTCTGTAATTATTGCCTTGATTTCCCTTCACATAATTCCTTCAAACAAATCAGTAATGGAAATGATGGGATGGGCATTCACTCATAATAATGACTGAATACCTCATAATAAGGTATAAAATCTTATAAAATGAATAATTCAGCCTTTTTTATCAGTGGTTCCAGAAAAGGCCTTTGTCTGCTTTAGGTTTACATGTAGTGATGCATAGATCTTATCTGTCTCAGGTAGTAATGAAACTCATTAGCAAAATATCTTAGCCCAAAGAATCTTGAATATAGTCATCTTCACAGCATTCCTAAGAGGAAATGTAATGGATGGAGAAACAGTATTTCTCCATGTTACTCGGAAGTATGGCACAAGAATTATTGTCTTACTCTCTCAGGTTTCAGTGTCTTCATTTTTACAGAGAGGAGATGGGCTGAGATCTAGATTACTGAAATAAGGTGTCTGCCTGGTACCCTTTATATAGCTCTCTTTCTGTCTTGCAGCTTCTTTCTTACCTGTCAAACACTTTTCTTACTTTTGTAAAACAAGGATTCTCACTGTCACATTTCTGTTTCCTCCTCGTAGGTTAGCTTTTGCAGGCCATTTGTTTTATGGTTTAGTTGGGTTGGGGTTTTTTCTGTTTTAATTCTGCACTCACTTTATTGTGGGGATGCTTTCCTTCAGTTGTAAACAAACAGAAAGGGCCTCCATTTTACTGCCTTCTCGACACTGGAGCTTTCTCTTAGAGGTATGGATCTATAAAAGCAGGCTTCCAGACTGTCAGAGCATAGTCAGTAGTTGGAAGCTGAGCTGCTTCTGGATCTGCAAATTGCAAAGTTGGATGTGCAAATCCCTTTGAAATGCAGAATGAATTCTTTCGAGCACCTTTTAAAGTTGCCATCCTAACATCCCATTTTATATATCCCATTTTATAATCCCATAACTACAGTTAATATGATAGAAGATAATAGCAAACAAAATGTAAAGTCAAAGCATTTGTTATTTGACTGTTCATGTGTTAAATTCAGAGGAAAGGGGACTTCCATTTAAGTTAATCGTTTGAAGAAACAGAACATTTAATGTAACATTTTTTTAGGGTCTCTGTGGAAAGGTTTAGCATCCTACAGCTAGAGTGGTGTGAAGAGGGAGTAAGTACAGCTGTTGTGTGCTGTGGAACAGCTGTGTAGTGCAGCAAAGCCTTATAGCCCAGCACCTGAATGTGTTTATAAAACATATGCAGTGAGATTATCTTGGTGTTGCCTGCCTGGCAAACTACTGGCCTGTGGTTTACACAGGGTTGTCCCTGGTTTAGAAAAAGCCACAGATTCACTACACCAGATATACAGACATGGCTCGGGGTTAACATGGTGTGCTTCAGGATTGATTCTGGGTGGAATAAATTTAGTACAGATTATAGAAACTGGGGCTTCATGAATTCAAGGAAGAGAGGTTCTGGGGAAATTAAAAGGAGGTGTTAGTTTAACTAACAGAGTTGCTTTGCAAAATTATTCAGTATTTATTGTGTTTGGAGCTCAGATGAAGTGGGATAAGGATGCAACATACCCATTGCCATCCTTGCACAGTGAAGTGACATTCTGTTTGTTTGCTTGATATTGTGTATAGTATTGAGCTCCCTGATCACTGTAAATTTAACATCTGGACTTCTAAGTGTAATAAAGCTTTTTACTTACAGTTCTTTCATCTGAAAGGTATTGTGCAGAAGCTACAGAAAGAGTATTAAAATGTGGATTGCTAAGGCTACTAAAAGTAGCCAGTAATGGGAATGTGGTATTACTTGAAGCTGAAGGCATTGGAGTGCAAAGGTGGTGAACTTAAGGCTCCAGTTACTTAAAGTTTTAGTCTGTTTATGAGAACATACTTTACACTTGCAACTTATGCATTTCTGTGTGGCTATCCAAAGTTGAATAATGACTTTACTGTACACTGGTCAGTGATCTCTAGCAGAAAACCAGTGCCCTTAGAATATTCTTATGGATTTGCTTTGTTTTTCAAATGTATGTGGCTTATGAAATTCAATCAGAATAGCAGCTTAAGAGAGCATGTTAATAGCTTTATTTCCTACTGAAGGCTTATAATACTGTGGCATCTTTGACTGCAGAGAAGCTACAATTTTCTTGCTTAGGAAATACGAAAAGAACATGGTGCCCAGATACAAACAATAATCTTCAAATTCTCCTGGTGTCTTAAGTTTCCTGGATAAGTAACACTGACTAGGAATGAACCTTTTAAAGACAGAATGTTTGAATATATACTGGAATTGGATGACTACTAGATAAATACAGTTTTGTTTATTAATATTGTTGGCAGGTCCACTGTACAATGTGAGATCAGTCATCATCACTTCAGCACGAAGTTAACATTTGTGTCCTCACTTCTTAAAATATGCATGTAGCATGTTAGATATTCATCTCAACTCTGTCATATTTCAGCAGCAGAAGAGAGAGCGTATGGGAGGGGTACCCAGCTGTCCTGAAAGTACCCTTGCTTCCAAACTAGGTTCCTGGTAAGAGCTGTAATCAGAGAACTTGGGTATATACCTCCTTTGTGCCTCAAAATGCCATCTGCCCTGAAGCTCTCATCTCACATCTCAGGGCCTGCGTTTTCAAACCCACAGGCTCAATGCTATTTTCCTTTAACCCTACTATTCTAAGGGATACTGCTTTTCCAGTTCCACTTCTCTCTTGTACCTTACTCATCCAGTGGTTCTTGTAATCACTGTCTCATTGGTTGCTCTTAGCATCTCCTCAGTTGAGAAGTACTTCACTTCTGCTCCTGGCAGAATTTAAAAGTCATGGTGACAGACTGCATTTATCAAATCTCCCAGCCTGATTTAAAAAAAAATTAAATGAAAGGTTTTGTCTCAGAATAACTGGAATACATCAGGAAGCAAAGGGTTGAAACAATTTATCTTCTTTTATTTGGGTATATATTTCCAACTCATTCTGGATTTTCTTTCCTGTTAGGAATCAGGAAAGGAGATGCCATTCTCCACCACCTGTGTATTCTCTTGATCTCTTTTTTCCCCTGGTGAAAGTGAGACTGGTAGCAGCTTTAGTTACAGTTAACATATTTAATCACTAGAAAGCCTAATTTGAAGACCTACTTTGTTACACTGTGTTTCCCAGTGGCTCCATCCAAATGTGAGACAAGTATGATGAGTAAAACACATTAAGGCAGTGCATCTATGTCATAGAAAGAGGTTATGTTGATTGGAAGACATTGGGCAGCCTCCCCTTTTAGGGTTTTCTGAAAGATGACTGCGTGACAGCAGATACAGAAGCAAAATATGTTACTGAGAAAGAACAAAAGCAAGTTCCGTCAGGTATTTCAAGGACAGTTATTACTGGCTCTTATTAACATGCCTGAAAAAAATAATGTTCTTTGCTTCAGCTGGGTGGCCCTCAGAAAGGGGAGAGATTCTTTCCTGCCTTTTGAAATCATCAAAGAATATGAGAGTAATCATTTCCAAAGTTATCTCTATGTCGGAAAGCCTCGCTGTTCAGGATAAGCCAGGGTAAACAAAGGACAAATAGGAAGTGACTTCTAAAAAGTATGGATTTGAACCTGCGAGGTGCTGAGTGTCTCCAGTGAAATGCTGAGCTTGCTTGAGTTCCAGTAAGTTTATGGTTTTTGGTTCCTGTCAGGATCAGGTCCTAAGATCAGATCTACTCTCTGAAGTAAAATTAGGTTACTGCTGTCAGCTTTTTTTAACTGCCAATATTGCTTGCAGTGCATCTCATCAGCGCTCCGTGTGTACACAGACATGTACAGCACTTGAGTGAAGATAGAAGCTGATCTACAGGGACTGTATCAGTTCTATATTTGCACTGTTTGTCTGCTGTACTAATTAGAACTCTGATATGAAAATGAGAGATCAAGACAGTGAAGCGAAATACCAGATGCTTACCAGCAAAAGGAAGATCCTTTTTCAGTTTTGCCATCATGCTTAGGAACATTTTTACATGGTTTCCCTATGTAGAATAAAATAATGTCAAATTTGTGTAGTACTTTACATCAGTAAATTCCTAAGTGGATATCAGTTCGATGAATGTATTGAATATTCAAATCAAGACCTTTGGATAGGGAAGCATGTACTGTTGTAGTCCTTCACTTTCAGATGAATTGCAAAGCCCTTCACAGTGTTGACTTTCCTTGGAGCCATTCATATTGTATTGGTATCTCAATACACCATGTCGTGCATGGAGATTCAGAGCTTTGGATGTTTGAGTTAGATGACTCCTCTCCCCCTAGTACCTCCCTAGGAGGTTATTTTGCTACCAATGACTGCAGTCATTGTTGGCATTATTTGAACTGAGGGTGGGTATAATGAGACGTTACTGCTAGTCATGCTTAAGGGGAAACTGTTTCTTTACAGTATTTTTTAGAAGTTGCACAAGGAGATCTATATGCTCTAAGCATGAACTGAGAAATGTACATACAGTAGTCAGACTGATTCAGTCCTCTCATAATTTCTTGCTGTTATGCTTAGCAAGTGGCTAAAAATTTTGCATCTGGTTATAGCAGCATGTAGAAATCAAACTCTCGTCTGAAATGATAGTGAAGTTTTTAAAGGCATGACAGATATGAGGGATGGTTCCTTTGTTGATTTTTTTTGTTTGTTGTTTTTTTTTTTCTGAATTACTAAATCTGTGCTAATCTTGTATAGAAAGCTTGGATCCACCTTGAATCAAAGTGATTTTGAGTACATTATACCTTTTCCAGGGGTCATGTGTTGATCTGTTTTCTGTTACTTGAATAGAACTTGTGTGTTCATTGACCCTGCCAGTATATGGGTTATAAACAGAGGCAAAGGGGAGGAAAAAGTAACAGTGCTTAATTCTACCAAAGCTCCTGCCTCAGGCTTCAGTGCTCAAAGTTTCATCAAACAGGTTCTTCTACCTCTGTTTCCTCATTCTTCATGAGGAGAGTCAAGCTGACCATGCTTAATTAATCACGAGGCTTCAGAGCCTTTCTTGTGCTCCAGAGAAAGATTGCCTCACTGCCTCTGTAACGATAGTACCCAGGAAATACCTAAAGTACAGGTCCTGAGCTACGATTCTTTGGGCCAGGGGATTGTTTTCCAGGGCATATTTTTTTGCCTGGTGCATGGTGACACCTTCTGGGAGGCCACAGGGAGTCTATACCAAATTTAGTGAGCAAGAAGGAAAGTTACTTCTTTGTGGGGGGAGGCAGTCACCTGTCAAGTCTGGGGAGCTGTGTTTCCCGTTGTGGAATGATGCAAATCATCTGGGAAATTATGCAAGGGACAAGCTGGGAAATACAGCATATTTTTTAATATACGCTAATATTTAGAGGGCAATATTTCATAATCATGACATCTCCATGTGAGATAAGTCAGTATTTTGTAGCCAGTTTTTCTCACCTTACCTAAAGGACTATCTTAACACTGAAAAACAATGCTGAGGGGGGAGCTATGTTGGTAGTGGCATTTCTAACCTCCTTTAGGTTATAGACTGCCTGTTATACCTTCTTGATCCCAAGTATGTAGTGTACAGGACTTCCCTGAAAAGTACTGATAAGGGTAACTTCCTCTGAAACATTTGCAGGCTGTCCTTTGAATCTCTTGGTTCTCAGTGTAAAAATAAATGTACTTGAGACTGCCTACTCTGAGAAAAGACCAGACAAAACCTTTTTCTTCAGTGTACAGATCGGGTCAAAATGAGTTGACTATAAGTGATCAATTTTGAAACAGATGATACAACTACCTTTCCTGCAGCCAGGCCTGTAGGCATCAAAAGTTGGGAAAGATATTTTTTTGTTTTGTTTTGTTTTGTTTGTTTACCAATAAAGTGAATAACTGATATTTTTGTCTTGCAGACTATCAGCTTTAGAGCTTTAAAAGACCTTTGTTGGTTTTGAACATTAGAGCTAAATATTCCTGTTGTTTCTCTCCGCCATGTTTGAAAGAATAAAGAGAGCCAGGTAAATATTGTCCTTTTCCATAGAGTCTGTGGAATAAAGGATAGATGAAGAGGTACACTGTCTGCAACTCCTACTTCTCTTTAGCTCAGGAAGATGATTAATCACAGTAAATAGTGATAACTCAGTTTGGATTGGATCAGTGGTGGCTCTGAAGCCCATCTCTGGGAGGCCTTGTGGGAAGGTTTCACATGGGAGAAAATCTCCTGCGAGGTAATATGGAGCACAAGGGTGGACTGTTGTTTGGAGATTTTTTAAAAACCTGTGTGCTTATCTGGAGATGTGACTGGAAACTGGGTGCTTTTCCTCTTAAATGGGTGAAGTTCCCTCTTCCTTCTTTCCTCACCACGTTGTTTTCTAAGGGAGAGTAGGAATAAAAGCTGTCCAGGCTGTTGGTCCTGCTAAATAGTGTTGCCTTAGTAGGAAGAGGAGGAAGAGGAAAGCTGGGATCATAATTGCAACATCAAAAAAACCCCCCACATAACATCTGAAATACCTAAGTACTACCCAAGGAAATGCATGTCCCTGATAAATGAGCCTTGGTATTGTTGTCAAAATGCTTATGATAAGCTTATCATCACAGGCCATGTACAAACCACTGGGGTTTTAATGAACCAATCTGTGTGAGTGTGATCCTGTAACATGGGCTAAAAGACTATACTCACAAGGTGTATGGGAAGGTTATTTGGTTATACCAAAATTATTCCACACTGATGATTTGTGAAATTTCTTTGTACAGAGGACTGGATCTTTGACACCAAGGCCTTAGTATGTTAACTACAAAATTGCGTGGGCTCTTCTGATACCTCCAGTCCCAATCCATACTTCATCCTCCAGTGATGATGTGTCCAAATACGGGCCAGATAGAGGCTAAGCAGGGGTTAGGCCACTGCCCTGTCATTTCTGCTCTGGCCATTCAGTAGTTGCCCACTAGGAGGTTTCTTGCACCTTGATTCAGTGTGTTTTGTGGGGGTTGCTGGAAGATTTCCTCACTCTGCAAGCTTCTGACAGGAGCATGGTGGTTCCTGTTTTCTGTCTGAGACTGCCAGGGGTAGCAGTTATAAGTACAGTATGGAGAGAAAACTATTCTTTCCCAGCTGTGGCGTGTGATCATCGACTGCTTTGATTAACCAGTTCTGGGTTTTAAAGTGAGACATTGTTTTTCCATTCTTTGTAGTGTTTTTGGCAAGGAGTGGAGAAAATATAGTCATAGCTCTCTTTTCTCTCTCGGTTTGTTTTGTTTTCTGCTCTCTGTGCTCCAGCACAAAATGAAATGGTTTGCAAATAAACCAAATATTAAAACTAAAAAGTACTTTATATTCCCTTCTCACAGAGTTTGTGTGAAGATAAATAGGAACAGATTGTATTGGGAAAATACTACTTTTGCCCCGCTCCTTAAAATAAAGCAATCCCTCCATTATTGAAGTTTTCTACAAGTAAACCACAAGCAGAGAGACTAAGTGCAGCCAGCTACAGGATGATAGCCTTGTTTTTGTTGTTGTTGGGCTTTGGGGGTTTTTAACTGCAGATTTAGCCATTACAAATTGAACCACTAAAAACACATCAATGTTATTTTGAAAATTCACAGCAGATTCAGCTCAGACCAGGAAGTGAGGTGTTGTCCTTTTAAAGCCTGATATACTGAAAAGGGTATTTCTGACGCATGACCTTCAGTGAACAGGAATTCCTCTACTCAAAATCTCATCCTTACCATGAACTTCACTGCAACAATTCATCCTCTCACAGCTGTGTGGAAAGTGACATATTGTGGAAAAAAAGGCCCAACTCTGAGAGATTTTATCTTATTTTCTAAAATAAATAGCAAGGGCTTGCAAAATATGTAGCATGAGTTTTTGCTGAAATGTTTTGCATGCAAATAAATGTAAGTTTAAGTTGCAAGAGTTTCTTTTTAGTAGAGTTCTTTAGCTGTTAACTAAATAACTGATCAGATTGTTAAAATCTGCTTAACTAGCGAATCGTAAATATGACAGTAGAAACTACTGGGGCTTAGGTTTTTTGAAAATCTGGTTTGAATTTTGAGTGGTGAATATTTGAAACTCCTCAGTGAAAAAAATTTGGCTCTGCAGCACTTTTTGTATATGTTTGCTTTCACTTTTTTTCTCCATTTTCTTTTGTGCGTGCTCTCTCTCTCTGCCTTCGATTTAAAGACAGTGAAAGAGCACTTAGTATCTGGCAGGTTTGAGGACTAGTCGAAAATGTTTTCATGATTCTAGCAGGTATGATGCTATGCTCAGCCTGTGGTGGAGTGAATTAGCAGTAACAATTTTGTGCGGACACTGAAAATTACTGCTGTTAAATGCATGCAAAAATACAGCCTTTTTGCCAGAGATACAGACTGTGGAAGGCATTGAATTGAAACGTCTTTGGAGCAGGAGAGGGAAGTATCTGGCAGGCATCTTTTTTAGGACTCTGCACTTCGAGAATTTGCCAGTTCCTGCTGCTTAACAGCCCAGATTTCCTAACCTCCAGGACATACAGCAAGGCCTACTTTTTTTTTCTGGTTCTTCGTCGAAGTGGGTGTTGGCTACAGCTAGATAAGGATGAAGACGTGATATGTTGCGAAGATTGCTCTGTTTCTGCTTTTGCTTTTGTTTTGTTTGCTGGATTATTTTATTTAACCTGAGGCAATGTATTTCTAATGTTTAATTTTAAAAGCTTGCCAGTGACAGATCACAGAGCAACATTCCATTGTTTGAGCAAGAAAATGAATAAATAATAGTTTTGTAAGTAAATTTCCCTATAAATGTATTGCAGCTGCTAATTATGTAAAACCTGTATTATTTTTATCTATAGGATCTAATAAATATATAAGAAAATTTTTCTCCAAGGAAAACTTTTGCAAAAACAAGTGAATGAAGTGGATCCAAATAAATATAACTGATAAGCCTTAATGTAATGAAACTGAAAATCCTGCAGGACTTTCCGGTATATTAGGAGAAGGGAGTATGACTTAGGTGTCATAGTGGATGCTGACACTTGCAGGCAGTAAGAGTGCAGATCCATCCCTAGAGATCTTTGATCATAGGCCAGTTTTTACCTTCATTCATAGACTAGGGATGAAGTATCAAAGTCTGAATCAAAGTAAGGGCTTGGACAATCATATACCTGGAGAGACAGTGCTATGCCCTGTGTGAGAGATAGCATCAGACAGTACTCATTTTTAGGTGCTAAGGTGTTGCTCATATGAGTTCAGTATTGTGTCACTGTAGTTAATAAACTTCTGACAGTCCTGCCCAGATTGTTTTAAAAAGTAATTAAAAAGAATCTCTGGAGAAACAGAGCTTATTAGTATTTTAAAACATTGGAAAAATAAAGTTTATGGTGTCTCAATACCAAAATTTATTAACAGATATAGACCTTACTTTAAAAAGTCTACGTAGTATGACTTTGCCGAAAATGTTCTAGCTTAATTATAGTAGTGTGCCTCGAATTTTCCAATGGGGTCATTTATTTTGAGTATATGTCTCGTCTCTTATTACTGTAACTACGAATAAGCCTGTTGTTGGGTATGTGTTGTCTAAATGTTGCGCGTAACTTTCCTGGAATTTGTAAAGCTATTCTGTTTGACATTAGTTGGCATACCTTGTTTGCAGCCCTTGTAATCCAAAAATAAAATATTTATGTGTCTCTAGTAGCAAAGTATGAAGTACCATATTAAGAACACCCATATACGGCCTGGCTCTGTAAGATGCTGAGTGTTGTTGATTCCCCTTAGCTCAGCAATTGCATTTACATGTGTCTTAAAACCTGGTGGAACTACTCTGAAGCTACAACTTTGAAACCAGAATCTTCATCTGGCTTGTCTGTACAAGGCAGACAGAGGCAAAACTTGGTTTAGATGCCATTGCAGTTGAGGCGCCACTGTTGCAAGTAGACACGAACAGAGATGTTGGCTGATATGGTCTGGTGGCTGGGAAGAGTTGCTGCCACTTGAGTGCCAAAGCAAGTGGAGCTACTGGAAGAAAGCTGGAGCTTTTAGAAAGATTTATAGAATGGAAAGGTGTTCCATTTCTCAGAAGGGGGACTACCTTCTGGCCACGCCCAGGGGCTTGGGGGAATTGCTTGGCAGGCTGGAGGAGGAGGCACTGGCCAGGTAGCCAGAGATTTACACACAGCAGGAGTGCATGATCTCCCTGTTGTTTGCCTGTGGGAGAGTTGTGCTGATTGATAGGCACGCAAGCTACAAAAATCTCACTTTTTCAGTGTTTTATTTTCTTTATTTGGATATCCAACTAAATATTTGGTTTTATGCCTAGCTGAGGATATTACTTTTCTAATGGATTTTTTCTCATGTGTGAGAAGAAAGAGAAGGAGGCATGGGGAAGGCTGGTGGGCATTCAACTTGTCTAAGGCTTCTGAGATATTTTGAGGATTTTTTTCCAAGAAGAGTACTGTGCCAGCCATATGGTCTGTCAAATAGTATTTTACTCTTTAGTGCAGTGAGATTTGTTTATATATATCTTTCCCCATCCTATCTCCTTTTTTTCCTCTAATTTAAATATTTTTATTTTGGGATAACAGTAATAAATAATCCTCTAAAAATTATGCCAATTTTATGCAGTAGGGTTAGCAAATCAGGTGTGCAGAGGTAGCAAGGGAATTTAAAATGGCTCTCAGTGCTACTCATCTGTAGCCAGAGGTTTAGGAGGAATAAAGCATAGATGTATTGGAGTTAGTTGTGCCCTTTACTTTCATGTTGTGTTATATTTTTTAGCATGGAAAGGCTGAATATAGATGGAAAAGAAATATGATGAGGGCTGCTTGTGTTATTTTTGTGTCATGGTGAATTCACCTCTTGATATTCTATCTTGGCACAAAAAAATGTAAATTTCTTACTGAACCTGGAGCTATACAGTGACATGGTGCTTTACTTGGAGGCAGGTATCGTTGTATTTTGTTTAGCATCTTTCCATGGCAATTAGTTGCTGGTTGGTGGAAAGGTAAGGAATCATATTGACCCCATATGGGTTAATAGTTATGGTGACTCAAAACAAAGCTGATTTAGACTTTGAAGGTGCAACCAGAGTGCTGCCAAACAGTCTCTTCCTCTGACTACACCACGATTTCTTCCTTTATAAGGGTTTAGAGGAACTCTGAGAGGAAGTCTTGCCGTGGTAGGTGCTGCTGAATCCATCCCATAGGAAACCAGTGAGAGGAAACACGGCAGAGCTGCAGTCAGAAATATGCTCTTGCTGCAAATCATGCCTGGGAACTAATGCAGTGAGGAAGCAGCTTCCGTCTCTCATGGTCTTTAGGAAGACACAGTGCAATTATCTGGCAGTGGGGCACGATAGTGAACCTATGCCTTGGTCCCTTTGTGGCTGTGGGGAGCGAAGTGGTGGGGGACGATAGGGAAGGGAGAGGCCATTTCAGGACATATGACCTGCAGAGCTGTCTGGAGCTTCTTATGGTAATGGACATTTTAGTATTATGCTCTAACTTCATTCTAGTGGTTAGGGAACTGTACAGCCTGCCCTCCCTCCTTCCTGACTAGTTGTCCTTGTGAGAGAACCTGTTTGTGGGGACGTGTGACTTCTTGAAGATTAACCTTTTTTGCCATTTAGCTTTCGAAATTTGCTTTTGATGGAGATGTATGAGTTAAAACTCATATAATTTGCACTTTTATTCAAAGCATTCCTGGAACAACCCTTTGCAATAGCCACTTGGATTATTTTAAACCTTGCTTTTTCAAAAAGTGAAGACAATTGAAAAATAAGCCTTATAAAGTTGTATTCATTGTTCTTTGGCAAATAAGAACTGATTTTCCTAAAAAAACTACCGATAGAATTTGAGCAACGTATTAGAAAACACATCTATTGATATTTTTCATTGTGAAGATCACTGCATCAGTGTTAACTTCAGATTTTGAAAAAGTCTTAGGAACCTAGGGGAAGGGTACTGAGCAATACGCTTTTTTTTAAATGAAAATGTTGAATCATTAAATGAGCAAAAATACGTATTTTCTATGTATAGCAAATTTCTAAGCCAAACAGCACACTCTATAGAATTTTATGTATTGTGTGGCTTTAACTGCTTCACATGAATGCTAATGCTCTGCTTCTTTCCACTACTTCATTTCTGCCAAGAACTGTCTTAACTTTTTAAACATTCCAACAATATAAAACTGGAAGGAGGCGATTCCTTGATTTGCAAGGCCCAAATAGCAACGTATTGATGTATTTTATGCTTTTCTCATTACATGTACGTATATATAATTAATTAATGTTTGTTTGGGTTGAGAAATAGTAGTAGTGTAGCACTGATGCTGTTTTGAAGGGTAACAATTTTAGTTCATTCCTGTCTTTGTTCCTTTAAATGTAGCCATCCTAAAATTTTGCCGAGAAAACCTTATACCACATTGCAGCATAGTATTATCAATGTAACCACTGTTTAGTGAGCCCAACCAATGTTATCAAGCTACCAGTGTATATGCTGTATGGGTTCAATTGTCTATAAGATACGAAATTATGTACAGTGTATGTTATTTTAATTAAAACATCCAGACAGTGTCCAACCAACTTGAGTATTTCCATGCGTGGTACTATATTTCGCTAACACTTTTTTTTTTAGCTGGAGAGTAGAGAGAGACAAATCCTTTCTGGGTCAGGTGGTTTAGCAGTTGTGGTTAGATGCTAGTGTGGATAATACCTCTGTTGTCAGTAGTCTGGAGAGGTGTGGGAATCCTTGTCAGTTTTTCTGACGCACTTCGATTCACATATAAAATGCCATACCCGTGTCATGCTGTATAGCTGGTCAAACGCTTGTGGGTGTTGGTGCATGTGCCAGAGATGAATTTTGCCTGGATGATAGCTTGATAAATCTTTAGTGTAGTTTCCATTGTCCATGGAATGAAGCTATAAATTCCTTGGCAGCCAGGGTTACCTGGAGACTAATATAAAGGTTGCTAGTATAAAGGTAGCTTGCTTTGTTACTTCAGATCTGCAGCTGTGCCAAAAAGCAAGGCTAATGATTTGCATTCCCAAGTTCAGGAGAAAGCCAGATCAGCAAACTGGAGACCTCTAGCCTAGCCTATTTATTCCATCTGGTGAGGACTTTTTTCTTAATCCAGTTCTTATTTTGGAAATACTGATCTGTTGCAGTTTTTTCAGTGGAGTGGCTGTTTTCACATAATTTACACAGGAGAAATATTTATGAGGTCCTGGGTGGAATTACCACTCCCAGCCAGCAGCTCTTGATGGGAGCGGTTCAATGGCATGCAGGAGTGCACTTTCAAGGCCGTGTTTCTTTGCCGACTGTGGGGTTCTGTGTCACATCTGAGGAGCCTGACCATGTTACTGTTCATGGGCAGGCAAATCTCTCTTCTCTTCCCAAGGACAATTGGTTTAGTTTTAATGCACTGTAGAACAAGTTTGAAATTTTAACAGGAAGAAGGAGGGAAGCCGTTTTGTGACCAGCTTTGTAGAGCAGTTAGTGCCACAGATGTAATATATAAGCAAAAAAAACACCCAACAAACCCTGAATTGTTTGAATAGGCACACACAAACACACACAGACACACACAAAAATAAAAATTGCTACCTCAGCAAATGATATGATACCAAATTTTTTTTTTCTGGTAAATAGTTTAACTTGAAAGGGAGTGGAGAGAGAGATTAATTTATAATAATTGAGTAGTACACAGGTTTCACATATCCTTGATCACTCTTATCTGCTCCAAGCACATATTAGCAAAGAAAAGATCTATTTTATTACATCAGATGATGTGCATGCATTCTCAGCCTTCTCCGTGGTGTGAAACTTCTCTGACACTGGGGTGTGCTGAAGACAAGAGGTGGTAAAAGAAACCACGAAGGCAGGTGGAGTAACTATAAAGAAGAAGGAAAATTGGATGTTTCCCTTCAGAACAAAGTCTCATCAAAGTATCAGTAATTCTCTTCAAGTTCTGCAAGTCACTGATGTGATGTTTTTAGTCTTATGAACTGGAATGTCTAATTGGCTTCTGTCTGAGGTTTACTCATCCCTAGCTATTTAAGGAAGGAAGGAAGACATTATTGAATTCCAAGATGTCGAGTATTGCAATTTTTACTGTTTTACTGTACGAGTGCTGTTATGGTCTGGGGGCCAAAAATCCGTTACCTTGGTGTTATACAAGCAGTAACAAGTTACAATTCTTGCTTAAATGACTCTCTGGTCTGTGGTGGACACAACGGATGTATAGGAGAGCAGATTCAGCTAAGTTTTGAGGTGACTTTAGCTTTTTGCACAGAAGTCAGATGTCTGCATGAGAGGTAGAGGTCAGAGCCTTGCATCAGAGAGCCAGATATTACAGTCATTGGCAAGTTTTTTGTTGGGTGCTAGAGGCAAACCTGTATTCTCCTGGATTATGTATCAATACAAGCATTTATGCTATTTGATACTGACTCTTAGTTTCCTGTAGCTGATGATAGAAAGAACTATGCCGATGTTCTGTGACTGGTAAGTCTTCCAGACTTACCTAGACCCGCACAACGCAAGTTTCAGTTCATGTTTACACAGCTCCTTTAATTTAGTCTGTTTGAATTTATACATTGCAAGGGTGTGTCGATGATGACTGAGCATAATTTTACACACTGTAATATGTGTAGTCTTTGATTTTAGGCATTTGAAATTCTAGGTGTACTCTTGGAAAGACCCGTTTCCAAGTCTTGCACAGCTTTTATTAGGTGGTGTAAATTTGCTTGAAAGAGGGAAGAGCGTTCATTTCTTTGATGTGTATACCTAGAACTGGGTTACTTGTGCAGCAGTGCAGTGTTTCCTGGGGTAGATATACTAAAACCAAACTAGGGGAAATCATTATAAATTTCAAGCAGCACAGTCAGATATCTGAACCATTCTTATTAATATCATAACATAAACATTTGTAACCTAATCAGGGCTGTTTCTTAAGAGGTTCTAGCTGAGGCTTAGGATTTTGGATTTTCTTACTAAGAGAAGTTTCTACAGAAAAACACCAGTGGTCATAGGCATAATGCCTGCAGAAAAGGGCTGTCTTATGAATAATCCTTTGTACTTACGTTCTAGTTAAGCTAATCAAATCTTCTTTTAAAATAGCAAAATGAGCAGAGATGAATTGCTATAATGAAATGCAGGAAAAAGCTATTTGTCCTCTGATTTAAGCTTCTATATGTAACTCTTTACCTGATTTTGAATTTAACCTAGAAGTAATTATTTTTACATTAAGGAGTCTTTTAATTTTCCTGGAGTCCCATATTTGCATGCTAAAAGTAAGATACTTTTAGAAAGCAGTGACCTTTTTAGAAATTTGTTGCATGCTTAAATAATTTAAGATTCTGAATAATATTGAGGCTGCCAGTCTAGCACCTTATATAGTTGTGACTCAATTTCTTGATACAATTTTTTTTCTTTTTTTGGAAGCCAAATGCCATCTTTTAAGATAGTCTTGTTCACACTAGAGCTTGGGTTAATTTCTTCTTCAATTTGCATCTTTTAACAATGAAGGGCATCTCCAACACTGTCGCTGGCATGTGAAAGGATAACACCATCTGTTCCCCTTGAGAACCTGAATTATATTGCTTGATGCCCAGCCTGTGTGAGTTTTTTCCTGGTTTCATTTAAGATTGTAGGTGATGACTCTGATATTATGGAATTGTTATTAAGCAGCAGTGTGTAATGATAATAGCAAGCATAAATGCACATAAAACATTCAGAAAATAGACTGATTCAGAATTTTGACATGACTCAGAATGATGAGTAACATGCCTAAGCTTCCTTACTGCACATGCATAGCAGGTTATGAGTTCAGTTAAATCATATGATAATAGTGTCCATGAAAAGCAACTGCTAAGAGCACTGCAACCAGATACCATAGTATTTCTTTAAAGGGAAGTTATGTATTTGTTAGGAGCACTGTATAAAGCATGTGTTATTTCCTGTGTTCCTAGTCCAGTGTTCATGTTTGTCTCCTGTTTCATTCTACGCTTGGACCAAGTGTACTGCTTGTAAGCTGCTTCTGCTTCTTTTATTTTGTATTCACCTCTTCTTCCCTGTTTCACTATGTTCCAGCAAAACCTCTGTTGCTGTGTTCCCAAACTATGCTAAAATACTTTTTTTTCCTCAAGGTTTTTTGGGAAGCTGGTCTGTGAGGAGCAGAGCTTGCAAAAATGTGTATGCTGCAAGAGATAGCCCATAGAACATGTGAAGTGGAATGCATCCATGCAGAATTGTGTTAAACCTTTAGGATGGTAAAGCTGCAAATGCAGGTTCTAAATTCCTGATGAGGTAGGAATTGAAAAATATGGTTGTTGTATTCTGAACTATTTTGGCAGAAACTTCAAAGAGACCCAAAACAAAACAGCTTCATGGATATTAATATGAATTTCACATTTTTTGAAAAGAAAAGTATTGAGTGGTATTTTCATATCACTCAAGTTCTGTTTTCAATGAAATGAGTACCAAAGTTTCGAGGAGTTCCTTTGATTAGTGGCAGTTTGCCTGAACTTCAGTGGAACCAGGATTTTACTCTTCATTTTTACCACTTTTCATGTTGAAGGATTCCACAATGATTCTTTGTTACTAGATATGCTGAGATATTGGTGAGATACATTTTTTTTTTGTGCTAGAAGGTAAAACTGAGTAGTTCACATGAATATGTTGTATAATTTTTAACATACTCTTAATTTCCTGTCTTGAAACTTTTGTGAGATTCTTTAAGCAGACTTCTTCAGCTATTTCCCCTTTATATCAAAGAATAGCGTCCAAGTCCTGCCAACACAAACAAATGAGAACTTTAATTATTATGAATATCAGACTTCTTATTCTTCTGAAAAGTACCATCTGCAGTAGCAAAATAGTGAATTTGATTTGTAATTTCCACTAAGTTTTTAGGAACTGCAGAATTTCATATGAGAAAGTACGGGAGGTAAATGTGAAATAATGGATCCTGGAAACAAAAATGCTGTGTTACAAGTTGCTTCTGCCATCTGTATGTTTTAACTAAGCAAAGCAGAAGCAAAAAGAGTTTGAGGGTTGTGCTTTTGTCCCTGGATTCCCTTTATCAGTCTGAACTGGTGGTTCTTTGGGAAGCCAACACGGCAGCTGTGCGGGAGCTGAAAGCTGCTGCCATAGCAGTCCTTTGTGTTGCTCCTTCAGGGATGGTTCTATTGATTTTTTTCTACTCTGTACCCAAGATCAGATTTGGCTGGGGTGGCTTAGCACCCTTACTGTCATTTCACATACCAGTTTTTCATGCTTAAAATGTAGCTAGGTCTAGACATTCCTGACTTAAGTCGAGTTAGGAGCACTTCACAGCTGTGAGATTTGCCTGCACACCTATGACTAAAAATGATCTAATTTGCAGAATTGGAGGGAACTGTGCACTCAGCATCACTGAGCTAATAAATTAGCTGCATTGGCAGGTAGCTTGTTGTTTCTGTCCCAGATCTCCTTCTCAAGGCAGAAGGGCCATGTCAATAATTCATTAAATAAATCCTTATGAATAAATTAAATTAATATTTTCCATGTCAAATTATGTTGAGTAGAATGAGCTTGTGGAAACATTCCTACTGGCTTTAGTGGAGATAGAGGAGTCACCCTTCAAGAAATAAACCATGACAATTAAATTCAGTAGCAAGTTTTTCTTAACCTCCTTGAAAAAGAGCTGTATTGCATATCTTAAAAGAAGGTTGTCAACTGCAGTGAGGAGGAATCGGAGTAGGAGTGCATGAACTGGTGCCAAAAAATAGTGTAGTGTTTATACTGACTTGCTTGCAGTGGAGACCTTGGGTTTATACCAACCCAGCAGATTATAATCAGTTCCAATTGTAATGTCACTAAAATAGTCCTCTAAACTGAGAATTTTAGTGGATTAGTTTCCCTGACATATTTTTTGCACATAGAGCGTTGTGTTTGCTGACTGAGAGGTTAAAACCAGTCACTGCCTCATAGTGTGGTTAGCACACAGAGGCTGAAGGTGTTCTGCCTTTCTGCTGGCAGTGAGAAGAGAGCAGGGCAATCACGTTTTGTTCACTTGTAATCCTGTAGCAACTGCAGGAGCGTTTCAGAAGGTAGATGATTTGTGCATTCTTTGCTGTTACAAGTTTGAGTATTGCAGCTCCCTTGTCTGCGATTATGCTTACTCAAATACCAGCTGCACTACTTTTAAGCTGTTTTAAGCCAAGCTATTAAGCCATGCAATGCGTAGAAATTGCTGCTTGAAATTCTTTTCGAATGTGATATAGGTGGGTAGCAAAAGAGGTATCTCAGTATGCTAATTTTTACATCTGTTTTCTGGCACTTTGGGACACTTTTGGTGTACTTTGGAAAACCTGGATTGATAAGAAAATAAATTCACAGAACTAGTTAACATTTCTTCTGTTTAATCTTTTTAATACCTTATTAGGATAAAACAATAAAGTAACAGTTATTTGCATAAGCAAAAGTGTTAATAAATACTGGTCAGTTGTATGGAATTATTGGATTCTTTTGTAGTCCAGGTATATAGTTCATGTAATATGGTTTAGTAAATGTAACAGTTACATAAACATCACTCTCCAAAAAGAAACTCTAGTGTGGAACCTATTTATGCTGCAATACAGATTCTGGAAGTACTTTTCTGGGTTTATCTCATTGTAATGATACAATCTGTAACTTAATTAGATTATTAATTTTCTTTAAAAGTTTTCAAGCATTTCTAACTAAAGTAGTTACATGCAGCATAATATGTCAAACGCACTCCTGTTACTACTGGCTTGTAATACAAGAGAAAATTATTGTTTAACATCATCATTTTCTGAGGAATGCCAGTATAGGTCATAATACTGGTTCTTTTGGAGTCCATCTGTGTTTGTGTGGCTTGCTGACTTCCAACGACTTGTTGAATTAAGGTAAGAGAATAATATTTGTAATATTGTGAAAATATGTGGGATCTAATTAGTGTCTTACTGCAATAGCGTCCAGCTGTAACAGCACATTAACACAATGTGGAAGAAGTAGTTAGAGTAGAAATTACATTTGTTGGTATGTTGCATTGTCACATTTGTACCTTATTATGTAACTATTATATTGTACATATTTGGATGCAGAAATCAAATGTTTGTAAGTCCCAGTAGCAATATTCTCACTGTCTTAAGTGGTGCCGATTGAGTACAGTGGTGCAGAATGCAAAAGCCAATATGGACTGGAATGTAGGAAGAGGTAATACTATGCAAGGAGTGGTAGTACAATAACTCTCTCATGGCAAATTTTGCTAATATGAAATTATTTCACTAAAACCTTAGGTTTTTAATAGAAGACTTATAAAATTACAGTGTCTTTTGGAAGGTTATACAACAATATGTAGGATGATTCTTTGCCGTATAAAAGTAGTTGCTGTTTCAGCTTGTGATGTGTTCAGTAACAGCCCAATGATTACTATACATGTCATCTTTTCAGGGTTTTTCATAAAAATTAGGAGAGACAACTGTACTACTCAAAAAGCACATTTCTGAGACATCTTCAGTATGGCAAACCAAGCTGAATAGTACATCTTCAACGAATTGATGATGACCATCTCTTTCTAAGGGAGTGATCCTGCATGGTTTGAGGAATTTGAGGTGGCACAATATATCTTAGCACATTATAGAAAGGGCTTTCAACCTCTTGGCACATTTGGTATCAATTAGCTGGAGAATGACCTCTTTTTTTGATATTTTCAATCTCTTTCACACATCTGTGTGTGTGAAACTTTTAACTGGAAGGGAGATATTCAAGGCTTTTGGTCCTTGCTGAAAGTGCTTTGTTGTTTGAAGAGAACACAGATTAAAGAAAATTTCCAGCTAGAATAATTATTATTCTGTCTAGGTCAAGACATAAACCCCAAACATTTTTGTATACTTATATATTTTAATTTACTTAACCTTGAAAATTGACAAAAAACATTTTTTCTTTAAATAAAAATTCAATATATTTTTCTTTTAGATCAGAGCATTGGCTTTACAGAAGTTGTTTAAATAATTAGTGCAGAAAACGTTCATAAAAATATTCTGCATTTTGGAAAATACAACTTCCATGAAAACAATATGAATAAGAGCCATATTCATAAGTAGGGTCTGATACTATGAATCTGTACCTTTGGCAATTAAGCTGCCTGTTTCAAACATTTTACCGGATTCTTCTCCTGAAAAAATTATAATCCTGAAGGAGTTTTCTTTGGCTTCTACTTCTTAAGGCATTTGCTAATCAATCTGTTTTTTGTCAATCAGTTGTTTGAAAATTTTAGATACTTGTTGCTGCGGTTTTGAAGTTGTCTTTGGTTTCCTTCCACTCTCTGAATTCTTCTGCAGTCCTGAGCCTATCCCCAGCAACTTGTCATTATCATCTGAAAAGTTTCACTAGAGAGGCAAAATTATATAGCTCAAATAAACACGTGAGTTTAGATGCACAAAAATTGTTTAAGTGGCAAATTTGCAAGCAAAATCCCGACCGAAGTTGGAAATTCTCTACTTTAAAAAGAGCAGGACTTTAGTCTACCTCTGTGGCCAAAGAAGTATATCAAATCCAGACTAATGAATTCAAGCTCCTTTTGAATCTGCATGGAAGCCCACTGCCAGTCAAAGCAGTTCTGTACTGGTCAGTGGATTATGTGAGTGGTACAGACATGGAGTTAAGCACAGCACTTTCTTGGGTAACTGCATTCCCCATGCCTTAAATAATGTTAGTCCTTAGGCCACTTGGGTTATCAAAGAGAGAGAATAATGTCATCACATGCAAGTTTTATAGTAGTCGTGAGTAAAATCAATATTGCAAGTTAGAAAGAATCTTCCAGTCACGTAAGGAGGGAAGCTAAGGAATGGTGTTCTTGTCCTGATGGTGTGGCAAGATGGAAGGGTTGTTTTGGAGATGGAAAGTAGTAATTTTTTTCAACCAAGATAGGAAAATTCCAGGATATAGAAAATTGGGTTTATTATATCCTTGGCTAATTGATGTATCGGTGTCTCTCAGTGTACACTGAAAGAGGGCACTGGTTTTGTTTGCCTTGCCTAATTATGTAAATTACGTGTTGTTTGGCTTCTGGTGGTCACCTCTGAAAGCTGGAACAAAAATCTTTTTAATCTTTGAAACATATTTTTGCTTCTGACCATTTTTTTAGCCTCTCCTTAGTTTTGACAAACGTCACAGTTAGAAACACACAGTACTCAGACTATGGTTGTGCTGTTTAAGTCATTCAGACTGTTTAGTTGTACCATATGTATATGCTACCTGTTATACTAATTGATGTTTCTGAGGCTGGGGAGTGTTTTTAGCCCTGACTGTACTTGCAGGGGATATGATCTAGTTCATGACCATCCAGAATGGGAGATTTGGGTTGGGTTTGGTTTGTTTTTCGTTGTTTTCTTTTTAAACCTGTCTAGTCTTTCAAAGATATTCAGGCTATCTCTGTTTCCCTCCATCTCTCTGGAATCTGTTAAAAAGTGTTGATTTTGCAAAATTTCAATCTATTTTTTTTATCACCTTCTTGAAAGTACTTTATCCTACAAATTTCTATTAAATGAAAGAGAATGTTCAGACAAATAGGCAAAGGCCTACCATGTGTTTTATCTGAAGAGGATTGGAGTGATCTACAGAACCATAGAATCACAGAATATGCTGAGGTGGAAGGGACTCACAGGGATCATCAAGTCCAACCCTTAGCCCTGCACGCAGGACCATCCCTAAGAGTCACACCATGTGCCCAAGAGTCCGTCTCGTCTCTGCTGCCACCTAAGTGTCAGTATTCTCTGCTCAGTTCTTGAATTCAGCTGGAATGCCAATTTTTATTTTTAATTTGATGCACATATTGCATGAAATTCAGTTAGTGCTTTAGTCAGTCCTTTGTGTGTGTGGAAATATGAGTGGATATGAAGTTCAGTTCAAAACTACATATGACTGTAGCCAAAAATTGTGTTTCATCTGCAAAATGCCATTTAAAAGGAGTGATTTCACAGGATGACACAGATGCTGTTGTTGTGTATATCTGACAAGACCAATGAATTTCATGCAGAGAGATGTGTTTTTCTTCTGTTCACTGTTAAAATTCCTACTTGAAACATGTCCTTAATATTTAACAGATTTTACTCTTTTTTTTTTTTTTTTCAGTGTGCTTGAAAATTCCGACATTGCTGTGCCATGATCTTTGCTTTCAGCCAAATCTTCCCTTAGCTTCCTTAGCCAGTCTGTAGTGTTAACCACTGTGTGCACTTGCATTTAGTATTCCTTGAGTCTGGGATTTCAGATGCTGCTACTCTAGCTTCGATCAGTTAACATAATGTGGAGACCACAGTCTCGTTTCCATTTCAGTATGCTAAGAATTTTCCATATTCATAAGTTGAAAATTGTTCTTGAAAAGCAATCCCTCATAAGTGTGTGTGTTTTTGCCATGTATCATGTTTGTTAACAGATTGCAAGAAGCAGTGCCAGACATAAAAAGCCCTATGAAATGCATTTCTTTTGAATACCAATTCCTTGGAGCTGGTGCTTTGATGTATATTCAGGGCTCTGTCAGCTATCTTCTTCTGTAATAGCTAGTGAGCCTTTCATCTCTGCTTTTACATCTCATACCCACTTGCAGAGTGAGGAGGACAGAGACTGGTAGTTTGTATTGTATTATCTTTTCATTATAGCTGCAGCAACACGGTCTAACTGGCAGCCAGAAGCCCATGAAGTTAGTCTTTCTGTCACCTTTCACTCGTTTTTTTCTGCGTTTTGAAGAAGTGCAGTTGAGCTTCTTTAGCAGCAGTGCTTCCATGTAAATGAGAAGGAGAAAGGGTCTTTCTGCAATATGTATGGTCTCCACAGTGTTGCCATGAAAATCACGTGTAACTTCTTGGCATCTGTGTCCTGGAGACCAGGTTCAGCAGACTTCAAAGTAGGCACCACGCCATCTAAACAGACGGGAATTAATGTAAGCATTGGATATAGATGTTATGGACATGATTCCCAGTTGCAAATGTTACAAAATGTTGTCCTGAACTTCTACCTCTGGATGTAAAGGATTTGTTGCAAATCCAGCTCAGTGAGGAGTTGGCTTTACAGTATTAGAAATTTAACTCTTGGATCAGCTGTGTCATTTGCGATGTTGAAAAAGGGTGTGAAGTTGCTCAGAGGAACTTGCTTGTATTTTTGGAGGAGTTCCCACAAGCAACAGATGAAAATAAGCATCTCTGGTATTTAGTATTTTCATATAAATTGTATTGTGAAGCCACTGTGGAAGAAAAGAATTATTTTATATTTTTCTGTGTCTGTAAATAGGGATGGCAATTCACTTGGAATCAAATGAACTTCATTCAGCTTACCAGACTTGTCTGTTCCCTTATGTAACATGATGGTTATTTAGAGTGAAAGCTTCTTTTCGTTTCTTTGCTCTTTTTGTCCTGTATTTTTCTTACTGCCTGTTTGGTAAAGATGATAGATGCTTTCCTAGTCCTTGCTGACAACAGATGTTTTCTTGCTTCCCATGGTCTAGGCAGTCTCTTAATTCTTCCAACGCTTCTTCCAGGTCCCACCAAACTGAATTTCATCTCTCCTATTACAGTTTGTATAAGCCCTGCTGTGTTCTGGAAGTTTTTTCAGGAACTTTTTCCACTCTGTGTCCGAAGTTGAGGTGTAACAATACATATCCTGAATGATCTGAGTAGAGGTGTCCAGGGATGAGCATTGCTCTTAATTCTGAAATGAAAAAGCATCTGTGGGAGAAGTGGTGGCATCACCAGTCTTATGCTGTGAAAACCACAGAAATGTGAGGTGGCTGTGGGCCCATTTACAGTCACGGGGAGAGAGGCTGTGTTGGAAGTCAGATGCAGGGCCTATCTCAGTATTCTCTGCAGTGTAGAGGATATGACCTAAATCCTATTCGTTTTCTCCTTTTATAACACAAAGGGATTAGAATATGTATTTATACTGGAAGTCAGCTCCTTTTCCACATGATCAGATTATTTATCTTTTACATCCTGCCAAAAGTGAACAGAATGCCATTTGTTTGTTTATTTGGCATTTCTAAACTATCTTTTAAAATAATTTCTTTTGAGAAGAAACATCCCCCAAATTGTTAGTTTTCTTACAGCATGTCTAGTCCAGATAATTTTAACAAAAAGTTGATGTTAACTGGATCATCCACTGAGTTCTTGGCTTTCATTCAGCCTGTACAGATGTTCTTTTAGACTCTTATCCTGTCTAGATAATAGGAAGCATGCCTAGTAAGCAACTGTGGAGCATGTTAGCATAATTCACGTAATTCCCAGTACCTCAGCATTCAGCCTGGGGCTGCAGATGCTAAAAATAGAACAACACATTCTGCACAGCTTAATCCTACCTGCTTTTTAGTCATTATCTTCTTAATAAGGAACTGAGCAGCTACCCTCTGTTTGTTGCGAATCTTTCACTCAAACGGTTTTACTTTTCATTTGGGAATGAGACCAAGGCTTTGGCCATCTTCATTAGCAAAGTGTTGTGGATATGTTTGTGCTGACAATAAAACACTTATAGTTGGATGCAGCTTTTAGAATTTCTTTTTTAGTTTATGTAAACTCAAAACAAAGAGGACAAGATGTTGCTTAGTAAAAAAAGAATAAATTAAGTAGGTGAGATGCTGTGATTTTTTAAAACTTTTTGATTCAGTGTTTCCTTGGGCAATTGTGTTCAATAAAGGTGAGATTGTCATCTCTCTTCAAGGACAGGCAGGTTGTAGGGGAAGATGCAGGGAGTTCGCAAACAGCTTTTCACCTGTGCCATGTCATTATTATGTTGAGGGCTTTCACCAAGACAAAAGAGATTTATGCGTGCTTAAGTGAAAATAGTACATGAGAATGGCAGTCAAAAATATTTACGGCAACAAGTTCAGAAAGTAACAACTTGAGTTTAATTTCTGCAACCTCCAGAGATAACTTTTATGATTTCTCAAATGCACCTTGCCTGTTTAATTTTTTTAAGTGTTTTTTATAGGGCTTTGGGCCTGATTTCTTTGATGCAGAGAGGATATGGTTTCCTTTACCTCTTTCTGAACTCTGTACAAACACATACACAGTCTGATGAAACTCTCAAGCTTGGTTTGAATCTCTAGGTCAACCACTAATACAAGTAGCCTACTAGTGGAAGGATAAGAAATGGAGGAAAAGTATTATATAGGATTTTTGGAAACAGCAGCGAGGCTGAGCAGGCAACAAAAACTTTTTAGGATAATTGCGGGTGAGATCTGCAAGAGAAGTTCATCATCTAGGGATTTATATGTGTCCTGTTTACTCCATTTGTTTCTTTTAGAAAACAGGACTTAGACATCTAAATCACTTGTGCATTCTTGAAAAATTAATTGGTTTATAAATGTGGATCAAAGTACTAGTAGCGTAGCAGATGAAGTTATGAAATGCAGCAGAAGAAAGTGAAATCAGTAATTTTAAATTCCAAGATAAGTTTATTACATATGCTAATAGTAATATATATAAAATTAAATGATGATTTATTGAATGAAAGAAGGATGAAGACGACCAATGGATGAAAAGTTTACATGGTTTCTGAAATTTATATGACTGAAATCCTAGATTTGGGAAACTTTGTGATTTAATCTGAGAGATAAGGGAGAGCTGCACTGAAAAATACCAGTTATTGGTGTTGCTGGACTGCACTTCCCAGTGTAGCTCGTTTCAGTTCATCTGCTTTTAAAAATTCACACAGGAATATTTCTAGGGGGGAGCCCCTGGTGGCCTAGTGGTTAGATCGCAGGACCTTCACCGCCGAGGCCAAGGGTTCGATCCCAGCCAGGGATACTCCCCGGGCAGGTGGAGCTCGTTAGCCCTGTAA